>WUAM01000431.1:6928431-7012250 GCA_024336885.1 Actenoides hombroni
ATTCTATTCTATTCTATTCTATTCTATTCTATTCTATTCTATTCTATTCTATTCTATTCTATTCTATTCTATTCTATATAATAATAATGAAGGCCTAGCTCACAGAGCCATGTGGTGGTGTCAGAATCTACTTTCATTTAAGAACAAAACACAAATGAAATAAAGAAAAAAGAGCCATTATCTACCTTTCAAACTTGGGAGTGCCTGAATGATGGAGCTCAGTTTACTGGTGTTGTCAACATAGCAATATAAGGATAGTTGGAAAGCAATTCAGATAGCAACTGAGATTAATTCCCTTCCAAATAATGTGTTTCTGTCAGTCAGAGGTTGATGTCTGAAATGATGAAGCTAGGTGTGCATGCTGATCAATAACATTGCACATTAGCAAATGGCTATAGTTCAAAATCAAAGTATAGCAAATTTACTGTCCCACAAGTCACTGAGCAAATTAAAAAATATTTGAATGAATTATCAGTATAACTACCAGCTGCTGGGCTTTCACAATTTAGTCTGTTCAATTTAGTTAGCTTTAGTGAAGCTTCACACAACCATTTCTAGCCGCGGTCTTTCAGTTAAAATAATCCCCACAAAGCATGGAGTTTTTCTTCGATGGCTCTCAGAAGAAATAGTTATGCAGCTATGGACAAGACACCTATGCTGTGCGCCACAGAACTGCAAAGTAAAACTGGCATGACAACACAGCTAGCCAAATCTTCCAGATAGTTTTGAAAAGTTAAATGAACACCTGCAATTTTAAACTATATCTGTGTTCAGTAAGTCAAATCAGCAATGAACTATTGGTGCTGAACAAAAAGTAACTTTCTACCGCACACCATGAGGGACAGTGTAAAATCACAGGTCTACCATGATCATCAACACAGGCAGTTCCAAGGAGAAGGACTTACACAAAAGTTTCCTACCTTCTACTCCTGAACTTTCAAGCCTCTTTAAATGTGTGTTTTATTCTGAAATATAGGAAAGGAGGGTACTGTTCTAGTAACAGCTCACAGAAGTGGTACAGCTATCAGTCAGCCTCTTGAACTGTAGCGAGCAGCAAATAAAGATGCAGTGGATTCCCCTGAAGATGGGCACAATGGGAGTTGTTCATCACACCAGGCAGCAAAAGTAAAGCTTCAGACTGAACTCGTTACAGCTTCTCCTTGGTGCCAACCAGAAAACACAATCACAAGACAAACTCAAAGAGACTGCCATGTGAGGAATAGCCATTCTAATCAAGTATTGGGAAAAAAAAAAAAAAAAAGAAAGATACTATTTATTATTTGTACTTAGAAACTTAGGTCATGGAACAGGACCTCAATGTTTTGGAATTACAGATCAAGTGGAGTCTGCCTGATGTGGACACCTTTCAATCCAAACAGTGATTGATACAGGGCAAGAAAAACCCCAAACAACTCAAACATCCAAGCAATGATATCAGCATCTTAGTAGCTGCTTATCAAACATTTTTTATTGATGGTGACAAAGTATTTTAAGGAGAGACTGGAGAAAGGGCAACGCTAGCTCTGTGGAGGTTTATGGGAGACTTCTGAGTGAGAAAACCAGCATAGAGTCAACACAAAGGTGTTTTGGGGGTTAGAAAAGGAAGTGACATTTTCTTAGTGGAAAGGTTGGAAATGACTCATAAAGAAGGGTCTTAAAACTGAAAAGAAGCAGTCTGTGTTTAATGAGGAGGAGGTACTCAAAAGAGAAGAGAAATACAGTTAAAATAATGAAGCTGGGAAATGAACTTTGTGGCAGACTTGTGAACAGAGATCATGGAGGCAGCACTGTATTTTTTAGCGTAGAATAGGTGGATGCTGGAATAATCAAGGTGTGAAATGATGAGAACCCAGAAAACAGCTGCATTGCTGTGGAAGGGCAAAAGGCCCTATCATAGACATATTTATGCAGCAACACT
Source organism: Actenoides hombroni (assembly GCA_024336885.1). Lineage (NCBI taxonomy): Eukaryota > Metazoa > Chordata > Aves > Coraciiformes > Alcedinidae > Actenoides > Actenoides hombroni. The sequence goes on from WUAM01000431.1 coordinate 6,930,350, forward strand.
TGTAATATCTGGAGGCTTTACCTGCATGCAAGAACTGGAAAATACCTAAGCAGATATTTCTCTGATTTAACTGCATATGGAATTTGGTGAGTTAGACTACCTTCTTACAGTATACCTATTTGACAACTGCTGGTGTAAGAGCGTATAGATGAGTTATTAGAGATTTCCCATCCATAGCACCAATTTTTTTCCAATTCAAGCTGGCCAAAAAGCTGTAGTTCAAAATTACCTTGTTCAAGAGTTCCCCTTCAAATGGCAGAAAACCCATCAATACATGGTTAGGTACTTTATGGACTAAGGAGAAATTGATATTATGTTCCCTCTGTGTTCAGATAACACTTAGCTGATCTGGGCCTAAAAGCACCCTCATACAAACATAGTTTTTAAACATAAAACCAAGAACAAGCAAAGTTGGAAGAATTTTCTATGCACAAACTGCCCAAGTAAGATACTGAGGAACATGAGGCTGTAGCTGCCACTACAAACCTTGCAGTGACTTTACTAACAAAGCTTCAAAATAGAAACCAGTAGTAGCTGAACCTGCCAATCCTACAGATAGATGCCCAGTGAATGCTCAGAAATCAATTCACACACTTTCCACAGCCTTCTGACAGAAAATTTCCTTAATAGACTAGAAAACTCAGAGAAGACCATTATTGTGTCTTCAGACCTATTGTTATTTCTGTTCTTTTGAAGATCTCTAAACACATAGACTTAAAAAAAAATAATTAAAAAAATATAAGACTTTATATCATGCAGGTGAAAAAAACAGGAATTATTTTTGCTGGTTAAAGAATCATTGAGAGTGAAGTAAGGATGTTAGTGTGTAATAGCAAAACTTTTAACTATAATTTTTGTCTCTCATTTTTAAATTTTTAAACGACCTGAAGATGTGAATGTCACTGCTTGTAAAGAAATAAACCACATCTTTTGACTAAATTTAAGCAAAAATAAGTGTAAAACAATGCTACTGCTAATATTTAGCACTTAAGTGGAATTCTAATTAGCACAGGTATGACTGGTGATATGAATAATGTGGTGATCTTTTTATTCATGTACATTCATAAGCACCTAAAATAAGGTCATGAATGAAAGGTACATAGCATACACAAACTATCAAAAAATAGCCTGGACATATTTCTGTGTGTTTAAGATGGTATTGATCGCAGCCTGAATTTGGCTTCACTTTCTGTCCAGATTGAAACAGAACATAAAACAGCTTGGATTACAAATTCTTCCTTGTTTCATAACAGAAAAGTTGCTTTGCTTACAACTAGGGGAAGGAAAAAAAAAAAAAAAAGCAACTATGGTCAAATTAAACCATAATATATTAAAGGCACTAGTATTTTGTATGGAAGGCAGAGCACATACTCATCACTTGCATAAACTTAACATTTGCAAGACTAAACAATGGTGTCAGACAAAAGCATATTTTAAATAATAACTTCAAGAATAATCCCAAAATAGTATCTATATACACTAGCCAGGAGAAGTCTTATATCTCTCTCCCCATCCACATAGAAGTCAGTATTATATCACAAGCAATGTTCAGGTATTTATGTTCCTCTGATGGATACCTACAATTCATAGTCATCAACTCAGTGGGACATGGCTGAAATAGAACAAAATTTCCTTGATATAAATGTTTCTGATATATGTTATTTAAGGTTGTACAGTTTGACTCCAAAAGTGAAGTGATGTTTCTGAAACACAGCCCATCATGCACATCTGAATCATGACCCTCACATTAGGAGTGAGTGAATCAAGGTTGGTTAAATTCCAAAGAAGGTTTGGGGGAGGAGCCTGGAAAAGGTTGCTAATTTTTAAATGTAACTTTTTTTAGAATACTTCAACAAAACTTTGTGAGAATACCTGCCAAAAAAACCTGCCTCACTCGAATAAAAGAAGCAAAATGAGTTTTAGAAATATCAGCGATAAGCCAAATATATAACTAATGGTTTAGAATGGGCTGCAGCCCATCGACATCATAGCATATGGTCAAGTATAAAATCCTCTCCATCCCCACAGACATATAAAGGAGGCTGAAGTTATTTTTCTTCTTCAGTCCTGCGCTGAACTTTCACAGAAATGTGTATTTTTTTGGCTTGAGTACATCCTTGGCTTTAAGCCAGAATCCTTGTAATAGTGAAAGGAGATCTTCTTTCTCCAAGAGCACAATCTCCTCCCCATCTAATCCTCAGCACCTAGCTTCCTTTACAATTTAAATTTGCAGTAAAACTCTGCTTCAAGGCTTCAGCATAAACACCAACTATAACTCCTTGCTGCATCAATGCAGAAAGACACCTTTTATCTCATGTACAGCATCTGTGATTAAAGAAATCCAGTATCAGTATGAAAGGCACACATGTTTTGTAGAGAACATTTTCTTACACTACTGTTATGGGACATTTTAGAGAATAACATGAGTAAACCAGTCTGTCTTTCCTGGTTGCTTCTACGTGGAACAGCCATAATTCATCAGCTTGTAAACAGCACCAAGTTTTCAGCTAGAAAAGGTCAGTGCCAAGGGAAAGGTCAGTGCCAAGGGAAAGGTCAGTGCCAAGGGAAAAATGGGACAGCCATAAATTAAAAGACTAAAGGAAGGATTTAACAACATATCTATTGAAACAAACCATGATGGGCTGGGGAAGAAATTCTCACCCAGTTTCCCATCAATCCACCATGCTGTCCCTGGATGAATAATGCAGGAGGAATACAGAGTACTTGCAGATATAGACCAAACCTTTCCACATGCCAGTGAAATTTTTTGACACAATTTTATCCAGACATTTACAGTCATTACTGTAGACAACCTTTTGCAATCCAATTGCCTCAAATAATATAAACTATCAAGAAATGAAGCAAAATAGATATTGAAATGGTCAAGTACCCAGAAAGAACCAAGGAAGATGGTGTTCACCATTTACCACTAGTGAGATCTCTACTCCTCTGCAATACACTGAAATGTTGGATAAAGAAAACTGATTCCAGATTTGGCCACTGCATGACTGATATATTAACATTAATTAGCTACTATTGTGCAATATCAGATGGGGCAATATATTTTCATATATATGGTGTTATACAGTATTTGTAGACCACCCTGAGTACAATGGTATGCATGTCCCTAACTATCTACAAATGCAAAAGTAAGCATGAATAGATGCAAATTCAGAGGTATTTTCTAAGGTATACTTTAGGCTCTTTCAGTTCTACATGTTCCTTCCAAAGGATGTGTGAATTTATGAAAGTTTTAAATGTGTGTCATTTACAAGCCGAGAAGCTAGAAAAAGTTGCAAGAACACTCAAGTTATAAGAAGTGCCCTACTTTAGTGCACTCTTTTTTTATTTCTTTTTTTTTTTTCCTTAGAGTTGTGAGCTTGTTTTTCTGCTTGCAGACTTTTTTCATGACCCATCAGCACATGAATTATACTGCCTAAAGAAGCAACTATTATAAAAGACGTTGGGATGAATAAAAGTCAGCTAGGGTAGGTCAGTTATGTGAACTTCTTGCTCGTGTCTCTTTGTCATCCTTTTGCTGTTTTTACTCCAGGTGTTCATAAGAACATGAAAGCCAAGCCCAGAGAACCTCTGTCTGAGGAGACTAATGCAAGGCAAATCCTTTCTGTAACAAATGTAATCAGTTCTCTGAGAAAATGCATTAGCTAAGTCTTGTCTTAGTTTAATGGCGCAAATAAGCTGCAGTTGACCACTGAATGCTGGGAAGCAAAGGAAACAGAGACCACTTTCAGATGTTTATTACTTAACTAGTTATGCAGCAAATACATATTTTATAAGAAAACCAGTAAATCTTTGCTTCTTTCATTCTACATCTTCTCACCCAGCTTTGTCCTTACAGCTCAGCTGTAAGTATTCAACAGGTTTTCCCATTTCTTTTCAAAGCAGTTTTCCCATATGAAGACAAAAGTCTCTAAATCCATTATCCATTCTCCTTCCTTCTCTACTTTTCCAATGAGAAGGTAGAAAACGATGGATGTCAAATCTGAAAGACAGCCAAAATCTGACAGGCTGACAGGCTCTTAAAATATTCTGTACTGTTTTCTGTTACACGTTTTCATTCTTTCATAGAGATAGATGTCTACAGCACTATTTCACTTAAACATAAAAAAGTAACGACCCCCTCTTCCTGTCCCAGTACCCACAGAATCACAGAATAGGATCATAGAATCATCTGGGTTGGAACAGACCTTTAAGATCATTGAGTCCAATCATTAACCCTACCCTGCCAAACCCACCACTAAGCCATATCCCCAAGCATCACATCTATATGGCTTTTAAACACATCCATGGATGGTGACTCAACCACCTCCCTGGACAGCCTGTTCCAATGCCTGACAATCCTTCCAGTGAAAGTGTTTTTCCTAATGTCCAGTATAAACATCCCCTGGTGCAGCTTGAAGCCATTCCCTCTTGTTCTAACATTAGTCAGTTCTGAGAAGAGACCAGTGCCTGCCTCTCTACAATGTGTTTTCAGGTAGTCGTAGAGAGTGATAAGGTCTCCCCTCAGTACCATACGGTACCAAAGCACAGAAGGGTCACGAGAAGGCTCAGGGAGTGCAAAAAGCTGAACAGATTGAGATTTAAAATGTTTATTTTCACAGTTTCTGTGGAAGATCATGGGTGTGGAGTATGTGAATGGCAGAAACCCTTTGGGTGTTGGACCACACAATCTTTAACGATCGTTTCCAACTCAAGACATTCCGTGATTCTGTGATATAACAGGACACCTCACAGAGTGCTGCCCACCACATAATGTCTGTCCAGAAAAAGTAACACAGAAGCAAATTTGCCTATCCTGAAATTAATGAGAATAAACAAAAATCCTAAATTTCTTGATAATATTTTGAAATGCAAGTGCAGGAAATATTTATTTATATCTATCTATCTCATGCAAATATGAATTTTCACTTACAAAAAGTCTCTTTTCACTTCATACATATCAGTTCATCCAAAGATCTAAAAATATTTTCCTGCTATTATTTCATTTTCACAGCATCTATATAACCATTCAGAAGAACCTTGAAGTACAGAGAGTCACATCCAAACATTCAAAAGCTGTACAGTGAATCAATACCAAAGACAAAAGAAAATACATTCAGTCTCCTGTTTTAACTAAACAATTAATGGGAAATAAAATGCCAGCCTATAAAAGGTATTTTGTTAACCAGTCAGAAATGGTGAAAGAAAATAAGTCAGATCCTTTCGTGTACATCATTACACTCTAAAAAAGAAAAAACTAAATGTATCTCATTAAATAGGAGGTGGTTACATGCTTCTCCTAACACACACTCAGCAGTGGTGCTTGGTTTTGTTATGGATGGGTAACAGCAGGATGATTATAGATACATCCTGATGCTCAGATAAAATTCCTCTCTTAGCAACAAGCTTATAAAGGTTGATTATGAACAATGTGAATGTACAGATGTGTGGCAAAACCCATAAAGATAAAAATCAAGAGTGGTAGCAATGGATTAGGGCTTTTTATTTGCCTCAGTGTTACAATATGCAGTGCAGAACTGAAAAAGAAATGTTTGGAAATAGTTTTACCAAATAGGGTTCATAACAGCAATAAACAAAGCAAGATTTTTATCCATAGATGCTGGCAACTGACTGATAATCAATGCCACTACTTGCTCAAGGTGTTAGAAATATGACAATTTCTCATAAACTCAGACTCTTACTCTCAAGCCACTACCTAACTCATTATCTATTATAGAATATTCCTATAGCTGGCCTGTGGAAAGTCAAAGCTTAATATTGCATGGATAACAATGTATTGATCCTACAGCAGCTTCAATCTATTCATGAACAATTCTGATTAATAATGAGATGTACCTATATCCAATTTTCAACACATCTAATCTGCATCTGCAGAACAGAGATTGCAAAAGGAAAAAAACAAAAAAATCACTTTTTTTTTTTTGGCATCTACAGTACTCTAATGGGAGGACTAACTCCTCTATATCCTATTGCTTTCCAGCAGAATTCATTATATTGTACCACAAACACAACAGTTTTTGCAAAGAGGTTCAGCTGTTGTGAGCACATTTGCAAGAAAGCAATGAGGTTTTACTCAAGGCTAAGGTTGCCTGGGAGCAAATTTATACCACCTATGTTCCTGAGAAATGGAGGATCTTCCTCTTTGCCAACACGGCATGAAAAATGCATTACCTAGTGAATTGAGTGGCTAATTGCAAAGATAAATCGAGCGTGGAAACATATACTATAACTGACCTCTGCATAAAAACAATTGAAAGCATAGGATCAGGGTCAAAACTATAACCTACTCAAAAGAGTAAGTCTATCTGTAACCCACCTAAGACTAGCAAAGGAAACACAATTAAAACATGTATTAAGGTGTTCCCTACTACATCATCTCTAAGAAGAAGCAGCAAACTGCTGAATGCAAAGACTGTTTTAAAGTCTTACACCCTACTGATTTCTAAAGCAAAAAGCACAGAGGTGAAAATATCAGGTATTTTAATTTCCAAGTGTGTTGCAAAAACAAGTGTTTCACGAGTTCACCGAAGCAGAGGACAGTTTTTCATATCTTTCTTTCACAAGAAAGGTATGCACCAAGCCATACTGCACACCAGTGCTGAATTGCAGGGGATAATTCAGAAAGGCTGGAAACAGGCTGAACTGCAGCCAGTGACTTGGTTACCCCCAGCTTGATGCCTGGTGATGCCTCTGAAGTTTCTTTGATTTCAGCTGCCTTTTCAGAGAGCAATTATTTTACCTGTGGGTCTTGAGCACTATTTCATCACTTAGTCTCTGGCTCTGTAGGCCCCAGTGGTCCTTGATAACTCACATGATTTTCCTCTTACATCTTTTTCATTGCTTATAATTTACCCAAAGGCCTTTGGGGTTGTTTCTTATATTAAACACCCTGTTTTGTCCTTTGCCATGGTGGTGATCTAGTAAGTTTGTTATTCTGAGAGAAGCTTGGAACAGATAAAAATAAAAAAAAATCTCATCAGGGAAAAGAAAAAGATCTCCTACCACTGGAGCATGCCTTAATTCTTCCAGTGCATAGTTCCTTGTAATTACTTTTCCTAGCTATGCAAACTAATTCATTGACTGCTGTCACACTGTCAAGCACTGGCCATGCTTTTCTAAGATTGTGCCTCCTTGCTCACAGGATTATGGGATTTTGTGTATTTGTTGATCTACATTCCATTTTTCCTATCCATTTCCTTCAAGTCTTTCAAGGACCTTTTGAACTGCATTTTCTCCTTCTTTCTCCCACAGTAATCAAGCCATCAGCATATTAAAATATTGCTACAGGCCATATGAACTCCTTTGTCCTGAGAATGTCACAGTGATAGTACACCTGCTTCCATGCCCACATATGCTGAGGAATGTATCTTTTTACCTTGATGTTAAACTGACCTCAGATAGAGCAAATCTTTGACTTCCTGATTAGACTTCCATCTTTTGAGCTAAAAACACACAACTCTGTTATCCTCAGCTTTATCTGTATTTCCAGTTTCTCCCAGTGTCCCAAAGGGGTTGCATGGAATGCTTTTGTAGAATGTATAAAAATTGCAATTATGTTCTGCTCTTATTCCTATTGAGTTACTTAAGTTCTTAAACAAAAATGTAGATAAACCACCTATTCTTAGACTTAAATTCCTGTTCCATTTGTTACCATTTCTTTCAGCTTCTACCTTTCACATTGATCCAGATAGACAGAAGTCCCATGTAAGCCTGTGTATAAGAGCCTACTATTAAATATTTACTCATCATGATTGAATTTGGTCTTTATGCTTCTATAAATACAGAAATAGAGATGGACGCCTTCTTTTTTCCCCAAAATTCCTAGTACTTCTGCCTTTGTACAGTCAACAGGTGATTTTTTTTTTCTTGCTTCTCATAATTCCTTACAAAACTTGATTTTCAACCATATCCTCATCAAAACCCAAGTTAGAACAAGCAGACTTGATATCAGATTCGTTGGGTTTTTTTGGTTTTTTTTTTTTTGTTTGTTTTTTTTTGTTTGTTTTTTTTTTTTTCCAAAAGAGCATTTGCACCTGTTTAAAGAGTGCAGGGAGCGAAACACAAACACCATGCATATGATTCACAAATATGTTTCACCATATGGAAAGAAAGATGGACCAGAGAAAAGGGGACTTATTTTTCCTGTTCTTCAGTTAGATTTCTTTTTCACAGAGTTGAAATACCTCTCAATTGCAGAAAATATGACAACACAAGATATTATTCCATAAGTAGATTCAATACCTACATAAAATATTATACAGGATTATGGCAATGAAGAAATCAATTGTGAATATCTGTATAATATAAAAATACATTTCTTCCATATGGAACCAGAATACATTAAATATTGCAGTAGCCTTTAACTCGGAGCTTTAGATACACAAGCTCCTCTGAAAAGAGAAGCAAATACAACCTTTGAACCAGGATCCAAGCAGCAGGTTTGACTAAATGCATGTCAGGGCTGATCGCAGTGGTGCTAACTCTCACGCTGCCTACCACAGCTCTAACCATGCCCCCAACCACACTGGTACACCCCTTACAACAAAGGGCAAGACTACAGAAGTGGCTGTTTCCACCGTGGAATAAAGTGTAAGTGAGAAACACACTTTCTGTGTCCACGATCTCTGACTGCCAAAGTAAGGACAGAACACAGACACACTTTGAAATGCAAAACCCCAAAGATCTGTGGAAGAGTGGAAACAGAAAGGGAGCTTTGACTGCAATAAGTGGAAGATTTTCCTAACTATTTTATGTTATACTGCCTTGTTTTCTTTCTTATTATTATTATTCTCTTTTATTTTTTTTAATGAGGAATTTAGCTGTGAGTTTTAACCTATCATCAGCGGTACTTCCTCAGGACTTTGTTCATGCCACTTCCATTCCTGTGCTAGGATTTTTTGATAGCTACTAAAAAAAAGCACTGAGTTTAGAGACTATTACCTATTATTATGTCCAAAGATCTGATTTATATAATGATTTGAATATAGAGGTGTAGGAAAATAACAGTAAAGAGACCAAGTCTTCTCATACAGGGTTGGACCTGCTGTATTTCATTCATCAAAACTGAGATTACAGAGGTGTCATAGGAGAAACCAACCAACAGAAAATGCAAATGAGAGTATAAAACTTATAGCAGGTGACACCCCCTCTTCTGCCTCTTCAGTTTGCCTGTCAGGTCTTTGTAATCGTTTGTACTTTGGCCTAACTGTAAGCAAAGAAACAAGTGAGAAAAAAAAAAAAAGCAAAAGAAAAAGCATCTATTTTGGAAATGTAAGTAACTTTCTACTACATAATATACAATATTGTAGTGCAGATGTATCATTTGGCTAATCCAGGGTTTCCAGATTAAAAAAAAAAGACAAATCTTGTATGGTCTTGTTACCTAATTAATGATCATCTATTTGGCCTATTAGCACTTAAAAGAACATGACAGGAGAAGTTGTGTTGTTTTTTTGAAAACAATCACACAAACTCTCAATACTAAGTAAAAAAATAAACATTACTTTTTAAATCCACGTTTAAATAGAGAATGGTTTGTGGTAAAATTTGTGTGGATTCCTGACAAAGTAACATTTCTTTGGCATTTAAGACCTGGTCCTCTTTACTGATACATCACCTTGCAGATTCAGTATTTCACCAAACACTCAGAGGTGCCAGAAGGAAATCTCGGGATGTGAGGCAGGTAGTTTGGTTGCTAGTAACAGGCTGTGAAGTCCCAAATGAGACTGCTCAGAGAAAGAAGAAACCCTCTTCTTCATTTTGTGCACTGATACAATGCTCTGTCAGCAATTAAAGGGTGAGTGTTGCTGCTGGGTGGCTGCCCCTGCATGGGTGAGTGCAGGTGGGTCACTGCTGCTGCTGGAAAACCATCAGCCTGTGAATTCAGCTCTCCCTTGGAAAAAAACTAGCAATTAAAACAACGCTGCCAGCAAATATAAAAGCAGCCACGTTGGATGTATCTGCCTCTGCCAGTCACTACTTTCAGAGAATAAACTTATATGAGAGCAATAATTAGAAAACTGGGAGCCACTGTGAATTGTGTTCACAGGTTCTCCTGAGGTGCTCAGTTCCCAGCAGTCAGGAGAACATGCTGTTTACATTGTGCGTGATTTATATCAACAAGACTGGCATTCCATGAAGAGACAATCAGAAAAGCTTTTCTATTTCCCTTTTTCCTTTTCATTTCTGTTAAGCTTTATATCTTCAAAGGTCTGTTCTAGTAATTCCACCCACCATTGCCAGTAAATAGGTTGGAAAAAAAAAATCTCTGGAGTACATCTGATAGCTTGGAAAACCTGGGAAGTTGAGATTAAAGCAAACATTCTCAAAAGCAGTCTCTGATTTTGAGATTATCTTTTTAGCACTGATACCTGGAGGCCAGACATTCAGCTGCACAGTGCTGGGCAGCCCCTGCTCTGCTCTCAGCAGCTCAGTGCTTCTGAAAATTAGGCCGGGAATTTTGATGCCCAAAATATGCAACTGTGGAAATATACAACTATGAAAATCTAATCATAAACAATTTTCCCTAAAATCAAAAAACATCAGTCCCATTATTCAAGCCAGCCACTGCTTGCCAATGTCACGCCTCCTCAGGAAGCCTTGGGAGTGGGCAGGGGCTATTTCATCACAGGTTGTCACTGCTAACCCCATGCTGTCCTGTCTATACCTGCTGCACAACACTCAACAAAGAATTAGATATTTCACTATCTAACTTAAACCCAGCCCACATCTAGACACGTATGTAGATGAAATGCAATTTAGTGTTGTAGTTGAAAATCAATCCGCAAACCTATTTAGTGTAGAGGTGAAAAAATTTTCTGCTAGTATGTCAAAAAAAGGAATCCACTAAATGAGTTTGGAGTACGAAATTTGCAAGCAGAAGAACATATGGAAAAATAAGAAAAAGAGAGGTTCCAAAATGAATCTGGGATGACCTGGACAAATAGGAGTGGACACGGGACAAAGTTGTGTGATGAGACTACAAGAATTCAGAGAAAAAGCACTGAAGATATTCAAGGGAAGGAACTGGAAGGAAAGTTCATATGGGCTGAGACATCAGCTAGATGCACAGGTCCAAAAATACTGTTAACAGAAATTTCACCCTCTATATACCCAGTGAAGTGCTGGAGTTTGTTTGCAGAGCTTATTGTAAATGTTATCACTGCAGAATAGCATTTTTCTGTACTAAAGAAGTACCTGGGATCAGATAAACATAGAGGACAAGTGAGTCTGTGGGCATCCCACTTCTCAAGTCTGGACAAACTGTGGCTCTGCCTCATTTCTTTGGTAGGAAGGGCTTCAGCTGCTCAATCTTCCTGCCACTCTTCCCTTTTTAAAATTTACTCTCCCTGTGTGCTCTGGGAGATGCCAGCAGACACACTGACCCCGGGACAAAAAGGCAAGCAGATAATTTAAATTGCCCTGCTTTGCCAGCCCTCTTCCTAAGCTGCAGACCTTCTGAGCCATGCAGGACACTTATCTGTATCTGGGGAGTGAAAGGGTACATTCACAGGGCAACTAAGCTGCCATAGACATTTTTCAGCCTGTGACTATAAAAGTAGTCAGAATTCTGTATAAACCACTTTTTCAAAGCTCTGAAGTGAGCAGTATATTTGCTCATGATGATATCATGGGGAGTACTATTTGCCTCCGGCCTAAGCTGATCAATTTGTGTTAGTAAAGCTATTTTAGAAACTGAAATTAAGTATATGGAGCCATGCTTATAAAGAAAAGGGGAAAAAGACCCTTCTGCTTTCTTTTTCTGACCTATCACTTCCTCCAGATGCTATTGCAGGTATTTTGTTATTTTGCTATTATCAATAATACCAAAGAGGTGCAATGTTTGAGGAAAAAAATTATCCCTTCTCTACCCACACAGTGTCTGTCTCTTGCCTGACACTTCTCAGGCTCACTTGTACAACACCCACAGTCTGCATACCTTTTACTGAAGAGTTATCTAGGGCCTCAGCTTGTGTATCTATCAAACATAAGACTGACTCAAACCTAATTTACATTGGGTTACAAAGTATAGGTGAATTTTTCAAATACTACACTGCTTGCAAAACTGATATAAAAATAAAAAATATCATGGGTCCTCATTGGCGGATAAAAATTAATGTTTCAATTACTTGGCTCTGTGTGTCTGATAAAAGCATATTTACTTTTCAAACTAAAGGTGAGTCGTTGTCTTTGGCTAAACTCTAAATTTTACATTGAAATCAAGGGAAGAAATACAGAGCTACCCTGGTCAGAGATTTCACCAAGTACCAATAAGTAAATACATTACATGGTTCTCCAAGTGCAACTCCATGCCCACCATCACCTAAAAGTGAATGCCAAGATGCAGAGTGAGTCTCGCCACCTTGGCATTCATCATCCTTCAGGGGGAATCAGTAAGAGGGAGAGAGGCAGGAGAAATTGAGCATGGTGTCTAGATGCAGGGGGGCTTCTTCAAGTAAGAGAAAGGAAGAAAATAAAAGAGGGAAGACTCACAGTATGACACATGTAGTGAAAGTAGAAATATTGCCCGATTCACTTGCATTTCTTTCCCTGGCCTTTTTAAGAAGACTCAGAGCATAGACTTTGAAGGCCCTTAATCAATTAAAGCCCTGAGTTTAGCATGAACAGGTCATACCATGAGGACACTACAGGGATGGCATAAAATGTAATTTCTTCAGGATCAGCCTGGAGGTGCTGGGTATGCGTGTGCCAGGGGGCTGGCACTGTGCCAGGGAGTAGCCTTTTTCCCTGGTACCCACCCAGACCCCAGCTTTGAGGGGATGCAAAGCCAGACCTGGGGTTTTGGGTTGTGCTTGGAAGTCACAACAGCATATGACAGCAGTAAGCCATGACCTGAGCCTCCCAGACAAACCATCTAGCTGTGATAGATGATCAATACCAATTGCTTCCGTGTTCTTTCAGCCAAGCCCACTAGCTGGGGTGGGCGGGTAAGGGAAGCTGCTCCTGGCTGGGTCATGGATCAGTTCATGAATAGTAGAAGAGATCCTCTCTCCCTTCACTGAAACTCAGCAGATAGCAGGCTTTTATTAGCTCGGTCATATCTTTATTATGCTTTCATTAGATTTCACATCTAAAATCATGTCCTTGAGCAACTGAATTTTTACATCTTTGTAATTTACGGGGAATATTTTTGCTCATATGTCACTCCTTGTTTACATCTCAAGGTAAAAGCCTTCTGTAGGTATCGCCACAGTTAAAAGTAAATAAATTACCACTTGTACTTCACAAAACATTTTTCTTTCCTGATAATTCACTGCTTCTAAATGAAAACAGAAATAGCAAATGGACAAAAAGGAGGAAATTATTCTTTAATAGCCTTCTGGTTTACATGCTTTTAAATAGAATGCTGAACATCATGTAGAAATAACAATATTAGCATAATCTTCTCTATTTTAATAGCAGGAACATTTTTTTCTGATTTGCTGAAACCTCTACCAGGAGTCAATCCTCAGGGCCAATGAGCAGGATAGCAAATAGAGCATATTTCAAAGCTGAGTAAAAGTACCCTTGAAAAATTTATAATCATCAATGTTTTATTTGTCTAAATATAATATTTATGAGTCTCATTTATGAAATTACTTAATGAAATATAAAATGTTATGAGCTATAATTTATTTTATTAAAATGAAAATCAGGAACATTCAATTACTGGTATAGATAATCTTACCTGAATTGAATCCTTATTGCTGGACACTCTTTCTATGGCTCAGAAGCTGCAGATACATTACTTACAGAACTTCATGAAGAATAGAGAGGCCCTACAACACCCAGGAGGGTTCTTGGTTTGTTTTCTTTTTTACATGGAATAAAACATTAGTCTTAAAAACTCTCCATTGCCTTGGATAACAAAGCCCCAACTGCAAACACTTATAAATATTAACAACCTTAATTAGTTTATCTGACAGTAGGAGGATACTCATATATTTAAAATAAAACATATAATTAGCTGTAATTAATAACACTGTCCTTTGAAGATAGGTACTCTCTCAAGTATTCCAGGTACTTATCAACGCAAGTTCCTGTAAGCAGGTAGGAAGATGACCTTGTGTATACCTGCCACTGTTAAATTCACAGGTGAAAACTGTCAGAATACATACATTTAGAATCCATAGATTTGAAACCTAATCTAAGGCAAAATGCTTGGATTGGCATACATTTCTCTCCTATGCTTTCAAAGCTGAGATATTTATTCCAAAGCGATTACTGCTTTCACAAAATACTACTCTGCATGAGTAAGTCAGATGCACAAGATGTGAGTGACAGTGAAGGGAACTAGGTCAGCTGTGACATTTGAATAAAAAAAAAAAAAGGGGGAGAGACTACAGCAGCTATTCTGAAACCAGAACACAAATAATAAAGTTTAAAAAAGGTCTTGGATCATTTCACAGTTTTAGAAGTCCCTTCCTAATGTTCCATTAAATTTGTATTTTATTTAGTGTTTGTGTTTTCCTGATACTACAAGTTGATCCAATGTTTTCCTTGTGAAAAGACAATGCCCATTTCCTCAATGGCAAAAAGATCTCACGTTTGCTTTATTACAGAGCAAGAGTTACCATCTGATTCAGTAAGTCAATACATTGAAATGTCTGTTCTGGCAAAGTAATTAACCCTTTTTCCATACTAAATGTTACATACATCCTCAAATACAATCCCTTGCTAAAACATTTCCTTCTATTGCCTCTCCCTTCTCTAAATATTGCTGATATCAGGTTCAGCATCACTGCCCTGTCTTTCTCAACTCATCTGAATTTTGCATTAGATGAGGTTCTTCCTCCACTGATAGAGATATGCTTTGTTTCTTGTGTGTCTTCCTTACAAACCTGCTGAGAGATATTTTGGGTTGGGATAGAGTTTATTATGATACAAATCTAAATATATGAGATACTCTAAGAGACCAAAACTACAAAATACCAGTCACCTTAAGAAATCATTGATTTTAAGTTCCAGTTCATGAAACTGATTTACAAGTGCTCATTGAAAGATACAGGAAACTCCTGAAATGGAACAGGCAGTAACTAACCCACCCAATCCACAAACCTCTTTGCTGTTGTAGCAGTAATTGTTTCAGATCCCCCGAGCAACACTCTCCCTGGATTTTGAATGCCTCACCACTTAAATACAGCAGTGATATAAAAAGTTGGTCAGAGATAATGTATTAATGGGAGATAGCGATGATACTACTTCCAGCTCAGAGTGTGACAATCAACTGTAAAAGGAAAGTCCAGGTTTCACTGAACCAACTATAGGCACCATGCTGTTATGCAGTCATTTGGTGCCCCTTCTTCCAAACGTGAACATCCAAACGAACAATGATGAGCATGGAATAACATTAAAATCATCATTAAAATTATTGTAGATCCTTTGTATTTTCCCTTTGGATTTTTTGATCTCTTTATTAATTTATAATAGGTTTCAAGTTTCTCTCTACAAGGAAAGGGAGAATATTACAAAATTAATCCTTTTTTTTTGTAATCATATGGTTACACACACTTTGGTTTTAAGAAAACCAGCATAGTCACCATGTGTTCCCTCACAGGCTCATTGACCTTTTATTTACCCAAACCCCTCATCTATAGTGTCACTCCTAAGCCAGGCTGAGCAGATGGCTGAACGATCCCACGTAATTCCCCACATGGGAAAAGCCCGTGTAAGTCTTGTGGCAGAGCACTTTCAGGAACCAGCCTGAAAAACCCACAGCTACACAGTGCAAATACATATCAAGGACCCAAAAGGAACTGTATCTCTCTCATTGCAGATCCTTTTTGTTAATGGAAGATGATGAATCCAGTTAGCACCAAGATTGAACACAACACAGGATCATGAGTCCTAATACTCTATTTAATCCTATAGCAGGAACTGGTGTAAGATCAAGATCGAGGTAAATTCCTGTATAGTTACAAAGAAAAGCAGAAAAATCCCCTGGGATTTTACTGATTAAGTAAATGAGACCAGCGTACACAGAGAGGTGGTGACAAAAGCCCTTAGAGAGGGGACATGAATTATTTTATTGCAAAGTATTACTGAGAGCTACCTATTCAGACAAGCCAAAAAACAGAAGGGGCCACGTGCAGAAAGACAGATGATGGTATATTCTCTCCCAGTCAACCCTTCACGCTTACTACAGCCACAAGAGTATGAATGAAATAATGGGTTTCCCCCTTCTTCTCTGGAGGGAAACGAGACCCAGCTGTGATTTTCAGAAGATGAAGTAGGTAAGGGTGGCCTTGTTGCTTACATCAGGCCACTGACTGTGAGTTGGACCACTGCACAGGACTCAGGACTTGTCAGGTTTTGCTTGGGTTTGTCCTGGCCTGCCTGGAGCTTTGCTGGAGCTTGTTTAGCTGTGGCAGCAGCTATCACAGACTCTCAAAATAACTCAGGTCAAGAGACCTCAGAAGGTCTGAAACAGAGTCAGCTATGAGAGGAGGCTGCTCAGGGCTTTTTTTTCTGGTATTAGTTTATTTTCTACATTGGCAGCAAGCAATTACCAGAGAATTTCAAGTCTCTTGTAATTAAAATTTTTAGTTTCCACAGCTGTTAAAAAGACTTTGAACAGGCAGACACATAGTGCTTAGAAGGCAAGAGAAAATTAAATTAAATTTTATATTTGCTATCTGTTTTCAAATCTCATAATTTTTAAATCATTTATTTCCAACAACTTTGGAGAAACAGTGCAGTACCGTATCAGCAGCAAAGTGGTTATGCATTAACACCTTACTAAAGCATTTCCAACTCAGGCCATAATTACATCATCTTTTATCAGATGATAACTACTATGTTGCAAACCCAAACTCTCTAAATTCAAAGTGTTTCCTTTAAAACATGTGAAATTTCCTCTGAATTAAGTATCCCCTCTTAACTGAATTACCAAGAAAAAAGGAAAAGCTAGAAAGACCATCAAACAAGATCTAACAATCACAGAAATCCATTACTATTAAAAAAGGCAGCAATGCTCAGTGAAGCCAATGCCAAAGAATACTAAAATTAATAAAGAAATAGAAAATTATTTATTTTAGTGGCAATCCATACATTCTACATGTCTGTAGACGCGTTTTCAGTCTACTTCTGAAGGAAACCAGAAGCCAAATTCTCAAACAAATAAAAACATCACTTTTTGTTCATGTTGTTTCCCAGCTTCAGAAAGAAAGGTTTTTTTTAAAAATTATTTAATTAGTGGAAAAAATAGTAAATAATTACTTTAATTTCTTTACTTTAATTTTCTTTAATGTTTTAGTTAATAATTCATTTCATTGCACTTAGTTTTGATTTGCAATAAACTTCTGCAGGATTATCAGCCTTAGGACTCCTACTCACCATATTGTTAATACCCCTTATAGTACCATAAGAAATAGAGACATAATTAGCCTACTGTTCCACTTCTAATCCCTTACCGCTTTTAAAACAACATATGGCTGAGGTTGTATACATTTTTGAGAATTCTGTTTGTTTAGGAAAATGTAATAGCAACTTAAATCAATCTTTTCTTTAAATTCTATTCAGATTACACTTAAATATACAAGTAGCATTGTAACATATTTCAATCAGAAATGTGTTAACATGAAGGTAGGGTTTTGTGTTATATGTTATTTGCTGCTTCTCAGAACTGAGCAAACGCTGCTGGAACACAAGCCAAGGCAGATCCCAAGATTAACAACCCCATGACAAGTAAAAGCAGAGGCATATTCGCATCTTCCAAAATACCCTCTCTGAAAAACCTCTCTATTTAACACTCAGTGCTTGCCTTCTCTTATCTACTCTTTTCTCTACACCACTCTTCTCTTGAACACCTACACCACTTCTCCTCCTGCACTCATCAAATTCCTTCATGTCACTTCCAAAGTTCTGCACTTCTCCATGTCTGGGTGAGGGCATCAGCTGGGCCTGGGGCCAGGGAGAGACACATAGCCTCTGAAAGTGCCCGTGCCTCCAGGGCCCTGGTTTCATTAGCCACCTGCAAACCCTCTTCGACTCAGGGGGGAGGATTGGCCTTTGCCTACTTTTAGTCAGCAGTATAAACACAGCCTTAGCTATATTGCAGATGGTGATTTCCATAGTTCTCAGAAAAATTTCCTTATTATGAGATAACAGGTTTTTACCCATAGCAATATTGAACAATAAAATGGATGGGACAACACAGACTTCTCCCTATCCATCACTTTGTACAGACAGCAACAAATAAATGGAAAGAACAAGACAGAAAGGTGCGGCACCCTTCCTGACATCTCTTCCACAGCCCAAAACCTAAATGTTTACTGTGACAATATTTGAGCCTGGGATATGAAGCCTGTCAAGGATTTTGCAGCATATGTGCAGCAATTCCAGTACATAGCAAAATAAGCTTTGTAATGACTTACAGTCAGAGACTAGGACTGTTGCCAATCTTTATTATAACTTTTCAGTGCAGAAACATGACTGTTTTGGAGACAATCACCCCACAACGCTTGAGAGCATATTTAGCTACCAAAAAAAAACCCCAAAAAACCAGGACAAAGCAGTAAAGTTGTTTTTCTGGAAGTGTGGGAGGGAGCAAATGAACATCTTTTTGTGGAGCACATAAGGAGAAAATTCTCAGGTCAGAAGCAAACCAGAGTGCAGATGTATACAATTTACAGGCAAGGATATAAAAGAACAGCGGGCTACCGTAAAAACAGAGCCACTCTTAGCCAAAGTACACACACAGCACAGTGAGTTTTTTGTCCTACAAATTTTTGAGCTCTCCCACCCTAACCTATAATGAATGTAAGTGGATAATATGCTGCTAACTCCACAAAGACACAAAATTGGTTTCTTTCTGGGGCTTTTGTACAGTTTCAAAGTACATCCTGCAAGAAAAACAATCCTGTGCCTCATTCACTGTGCTAAAGATCATTCAGATCTCACTCTTGGCAGACTAGGGTAAATAACTGAAGTGCAAATTATTGCTCAGACCCTAAGGGTTGCAAACGAACCACTGCACTACTCAGCAGGCTTCCTGCTGGCTTTAGTCAAACAATTTCATGAATTCAAGATGTGGACTTTGGAAAGGATCAGCATCCTCTCCCTGAAATCTCCATCATGGTGCAGATGAGTCTGTCCCTCAGATCAGATGGCGAGCAGAACTGGGTGCCTGCGCAGCCATGAGCCAAGCGATACTTCGTGGAACTCCTGGAGCAAGGCATCGCTAACTGACACTTTTTGTGAGTTGCCCTATGTTCTCAAGAGAAGCGACAAAATAAAAGCATCTCATTGTTTGATTTTTTTCCTGTGTTAATCCACACTGCTTGGCCAACCAGTGTGCAACTGAATAGATGATGGCATCTTTTACGTGAAAAAGGCACCCAGATCTGGGGACTAGCAGGACTGTGGAATTGCTCCAAGAGGCTTGCTGATGAGTCATTATCCAGCTGTCTGAAGCTTTTGGCAGCAAAGATATAAAAAAATGTATTACTACTGTACAGAATTTGCTCTGGGTCCTTACTCCAAATGATTTTTTTGTCTCTATATACTGCTATCTACAATCCTTGCAGGATATTTATTCACTTAGTATTCTGCTTATGCAATATTAGACAGCTGTTGGGTGGCCTTGGATGGTGGTACTCAACAACAGTGGTTGCAAATGTCACATTTCCTCAGCCTACATCTGCATCAGCTGAATTTTCCTGCTTGTCATTTTTTCCCCATTTGCCCTGAGGAAGAGTTTCATCTCAGGCAGTGACCTACATTAGGACAGGCTGGCTGCTGTGGCCTTAGCTGGGGAGCAGCTCTTAGTGACATGTCTGCCTCCCCGCTGCTGACCTCCAACTCTGACTGCTGTTTCTCAAGCAAAGACTCTCATACCCCTCCAGTCTTCCAGAAAATAACCCAAGCCTTTAAAAAAAAAAAAGTGGGAATTATTCAGAAAGGAATTAATTACTTTACACCAGTTGTCACTGAAAAATGCTCCACTCATGCAGAGTGACAAAAAAAAAAAAAAAAGCAAGCAAGGGTACCTGTCTGTTTAGGGTGTAATATGAACACACACTCCTGGAACATAGGACATACACTCCACACTACAGTCTATATATCCATTAGCAATGCATACCTAAGATCTCTTTTGCATATCTTCAGTTATCAAGGCTTCTTATGTAGCCAGTTGAATCACAGAATCACAGAATGTTAGGGGTCGGAAGAAACCTCCAAAGACCATCGAGTCCAACCTCCCTGCCAGAGCAGGACAAAAACTAGGGCAGATCACTCCGAAATGCATCCAGACAGGTCTTGAAAGCCTCCAGAGAAGGAGACTCTACAAGTTCTCTGTGGAGTCTGTTCCAGTGCTCTGTAACCCTTACAGAACCCCAGAAGTTATTCCTCATGTTGAAGAACTTCCTGTGCTTGAGCTTGAATCCATTGCTCCTCGTCCTATCACAGGGCACAGATGAAAAGAGGTTGTACATACCTTCTTGATACCCAGCCCTCATGTATTTATAGATGTTAATTAGATCCCCTCTCAGTCTTCACCTCTCCAGACTAAAAAGCCCCAGGTCTCTCAGCCTTTCCTCATAAGGCAGGTGTTCCAGTCCCTTAATCATCCTTGTAGCCCTCCATTGGACTCTCTCAAGCAGATCTCTGTCCTTCTTGAACTGGGGGGCGTAGAATTGGACACAATACTCCAGGTGAGGTCTCACTAGGGCAGAGTAGAGGGGAAGAAGAACCTCCCTCAATCTGCTGGACACATTCTTCTTAATGCACCCCAGGATACCATTGGCCTTCTCGGCCACAAAGGCACATTGTTGTCCTGTGGATAACTTGTTGTCTATCAGGACTCCAAGGTCCTTCTCCACAGAGCTACTCTCTAGCAGATTGCCTCCTAACCTGTACTGGTGCATTTTGTTGTTCCTTCCCAGGTGCAGGACTCTGCACTTGCTCTTGTTGAACCTCATTAGGTTCCTCTTTGCCCACCTCTACCCAATTTTTTACTCGAAGGAATGCACCTATCTTGGGCTTGGAGGAAGTAGTATTTAAAAATTGACCAGCTTTTTTGGGCTCCCTTTCCTTCCAGAGTCTTAGCCCTGCAAGTAGATTCCTGCAAGTAGATCTTTGAAGAGTCCAAAGTTAGCCCTGCAGAAGTCCAGGGTTGGAATTTATTTATTGCCCTACTTCTTCCTTGTAAAATACTAAACTCCACCATGTCATGCTTGTTGTCACTAAGGCTTTTCCCAGCCTTAACGTCTCCAACCAGAACGTTGTATACATTAATACAATGTGCAGCAGTGCACCTTTCCTTGTTGGTCCCTCCAGTACCTGCATTAGAAAGTTATCATCGATGCACTGCGAGAGCCTATTGGACTGAATATGCTTAGCTGTGTGGGCTTTCCAACAATTATCAGAGTGATTGAAGTCACCCACAAGTACTAAGGAGTGTGATCTAGAGGCTACTTCCAGCTGACTGTAGAAGGCCTCATCAACAGTTGCTTGTTAGCAAACTACAAACAGTCCCAAGTCACACACAGCAATTAGTATCAATGAAACAGTGGTTACGGGGCCTCTGAGATCCTTCCCATCCATGCATGCTTTTGTGTTCTGTTAGGATGACCATGAATTCATCACTGTGAGTCATCTTCTATATCTGAGTCTTAAGCTAGAAAAACATTCTGGGAGTGATGCTGAAAGTATGAAAATATGATCTTGTAAAAGTAACTGATAAGAAATGGGGGTTGTGAAAAAATGAGAGGTTCTGTACTAAGTCAAAACATGCATCATATGCTGACAGATCAGAGGAATTATTGTACTAGGTTGTATTGAAATGATAACATTTATATTGTTTCCTTGTGCATACCTATTTATAAAATTGGTGCAAGTGAACAGATAAAATGCACATTTTTTTTTATGAGCAGCAAATGCCAATTTATATCCTATTTCCCCTTAGAAAATAGTGTAATTTTTTCAAACAATCCAATAAAAGAAGTCACAGTTGAGGTGACTTTATTCCACAAGGAATGATAGAATGCTTGAGTTTATGATTCCTGAGATTTGAGCCAAATTAACTCTACCTGTACCTTGCTTTACTTTCGTATATTTATTTTATTCTTCTCTCACTCACCTATTCTACAGATACTGCATCACGACAGTATGCCTTTAATTTTTTTTTCTAACCTGTGGTTTGATGGAGAGAGGAGAAATTGAATTATTTTTTTTCCAGAAGTTAAAAATATGTACTGATTTATTTTTTTTTTTACAGAAAAAAGCCCAACAAAACAAAGACCACACCACCAAAACCCCCCAAAACAAAATTAACCGCAAAATTTGATTAACTGTAATTATTTCTTCCACTGGGTCATTTTATCTGGAATGCTTATACCTGAATCAGCATTTTGCTTCATAGTAGGCATAGCATGGACTATAGAGAAAGTTGCATGTTCAAGCTTACCATTTCCTTCTGTGGAATGTCCCCCCAAGGTCCTCTTGAAGGAGAGAACTCCCTGAAAAGCCAACATAATTGTGGCAGGCTAGCATTACTTTTTATGACTTAATGATTTGGGGTCTTAACATGAGTTTTAATGAGTATCTGTTCCAGTCCTTTAATTTCATAGTCATAGAATCATAAAGTTGTTTAGATTGGAATGGACTTCTAAACGTCATCTAGTCCAGACCCCAATAATGAGGATGAAAATATAGTAGTTTTTTCTAAGCAGAGGTACCTTCAAGGAAAAAGTAGCTCCAAGAAAGCAAAGTAAACAACATGTTTAAAATCAAATATACATATAAATCATTTCCTAGTTTGTGGCTTAATAACCTTGTGTTTCCAAGCAGATATTTACCAGGATGGTTTATCTCAGTCATTCTCCTTGCTAGGTATGCTACATTGTGTAGTATAGAGTAAAATGGAAAGGAAAATGTAGCCATGCTGTAGTGAAGCTTGTAAATAGAAGTATTTCATAGTGAGCATATCAGGAGGTGAAAGTAGCCATAACAAAAGTTAGCAGCTTTCTTGTAAGATGAGTTGTCTCTGGAATTAGACAAAACCAAGAAGACGCATGTAAAGTAATCACAGTGGAACAGGCTGCCCAGAGAGATTGTGTAGTCTACTTCTCTGGAGATTTTCAAAACCTGACTGGATGTGTTCCTGTGTGTCATGCTCTGGGTGATCCTGCTTTGGCAGGGGGGTTGGACTTGATGATTGCTAGAGGTCCCTTCCAACCCTTAACATTCTATGATTCTATGAATTGATATGGTGCTAAGAATGAAAGCATATCTTGTATTTTGGGATAGGCAGGAACAGAACCAATCTGGGCAAAAATTGGAAGATATGTCTTTCTCTTCCCTAAAGAGGAATTAATTTTATCAATTTGTAATGCACCCTTCTGAGATACTAATCGTGCTCTGTAGGCTTTGACACTATGTAGGGTTTTTTTTAAAAAAAACTTAACTAGTGAAATGTAGGGTGCATAAATTTCCCAAATCATTTATAATCTTCTTACAAAGGTCTAGTTTAACTTAAAAAAGCAAGTTCTTTGGAATGAATAATTTGTTTTGAAACTTAAGATGTTGAAATGTTCCATTTGGAACCTGTATATTTTGTGTGTCACTTAATAAAGTGACTAAAGGTGCTGTCTTTATCTGATATAATTGGAAAGAAAAAAAAAGTATATATAAAAATCCTATCTGATAGGGGATTTGAACTCCAAGGCTTTATTATGTGTAGCTGTTATTTTGTTTATTAGGCTATACAATTAAGCATATAAGTTAAGTGTGAAGATTTTTGAATGTTAATTTTACCACTGGAGGGAGCCCATATTCCATAAATGCTGTAGAAAAAAAAACCAAAAAGGAGTTTAATTTTAAAAGAGAAAAAAAAGTGCACTTTCACAATATAATTCAATCCTTTTCCTGGTATTGACTGCATCTATGCAGAGTTTCTGATATATTTACTAGACTGTTAATTTTTATTCCTTCCAAATCTTTTCCCCAAAATAAGTATTTAAAAAAAAAAAAAAAAAATAAAAAATTATCACCTTAGTTTTAACAGTGGAGTAAATTACAACATCCCAGACAGCTAGATGACTGCTGTAGTGCCAGAGTTTGCAGTCTTCAACTTACTTGTTTTTTAAGTCTTTGACTGTCATTGTTTCATTTTTCATAACAATAATAATCTTCTAATCTAGGTGGACTTGCTAGCATTATTTTTCATCGTTTGAGACCTCTGACTTTTTAAATATGATCTCAAGTTAATCTGTTCTAAAGCACAGTTCAAATGTCTAGAAAAGTTACCAGTGTAATGCTGTTTGTCATCCTCTTATAATACCCAGTTGACAGGCAAGAAGCTATTAAAGCTTTCTCTTCCCTTGTGGGTTATTTGATTTGTCATTCTCCATTTTTGCAGCCTGTGTACTCAAACCAATTTGTGATAACATGACCAGAAAGCTAAATTCGGTAAAGAGTTCATGCTGACATTGTTATTCCACACAAGAGGCCCAGCAGGGAGAGATAATGCTATAATTCAGATAACATGATGAAATGAGATCTTGTATCACAAAGACTTTGGTGGATGAAGAAACATAAACATCTCCTCTTTTTATATAAATTAGAAGATGTGGGGTCATACTGAAGTTGCATCTGCTATTTTTATTTAACTTTTTACAGACAATTCAGCTGAACTGAGGCTTGGGGGGATGGTTGAATAACAAGGTGTTCACTAAACACATATTTCAAGAATTTAGATTTACTTTATCAAGTAGTTTTTATTTTGTATATTTGAAGTAGGTCAGAAGGAAAATGTGCAATGAGCTATATTTATCACGGGAGATACTTAGAAGTAAATTGAGTTTTAAGTTTCCATAAATAAATTGATATTGATTTCCTGAATATTTTAAAGAATATTTTTTGAGAACAGCCCAGAATATCCTTACTTTTACCAGTGAGACCATAGACACTAACAGTAATTTTTAGCAGAAAAGGTCATTTCCTACCTATTTTTTCAGCATTTTAGTTCAAATATTTTGCATTTTTAATTAATTATGTTCCACTTCTCATGTTAATATTTAATGGATTATTCTTACTCAATTTGTTCTTATTTTTCTGTAAATGCAATGCAGAGTTGCTAGAATTAGGGTTTGTGGTTTCGCATGTGTGTATTGCACATTGGTAATTGAATTTAGCTTGCATAGATTCAAGAAAATCTGTATTTACATTAAAGATAATGTAACAAAGCAAATTCAATTAAAATGAAGGTAGAATTTAGTGCATTGAAGAGATTAAAAAGGAATTATTATCTTGTGAAACCATATTGAACTGAGGTCAGAGAGATAGGTTTTAGAAATTATAATTTTGTACTGCTTAATCTGTGGATTTTTTTTCTTTAATAGTTTGTTACAGCAAGTCATAGGCAAATCATTACATTCATTCTTGCTAGTTTGTTTGGAAAAAACATGTACTGAGATGAATACCAGATTTTTTAATGAAGAAAATCAGCAAAATAGAAGAAATAAAGAAAAATAAACTGTACCTTAATTAAAAGACAAAGTAAGTTGTTATAAGTATTGACATGGAGAGTTTCTGAATGTTCCATTGGTTTTGAGGTAGGCAATGGTTTCAATGTGTTTCTTTTCTTTCTTTGCAGTTAGAAGCTTTGCTTCCTAGAATGTGCTATTAAATATGAAGGAATTCCATTGTCAAACAGCTTTCCAAACTCTTCTTACTCTCAGGTACATTTATCCCAAGAATACTCTTCAATGGAATTTCAAGTGAAGTAAATGGTATCTGGCTTCTATAGAGTTCTTTTGATGTAGGCATTTCAAGTAGTTCAACCAAGGAGTTTCTTTTCATTAGGAGCAGGTAGAGAAACTGACTTGTAAAACTGAAGAAAACCCAAATCAAAAGTAATATTTCTAGAATCCTGGTCGAGCTTAATTCATTAGCCTCCTTATCTTGGTCTCCATCTCTGCATCCTCACAGCCTGTGGAAAATCACAGGTTAAACCTTCTTAATGCTGCTGGCGCTTTAGACATCTAAAAACTCATTTCTTTTATTAAAGATAATCTGTGTTACTCCTCTATCTTAATAATGTTTTCCGTCTTCCTTCCTTAGTGGATGTATGGAAAATTAGTATTGTCAGTGTTTTCAATATTGCTCATACCTTTGCTTCATGACTATTTTATCAAAAGATCAGGTGCAAATTAAAAGGTGGGGGGTGGGGGGGGAAAGAAGTGGGTGACGAGACGAGTGGCAGCGGGAGCGAGGGAGGGGGGTGACGCGCCGGGGCAGGGACTTGAGGTGTAGAAAAGCAGACAGTGTTCCAGAAACTGTCATGTTTCAACCAGGAGTTACAGGTGAGGCCTCTGTGATCTTGACCCCAAACTAGATGTTTCAGGGGGGTTTCTAACCTGCTAATTAATTAAGTCACTTGAACAGAAAGACTATCCAAATTTCTGTCCTATCCCAAAAGAACAAATTCACTTCCATATTTGTCTTTACAGTTGATACATCCTTGAGAAATTCTGATCTCTTACATACTGCAAAAGACTAAGGAGTTTTCTTCAACAGTTTTTTATCTGTCACTAATGCTTTCTTCTAGGCCCAGACATTTTTTGCTGGTCCCAGACATTCTTTGAAGATAAAGGTCTAAAGCAGAAAGATATCCTTCCCCCATGGTCAAGATAGTTCTGTGTTTCATTTTTGTTTCTCTTGTCTATGTTTTTGCAAGTATACTTACAGCATTCAAAAAATCAAAGTGATGGACATTTAGAAACATAGGAAACTTATTCGCAGCGTCAGGTGTCATTAAATATATTAGATTAAAAAAAAATGTACAAAGCCACCCAGATTTTCATATTAAAACTAAGAATTTATGCATATATCATAACAATCCATTCATTTACACTCAGGCACAAATTAAGCAAGATTAAGTTTGGCTGCACAAGGGAAGAGGGAAGAATGCATTTTTCAAGCTTCACCCACTATTTGTGTTGCAGTGACTTTATGAACCCTAGCCATCTGCAAGGTCTAATGATCTTCATTGCTGAGATGTAAGAGGCTTCTTTTTTGTCTCATATGGTCTTGTGCCTGACACAAGATTAACAGTGCACATGAAAGCTTTTGGGTCATTGCAAATTACAACACTTTGTATGTGACATAGAATCAACCTTGAGCTCAGTATGGTTTGGAGACTTTTTTAAACACTTAGAAGAGCTAGCTACAGAAAAAGTATAAATTAATTGTCTTAATTTGAACATAATGTTTATCTTTAAAAACTGACTTAGTGATGTGCTGTGGCAAGCAGATCTCAAAGGCAAACGTGAAAAAGAAGAGAATGCAGTGGTTTGTTTGTGAGGACATCTACATGACCTGAGATTATTGAGTAGACTATGTAAGTGGCAGGAATTTTTCTTGAAATCACGATGAAAAGATTTTCTGGTTTTGTTGCTGGCTGTGTCAGTGAGTCATAATAGGCAAGCCATAACCTCTTTGTCTCTTGAGTTTTGTAAAATTATTGTAAATATGTTTTTTATTCAGAGATTGAGCTAAATTAGTATTTGGAAATGTATTGAAATATTTTAACTGAACTGCTTCTAAAAATATAAAATGTTAAATTTTGTGAAAATGTAGTTGCTTAAAATAGTATTGAGAATGTGTTGATTTGTTTTTTAAATTGCAAGAGGGGAAATAAGCAAATTAAAGGTTATGTAACAAAAGAACAAAATGGAAGCTCGAATTATGCAGCCATCTGCAGGACATATTTTAATGACTATCACTGAACTATTTTTATAGATTTTAGATCCTTTAGAAAACCAACTGTTATTTACAAGCTGGCCTTATTAAGTGGCAAGGAATGGCTATGGCTTTGATATCTAGATGATTAAGCAAAACAAAACAAAGTCAATGTTGATTAGAGATTTAGGAAGTTATATGAGCTGTTCTGTGTAACAATGAAATAAGTATTGTATAAGGGAAATGAATACAGCTTTCTATTTAAAAAAAGCAAGCAAATTAAACGATGAAATTAAGGCATTAGAAATCTAACAATGGAAATAAGCTTATTTCAAAATGGCAATAAGATAATAGAAATTTTTAAGGAGATGGGTCTTTAAAAGGACTGTGGTTTAAATGACATCTGTAAGACTTGCTTATTAGCTGACTAAAAGAGCCTTTCCCTTCACAAATAATCTGTTTATTAATTTCTTTTCCATAAATTCTTTGTAATAAAAAATTCTCTTACCTGAGGTCTTCATAAAAAACACCCAAGACCACTACGAAAACACCAAAGTAAAAGGGCTTTTAGTTATTACTGAATACCCATGTCTCTCAGTGGCTGCAGGCACTATCTCATCCTTTAACTCACACAGGGGAGTTCTGCCGCTTGCTGTAATCTGTGCCCTAGAGGAGTGATACAGAAGGATAGGGGCAGAAGTCAATTCTGGCCTTTTGTCAAACAGATTCAATCAAAATATAATTTTTATCTTAGCTGCACTTAGCTAAGTTTTAGGAATAGTTATTTAGAGAGTAGTGATATGTTTTGTGGCTAGAAAGTGGTGTTATTACTAATTTAGAGTACATGATTTAATTATGTGGCTACTATAAAGCATTTATATCATATAAAGATTTGGTTTGGTGACATTTTTAGAATGTCTGTTCAGTTTGGAAACTTCATTTATTTTATAACACTTGCTGATCTGGGTCCCACTAGACTGAGTCCTTTACACAGAATGTAGCAAATAGTACAAGAAATAATTCTTCTATAGAAAGAAATGGTCCCACCTTCCTTTGCTTATTTATTCCCACTAGCTATTCTATACTAACATGAAGTTTTGTGTAGTTCTGTGCTGAGGTGGATCAGGGAATTGATTTGGTAGAAAATGAACAGATTTTTTTTTAAGTTTCCAGTTTTATAAATTCATTAATCCATCTTGGCAATAGGTGTGATGAATGCGAGCATGAGAGCAAAGGAGGTAGTAGGGTTTGGTATTCAGCAAGGAGGTTAAGAAATGGTGAAGTGAGATTGCCTCATTTTACAGACATGTGGGTTTTTGTTGGATTAAAGTGACTGCTTTGCCTAGAACCAGAGCAGGGAGGGTAAGTACAGAAAGTTAAAGAAAGCATACAGAGTTTGTGTGGAAAAACTTGTGGGGTTTTTTTCTCATTTATTTACAAGAACTGAAGTAGTTGATAAGTGGTAGAGTGGTTTACTTTCACTGCAATCATGGTTCATTTGTAGCAAAACTGAAAAAATGTTTCACTAAAACTGAAAGAGCGTGAAAACACACATATTTGAGCTTTTTTCACTATGAACAGTTCAAGCTGCCTTGCTTTTAAGAATCATGTGATTTATTCTACTGGAAGAAGCAGCATCATTTCCTGTAGCTTGTATTTTTTGAGTGTCCACACAGTTAGAATTTGGTGGCTTTCCTCAGAATAAGGATCCTTTCTTGAAATTTCCCATTACTCCTTCAAACCATCACTATTAAAAATATATGTTAGAAAGTTGGGAGTGTTTGCAGCCATCAGTATAGTAACTACAAGGTCCTTTGGCACTCACTATAGGCAGGACTTCATAGTTCCTATGCTCCTATGTGGGGTGGTGTTGGTAGTGGGGTAGCTGAACCAATAGCACCAGACAATAGGAAGTCTTTGAGAAAAGTCCTAGTGTGTCACAGCCAGTGATTCTTGAGATGCCAGGAGAATGCCTTTGCTGAAGCACTTGGTCTACCTAAGTAGCAACATGATGAAGAAATATGACAAATGTGAGAAGGAAGAACAAAACCCCAATATATGTCATTTATTAAAATGTAGAAAAAATATGTCTGCATTAAGAAGCATCAGAGGATTTTAAAGTCATTTATTATCTTTTCCCATAGCCCAGTCTTTGCAGTGTCATGTCCTTAAGCAATAAATAATGGAATTTTAGCAGGAAAGATGTCTTATACTTTCAAATCAGTGACATAAATCTAACCATATGGATTAGGAAGTCATCTACTTACAGTCTAATCTGCTGATGATACATAGTGTGCTCTGTTGTCATTTCTTTAATACGATAGGAGATGATGAACCCATCAGTCATTTCCTGATTACCTTCAATAAAGATTTCAGAATGCTCTTTAACTGAGGATAATTTTTAATAGAAAATTGTGTACAAGTGCCTGACATGAATGATAAAAGTCCAATGAAGAAAAAAACCAAAGGCAACTATTGGAACAAGAGCTTACTTGCTATCTATTACTCCAGTCTTTTTCCCTGTATCTAGTCCTTAGTCTTCACATATCATAGAAATCCACATCTGGAATTTCTGCAGATTAATGGAAGCATTCACATCTGGATAATAGAGTTATTGAAAATAGATTCAAATATCAAATATAGGCAACTATTCATATTAACATATTTGAAAAATATGATCATTTAAGTGGCTTCAGGTATGACTTCTTGTCAATAAAATCTGATAGTTTGTGCATAATTTTTGGCCTTGTACAATTTTCTTTTTCATATTTTAAAGTGGTTAATGCATCACATGTGTGGTGCCCCTGGATGTTCCTGATGCAGTTGGTTTTACACTAGTTTGTGCATCTTAATTTTTTTCATTGCATCACTTCCATACAGTGCTTTTTTTGAGTGAGTGAATAGTACAATATATTTGGGGAATCACAGCTCTGGATAGTATGAAAGCAGACACTAGAGAGATGATCTGAGGAGGAAGAAGTTTTGTTCCTTTCAGTAATTCCTCTCATTCATTTCCTTTGTAGGTAAAGTATGTTGAGATCACAAAATCCTGTTTTACCTGATGAGTTGAATGAAGTAACAGTCTCTTATTAGGATTAAAGACTGATCATGTCAAGGAATGGTTTATTAGGTTTGGTAGTTTTTAGCACTTGGTATAGTTATCACAAAGTCACTTATATAAAATAATGAAAATTTAAAAAATAAATAAGGTTTTCTTATATAAAGATTGCTTTTCTAAAATTAAAGCAATGCTACTTTTCAGTATTGGCTGCCGAGGTATTTTTCAATTTAGATGGTAAAATCTGGAACCTTTTTATACAACCAAGAGAGCCTGTATAATGGCTATATAACATTAACTCATTTATGTAATGCTGTTGTGACTAGCGAATCAAGATTCTTGAGTATTAAATAAGGATAAAAAGCAGCGCCCTCCTTTTCAACTTTGTACTATGTTAACACAGGGTTTTCAATGCAAAACAGCTATATTAACTGTGAAAACAACAGCAGCTGCAAAGGTAGCAAAGAGCTAGCAATATAATCACAAAGATAGCAATATATTGATCCCTTGTGTTTTCTCATGAGTATACATTCTGTCACTTAGTCAGGAATAATTTATGAAAATAAACTGTTCAGTGCCAAGAGGACTGTATTCATTAAAGTGATAGGGCTTGGCAGACAGTAAAATAGTTTTTTTAAAATATGTCTGTGATATTTATTTTTTTTTTTAAATCTGGTAAGGAGCAAATTATCTCATTAGATGACTGTCTTGTTAGTGTCACTTTTGATGAACCAAATGTGAAGGTTTTGACATGGTTTAAAATGTTGACATATTTGTATGTAAAAGGAAAGGAGATAAGAAAAAAAAAGGAGAAAAAGAATGAGAAGTATCTCCCAGACAGAATTAAAACCTCACACACCAATTTTCAAGAGTATGTTGATGGCATATCTAAGTGTAATTGGCAATGGTAGTAGAAATGACTGCACAAAGGCTAACTAGTTTCTTCACTTTCTTATTTAAAGGGAGGCAGACAAAATTTATGGGGTTTTAACATTGTGAGATTTGGGTTTATACTGTGTTTAGTAGAGTATAATGGTTACCTTGTTATATGCAATATGACAGTTTACTATGTAATATTATATTTCCTTTTTCTCATATCACTTTTAACTTCTCTCATTTGTGTCTTTTTGTCTACTGTGTGTTTATGTTAGTAAAAATAAATAAGTCTTGTCAGAATATAAAAGGTTTGCTGAGAGTTAGTTTCATTATTCTTGATGAAGACATCTATGAGTAGTGTTACCTAACTATAAAACCTGTATGGTCTTACAGGAAAATACTTTCTAGTGTGTCTGATGCAATAAATGAACCTCAAGAATTTAGCTAACCTCAAGCATGTGCCAGAAGTCTATTTTCCATCTGGCCTGCAGGACTGAGAGTCCAGATTTGGATTGGACCAAATCATCAAACTTAACCCCTTGTACTCAGGCTGAAAGAAGTGTAAGGAGACTGTCTTAGGACCTCACTGCACTATTCTTAAGAACCTACGGGTAAGAAGATTCCTGTAGTTTGCAATGTTTCAGTGTTTGATTACCATAATCGTTAGAAATATTTTCCTGGTATTAAGCCTAATACTTTTTGCCACAGACTAAAATGATGATCATTCTGCCATTTCCAAAGATTGACATGAGGAAGCATCTCTGACATGGGGAAAGAGCTGATGACATTTCTCTTAAGATTTTATGACAAGAAGATAAATGGCCATGTCTTTCCAAAATCATTTGCTTGTTTGTAAATTATAAAAATCTTAATTCCTTGAACATTTCCCAGGACATCTAGTTGTAGATTCCTGTGTTGGATGAAGTATACCATGAGTAGCAAGCAAAGTTAACAGATTTTGTTCCAGTCGTCATGAATTGCATTCATGTTAATAAATCCAAGAAAAAGATTTTCCTTTTTTTAAGCTGCATTGTATTACTGAATCACATTAAGATACTGCTTAGTGTGAAACTGCAGTGACCACTGTTTTTCCCCCTTGGTACTTGTGCATTTGTCTTCTCCAGATTTACTGCTCTCCTCAGCCAAATTTTTTTGCTTTGTTGATTTCAGGACATGTCTTTAAGTTGTTGAAATCATTTGGAATTTTGACCATATTCTCCTGTTAGGTACCTAACATACAGGAGAGGTTTCAGTTTCTCCCGATTTGAAGCTGTCAACATTGTGAATCTATCTGTTCCCTTATTCCCTTGGTGAAGTATCCCTCTGGGAGCTGTTTCGAGACACCTTTTGTATGTAACTGTCGGACACTGATAATTTAGTGCTGTTTCGGTCCAATTTCATTTTTCAGCTTTTGCCCTTACACCATGTAAGTGTCCTGAAAACTTCATTTCCTTAGCTTGTGTATGCTTATGGTAGAGTCCTGAAGCCTAGCTGAAGTTTCTGATCGGATGCCACAGTATACATTAAGCTGTTAGCCATTAGAGGCAATGAAGGTTGCTATCTCAAACTAATGCTGATAAAAGCTGTTTAGAACCACTGTCTCTGCCTCCCTTGTACATATCATATGTAATCTTTAGCACATCTTGCTGATGCAGATGTCAGGCACTCTGCTGTCATGGCAGTGCTAAAAGGTATTTTCACTGAATTAACATCTTGCAGATCAAAGCTTCAATATTAGCAGAGGTTCTCCATAATGTGCTGCAATCACTTTATACCATTAGTAGGACATTTTGAGCTCTCTGAGGATTTGCCTTGCAGCTTTGGGTTATGAATCACACCTCAGCTTCAGGTGGAGATTTTTCTTTGGTGGTCAGAGCTGTGCCTAGCACCCTCATGTTCTGCCATTTGCTTTTGACATTGGTATGATAATTTATTGCATAAGAACTCTTTTAAGGATTCATTGAGATCCTGGAGAACTAATTTTAATAGAGATATACATGCAGCTTTTATTATTTTTGTTGTCTGAGGAAGGAGCAATGACATTTTATTAAGACTTTAGGGAAAGCTGTTTACTTAAACTGTTACAGTAGTTTCATCATGTTGGTGCCCTGAAAATATTTACTAAATTATTGAACTAATGTTCCTTTTGATGGCACAACAAAGGGATCAGACTTACAATATACATATTTGTATTTACAGTGGGACAAAAGTGTCAAAAGGCAGAAAAAAATAATTCTGACATATGCCAAATTGCATTAATTGGGAAGTTTTTTTAATTATAGTGGTAGAAAGACAAAAAAAGTTTGAACACCAGCTTGGAAGATGTATCAGAAGGTTGTTGGTAATCATAGTTGAATGAGATTAGGGTTTATTGAGTTTATTCTCTGCAGGTTTCTTTGACCAAGGAAGTGCAGTAAAAGATGTGTTCACTTGATATTGAAAGAAAGATATTTATTGGTTTTGCTCAGGTATCTTATATTAAGTTCTACAAGTTTTACAGTATTGAGGTATCCACAACATACACAAGGCAAATATTGGATCTGGATTTATTGTTTATTTTGAATTTTCTGTGCTTCCTCCTTTGGCCTGTAAATATTTTTCCCCATATTTACCAGCTGAAGGAAAAGCTACTCTGGAGTACTTTTTCATTGAAATTGCAAGGAAATGGTTTCAGCAGCTCTCTCCCCAATTCCCTGCCAGCTGGAGGCAGGCAGCTGCCAGTTTCCCACCCGTCCATCTGCCTCTAGGGCTGTACTGGATTTAGCAGAGGTGTGGTACTGTGGTTGAGACAGGCAGCCGATGATGATGGCTTTGCAAATGCATTCTGCGGTTTTGGAAAGCAGCACAAGAACAGTCCTTTCCAAGTCTAGCTTTTACACCTGGAAATATTCTGACTAAAACAGAATACAACAATTGTATCTTCTATGTTATATTTATTTTTATGTTGTGAATGTCGTTACAAATCTGTGTGTGATATTTGGGATGCATGAGGGTGTGTAATATTAATTAACAGCAGAGATGGCTTTGCTCTGCTGCAAAAAAACCTTGGAGCTCTCTGAGTGAGCATTTTCTGTACATAAAAAACCATAAAAGGCAGTCAGATCTACAGTTGGAAGAATTGTTGGCTTTGAGTGATTTCATGTTCTTTAGCAGAGAACACATATATTTGGTTCTTGAGTATTTTTCTTTTCAATGGAGGTAATGACAAGCTCTGTTATAAAGGATTCCATGCTTG
The DNA here is from genome assembly GCA_024336885.1 of Actenoides hombroni. Lineage (NCBI taxonomy): Eukaryota > Metazoa > Chordata > Aves > Coraciiformes > Alcedinidae > Actenoides > Actenoides hombroni. The sequence continues at coordinate 6,965,221 of WUAM01000431.1, forward strand.
TACCTTGATTGGGATTAGAAATGAGGATACAAGATCAGGACAACGGTGCTTATGTGAAAGTGGTTCAGAAAATGGGAAGGTGGAAACTAAGGAGTTATTTGGATGTGATTTTGGTTAGGGTCACTCTCATTTTGAAACTGGGGTTAGCACGGGGTGCTAGCTAGGGAGCCACAGGGTTTGCTAAATGTGTCAGTGGAAGCGTTAGACTAAGGAATTCAAGGCTGGCATGAATTTTGCTGCTTAAGTTTGGGTAATACCATTTTTGGCTTGTTTGTTTTATTGTTTGGGGTTTTTTTTGTTTTGTTTTTGTCTTTTGTTTTTTCTGTAGGCTGTTCTTTGTAGTTTTACTATTGTCCCTCAGATCTATCTTTCTTGCTTCCCCTGCCTTTCTGGCTGAGATACATAGGCTGCACTGTTGCCTAGATTGACATACTGCTATTGAATAGATCTGTTCTGTGATTTTTCTGAATCCTTCCTTACCACCAGAAAGCTCAGTGTGTGGAAAAATTTTGTCCATTGTAGCTACCTGTGCTTCCCCTGCATATCTCTTCCTTCATCATCATCTTCCATTCACAGTCCCTCATTCACCTCATCTTTCCATCATCTCCTGATGCAAACATTAAATGTGGAAATAAGGAAAGTCTGTAAGGAATAGAAAAACTGAGTAGGAAGAAAAAACTGGCAGCAGGAGATGGGTGAGTAAAAGAAACAGTGATTGCCGGGAACCTTCTCACAGCTCGTCTTCTTAGCAGATTTCCCCACAGCATCTTTTAAATCCTTTACTGGTTCATCTGGAGAAACACTGCAGAGATCTGGATAAGCAGAGGACAAAAAAGTATCTAAGGTCAAAAAACAGTGGCATAAAAGGTTTGAAGCTTAGAAGGCAGCACCAAATGATGGAAATAATTGGGTAGTTTCTGCAGCTTCTCTGAAAATGAAGGCCTTCTCTGTGTGTATTTGCAAGAGCTGTCTGCCTGAAAATATTTGTCTGGCTGTCTGGAATTTGTACATTATGGTTCATTAGCTATTGAGACTGAGATAAACACTGACATTTTAATGAAAATGTTTTAAAAGTTATATTTGATTTTAATGCATTTCTTAAGCAGGAAAGCAAACACCTTAGTAAGCAAATATTACAGAAGATTGACCTGTGTTCAGAATGTATCATCTTAAATATTAAAACAAAATCCAGTCTTCAAAGTTTGGAAAATAAATATATAAGCCTCAATGTGACCTTAAATATGACACTGCCATCAGTGCTTTTATGATAAATTGCAAAAAGCAATAATCTGTATCTCTAATCAGATATGGCCACAGTATCTCTGGAGATAGATTTCTGCTTATGCAGAGGGGTCCATTCAATTAATCAAAAAAGTGAATTTAAAAGCAGAACACAATCTGTTCAGATGAAAGACCTGGCAAGTTTTGTGTTTCTTCAGTAGTACAAAATCTGAACTGCTTTAGTTGTTGATGGAATTAAACTTTTCCCTAGATGTCTGTGTTATTACTTTTCCAAGAGGCACCGAAACCTGGCAAGTGGATAAAAGAGGAAAATGTTTTAAATGCTTTGCTTTAAAGTACAAAGATGTGTGTATGTGTTTGTGTGTGTTAAATGGATGCCTGCATATTGTTAGCTACTGGTGTTGGCAAGTGCTCATCTCTGTGAGTTTCATGTTTTTAACCATGTTTTTAAGCTTACAAACTAGTTACAGAAGGAGAGAGTGGAATCTGTAGAGAAAACTTCAGAGCTGTCTCTGTCTCAGTCTGGAAAAAAACCTGGGAGACATGGTTGCACCCAACAATGTTCTTTTTTGTCTAAGGAAGAAGCCAGAGTAGTAGTCTTCTAGTTAAATAAATACATAGTCATTGGGGTGGTAAGGAGAACAGATTTACTATATAAATTTGGTGGAAAGTGGGATGGTAGTAAAGGTGATTCAGGAAGGGCTGGTGAGAATTTCTGAAGGTCACCCTGGAAGATCTACTATGTGAGAACTGACAAACAAGAAGTAGGGTGAGGTCAAAATCTAAAAATATACATGTTTTTAATGATATGTTTCAATTTCTTTTGAAGCAAAGAGACTAATTTTCTCCTGATGTCCTTAACTGTGACAACAACTCCAAGGATCAGCTCCTTTAAAACTTAAAACACATTAGGTGTCTCTTACTCTAGAATCCAAATTGTTTTTCTAGTTATGACTTTTATTGCTGCTTTGATTTGTGACAGGAACTAATAATGGTTTGATTTTGGAAGGTGTTAAACAAGTTTGTCTCGGCTCACTCAACACTTCAGAATTTGGATTTAATTTTTCTTAATTATGTGTGGTACAGAAAAAAAAAAGTATCCTTTAAAATCTTTTCAAAAAATGACTGTTCTTTTGTGTTCAGCCTAGTATTTAATATTATTAATTAATTTATGAAGTACAGACTGGTGCAAATCCTTGTTTTCTTTAGTTTTAACAGTATCTGTGATGGATAATAAAATAAATAAACCTGTGTGGCTGTTGAGTGTTTTAAAAGTTTCATCAAAAAAGTAGTTATCTTCCTGTTTTGAAATGGCAGCATGTTTATTTTAACAATATTGATTAATTAGGTTTCTGTTTAATTACGCATATGCAAGGTGGAGCATATCTAGCTGTGTGCAGTATAAAGCATTCATTGAAATGAGGCTTGAGTTGAGTGCAGCAGGTCCCTGGCTATACAGCTTGAATTTAAACTCTCTTGAGAGTTGTGTTTCAATCCCTGCAAGTTCAGAGCTTCATAGACAAAATGTAGGTGGGAAATCGGAAAATTTTGATGTTTTACATATGGAGAAATGAAAACAAATTTGGCAAACTAAGCAAATTGGCTATCAAGAACTGTAAATGATCTGCTTCTTGAGAAGGTATGCCTACCTATTTTATATATGTTAAAGCAATTTAGGATTTCGTAATGTGTGAAAGCATTTGTAGGAGGACCTTTCAAATAAGAAACCATGATATTCAAAAGCTATTTTGTGACTGATATGTTTTAAATTGTTGGAACTTATTTTAGAACAGGGTTGATGAAGGCTGTCTGAAGCTGTATGTATTACTATTTTTTACACTGACCCTAGTCCTTGTAGAAATAAAGAGTGGTAGGTAAGTCTTTAAATTAAATGGAATAGTCTCTCTATTGCCTTAATCTTGTCCTTGTGAGTTTGTATAAATCTCCTTCCTTCATTGTTATGCATCACACAAAAGGTACTAAAAATAACTGTTTCTTTTTTTTAGTGCATACTGAAACAGAGATATAAAGATCAAGTATATCTTGCTTTTATGTAACTCCTGCTGCGCTGATATTACTCCTTTTTAATGTCATTTTGTGTCAACATAACCGAAGAAAGCTGTAGGACCTTAAATACCACTGATACAGATATTCTCTGATTCCTACAAGGAGTCATTTTCCTGAAGTATCTATCCAACAGATGGATAACATTTTCCTTCTATGGCAGAAACTGTTAAAGTAGGATGGAACCACAGGAACCTCATATTACAATGTAGTTTCGCTTAATTTTACTTGCTATCTTCCTGTAACTTGCATAGCATCTTGAGACTTTAGCAATATTCCCTTTCTAGTAGCCATAAAAATTTTCATACTATGTTCTGTTTTACTTTGTTTTAAAACTCTTGTCTGGCTTGAAAATTTAATACAAAGGACTTCGGTCTTACCAGCCATTCTTAAGTTCAGTTAAGAATGGTAAAAGGGTTCTCTTGCAGGACTGAATCTTTTTTTTTTGGCAAAGAATTGATGGAAAAACAGTCATAGAAGCTTGAATTTTTAAATATATGCAATATGCTATGATAATAGTACATGGAAAAAATGGAGAAGAGAGTTACTGCTTTGTAACTTTGTTAAGTACATTTCTGATTAGATATTATGCCATGGATGTATGGAACTTTGTTGAGTAAAATTGCATTGAATTTTTTTTTTTTTTTCCCCATCAGGGTAGCATATATACAGGCTGCCTGGACTTGCTGCATTCACTTCTCTTTTTAGGCAGCAGACCTGTAAAAACCTGATGTTGAGAATGGCTAGTACAGTCTTAAAGACTAGATTGTGAAATAGACTTGGGATATAGGAACAAAGCTGAGCTCACAAGCATTGCATAGTAAATGAAAAGGAAGTCTTGCTTTTTAACCTGTCTCACGGCTCTGTAATTCCTGTTTTCTTGCCAAAATTAATTTTCTACTAATTTAACTCAAAAGATCTTGGCAAGCTTTGGATTTTCTTTTTTATTTTTCTTTTTGACAAACAGATTTCTCCCAACTTTTAATCGCTATCACTGACTTTGTTGCATCAACAGTGTTACATTCCTGTGGCTGCTTCGGGTATTTCTAGCAAATTTCAAGATTAGCGGTATGGAGGCAGTACATTTTAGTTTTAATACTCTACAACGTGCTAACTCTGTACTGTTGAAACTGGTTAAACATAAATTAGTCTACTGCCTGCCACTCTGGGTCTAACATTTAATATACATGCTTGTTACATAGACAGGAGTTTTCCAAAGACAGAAAGACTCTTTATGGCTAAATAATTTCCAGGATGTGATAACTAAGTTATACTGCTACTTCTTGAGAGATAGGCCCAACTTCAGATCTCATTCCAGTGAGATCTGGTGATGGTATTAGTAATGTCCACTGGTGGAAATGAGAGGCTATCTGAACTCTTGATCCTTGATATGTAAAGGAGGGCAGGTCAAGTATTGGAGCATGCTCACCTTGGTGGAAAGATAAAAAGGGCAGAAATTAAGAGCTTAATTCTAAGTTTCGTGGGATCAGAGCTGAACCATGGACAACTGGAAAAGAGACAGAAAGAGGAGTAGAGAAGAAAATGAGAAAACTCTGGAATACAGCCATGCAGCAATAAATATGCTGGAAAAGAGATCAATGAAGAGTGATCAAATGGCAAGTAAATATTAACCCATGTGACTATGTATTGATCAAAAGAGATGAAGATCTGGAACATGGGTACCTGTGACACACCAGGGTTGTGAAGTCACTGTACGCTAATGAGGGATTAAGTACTGCTACAGAGTCATCTGAGATAACACTACTGAGAAGCGTTTCACCTTAGAATTTCAAGTAAGACTAGGAGATCTGTCTTTGTGGTTTTGTTTGTTTGTTCCCCCAAAGCTTTTAAATCTATGAAAACATCTGGAAATCAGTGCAATTGCTTCTATTATGGCTAAAGTGAATGGTATCCACTTCCTATAGAAATATAAGAGCAACAATAAAAACTGTTGCCACACTCTCTTCATTTTCAGTAGTGTTTGAGACAATATTTCCACCCCATGAACCTTTTTTTGGAAGTGCCTTTTTAATACATTTTACTTGGAAATAAGTTTGTGGAAGGAACAAATGTAAAGAGGAACTACTTTAGGATATGCTAAATTCATCTTCAGGAATATAATATCGTGACTCGCTATTCTTTGATGATTAGAGAACTAGATTGAAAATCTCTTTGGATTGTAAACATCTTCCTATCATTGGCAGTGGGACATCCTAGAGCCCTATTCTTAGTGATAAAACATAGTCATTATGTTTGTTCTTTACTCCTTGAAAAGCCACCTGTCTAGATCTTCTGTTGTGATGTTGGCTGGCCATGACTATAATGTTTATTTAACATATTTTGCACTACCACCATCTTATTTTCTTTTACTATTAGCTTCCTTGGGAAAAGGTAAAAAAAAGATGCAGCTAAACTGAAGGTACTGATAGATTAACTGTCACTTACAAATATCTTTCTAGAAAAAGTGTGTTTGCTTTTCTGTTCTGCAATGCTATATGGAATTATTCTCACATCTTGCTAGTTTATGCAGTGTCCCACTGTAGTATCCATGCATAATGCATGATTTTCACCCTAAAAATTTTCCTTGCATTAGAAACAATACACAATTACATGAGGTTTCAAGTGGTGTAATAGGGGAATGAGGACAAAGAAAATAATCTATTTGGAATAACTTAGTTTCCTACAATATTTGTTTACAGTATGAATTTCAATAATTAATGTATGGATTAAAACATTTTGCTTATCTTCGTCTTCCAGCAGTAGGGTCAGCACCTACAGTTACACAAAAGGGAGCCAGAAAAGCTTCCAGACACAAAGCTGACAAGTACAGTGCTTCAGCTATAGGCTTGGAATATGCTGAAAAACTCCGTATGTTACTGTACTAATGGGAATGTATTACTTTTTTTTCTGGCCAGACACCAGTGTGCTGTTTAGGCATTTCTCCTGAATGTCATTTTTTTTCCTTTTGGTGTTATAGAATGTGTATGCCAAAGCTTTTCTGTAGTGTTTAATGTAATAGAAATTGTTCCTCTTTCCTTTCCCGTTACAAAGCTTGTTTACCTTAGAAGTCAGCTAAACCATTTGTGAACTGAAATCGTCTTGTTTCTCTGTAGCAAATTCCTTAGTAGCTCTGTTGTATATGCTGGTGTTGCAGTATATTCACTCTAAAGCTGTGAGTTTTCAACTGTAGAGACTTGATAGTGCTGTTGGGCTATTTTTATTGTTTACACAAATCTACGTAGAATTTTCACGTAGGCACTATTTTCTCTTAAAAACATATTTTCTTAAGCCTTAGGTTTTTAAAGTTTTGAAATGCATGATTTTTCTTCTCCTTCTAGATCAATAAAATAGGATAAAATTCTTAGATTAACCTTTTTCATAGCTTATTGACAGGGAAAACAAAACCCAGTGCCTGTTATAGCAATGGAAAAGCTCATATGCATAAATCTTGTAAAATTTTCCATACACATAAAGAAGCAAGCGAATGCTTTAAAAGTATGTAAGTTTTAAATTTATTTTCGTTTGTCTTGCATTATTCATGTTGATTTCAACATAAGATCATGGTAGATTTGCTATAAGTAGACTCCATCAATTTTATTTGTATGACTAAACACTGAAGTGGCATGAAAACTACTTGGAGAAATGCAAAAGGAATATAATAATCTATTCCCCAAGAGGAAAACATGGAAAATATTGTGCTAAACCAGAAAGGTCTAAAGGTAATTGTGGGAATGGAGAGGAACGTGATTATCTAGAGGCACCTCCCCTAAGAGAAAGTTAGTTGAGAGCTACAAATACATTCAAAATTTATTAGGGTGCAAAAAAAAATGAGTCCCAAACCTGTTTCCATAAATGTTTAGATAAAAGAGAACATGTAATATCCATATAGTAAAGCAAAGAACTTGCGTACTTTGCCTTTCTGTGTGGTAACTGAACTATGTTATTGGGTTTACACCTGGAATTCCTCAGCTTCACTTTAAGCATCCCAATTTTCATTAGCAAAAGGGATTAATACATAGGAGAGAGAGAAATGAGAGATTCAGAAATAGGTGAGGGACTCATTCATTATAAAGTATCATTAAAACAGGTAAATATAGATTTGCTGGAAATCTGATAAATTATTAAGATTAAAATATTATAAATCCAAAAGCATATAAATAATTGAGACTCAATCTACTTATTCTGTCTCAGGTGCAAGGAAATTACTTATGTTTGTGAACAGCAATCATGTTTTTGAAAAACTACGTTTAAGTGAATAGTCTTATGTCATTATTTAGGTGAACTACTGATGTGTGTGAGGCTTGTAAGAGCAAGCTGTTAGTATTAGTATGCTAATTAAATGTTCATCAAATGTACAGGTAAGCACACCTGTAGTCTAGATGTGACCTCTGATATTCTGTGTGTCCCAGTCAGTAAAAATATTTCCTAGTAAGATTTACATTGTTACCTCATTTTCTCCTCCACCTCAGAAGCCCTGGAATGGCACAGGGAATGAGAAGCAAAAAGCACAGTTTAATGCCTGCCAAATTTGTATTCTATACTGTAGGTCTGTGATCTTTCTGGAGGCTTATATTTAAGTATCTCTTTAGTATGCATGAATATTTTTATGTCTCTTAAGAAACAGGAAAGGAAAGGGGTTTGCAATGCTAACAACAGAATATCACCTTTACCCAAAGCGGCATAACAGATCAAAAGGTGTGTATTTCTTGCATCCAGTAGCTTAAAGATATGCCTGTGCAAATATGAATATACACACATCTTAACAAAACTTTAGTGTATACAGACAGTATTTTGATAATTTATGCAAAAAATATTCTAGGCAACTCTTTTGCTTTGATTCTCTTTAGCATTTCCAAGGAATTATCTTCACTTTGGTAATGTTTTCTCTTGAGGAATGCTTTTCCATTTTTCAAGCAGACGTAAACTGAAATGATAACGTACATTTCCTTTAGGAAACTGCAGTCAGGATCTGACATGACTTTTACTTGTGCCATAATTTCAAGAATTCATGATAATATTGGGAAATCAGCAGGACTGTTTAGATTCTTAGTGTCTTGGGGCAGAGAGATGTTTGGATATACCCGGAACAAGAAGTATTTGACTGGTTTTGTATTTAGAACATGTAAAACATGTCACAGAATCAAAGAATGTTAGAGGTTGAAAGGGGCGTCAAAAGATCATCTAGTCCAACCTCCCTGCTAGAGCAGGATCACCTAGATCAGGTCACACAGGAACGCATCCAGGCGGGTTTTGAATGTCTCCAGAGAAGGAAACTCTACAACCTCTCTGGGCAGCCTGTTCCAGTGCTCTGTGACCCTCACCACAAAAAAGTTTTTCCTTATGTTTACCCGAAACCTCCTATGCTCCAGCTTGTACACATTACCCCTTGTCCTATCGCTGGATGTTACTGAGAAGAGCGTGGCTCCATCCTGCCAACACTTGCCCTTTACATATTTATAGACATTAATAAGGTCACCCCTCAGTCTCCTTTTCTCTAGCCTAAAAAGAACCAGCTCTCTCAGCCTCTTCTCATAAGGGAGATGCTCCACTCCCTTAATCATCCTAGTGGCTCTGCGCTGGCCTCTCTCTAGTAGCTCCCTGTCTTTCTGGAACTGGTGTGCCCAGAACTGGATACAGTACTCCAGGCAGGGCCTCACCAGGGCAGAGTAGATGGGGAGGAGAACCTCCCTCGACCTGCTGGCCAAATGTCAAAATGTGGCTGGGTGAAAAAACACCTATGTACATTACACCTTCCAGAAGTCAAATATGCTGAATTTCCAGTTTTAGTTTTGATCTCTACAGTAAAGCTTGGTTTTTCTTTGTTTGCCAGATGGTTTAGGGTGGCAGTGGTGGTTATTATTTGGGGAATTTCATAATCATTGTCCTGAGCATCATATATATCACATAACGATGACAATTAAAATTATATGCTAGCTATCATATACTGTAATGTTAGAGGTTTGCTTTTTGCCTTTTTTACATTACAGTTATAATACATTGTATTTACAGACTTCTATGGGTTTATTAGAATATACTTTCTGGATGAGAAAAAACTGTAAGCCTACTGAAGCTGACCAGTTTTCAGGTGAACGGTTAAATCATGGCATCTTTGCAGGGATAATTAGTAGTTGCAGTTGCCACTTGTACTCAATAGAGATTTTAAGCATTGGAATAATTTAAAATGCTGACTAATTAAGCCCTGCCACACTACTGTGGGGCAGATAACAAATGCCATACAGTACAACCATGGAAGATAATATAAACTGAGGCACAAACCTGCTAAAATAGGTTTATCACCCGATAGACCTGAATCCTAGTCAGTCATGTGCCTTAACCACTAACACTGTTCTGAACCGGAAGAATTAGCAAAGATTTTGCATCTCAGAAAAGAAGAAAAATCCTCCTTGTTATCAGAGGTTTTCACATTTTTCCTGTTCAGTAACTTGATAAGAGCATGATGTTCTGTGGCTTGGGTAATTTGCCTATCTTTTTATGCATATATATGCATTAAAAGGCACTTAGACATAAAACTGTGATGTGGCACATGGAACTTTGTGCATTTCATTTTATTTCACTATGATCCCAATACCATACAAATTTACATTTGCTTAGTAAGTAGTCTATCCATTAGGCAGTGGGTATTTGAGCTGAAAGAACCATTTTTAAAATAAAGAATAAAATAATAGCCCTAGCACCAGATACACTGTATTTGGAGCTTTTATGTTTGAGTTCATGACATCAGAACAATTATGCTTATTATTGTCCATTACACAAGCAGTAATATCTTTGTGTACAGAGTCTGTCAGGCACAGCTTAAATCTCTGCACACTTACTTTTCATCACAGACAGCTAAATTCTGTTTCAGATAGAAACTTTCTAGTCAAAGAAACCCAATACGTAGAAATTCCTCAAAGTTAACAAACCAGTACATGTGTAGCAGTATTTTATTGTTCATGTCAGCATATAGGTTGCATGTGAGTAACCTTAGTGGATTAGAGATGATTATATGATATCAGAAAATATTAACAAGTATAAAGCAAGATCAGAAGATATTTGATACACTTCAAATTAAATGTTATTAAAGGTTCATACCTTATTTAATAATTAGGGTCTTTAGGTATTAGTTACAACTTTTAAGACTTTGAATAGCCAACACCATAGTTATTTCGGATAATTATGTAATCTTTCAAAGTAAAATTACAAAAAAGAATGCAACTTGTGTTGCAAAAAGTGAACATCTAAATGGAAGGTTTGGGGTTTCTGCCTCAATCTCCTCATGTAAAATGTATTCAAATGAAGTTATAGAAGTCACCACAGAGTTCTGCTATGGCTTTGAAAAAAAGAAATACTCTTTCTACCAGGGAAAATGTCACTGAATTAATTAAGCTATTACAACTTGAAATAGAAGACTTTATGATTGTAGGTTGTTTTTTTCTCCTGTATGGTATTATTTTCCTGTATACTCAATATTGGTAAAATGTACTAACAATCAATATACTGAGCAGGTAGTGAACCTTAGTCTTGACTAGGAGTTTGATCTTCATAGTTGAGGTAAAGAGTTTAGCCTTCACAGTGATATACTACTTTATTTTCCTCTGAAATTACCAACTGGGCTGGAAATTTTCATGTGGCCACTAATAGAATGTATCTCCAAGGATGAATGGACCTGAGAGTATCACTGGTTTCACATGATCTCTCTCTTCACTGTGAAAAATTATAAGGAATCCATATCTTGGAGTAAACAAAAACATAGTTCTTACCTGTAGGACCTCAAATTAAATCATACTTGATAGTTATGGAATTTGTAGGGCTCAATGCCTCAGATTGTGCAACTAAATCAACTTTTTGTTACTTGCTTTTCTGCCCGTTGCTTTTGGTATATAGATTAGAGTCAGTATTTTAACCAATATACAGTGTTCCTACCTGCAGCATTTTTAGTGTAATAAGAATACTAATAGTTACTGACTTTCTTGCATTTCATTGAAGTATTTTGAAAATATTTTGAGATTTCTTCCACTGTATCAATCTATAGTTGTATCATTTCTATTTTTTTAAATGCTCAGCTTGGACTTGTTTTACAGTAACCTGGAATTTTTACTTAGGATCTAAGGCTCAGTTTATGAACAAATCTTAACCATTTTGGATGTGATACATTATTTTGGATAGGGATCACAGTGATGTTAGAAAAATGTGTGATAATCAGTGTTACTTCTTGGCTGGAAAAGTAATCATACTGCTTTCATATTTACATTACAGAAGGACTTTTACCCTTCAGCAAAAGGTGAAGGAAAAGAATTCTTGCTGGGCTTGGAAAGGATTATGTTTCTATATCCTAGCTACTTAAAACTATGGAAGTCTCCATGGGAAGTACAAGCTAATGGACAACTTTTCCCTTAAGCATGTCCACAGTCATTTCAGACCAGCTATTTCACACTCTAGTTAGCAAATTTAACTTTAATTTTTATTTACTATTTGAATAATAATTTTCAGATAGGCTTTCTTTTCTATTGATTTTATATGTACACACACATAAAATACCTATATGTGTGTTTAGGGACTTACATTTATAAAAAAATTGATAGGAGACAAAAATATGATATCCTGAAGTATATTAAATAATGTGGTAATGTTTGCATTTTTCAAAATTGTTTTCAGCAAGAGATAAGATGATGCTGGGCTGAAAAGTGGAAATATGATTTAATGTTCCTGTTTACCTGTGTCATTAAGCACATTTGTTTGATATTTTAGTTCTTGTTACTTTTAAGTCCTTACTCTATGTCCTGCCTAATAGGACTCTCCTGGTTGAACTAAACAGGTCTTAATTTTGAAAGTTGTGTGTTTTGAATATCTGTAATTTTCTTATCAGTAAGCTCCCTTTCGTTGCAGCAAGAAGAGGACTGTGAGCCTCTGTTTCTCTGTCTAGAGAGAGCTTATTTGGGGAATAAAAGGAAACAAAATCCCAACACTGGAATAAGACCTCACCTGTAGTAATTTTCTGAGCAACACATGCTGAATCCTTCCTAACGCAAGCATTTTCCTGTGAAATCTTGATTGCAGGCACTAGGGAAAAAATCTTCCAAATCCGCAAAGAAAATCCAGCTTCACTATAGCTTTCATAAAAGATTTCCTAATTAATGTGGAAAGGAGCTGAAGAAATTGTGTCTTGCTGTTGTCCAAATCACTGTTCAAAGAAGCGACTTCAGCTGAAAATAAATTTCTCAGCTGTTCAATTTCCTTTACTTTCCTTAAAGGTCCAGTTAGGTTTTTTTTCCACACACACTGTGTTTACTTCATAATAAAGAAATAAAACAACCAAACAGAAAAATCAGGTTCTAGGTTTTTATTCGGGCAGGGAAAGAGTTCTTTTAAAATGCTTTTTATTTAATGAATAGTTTATGTAAATGAGCTTGTATTTTTGGAAGGTGCTTTCCCTCTGTTCAGTATAGCGTGCTGCAATTCAGTCAAAATGGAGTTAAGAGGTTCAATTTTCTGTAGTCTCTGTTTCCTTTTCTTTAATTTTTTTTTCATTTTCTGAATATGTTTCATCAGAAAGACACAAAGATTTTGCTTTGAATATTTTTGTTCACTAGCATAATGGCTGATCAGTACTGGTTTTCTGCACAATAAAGACAAAAAGCCCCCAACCTTGGCATTCATTTAACAAATATTAAATATTGATATGTTTGACTATTTATGAAGAATTGTATTTCTGCTGTTCATTATTGTATTGTTTTAAATACAGCTTTAAAAAAAAAGCAGAAAATCCGGTATTTCATGCCCACTTAAATATTGAAACTCTACAAACTTGTTTGTATCATCAGTCTAGGGGGATCTAACTTTGTTTAGTTATTATTTTCCTAATCTGTAATACTAACCTGCATTTAGTTAAATGAGATTTATCAGTTATAAAGGAGGTTTTAAATTAAGGATATATTTGATGCAGATCCTCCAGAAGTAAATGTGGATATTTTTATAACTAGCTTAGAGGGAACACAGAGTTTCTTTGAAGCCTGAAAGCACAAATCCTGGAATGACAGAAATGTCTTTAGATGGTGGGAGGCGGGTAGAAAAGAAGAGGAAATACCTTCATAAAATCTGAAAAGCACATTCCTGTCCTCTGATAATAGATACCAAAGCACAATGTTTGCCACAATTTAGCTAAACTGATAAGAACAGTGAAGTGGAGGTAAAAGAAGTTAGGAACTCAAGCAAATACTGACTTCTAATGATTTGACTAGAACATTTATTAATAAAGAATTTTACTGGCATGAGTGATATTCAAAGAAAAAACAGTGGAGTTTGTCTAAGTGGCAGATCAACATAACTAACCTAAAAGTCATTTCAACATTTGAATATCTAATATTTTCTACTCAGGAGTGCCAGACATTTAATCTGGGACAAGAACAGTGCAGATTTTCTGTGAGAAGGTGATTGCAGCACTGATTTCCAGCATTTCTCCAAGAAAATTTATTGAAAATAAATTTGTCTTTATTGCTTGGTACGTATTAAGAGATAAAACCTGTATTATCAGAGACAGGGAAATAATCCTCTGCATATATATAACAGGCTTCTAGAGAACAAAACCAAAAAAAATATGTAGCTATATGGGTATGCATAAATGTATATAAATATAACATCAGTACATACAGACACACAGTTAAATGTGATTGCCTGTGTCCAGTGCATAACCAGTAATAGGCCAGTCAAAAGATTTCTAAGTTCCAGTTCATAAAAGTTACCTGCATGATAATTACCATGTAGTCTTTTCTTGCATTGAACAGTTTAGTTTTAAATCCAAGTAAAAAAAAAGGGATTTTTTTTTTTTTTAATGAAATTTCCAGCATTTCTTAACTTAGCTAGTATGTATATGTATCTGTCATTAGCAAGTCAGAATACAGGAGAAAGTAATTAGGATAAGAAATTAGTATTTTAAAAGACAAAACCTAAAAGAATACTTAGGTACTGAGAAGATCATATTTAGGGCAGAATACCTAAAGAATTCCTAATTTTATTTAAACCAGTTTTCTAAACCCCTGCTAGATTAATTTATACATAATATGGTAAAAGGACTTAGGTTCTATTTTTGGGTCTGCAATCATATTTTAAATGAAGCATATTATTCCCCTGTCTCACTTTCCACATTTCTAAATAGGGATAACACGGTTTATCTGCCTTGGCAGTACATTAAAGACAGTATAAACCTCCAAATTATTAATTCTTATTAATACACACACATGCACACCTAAGAAAAGAGATCACATTCTGCCGATGAACCTAAGGTAGAAGACTTCAGTCTGCACCAAGTGTCACAGACTAAAATCTTAATATTTGTGGAGTAAATTTAAAATTTAAAAAGCATGGATTTGCACATATTTGCAATGTATTTGAGAGAGAGAAATAATTTATTTTGAGGCAATGTTCTTGTGACACTATGAGAAACAGAACACAAATTGGGTAGTAGCATGGTTATGGAAACTCTTACTTGGTAAAGGTGACATTTAATGAAGCTGTGTTACAGGGTGACTCCCATTGGGAAGACCCAGAAGTGCTTCAAGCTCTTGGGTCCTTCTGTGGGCAGCAACTGTCACATGGAAACAGATTAGCGTCTCCTCTTTGTACTGTGATTCCCATGAGAAGTTAATCCAACTACTTTACCCAGAGAGGCGCTCCAGTCATAGGACTAATCTCAGTGGTACACGAGCATGAGCGTTTACACTTGCCAGACAGCCCAGAAAAGTACTATTTGGGTTCCAATCGTTTCCCACGTTCATCATAGCAATGAGTATAACTAACAGAAACAGTGTAATGCTGTAATATGATTGACAAAGAAGTAAGTAAGTACAATATTAGAGCAGGATAAAGTTTTAGCCTTGTTTTTTGATTTTTGTTTGTTTGTTTGTTTTTTAATCGTAAAAGTTTAGAGAAAAAAGCGGGATTACTTTGAATTGCACACATTTCTATAGTGTTTTATAATTCAACCAATTATTTATTATGTGAATACACAGGAGCAGGAAAATGAAAGGGAGCAAAGCCATTAATCAGCCTGCTAACATGTTTTCTTTGTCAGGCTGAAAGAAGTGCTAAGAACAAGCAGGTAGCATATATTATGTAAAAGAGATGGGGTATCAGATATGGTTTTGTGACGTAGGTCTGTGCAGTGGGAGAGAGTTAACTTTTCCCTTAACACAAAATTCCCAATTCTATAAATGACATAGTAAGAAAATACTCTCGTGTGTATAATGACCTGGTATACATTTCTGGATCTATTTCCCATGTGACATTAGGCAGGTAACTCAAAGCTCCTGTATCAGTATGTGTGTACCTTAGCAGCAACCTATAATCTTTTCCCTTCTCATCCAGTTCATTACCCATATAAAAAAACCCCAGTGTTTTATCCTCCTTTGATGTGTTGTATCATCTGCTTCCAAACAATTGCAGCTGCTTGCTGTAAGCATGCAGGCAATTTTTAAAATGGTCCTGAACCTTAACACTGTGGAGTCTAGCATGAGGGAAACATTCTTTCTAACTACTACCTAGTCTTGTATTTTGTCTTTAAACACTACTGTAACAGAAATAACAATAATCATAGAATCATGGAATACCTTGGGTTGGAAGGCACCTCTAAAGGCCGTCTAGTCCAACCCACTCTCAGTGACCAGGGACATCCTCAACTAGATCAGGTTGCTCAGAGGCCCATCAAGCCTGATCTTGAATGTCTCCAGGGTTGGGGCTTCCACTGTCTCCTTGGTCAACCTGTCCCAGTGTTCCACCACTGTCATAGTAAAGAACTTCTTCCTAATGTCCATCTAAATCTACCCTTCTCTAGTTTAAAACCATTGACACTCATCCTATTGCTACATGCCCTTGTAAACAGTCCCTCCCCAGCTTTCTTATAGGCCCCCTTCAGGTACTGGAAGGCAGCTATAAGGCCTCCCTGGAGCCTTCTCTTCTCCAGGCTGAACATCCCAACTCTTTCAGCCTGTCTTCATAAGAGAGGTGCTCCAGACAGCTGGTCATTTTTGTGGCCCTCCTCTGGACCTGCTCCATCATGTCCATGTCCTTCTGTTTTGAGGGTGGGCTTCTGAGGTGGACACAGTACTCCAGGTGTGGTTTCACCAAAGCAGAGTGGCAGAATCACCTCTACTGATCTGCTGGCTATGCTTCTTTTGATGTTGCCCAGGATACGGTTGGCCTTCTGGGCTGCACATGCACATTGTTGGCTCATGTCTAGCTCTTCATTTACCAGTATCCCCATGTCCTTGGTAAAACTGACCTTTATATTTTAATTCCTAATATGACCATGCTTTAGGACAATTTAATGTTAACAGCTACTTAACTTTGATAGTTGTATTGTCTTGGGAAATTATTTTTGCATCTAGTCATCTTAAGCCTTAATTTGGAGTGCAGGTAAATCTCAAATGCCAGAAGGGAATTCTGTCCTAATATAATAATGTAACAGTGATTTAACTAGTCACCTTTTATCATTGATTTTCTACTTTATGATTTGCACAGATGTACTGTGAGAGTAGAAAAGATGCCATTTGATGATGGCAGGAATGCAATACATACAGTTAGTGCTTGGCTAAAATTGCATTTTTTGTGGCATGCATCATTATGTATTTAAGTCATTAATGATTGGACAATAGAATGACAAGTTCACTGCAGGTTTGATGTACAGCTTTCTTCAGTCTATTTGTATAAGCTGACTTGCAGTAAATGAAAACAACAGTCACGTAGGGGACTGACAGGACTGATTTCTGTTGCAACTTTGGGCCACATATGAGATAATCTGCTTTTAATCATATATAGGTATTATTTATCAACCAGAAAAAGAAGGTCAAAGAAAGCATACCCACCTTGATAAGCAAGACTGTCAAGCTGGTAACAACAGATGAGGAGAAGGCTGAGGTACTCAAAACTTTTTTGGCTCAGTCTTCAATGGCAACCCCTCTTCTCATATCTCCCAAGTTGATGGACAGCAAGATGAGGATCAGGGAGGCAAAGTTTCTCCCAGTGTAAGAGAAGAACAGCTTCATGGACCACCTGAGAAACCTGAAATAAATCTATGGGACCTGATAAGATGCATCCTGCAATCCTGAGCGAGTTGGCTGATGTAGTTGCCAAGCCACTGTCTATGATATATGAAAAGTTTTGGCAGTCAGGTGAAATCCCTGGCAACTGGAAAAAGGGAAACATTGCACCCATTTTTAGAAAGGGTAGAAAGGAGGACCCAGGGAATTCCCAACCTGTCAGCCTTGCCTCTGTGCCTAGGAAGATCATGGAACAGATCTTCCTAGGAGCTATGTGAAGACACATGGAAGGCAGGGAAGAGATTCGAGACAGCCAGCCTGGCTTCACCAAGGACAAGTCCTGCCTGACCAATCTAGAGGCCTTCTGTGATGGAGCTGACTACACCAGTGGACAAGGGAAGAGCTATGGATGTCATCTATCTGGACTTCTGTAAGGCCTTTGACTCAGTCCTTCACTACATCCTTCTCTTTAAATTGGAGAGATACAGATTTGATGTGTGGACTGTTTGATGGATGGTGAATTGGTTGGATGGTTGCATCCAGAGGATAGTGGTCAATGGCTTGATGTCCAGATGGAGATTGGTGACAAGTGGTGTCCCTCAGGGATTGGTACTGGGAGCAGTGCTGTTTAATATCTTCATCAATGGCATAGACAGTGGGATCAAGTGCAGCCTCAGCAAGTTTGCAGATGACAGCAATCTAAGTACTGTAGTTGACATGCCAGAGAGACGGATGTTAGCCAGATGGACATAGACAAGCTTGAGAAGCAAACCACGTGAATCTCATGAGGTTCAACAAGGTTAAGTGCAAGGTCCTACATCTGTACTGAGGCAATCCTCTGTATCAATACAGGCTGGGAGATGAGGGGATTGAAAGCAGCCTTGTGGAGAAGGACCTGGGGGCTACTGGTGGATGAAAAGCTGGACATGAGCCAGCAATGTGTGCTCACAGACCAGAAGGCCAACCATATCCTGGGCTGCATCAAAAGAAGTGTGGCCAGCAGGTAGAGGGAGGTGATTCTGCTGCTCTACTCCACGCTCATGAGACCCCACCTGAAGTACTGTGTCCATCTCTGGAGTCCTCATTACAAGACATAGACCTGTTGGAGTGGGTCCAGAGGAGGGCCACAAAGATGATCAGAGGTCTGGAGAACCTCTCCTGTGAAGAAAGGCTGAGAGAGTTGGGTTTGTTCAGCCTGGAGGAGAGAAGGCTGGAGAAGGGAAGATCTTTCAGTACTTAAAAGGGGCCTATAAGAAAGATGAGGACAACTTTAGCGGGGCCTGTTGTGACAGAACAAGGGGTGATTGTTTCAAAATAAAACAGGGTAAATTTAGACTAGGTATGAGTAAGATGTTTTTTACAATTAGGATTGTGAAACACTGGCACAGGTTGCCTAGAGTGGTGGTGGACACCCCATCTGTGGAAGCAGTCAAGGTTAGGTTGGACGGGGCTCTGAGCAACCTGATCGAATTAAAGATGTCCCTGCTCACTGAAGGGAAGTGGGACTAGATGACCTTTAAAGATCCCTTCCAACCCGATGCATTCTGTGATTCTATGATTTGCTTCATCTGCATTTTTCAACATTCTCTTTGGAAAGAAGCCATATGTGAATCTGGAGCTTTCTGTTGTGACACTGATACTGATTTCACATGTAGATTCTTCTAGTTCATCTCTGGGATATTGTTATTTATTGTGCAAACTGATCTTCTTGGGCCAGAAAATTTATCTTTATACAGCAATGCTTAAGTTGATCTCTAGAGAAGGCCTCTTGCAAAAGCGAGTGAATTAAAACAAAGTGTATACAGACAAACTCAATATACAGGAATGGAGCTGGAGAATTTATTGTAACATAGATCTTTTTTTTCTCTAGTTTATTTAAATTTTAGTAAGTTTTTAAAAAATGTGTATATCATTCCTGTTAGGTTAAGTTTGACTGTCTTTACATAGAGGTGTTTCTACAACAAACTTGCACATTCCATGGACTGTGAGGCCATTGTAATTGACTATGATGGGCAGACCGTCTTCCAAAATACCCATCTGACATGCAGGATATGTATGTTCTTGTATCTTGTTTACCTGAAAAACTTATAAATTAAAGGGACATTATATAAAAATAAATTTTATTTTATTAATAAGTGCCCAAATAAAATTTGGTTCCATCAAAAGTAATGAATTAAAAGAGTTCATACAGGAAGTACCTCAGTCTGGCTTGAATACATTTGATTCAGCACTTATTTTGAATTCCTCAGCTCCATTAATTTCTTTCAAAGAAAACATATACATGAATACACTAAAGGTCTGCTCAGAAAACCAAAATAATTGCCAATCTGTTGGAAACTATAATTGTATTAATAATTGCTTTGAACCTGTATAATCCTGTTAATTTTAGTGCTGTAGAAGAATTTGCTAGTCACCTATGCTGATGCAAGAAGGGAGATACTACTTATTTTACACTGTGAGATAACCTTTGCTGGTTTGTTAGAAACAGCAGACACAGTGATGATATGAAGCTCTTTGGAGAAGTGAGTGTCCTTGAGCTATAAGTTTAAATTGCCCAAAGCATCAGACACGCTTATATAAGTACCCAACTATTTCATTAAAATCCTGAAGTGAGAATATGAAATTATTTGCAATCTGAAGCTAATTTCAAGGTGATATCTTGTGAAGAGCTGGTGAAATAGTAGAATTAATTGCTGAATAGTATAATGGAAATCAGAATATGTAATGAATCTTATTCTTATGTCCCATACTACCAGCTGGCAAGGATGCACGGGTGGAACGAGTTCAAGGTACCTATTTCTTCTACCTTGACCCCTTACATAGTTCAGAACACACTCAGGAGTGCCTTAAACCGTATTGTCTGGGTGTGGCTCCTTGTTGCTTGGCATCTGCTGTGCAGAAGAAATAGTGAGTGAGTTGTCATCTGCTGGGTGTCATTGTGGGATGGTGGTGGGAGAAGGAACTCTGTCAGTCTTTCATGCCTGAAGAATTTCCACTTTGCTGCTGTCGCCAAAGCTGTTGATGTGGTTGATGCCTTTAGCTAGAGCAAAGTAATTGTAGGGGTGGGGTTCTGTGTCCAAGCAAACAATCAGTTATAATCTGTACTCTTGAGAGCAAGCCAGGAGAAGATGGCGAAGGCATGCAAGAAATGAGTCGCAGAGCTTATCCTGAGTAAGCACATGGCGGTAAGCTTCCAGGCTCCCACTGATGTTAACAACTGAGCTGTAAAAATTACTTTCAGTTTAAATCCAGGCTCCCCTATTGATTTCCAGCTTGATTTTTACATGAATGTCATCTCTTTCTCTTATCAGCTTCATGCAGCTCTAGTTGGTTTGGCACTTTGTGATGTTCTTGACATTGTTCAGAGATATGTTAAGTTAAAGCTGAACAGCTTCCTTGACCTGAAATTTAAACAAGAATGAGAAAGTCTGAGAATTTTACTGAAGACTCAGAAACATGTCTTCGAAAGTAAACTGCCTTTTAAGAAGCAGTTCAGACAAGTCCAGTGCTAGCAGTAACTAATTAATAATTCAGGAGCAAATATTAACTACTTGATTTTTTGATAGACACTGTTCAACTAAAGAACAAATATGATTTAGGAAGGAGATTCTTATGCTAATATGAAGTCTGTGTGAAGCTTTTCTTGCTCCACCCCACCCCAGAAGGTTATTTCATTTAACAGAAATACATGAATTGATTTGGATGCCTTTTACACATGACAGAATGAATAAATCTGTGGGTTTCACAGTCATTCTGACTGGATTAGCATCAGTTTTGTGTTTTTGCAGTTGTTGGAAACTGTGATGATGGGGTTGGAAGTGATACTGGATGATGAAAGTATGGTGTGGTCCTGTTAAAGAAAGAGAAGGTGCATTAAGGCAAGATTATCCCCAGAAAATTGTGGGCAGAGGTTTATATGGGAACTAACAATGGTTGGGGATGTTACAGAGAGCAGACGATGAATGATAAACCTGTTCTTTTTAGTCATAAATGAAGTGCTTTGCTCCAACAAGTGCCTATCCAAAGACTGCAGTCACTATTAGGAGTTTGTATCCCCTTTGTGTAAAGGATTATTGCTTGTTGTCCAACTGACAGCTAATATAGGCAAGAAACTGAAAACTAAAACTAGGAAAATGTATCAAGAAGAAGAACACATAAGCTTTTAATACTTTTGAAATAGTAACATAGGGGAGTTTTCTGATGAATGGGCTGGGGATATGACTACAAATTGGAAAGAACTGGCTTGTGTGGTAATGTCTTCTTTCTCTGTGATTGCTGTGTTGAAGTGGTATTTGAATCCTCTGTAGACTCATTTATGTCTTTTGCTTCACAGTATGTTTGCTAGTTAGGACTTTACTTTTAGGAGAATATAAAGAGCCTTCATTGATCTACTGTCAGGGCTTGTAAATTATTGCTTTGTGATCACATTTCCTTCTGAATAGGGCAGAAGATTTCCATATTTGTGGTTGGAAGATGTCAAATCAGATGAAGATGTATATTGTTTCATGGATTGTACACAATGCTTTACACCTATACAAAGAAAAAAAATGCTCTTCTGACCTGTGATGAACAATTTTTTTTTTATTATTTTTTTTTCAGTATTTCCCTTGGAATTTAAAAGTAGATTATCAGGACATGCAAAGAGGAGACAGGAATTACACACTTGAATTAAACACATGGAGAATCTGGAAAAAAAAAAGCTAATCTTGCTTTGATGAGCTAATTACTCTTAATTGGTTTGCAGAGAACATTTGGGGGAAGGGAGTAAGGTGTGGATAGAAGTGTTGTAAGGATTTCATAGTGATTCTGTGATAACCGATTACAGCAATTTCACACCTTGCTGTAACCAGATACTGATAAAAAGAAGTCTCATGCCCTGTTACAATATTGCACAATTTACAGAAAGTCTGTGACATACCTATGTGCAAATGAAGTGAACTTATCACATGAAATAAATGCAAACAAATTATTGTTTGTGGAAAACAACTTAATACATCAGGGGATACAAAACAAAAGTGGTAAGGTATTTTTATTTGACTTTGATATAATTTGTTTTATTTGTAGTTGATAATATGACCTCATCAATATAAAGATGTGTGTGTGTCAGTGCCTACATAGCGTTGAAAACTTCATAATAAAAATACTGTATTTTCTTTCTGTTGTAGAAGCAGCTCATAGTTATGCTTTGGATGGTTTTATATCTGTTTGTCTGTTGATTTATAGAAGGGCATCTTTTGTCTATATAAATAAAGTACATAATGAAGGTTAATTCAAATAACACTGGGTTGAGGTGGTGGTGTATTCTTAAGTAGCTTTTATGTCTTGTGAAAAAGAATTGCATGAGTTCAGCTCTTGCGGCAGTTACTGTCCCCGGAGAGTCTTTGCACAAATAAGCAGACTGGTTTCTTAATTCCATAGAGAACAAGTGCAGCCAGAGAAGCACTTGGATGATCCAGTTCATTGTATCCCTGTTGCTAAGCAGACAGGCTTTTGTACCAGTTGGACCATTTTCAGGCTCTGTGGCTGCATTTCTAGATGAGTTGCAATAATTAAATGTGAAAGCAGCGATTGCCAGCATTGCTTGCCAATTCTAGCTTTATGAAAAGGGGTAAAACCATCTGATCAGCCCTAGACAGAAACAGAAATTTGTTTGACCTATAATTATGTGCCAAACCAATGGCAGTGTGAATTTAAAGGAACAAAAACATAAAAATCCTTTTAAGCTATGGATTGTCTTACTGTTCTGAAAGGAAGTATTCCTTTTTTGATAGGGAATATCCTAGAGGAGGAAATTCCCTTTAAGGGACTCTTTCTCCTAGTAACAGGTTTGGGGTTTTTTTGGGGTTTTATGGGTTGTTGTGGTTGTTTATATTATTTCAAGACTTCTTGAATTTCTGATTTTTCTAGGCACTGAGTAATTCTGTCTATGTAATAGATAAAGCAAGGTATTATCTGTAATCTGCTGGTTTGCCAGTTTGTGTTGTCTCATCAGCTTTTTTGGCCACCTCTGCTAGGGACTGAATAACAAGGGAAAGAAAACCAAATTTTTTGCTGCATCTCTGTTGACAGCTGCAGGGGCAGAAAAGTGTCAATAATAAAATTCTGGGTTTCATGTGAGTGAAAAGGCCTATGTAGTCATTTTCTATCCATTTGGATGGACTCTGTGGAAGCAACACAAGGCTATTGGTGATCCTTGTTGCTAAATGCTATAGAAAGATCTGATAACATGAGTATTGGTACCATACCAGAATATAAAACTAGCTCTTAAAAATGTGGAGAGTGTGGTTTTTTGTTTTATTTTTTTTTTGTGAATTTATCAAAAGAGGACAAATATGTATCTCCAACATGAAAAGAGATTGAGAATTAAAATGGACATTTTTGTCTTACCAAATTGGTAGTAGAATTTTTAATTTATGTATTTTTAAGTTTTTTACTCTTTAGTTTCTGTATAATTTCTCCAATCTTCTGGCCTGTGTGTAAGCTTGTTTTACATGCGGTAGAAGACCATGTGAGAAAAGAGGTGAGGCAGCCTGCCTTCTTATTGACTCCTGCCTCAGCTGGAGCTCCTTGCTAACTTGCCTGCAAGAGATGTATTGAATTTTTTTTTTTCAGTCTGTACAACTACTGAATTGACACAAGCCTCCTGTCTGGATGGAAGTTGTTGAAATTTAACTTTCTCCCATCATGAAATGAGACTAGTCCTTCTGAAAATGGTGACTTTGCATTAATGGCTTTTTTTCCACTGGAAAATAAGATTGCATTAAGATTTCCAGACAGCTTTTGTAAATATAGATGCATTTTTTTCTCCTGTGGATAAGACAAAAAAGATCAGATTTCAAGTCATAATTCAATACTGGGGCTGGAGGCTTGCCTTTAAAGATTAACAATTCTCAGTATAGAAACCGTTCTTGGCTCTGTGCTTTTAGAAGAAGCTCTATAAAAGTAATTTGTGGGGTCTCTAATATCCAGTAATAGTTTTCCATCACCCAGGTCAGACTATTGTAAGTTTAAGGGTGAATAAAGAATTGTAAGTCTAAAGTTGTCCTTTTCATTTTAATTTTAGTTTTACTATTTATGTTGTTAATATCCTAAGGCTTTGTCAGTTTTTTCAAACCAAGACAAGTAAAAATTGAAGGATTTGCACTGGGTGTGGTAATCAGGGAGCAGGCATCAAAACAACATGAAGCATCTTTGATGAACAATATAGAAAAATGTCCTACTTAGTCTTCATTTCATTGCAAAGAAAATTTTAGTTCCTACTTTGAATTTACCAATAGTGCTAAGTTATTGCTTCTTAATAGCTAGTTAATTTTTCACCTGATTGATTTTTTGCTGAAACATTACCCTTCACTGATAGCTGTCATTGCCACAAATTTTGCTCATTTTAATTATGGCTTATATCAAGATTTACTTTTGTGTCTTAGTTCAAGCTGAAAGTCACATTTTATCTTGTAAACAAAACAATTAAAAATGCATGGAGAGGAATAGCTGTGAATAATGTACATAAATGGCTTACATAAGACAGAATGATATATAATGATTATGGCACAAATGTGCTGTTTCCCATCTTGCTGCTATTGTATTACTTCATTGTAGATTAAATGTATAATGCAACATTAATTATTTATTTTTTTGTGTTGCCGGGCTAACATTTCACTGTGCACTAGCTCTCCTTTCTTCATAAACGCTTTAATTTTTGCTCTTGGGTGAGCTGATGTGAAATCCCCTTAGCATTTCAGCTGCCATATAATTATCTAACTATTAAACCAAACTCCATAAAGAATTGGAATAGAT
The DNA here is from genome assembly GCA_024336885.1 of Actenoides hombroni. Taxonomy (NCBI): domain Eukaryota; kingdom Metazoa; phylum Chordata; class Aves; order Coraciiformes; family Alcedinidae; genus Actenoides; species Actenoides hombroni. Next base: position 6,990,351 of record WUAM01000431.1, read on the forward strand.
TTAATGCATGTCAAGGAATGAAAAGGGATCAGTGTTAACAAGGAAGGATGAAAGATCAGAGAGTATTTCTACGAACACATGATGGTTTCATAAAGGAGGATACTTGTTAATTTATCCATTGAACCCATCCCAAGATTTTACTATTCATGGTTATCATTTTGTAGAATATCAATACTGTTTATGGAGAAAACTTTCAGGTAATGCATCCCCATGTGAGGACATGGACCAAGTTAAGCTTCCTGACTTGCTGTTTTCAAGGCTGAATTAGTATATCGCTAGCCATCTGCCTAAAGTGGACGGAGCTGGCTCTCAGCTCTGATTGCTTAACCACCTGGTCTTACCTATGCTTTAGGCCTGGCTGTTTCACTTCGTAGGGTAAATATATACACAACTGTGTGTACTCGGGTACAATGAGGCTCTTTACCTTTGGTCGAGGTAGGCACTGTGTCTCTTTCAGGAGGCTGCACCTCCTGTGGTTTTTTGCTCTCAGGGTCCACTGGAGGAGTTGAAAACAGTGGGAGAGAGGACTGCTTGGGGAGCACATGAGTTTGCATTGATGCTTAGATAGGTTGAAGCACTATGTGAAACTTCAGGAATATACTCTGAGGATGCCCACCCAGTACTGATGCTTTAGAAGTGGGCAAAGATTAAGCTACACACGGGCATCCTGCACGTGGGACAGTGTTGGCACAAAAAAGTTACCGTTTGCTGGAACGAATAACAGTATTTTTCAATTGATCCTCTATGGAGGCAGGTCCTGCCACAGCCTTAACAGGCAGTGCAATACAAATGAGCCTTAACTGGTGATATTTCACAGCTATTGTAGGTGGGGGTTTTTGAAACTCACCTTGGGAAACAAATATTTGTGAATAGTCACTTCATAAATACATTCATGATGAATATTCATCTGCTGTATGGAGGAGTTTCTGACTGGGATTTGGCTTGCATGCACGTACTAAGACAAATTTTCTACCACAGGCAATTATAATAATTTAAAGCAAGACATGATGAGAATAAAGAGAAGAAGGAGCAGTTGCAGTTTCCTTAATTATTCTGATCTAAACCCGGTTTGTTTCATTTCCAAGAACATCTGCCATATTAATTTTTAATAATTTTCTGATTTCAAGATGAATAATATAGAAGGTGATGATATTTGGTTGAAAAAAAAATCCATTATATCTATTAAGTTTTAAGGATAACTCAGGGTAGAAGGGACTTTAGGAGGTCTCTAGTCCAACCTCTGAAAGCAGGGTTAGCTGTGAGATCTGACTGGGTGGCTCAAAGCTTTATTCAGTCCTTGAGAACATCCAAGAATGGACACTGCACATATTTATTATGCCTATTTATTTTTCTGAACTAAGCAAAACATTCAATCTTGTGCTGAAACTGAATGAGGCATTGAAGTTATTGTGGAATGAGTTTGAATGAGTTTTCAGCAGTAGGGTAGTAGCTTTCAGAATGTGGTTTCACCCAGGTGTTAATGGGAGGCAGCCTAAGTCCCAAGTGAAAGGGGAGTGCTCCCTTCCTGCTAATGCAGGCAAAAGTGTAAGCTGTGGGCACCTGCCATCAAAAAGTAACTCATGGTGATTGTAGTCTACCTTATTGTGATTTTGTTGTATTTTTTTACCATTTGCCACTGTAATCTGTCCTTTTACTGTCAGTTGGAGTTAAGCAGCTGAAACGTACTGCAAGTGTTCATCTCAATTCAAATGCTTTTGGTATTTCCACAGAGTGGCATAGTGATGGTAAAGGATTTCTATGCAGAACTGTGATAGTTTCTGTTCAGGCTTCCCGTGATGGCAACATACCTTTGACCTGATCTGTCCCACCATCATGGTCATAAAAGGTTACTGAAGATAGATAGATAGATAGATAGATAGATAGATAGATAGATAGATAGATAGATGCATGCATGCATAGGCCAGAATCATGCCAAATATTCACAGAAAATAGGTTTGATTAGGTTAGACTTCATGTTCTTTTCCATCTCAGCTGTACTTCCAGAGAAGTAATTACCCTGTTCAGCTATGACATGAACATCAGCAAAATGAAAAGGCAGTTTTTTCTGCCTCTAGGAAAACCGTGGAATAGAGTTTGCATTAACTCTCCTCACTTAACAGAACTATAATCATGTTCCTAGAAGTCGTGGACTGTGGTGTGATTCCAGTCCTACAAAGTGGCTGTTTGGATCATCTTGAGTTACATTGACCCCATAGTCACAGTTAAACACTGGGAAAGCTACAACTGTGGGAAATCCACATGCTCTCCCTCTGCTTCCATTCCTACACTGACATATTCTTCCCTAATTTAATTAAATGTTAGAGTAAACTCTGATCTGTGATATCCAGAGGGACAGTTTTGAGCTTCACAAGGATTAGAAATGTAGGAAGAAAACTTGACTATAGGCAAATGTTTTCACTTTTTAATTAATGTAGCAAGAAATCTAAATTTAAATGTGTTATCCTTCATGTATAACTTTTGTTGACTCAACCAAATTATGTATTGTCTAGAGAAAAATGGAGCTTATACCTCCTGAGCAATTAGCAAGGTGTTACACTGCTTTTTACTGCACATACATTTTTGATCTTGAATAATTCACATGATACTTACAGTTCTACTCTGTCACACCATTGCTGCTGATTACTGTCAATTCTTACTTCTGGTTTTATTTGTCCTTCCACATTTCAGTCACATAGATTAGTGAAGAGCAAACTATTGTGTCTAATAGGATACACATTAATGTGATGTGAACTTGAATTGACGACAGGCAAAAAACCTTTGTGGTTAGATACTGTTTTCTTACTTATCAATTTAAAATGATTAAAATGTGAGTAATACTAAATAAAATGTTAGAATATTATCTACAATGGCATGAATCTCCAGCCTGTATGATATTACTTGCATTATTTCATCCTTCTGTATTTGCAGATGCATTTGTCTTAGCATTATGAACAAAAGCTCGTAAGATTGAAGATGCAAGGCCACAAATGAGTTTTAAAAAGAGCTTACCTAAAGTATTTGCAGGCAAAATGGTAAGAGTGTGTGGTTTCCACATTAAGTGTATTATCCTACCGCTCTGTTAGGATAGCATGTGAAGTACTAATTAAACAGGGTCTGCTGTATTTTGTAAAAGTGACTAAGCTTCTATTGGTAATCATTGCAATACCTGAAAGTTACTACAACATTTTTATTATAAAACAGGTATGTATACCATGTTTGGGCTTACTTTAGAGAGATCTTGTGATTTGGCTAAGAGAGCAGTCTTGAGAGTGGCAGGAATACCAGCGTAACTGATCATTGCCATAAGCTTAACTGATTCAATGTTAGCTTTATTTTGCCTTCATTGTTTAATGAGGTATAGTATATAACCACCAAAGTAATAAATACTGCAAAATATTATGTTTATTTCCATAAGAATAACTTTCATGAAGAATGACTAATTCCTTGGTGCTTTATTTGTCTGTACTGCATATAAAGTCTAATATTTTTGCTGAGTCAAGCTGGACAGGATATATAAATGCTACGTTGCCTCTGCCAACTACACTGGTAGCTTCGAGTGCTTTGCATTATTTATTTGAAAGTGTCTGTTGCTTAAACATTGCCTTTGACTGCATGCTTTTTAAAGTGACAGGATGTCTACTGGTTTTGATCCATTTACTGAAAAGTGAAAGCTTCCCATAAATTTTGAGCTGCAACAAAAGGAAACAGTGTCAGAAAGGGTAGTGAATTGAGTTCTATATGGAATTGGTAATTGAATCTTTTAAACAATTGTTTGCATCCCTGTCTTCACTGTGCTTTGACTTTCATTTCTCACCATTGCCATTTATACAGTGAGTATATAACATGGTTATTGCACCCTTGAATGTTTAGGCAAAGTAAAAGACTCGTAAGAAAAGGATTGACAGCTAACATTCATAATTTAAAACACATGATTCTCTATTCTGGATAAAACAGTCTTGAACATCTATTACAGATTACTCCATGTGTTATTCAATGAGAGGTTCAAGTAGACCAATTGAGATTCAGATTTGAAAATCCCTGAAGATCATACAAGTTAATTTTAGTGGGTTTTATACTTAGTATTACATTTCCTAAGGAGCCCTGCCAGAATGCTGAGAACTGTAGAGACACAAGAATGATTCAGGCAGTTCCTTTCTGGCTTCTGCATTGAGTTCTCCTGATAGTAAGGAGAGTGTCTGTTGCTTGCTCCTGGTTCTGAAAATCTCACATATGGACTGCCATTCAAGCTCTACATTAGTTGGACAATAGTTGACAAAGCTGCTACCCTAGAGTAGGAAATGTGAAATACTTCCAACAGAAGTTCCCTACAATTCCTACAGCCTGGGTTTTACTGAATTTTGTAGGCAGTTGATACTTTTACAAGCATAGAGTATAAGCATACTTCTCATCACAATGAATAAAATTTTTACAATGTTTTTTTACAATACTTCACTGAGGCCCTTTCAGAAAAAAGGTCATGATCCTTGGTCATACAAGATATGTACTTGAAAACCTACAAGAAAACTGGAGCACATTGTCTCATCTAAAGGATTTCTTGGCATTCAATCACTAAAACAGAAAATAACAACATGCTGAGAAAGTTAATTTAGAAGAATTGTCTTTAAAAATTCTTGGAAAGTCATTATACTTTTTATATAATGGAAAGGCTAAATATTTTGTTCAGAAAATGTCAGAATGTCTAACAACTCAAGTAGTCATTTATTTTGATGTTTTTAAAGGTATTTGCAGTGCTTGTAAAAATTGAAATTTTTATTTTTTTTTTTGTCATTTTGAAAGGGTTTCTGTCATTCATAAGTCACACTGTCTGGACAATAAACTCTTAATCCTAGCAAAAGGAATAAATCACTATGCTCTAGAAATACAGTGACTTCTTCCAAAGCAGAATATTAGAAAGGGAAAAGTCTTCCAAATTTTCCAGGTTTTTAGCTTTCTATGTGTATTTTATAAAAGTCTATGGGATAAATATCGTTCTTCATAAAACACAACACAATACTTCCTCATAGATAAGACATTTAAAATAAAAATAACATATGTACAAGGTAAAGATAGAATTTCAGAGTATTTGTTTATCACTGAATTGAATTGATTTTTAATATATAAATATAGTCAAATAAAATTTCTAGCAATGTCAAGTTTATCACAAATGTGGGAGTGGATGGAAACGTATAGGAGAAAACAATAATATGGTAATTTAGGAATAAATAGTTTTTTGAGTGTGGTATTGTTGGAAATGTTGGATTAATTGCTGTCATATGAGTCAGGATGCTGTCATCCTGAGAACGGACAAGGAGGCATACCTAAGCAGGATGAAGAGTTTAGGAACTATTTTTGATATAAGGTTGCCCATTTATTTTGTTAAATACTGTTATGTCAACCAAAGAAATCCTTATTCCAGGCCTTGACCTGGAAGGCTTCCGTGTTACAGGAGTGCTGACCTTAGATTACTGGCAGGGTTTCCTTGAATAAGAAATCTAAATCATTATTCGACGATTATACAAGCTGTATTTCAAATATTATTTTATCTGGAGCTTGGAAATAGGATAGTGAAGAAAATTTGTTCCAAATCCACAGTTTACCATAATTCAAGTCCTGTAAGCTTTTCATGACTTTTTAAAACCAAGTTTTATAGTGCAAACACAATCTGCTTACAAAACGCAGATAGTAAAATATGTCATTGGGCTGAGTCACTGCTGGGAGTGGAGATTTAATTTTGGTTACATTTAGAGATCTAAGTCCATTTTTGCATTAATAACTTTTTTTTTCTTCGATATATGTGCATATGATATGCAATGCTATTTGAAAACATAATATGTATATTTTAGTACAAAAATGGATGCCTTCATATGGCTTCAATATAAAAACCACACAGAATTCAGAATCTTCCCTGGAGTCCTGTCCTATTCCCATTTAAATTCACAGGTACCTTCCTGTTGATCCCTGTTAAAATAGGCTGAGGGTCACTAAAAATTTGAGAGTACTAAAGTATTTTTTCTTCTCTTTGAAATTACTTCCACAGAATCTTAAAATATCCTTGATGATTTAGTGGTTCTTTTGTACAGATGATAGTTACTGCTCCTAATACCTGATAGATTGATAGAAAAGAGCAAGTTTCAGTTTTCTTAAAAGACACCAAATATAGGCAGACTTCTGTTTCTTATTTTAACATTAAGAAAATTTCATAGATCTCTGAAGACCGCTAACAAGTTAAGGAAAGAGGAGGAATCAAATGAAAAGAAAGCTATAAACAACCTTTGGTATCTACTTAACTGTCTGGATCCCAGACCACACACAATGATTACTATTTTATGGCCTACATTAAAAAAAAAAAAAAAAATTAAAAAAATATTTCCTCCCAACTAGATAATATAGGGAGTAATTTCTGTAAGACTTGTAATTATATCTGCTTGTTGTTTTCTTTTTTTTCTTTCTTTCTTCATTCTACTTAATGATAGTTAAAGCCCTAGGGATGCTTTGAGTGTCCTGTGGAAATACTGTCTGCAGCTAACATTAGAGAAATGCACTTCTAAAATTCTGCACTCCTAAGAGTAACCTCAAACCAGGTTGTCCTCTTAGATGATTCATTGTGTAAAATACAAAAATATCCTTATACAAACCAAATGATCAGACCAGAAAATAATGAGTAGTAGCAAGATTTAAATGCCCTTTGGCTTTTTGTGAAGATGGGAATTTGAAAAAAATAAAAAAAATAAAAATCATTTGACTTATTGAAAGTCAGTTTGCACCTGAGGTTCCCAGTGCTGCTGTCTGGAAGAAGCAATTTCTTCTCTATGAAGTGACTATCTACAAACCTGAAAAAGAGGGGGTGTATTGGGTTTGTGTGGCAAGGTTTTGGTAGTGAGGGTGCTCCAGAGGTGGCTTCTGTGAGGAGAATGTTAGAAGCTTCCCCTTTATCCAATATAGCCAGTACCAGCTGGCTACAAGATGGACCTGCAGCTGTCCAAAGCTGAGCCAATCAGTGGTGGTGGTAGCACCTCTGTGATAACATATTTAAGTGGGGAAAAAAAAATGCCGCAAAAATGGCAGCCAGGGAGAAGGAAGGGAGAATATATAAGAGAAACAACCTCACCGACCTTGGTGTCTACATAGAAGGAAGGGAAGGAGGGGTTTCAGGTGCCAGAGCAAAGATTCCACTGCAGCCTGTGGTAAAGACCATGGTGAGACAAGCTGTTCCCCTGCAGCCCAAGGAGGTTAACAGCGGAGGAGATACCCGCCTGCAGCCTGTGGAGGACCCCAGGTCATTGTATGTGGATGCACCCAAAGGAAGCTGTGATCCCATGGGAAGACCATGCTGGAGCAGGCTCCTGGCAGAACCTGTGGAGCCATGGAGAGGGGAGCTTATGCTGGAGCAGATTTGCTTGCAGGACTTGTGACCCCATGCGAGACTCACATTGGAACAGTCTGCTCCTGGAGGACCGCACCCCATGGAGGGGACTCATGCTGAAACAGTTTGTAAAGAAATGTAGCTTATGGGAAGGACCCTCTTTGGAGAAGTTTTGGAGCACTGTCTCCTGTGGGAGAGACACCAAGCTGGAGCAATGGAAGAGTGTGAGAAGTCCTCCCCCAAGGTAGGAAGGAGCAGCAAAGACAACCTGTGATGAACTGACCACAACCCCCAACCCTCAACAGAGGGTTATTCAAGTCTTTTTCACCATGCCTTGAATCATGGTAGATTTTTTTTTCTGCACTTATCAAAGCTGGAGGTATGTCCAGCATGTTATCTCTAACATGGTTTAGGGAAGAGCAAGAAGGGACATAAGGAGAGGTTAGGTGGGACAAGAAATACAGTATGTTTATATTTGGGAAGGAAATGTAGTAAATCCTGTATTTCTTCCCAACTGAGCTAAGAAAGTAAAGTAACACTGTTACAGATCCTTTTATTGGAAGGTTGTTTTTTTTTACATGGCATCTCTGAGTGATCTCATTTTAAAGTTATCAAAGGGATGGAGCTACACCTGGTAGGAGAAACTTTCCTCAGGGCTTGATAAATCCATCCTCAGACTAATTCTTGTAACCTGATGGGTAACATATTACAGTTCCTGAGACTTTCAGCATTTGCATGCTTTCAGGGGTTTGTCTGTCCACAGCACTACTTCTCAATAAACAGTGGACACAGTTAATACATCTTATATTTGTCATCTGAGCAGCATTCAGATTTCACACTAATCAAGTTTTATGGGTTAAAAAAACATATACAGTCAATTCGGACAAAGCAGAAGTTTACAGTCTTAATTTGGGAAAAAGCTGTAACACGAGGAAGTAAAATAATCAGCATAGCCTCAGGGTTTATCAGAGATGAAATAATTTCCTTTGGGTTGCTTAGAATTGTCGAGGTAAATCTTTGCCTTAGGCCAAGAGGGGCAGTTCATCTGGTAGACACTCCTGTGCAGGATGCTAAACCTCACAGTGAGAGCCTGAAGCTAGTTGTGTAAGGCAGGTGCTCGCCTTCTCCCAGGCTGCTCTGAGAAGCAGTCATAGTGAGAATTTTCTATCAATTTCATCAGGGATAGGGGTGCCCCTACCCTCACCTTTGGACACTTGTAACTTGTCTCATGGTGCTGATCAGAGGATGCATGGCGCTTCCCTTTCGCTGACTTCTCTCAGTTTATTACCATGTTTCATTAGTCCATTTCTCTGGGTTCTGTGGCTTCCCCCTTGTCACCTTTCCAAGATCACTATCAGTCTTCTAAAATCAATAAGAGTATTGATTGTACAACTGTTCTTTTAATTTTACAGTCACTACCATGTCCATAGATTCTCATAGAAATCATGCAGGGTATGAATAATCCAGGCATAAAACTTATCATTAACTCTAAGTTTTAACTTTGTAAGTTTTGTTAGTTGCATAGCTGTATACATCCATATGAAACACAGATGTTTCTAACCCAAGGGGCCAGTTGCTGATGCTATTACTTGCCTTGCCTTTTGTCTTTTAATCATGAGGGTCACATAGTTCAGATATGAGTAACATGGCAGAATTTTGTGTCCAATTTTTTTTTATTTTTTTTTAAAGCCTATATAGATGTGATAAAATGGTCATGTTTCAGTTTTTTTAAGTGATAATATGTAAAGAAAACTGCTTCTGAACATCTGGGATGCAGAAGTTTAAAGTGTAGCTCAGGGAGTTACAGCAACAGTTTACCATACCTAGTGTCTGAGGATCAAAATATATATTTTTATTCAAGCTTACTCTTTCATACAGGTAAACTCCTTTAGCAATTAATTTATGTTATGTATTTTCTTTCTGTTCATATGTGAAATACCTGTTGTAGTTGACGATAGATTGTGATCCATGTATGCTTTATTTTCAGGTTTCATAGAGATGTATTAAACGCGTTCCTGATGTTCTTGAAGCATTGATGTGTTTTACTGGTTTGGGCCTATTGTAAAATATCAGGTAGGGTAGGAAGGTAGAAGTCAAGAAAAAAATTAGTCCAAAAGCTGGAGATCATAATATTTGTTGGTTGAATCTAATGAACATTTGAGTCATAACTCATGTGTATTTGCTGAGAATAACCACTTTTTTTTTCTTTTTTTTTTTTTTCTTTCCTTTAAAAAGTAATAAATGCAAAACTTGGTTAAGAGTTTTGCTTGTTGTAGATTCCTGGGTAATGATACATGGAGTTTAGTTTTACATTTTACAGTTGCACTTAGCTTTGATTTTTAAACTATAACCAAGTAAACAAAACTTCATCTGAAAAATAAAAGACAAATGAGGCTATATTCTGATAACGAAAGTCAGCAAAGCATAGCCCGATTCCTTGTGATAAATATATTTGCACTAATGTGCTTAAAAGGAAACCATTAGTTTTTAATGAAAGTAAAAGATTTACTTTTTTTAGCAGAGCTACTAAAATAATAATCATACATAAAGGACTACTTCACACAAGCTCAGGAAATTATATTCGGAGGTTTAGCTAGGGAATTTGGTTCTGGTTTGAAAGATAACACTCATTTATATATACAAAAAATTATTTAGCTTATTAGCATACTTTTATTCTGCAGACACTGAAAAGCTTTAATGCCGCCCAAATTACTTAGATGTAACTTAGTTTTATGAGTTATCAAGCACTAAAGACATAAATAGTCTTATTATTTTGTCGCAGTTAGTACAGTACTCTTCCAGAACACCACTGTAGCACAATAGGAGGCATTTTAAAGGGTGAGGGTTTTTTTCCCCTCGCTAGTATACCAGATTTGCTTGATTCTGAGACACACATACTGGCTGAAAATGCATGTCGGATTTTAAGACATTTGTTAAAGTGCAGACTTTCATATTAAAGCACTAAAATGTGCCTAATGGGCAGACATTATGTTTTTGAAGTGAGATTTTTGATTCATAATCTAATACAGAACTAATGGAAGATTAATCAAGTCAATTTAATGAATAAGAAAAGTAGTCAGACAAAAATGTGCTACCTTCATGCTGGAGAGAATTTTCACTTGCTCATATCCATGAATAGAAGTGTGTATATATACATATGAAGAAGTGCAGTGCCGTTGGTGATGGAAACCAATGGAGCTGCAGTTATTGAAAACTGGAATAAGGAAGCAGACATTTGGGCTCTTTAATTTGTAAGAACTCATCTGAGTGTCACCAAGTATCAATAGTAGGAGTCACATGGCTACAAGATGCATTGTATTTTGAGAAAGTCTCATAAATTGAAATTAATCTCTCCCTGTTCTGCAAAGAAACTCATTATATGTTGTATAGGAATTAATATCAGACAGCAGAGATAAATATCAATACAGAAGCAGCAGCATTGATCATTAATGATTCCACAAGTGAATGCTTAAACTTGGCTGAAATATGCACTAAGAAATCTACTGTTAACTTTGTTTTAGCTCTGCGTATCTCTTGTGTGAAACTTTTATTAATCACTCTGAATGTATCAGATTAAAAAGTAGAAACAGGAGAAACAGTGTGGAAAATAATTGCCATCTCTGGAAAATTGATTCAAGGAACTTACTGGCAAATTCATAGTTGATAAATTTGTGCTACAATGATACTTTTGTTCTTTACTTTAAATAATTAAAAAAAACCCCAACATAGTATTACGAAAAATATATTCTAAAGAGCTGCTAGCTGTTAATACCCAGACTGTACTAAGTGATAATATTCTTATGCCATACTGATAAGCACCTGTATAAAAAAATATAGATTGACAGCTAAATTAGCCTGGTAATCTTGATAAGTCCATAGTGAGGTCTGTGTCTGCTAGGGGCAAAAATGTATTCTGTAAGACTTGTCTGCAATCTATATTTTCAGTCTCTGCATGTCAATCAAAATATTTCAGGAAAGTCTTTAGCTTCTCAGAGAAAATGGCCTTGAAAATTTCCTTCAGATCCATGTCCCCAAATGTAACATTCAGTAGGGTAAAAGATGGTGCTTCCTAGTTTAAGGCTTTAAAGCTGGCTGAGGCTTTCACAGTTACCCTAGATCAGAAGTGCAATTTTCAAAGTCTTTGATCTAATGTTTCTTTTTCTTATTTTTTATTTTTACTGTTTTCTTCTAAAGAAAGAGTATGTTTAAAACTAACAGTGGTTGTATATAAACAGCAACAGAGCAGTTGCCAGAAACTACTGTGGTTTGTAATGCAGCAGCTACTTTGGTTTATATTCTTTAATCGTTATCACATGGTTAAGGCATGCTCTAAAATGGTTTGCATAGTCTGGCTCAGCAATATCACATGGGAATACATACGTGATTTTTAAATTCAAGATGGGTTACAGATGGCTTAGACTTACACACAAACTCTATTTGTATTTAATTCTTTCCTGGGTTTATGAATAGAAGTAAGAGCATTACATATAAAGCTAATGAACTCTCCATGTGCAGTCATGTAGACAGAATACCAGTGATTATATACTTACACGATAAATTCCATCATAGGGAAAAACTATTTCTTTTGATGATCATGTATTTTATCCTCAGTATCCTTCTGTCTGAAGAATATACATTAAATCTTGTTTAAGAATGTATCAGGTAGTTTATGTGTAGGAGGCATCAAATTAATCTGTCGCAGAGCTGACCATTGGTGTGTCACCAGTGGCTTGGCAACTCTCTACCTGCAAACTTCTTTGCAATCAATACTGTATTAATCATTTTGTTTCTGCCAATTTAAAATCGATATTTTTTCAGGGACTGCATCCAGCACAGTGAACTGTGATGTAGCATCAGTGTTACTGTTGCATTGGGAATAGGAAGTAAAACCAGGAAATTTTAAATTGGCCTCCTCGAGCAAGTGCGGCATTTGTCTGTCTGAGTGTAATTTATGCATGGTAAACTGAATATATACAAATATTTTCTGAGACACTTTCTCTTGGAGACACCTTTCCTCAGGCAGAAGGCTGTAGGCCAGAAAAAAGTTATATCAATAGAAGGAAATGACCAGTGCAGTCCTGGCTGGATTCTACCAAATAGCTTGCGATAGGAGGCAAGCATAACAAAAAGAGGCAGTTCAGTTTTCCTGAATGGTATTTCATTTGCTTGTCCCCAGGCATTTGGTTTCTGGGGGTTTGGTTTGTTTTTTTTTCACATGAACACAAAACAGAAGTTCATATAGATGAAATATTTGAAGGAACAATGATTACTGACCTGAAGGGAGAGAATATGAGAGTGCACTTTTCCAGTATGATTCATGTTAACAGAGTATAATTTGGGAACTAAGTCCATTGCCTTGCAATGTATTATAAGAGAAATTATTTTATCATGGAAATGGAGGAGACCCTTTAGGATGACAAATGTTTTCTTGTGCATGACCTTCTCCCACACCCTTTTCTTCAAAGTTTAAAAGACAAAAAGGTGCCAGTAGAGGTAGTAATTATTATAAATCTGGTCTCTGGAGGCTCTCTCATATGTGCTTGTATTTAATAAATCATTATCTTCTCTGCCTATTCCGAAACAATATTAAAAGTGTTTTGTGATGAGTTTTTTCATGGTGGGTTTTTTGTTTGTTTGTTTGGGGTTTTTTTTTTGTTGGTTGGGTTTGGTTTTGTTTTAGTTTTGTTTGGTTTTTTTTTTTCCTTTTTTTGTTTTCCTCTTGTCTGATCCTATTGCAAGGCAGATCTGTGGATTGCGCTCTTGGCTCCCTATATTCTGCACAAGAGCCGAAGATTGTAATGGATGTTAATCACACTCTGCAGCCATGTCTAAACGAAGATGCCTTATAATTGTTGACTTCGCTGTTTGCTTTCAAATACACTACATTTGGATCCATATTGCACAGCTAATCACTATAAACTTTTCCATATCTTTTGTGCAAGTGTCTTGCTAGTGCTAACAGCAATTTTGTTGCTACTTGATATGTGTACTACTATACCAAGCTCAAGTTAATCAACTTTGTGTTTGTAGAGAATCAAGATAAAAGCTATCTATGTGAGCCTTCCTGACTTCATTGAGCAATTACTTCTAAGAACTTTTTGACTATAGGTTATGCTCCATTCTGTTCTTTATTACATACCTTAAATAATTTTTTTTTTTTTTATGCCATGCTCTTGGAGAGCACTTGTGAAATAGAGACAGAGATCATGCACTGGTGTGGCTTCAGCTGTTCCTCTGGAATTTTAACAGAACATCTGTTTCTGCTGTTTCTCCACCATTGGGAGAACAATATAAGTGTATAATGAACTCCGGTTTTTCAGAGAACTTATAGATCCAGTGACAGAGAACATAAATAATCTTTGCATTTTTGGTTCCCCTTTTGATACAGGGTGGCAAAAATGTTTGGCCACAGAGATAGCTAGAGGGGATAGGTGGAAAAAAATATCCACTATTAATCTGAATTAATCTGTGTATTTGATTTGCATATGTTCATCTAGAAGGATGATATTTCATGCACTAATGCAATATTAATAGGAGGGTGAGAGAATTTGTAAGGAAATTCAGGCTTCTAGATTTCAGAAACACACCCAACGTAATAATTTATTCATTCTTTAATGTAGGAGAGGAGAACAAAAATCAAGCTAGATATTTCCATGGAATGATTCATCATACCTGTTTTAAGGTCTACTGAAGGTTCACTTGATTGAGTAGTAGGAATGCCTATTGTGTCTACTGGCAATACTGGAAGTCTAGAGGGATAGTTGAGGTATAGACACTATGAACACCTAAGGCTGGCCATTGGTATTCTAATGTACTCTCTGGAGTTCATGAATCTGCAGATGTACCCTTTCCTATGTTCACATGTAAGGTTTACTTCAGACAAATGAAATTATTACATTGCTTTGAAAGAAGCCTACATTCACCCTCAACAACTGTGTCTATCCATTTGGTGGACTATTGTTTTATAGGTAACACTGAATAGAAAAAGAGATATTACTGTACAAACTGTTTATTCCAAGTCTGCAGTTTTTTGGTTTCTGTTATTTTTTCCAGAGAATTTCCTTTTAGTTGAAAGAAGTTTGTACAAAGGTTATTTTTTCATACCCTTGTTGGAGTTAATGCAGTCCACATGTCAGCCTGACTCACCACTGAGCTGTAGTACCTGACATGAGATGATTCAACAGAGGCAGCAGATGTTCTTCAGAATGATTTGTTTCTAATCCAGATTTATAAAGAATATCTTGCTGAAATTATATGAACCTCACTTACATACAGACTGTCTGGTCACAGCTGAAAATCTGTAACTCAGTGCCATGACTAGTTTCCAAATATGTGAGGTATTCAACAGAAACACATAACTTAGATGTTATATGTCACTTTATGTTTGCCATCAGCTCCTTCTCTGTACAGATTACAAGTAAGGGCTGAGGCCAAGACTACCAAAGAATTTTATAGTTCTTTAGATGAAGGCTATCTAGATGCAAAGAGAGCTGCTAAGTTGATATAAGCCACCTGGGCATTTTTTGTGCCTGTTAACACAAATTAAGTGGTCAAGTTCCTGACGGAAGTGGCATCTAGAGTGTTTCAAACCTACATGTGCGCTTACATGTTATGTACTCTTAAAAATTCATATATCACTACTTATTGTTGAGCATACTTTTAGACAGTCACCAAAAAGCAAGCCTGTGACATATTTCCTTACAGAATATTCTGATAGCAAACCATGAAATTATTTTTTAAAGAATAGCTATTCCCGTTGCGTACTTTATTGCATATCTTCTCTAAAATGACCTAATTCAGCAAAAAAAACTGTAACATAATGCAGGTTTTAATATACCTTGTACATATAAAACTTAAACAAAACAACCAAGTGTATTTTCATTTTTGAAACTGTTTTGCATGACTTTTTTTTCATGCTGTGAATACTGAAGACAGTTGTAAGAGATCCAATTTTCCTTTAATTTGGTTGAAACTTGTGGAAGCAGGGGATTACCTTTGAAATTATCAAATACTCCATGAAAGAACTCAAATCCCAAAAGCATATAGAACACCTGAATGTCAATATTTGCAATGAGTTCTGTTTATAAACATAATGATATATTTGCTCATCTGTATATTCCACATCTGAGAAAGCTTCCAAAACTGTCTGGCCTATTTTATAACTGTTGGAAATGTAGTAGAATACAAAACTGTGTAAAAAGTGCCCTTTTTGGCCAAACCCATATCCCTTTATGGACACATTTGTGCCAGAGCAGATGTGAGGTTCAGCTGAACACTATTTACTGCATGGGAACAGCCAGCTGATCAAAATTTACACGCTGTGACTGCAATAATCTTTAATTTCTGTTGTCTGTCTGAGATCCACCCTGACACTGAATCTGATTTAGCATGCATATTGAAGGGGAGATTCATTACATTTAGAAAAGTAGCTAAGTTAGCAGGATGTTATTACTTGCAATAATAGCAAGTAATAGCGTCTTTTAAAACTTTTGTGCTAAAGCACTGTGTCCATAGAAAACAAAGCTTAGAGATTATTTCCCTATCTTATAATTGCTATAAACCAAAATATTGATGCTCTCAGAAGCCTGTTAATTTATTTTTTCCTTAAATACTGTGTATGAATATGTTCCAGGCTAGAGTTTACCAAAAATAATTACAATGTATTATATTTAAAGTTGGTTCCTAAGAAAGATCAATAAATGCTGTATGCAGCAGAACAAAGTTATTAAACAGCACTTTTGAGCATCTTCATAAGTGGGGGTGTTATTAAGGAAGACTGTTCATGGCACTGTTTTTCCTTAAACTCACTCAATGTTTACAGAACAGTTGGCCATGGCTACTGCACACTGGAAACAGTGTTTACTCATTTGCTAACATCAAGCTGTGATGTGAGATTTTTCACATACTGATCTGGTTTCCTAGAGTTTAAGAATTAAAAAGTATGTGAAAACCTGCATCCCTTTGTTAGATACATATATTTTTTCCTTAGATACGGGTGATGAAAATCTATGTAATATTTGCTTGAGATCCTCTTAATTAGAATTGGTCTTTCAAGCATTTCAAGATCTTCATTCAAGTTCAGGTGAAAGGCAGACTTGGCTTGACTGACTGTAAAATGCTTCCACATTTAGATGTGTTTGTGCAATAAAAATGAAAGAAAAAAATAGCCTTTGATTGTCTCTGAAAATGCAGTTCTCACTGCCGTGACTGTAAGGGATAATGACAGGAGAGGGGGAAGATTCAGAAGAGAGAGAAATCATGGAATGGGGGGACAAAGAAAAGACCTCCAGAAAATACTTTAAAAAACCATACAAAACAACAAACAAGAAACCTCACAAGATAAAAAAAAAACCCAAAGCAAAACTGAATAAGTCAAATTACATAGTGAATGAGTCATAATATAGAAAGAAAGAAACAAACAAACAAACTTGCATGCACAGATAGCATGACACATAATTCTGTTTCTCCTGTGAAAAATTTTAACTAAAGTAATAATGCTGTATTGTGGGGTGTACACCAAAGTACTATCTCCAGAGAAAATAAATGCATAGGGATTCATTTAGCTATCTCATAGTTGTTATAAAACAAAATATGATACTCTCAAAAAAATGATTTTTTTTCCTTAATTGTTGTGTAAGAATATGCTCCAGTCAAGTGTTTACAGAAAATAAATACAATGCACTATATTGAAATTGGATTCCTGAGAAAGATCAATAAATGCTTTAAGCAGCAGAATGAAGTTATCAAAATGCAAATATTTTAAACAAAACAGAATTTAACAATTTCCAGAGTAACTTATTCCCTCAAAGCACACTGAAGACATTTTCTAGTTTACATAATGTAATTAAATTCAAGCCTGAAGAATTCAAATTCGTCCCAAAGACATTATTGGCAATGTGATTTAATGTGGTGATAAGGATGAAAATGTAGCATGTCTTAAGGCCACAAGAGTATTATAAAATTACATTTGAAAGCTGACAACAATTGTTTGAAAGCATTTTTTGGAAAGATACTCAATAGTGACATAATGAACAGAAGACCTTTTCCATTATTAGCAAGCACAGCCTCCTCCTGACACAATTTGGGTCAAGTTCACCCCAATGTAACTTCCATGGTCTCACTGAAGCTGTACCAAGAGAAAATGACCCTTTTTTGTCTTGTGAAAAAAACACCAAACATAAAAGTGAACACAGTATAAGGACAATATGAATCAGTGCTTTCTTACAGCAGAATAAACCATTTTGTTTATGTTCCTTCAGCAGTACGAGAGGAGTACAAGTTTTATGTCCACTGCTCTCTTACACTTGCTTTTATTGTTTATATGATGGGAGATAGTATGATATGAATGCTGTTCTAAAGTCAAGAGCTCCAGGGGTTCAGCCTTTTATCTAAGTAATCTAATTATATTTTAAATCCACATTTCATCTGCAAAACAGCGAGATCCTATTTTCTATGTTGTAAGATCAACTAATTGAATATGCAACATCACTTTGAAAAATACTAATATTATATCATAAAAGTTAAGGTTTTTTGATCCTTTTGTATTATGAGTGCCTCAGATCTGGTAAATTAGGACTTCACCATTGGGGGTACAGAAAGATTAATTCTGTGAAGCATATCTTGTCATTGGTGGGGGTACCTCTTCAAAGGTGACAATGTTTTGCTGTTGGTCATTTAGCTTGCTGAGTTGAAAGGGTGTTTAGGATTAAAAAGGGAGAAAACTGCTTGGATAGCGATACTTCCTATTGGAGAAGCTTGAGAGTCAAACCACCCCTCTTGAAAAGATTTATTTGTTCCTTAACAACTTCATGGTCTGACCCCTGACTGACAGTGAAGTGGTATTTATAGAATTTAGCCAGTCATCAGAAATGGCTAATTATACCTCCCTTGGAATATACATGCTTTCATGACTCATTTAATATGCTTTTGGTATCTCACAATTTGTTCTCTTTGATACACTTTAAAATATGTACATAAGTATAGTAGTGGTACTTAACATCTACCTTTCCATAAATTAAATATTTTGCAATTTTTAGGTAAAAACTGTTGCACCTCCTGTGATGTCCCCTTTCAAAGTATTAGGTGTTTCTTGTTCAGTCAGTCACTCTTGCATTTCTCATTTTACAAAATCTTCTAGCAGGCATGAATGCACGTAAGTCAAGAAAAAGATCAAAGGCTAATCCATTAGTGGCCTCTCATATTTGACCTTCCCTTAGAAAATTGTCTATGAAAAGTTTAAAATTACAGTTTACAAAAAGGCAAAAGACTGTAGCAGAATTATGAAATATATAGTATATGAAACTGTAGGACAAGCCACTGGTACTTCTGCTTCTCACCTGGAAAATCACATAAAGTAGTCACATAGTATGTAAAGAGCAATCTGTTTCTTTAAGTTTGCTCTTTGTATGTTGCTAGGTAGTACTTTACATAACTTTATTTTAAAGAAACCCTGAACATACTCATCAAAAATTTTTTCTGAAAGCCTCTAAACTGTGCACTTCTATGATTATTTTTTGCTTTAAAATTATCTGAATCTCTATTTAATTTTCTGAGGTTTTTTTTTTTTTTAATTTAAAAATATTTAACTCTAATTAAAAGTCAATAAATAAATACTATTTAAAGGGAAAGCTGAAGATTGAATTATCTGTTGAGATGTAACTGAAGTGTTGCCATTCTCCCGAGGAATTTCATTTTCAAAGTTTTGGTTTACATCTCTGTCATGATGAGGACTGTTGCTGTTACACAGGTTAAAGGATTCACCAACCTGTTAAAAATAGTTATATATATTACAAAGTTTAAAAGTAAAGTTCATTCACAAATAAGTGTCTGCAAGTCTGCAATTCAGTGACTGATTAAGTGGAGACACTCTACTACCTTGGGGGTAATTCTGTTCATATTTCTAGAGTTTGCAATACTCAGATACTACAGAAATCTTAAGTTATGCCACTGATCAAGTAATGTAGAAAGCAACTCCCATGCCCTGCCTGAAACTTTTTTCTATGAAGTTTCAAAAATTTCTCAAAATTCAAATTTATATAAGCTGCCTTTCATACTCAGAGAAATAACAGGTTATATGTTGAGTTTACAATGTTCCTAATTAAGTATCATGCATCAGGAGAATTTTGAAAGCGTGAGAGTTCTCCAGTTTACTTAGTGTAAGGGGCAGCTTACAGCCACCACACCTCAGCCAGCAAATTCATCTGCCACAAGTTCAGAAGGATACTGCTCTTTAAATTCAGACAACAACTTTCCCTACACACATGCACTCACCACAGTTTCTCAGGCTGTCGGTAACATTAACTGTACTATATAGGCATGAAATAAGATCTAGGAATAAAGTTTATTTAGAGTGCAGACTGTTCAGATTCACTAAAATATTAAAAGCTCTCTAATCCTATAAAACAGAGATGTTTCTTTTTATTCTACTCATGTAGTGGCCTGTAAATTTTGTTTAGTAATGAGCCAAATAGCCTCAGAAGTCTTACCAACTGTAAAAAGAAAGGACAGTATGATCATTGTCTACTTTACATCTTTTGACAATAAAATCCCTAAACTGGGCATATAGCAGAATTATGCACAGCAGGAGGCAATCATGCAATCAGCCAGTTCTGCACTTTTAAGAAACTATACTTCAGAGTTCAGGATCAAGACCATTATCATACTTTTCCCTCACACTCAGTGTTGCATGCTTCCAGAAATTTTAGAATGCTCAGCAAGAATTTCTTAAGAACAAGTAGCCCAGTAAACATACATTCAGCTGCTCAATCACGTGCCTGAAAAATTCTTTTTATGAATTTTGATGATCTGAAAACACTAACAATTTTAATATATATAGGGCAAAATAGCTTCTTCCAGGCATGATTCAGATTCTGATTATGATTTGCCTTGTTACTTCAGAGGTAAAATCTGTTACTGCAGGCATAAACATTCTATCAACAGGATCACATTATAGAACACTGTTGTGCAGTTATCCCACCATACATTCAGATGCACACCATGTCTTCTACTGATAATGTTTAAAATGTATGTTGGAAGGATGACAACTATTAGTTACATGATTTAACATCTTTTCATATCTGTTAGTGAAACAGCAACAACAGGGAAAAGGAAGCATGCACTTACCAACTACCCCAGGCTACGTGTTACATAGACCTGTCCAAGAACATTACAGCTTCCACCTTTTATTTTTCTTTTTAAATACACTTGCTTCTGAAAAACCAGTTGTGTATACATGCATTTGACGTACATATCACACGGACATTACGAACTCAAGATAATCTCGGGGACAGAAACTCCCACCCAGTTCATATACTATTGTCAGAATTCTGAAGCACAAGACAGTGTTTCTCAATATTCTTTTAATCTTAAATAAAAATCTTCCTGTATTTCTTAACTACACATGAATAACATTACCCCCAACACCCATATCAGGACGCTCAGCCACAGAATGCCTAATGGAAAGATGCAGGCCTTTCTTAACTCACACATACAGCTAAACTAAACTAAACTGTACAGTTCCAATATGGCCAATTATATTTTGCCTGAAATAGCAATAGGGTCAGAAAAGACAATCTTACTTTTATCAGCAATGACCAGTGGCACTGTTTCTTTATTCATGTATCTGAATCTGAATAAACTTTCCTTAAAACCAGGCATTTACCTGGCTGATTGGTAATTTATGATGTGTTTTTGTTTTGCAAAAACACTGTAAATCACTCGTGTACAGTGAGCAGGCTCACAATCATCTCATCCTGATTAATACAACACTTATCTTCAAGTCACTTGGACTATGTATGATAATTATGTTTATGGCTTGCTGACAGCTGGTAGCACTGATACAAATGTTGTCTCACGCCAGCCAAGCACTGCATAAACAGTGCTCAGACATACGATATACAGACAGTATATAGGCCTCCAAGTACTCAATTAAGTAAATCCAAGTTCTTTATCACAGAATCACAAAATGTCTGGGGTTGGAAGGGACCTCGAAAGACCATCTAGTCCAACCCTGCTGCCAGAGCAGGATCACCTAGATCAGGTCACACAGGAATGCATCCAGCTGCGTTTTGAATGTCTCCAGAGAAGGAGACTCCACAACCCCGCTGGGCAGCCTGTTCCAGCGTTCTGTCACCCTCACTATGAAGAAGTTTCTCCTTATGTTTACATGGAACCTCCTGTGTTCCAGCTTGCACTCACTGCCCCTTGTCCTATCATTGGACATCACAGAGAAGAGCCTGGCTCCATCCTTCCAACACTCGCCCTTTACATATTTATAAACATCACTGAGGTAATCCCTCTGTCTCCTCCAAGCTAAAGAGACCCAGCTCTCTCAGCCTTTCCTCATAAGGAAGACGTCCCACTCCTTTAATCATCTTTCTGTCTCTGTGCTGGACTCTCTCAAGCAGTTCCCTGTTCTTCTTGAACTGAGGGGCCCAGAACTGGACACAATATTCCAGATGCAGCCTCACCCCCACAGAGTAGAGGGGGAGGAGAACTTCTTTCAACCTACTAACCACACCCCTTCTAATACACTCCAG
>WUAM01000431.1:7114247-7124697 GCA_024336885.1 Actenoides hombroni
AGCCTTCTGATCTCTAATAAACGAGATTTGCCTGATCGCTCACATTGAGTGCCGCTTTTCTCCCACCGTCTCTGACAGGCTGCTGCATTGAAACATAATATCCTTGGAAGTAAGGCCAGCCCTGTCCCCAGGAAGGGATGCTGCTTCAGGTTGCTCATGACAGCACTTGCATTATGCATATTAAGACAGTTTGGTGATGGATTTGTTGGATGTACTTGGCTTTTTATCTGTTGGCAGAATGTCTGTGAGCAGACAAAACATACCGCTCCAGCTTGATTTGGTAATCACTATTATTATTTAAATGCTTGAGGGCCACCAACTCTTCCCCTCACCTTCAGTTGTCAGATAAATTTCTACGAGCTCACTTGGAGACAGGGCTTTCTTCATCTCTCAGTCTGCCAAGCTTATAACAATGAAAAGCATATGTAAAAATTTGTGGAACCTGAAAAATACAAATCTAAACTTATTTTCTTGGGGTATCAGTTGTAATATTTCACTTGCATATTCAAATCATTTTTATTACTGTTGGGTTTGCTCACTTTTAACTATTACAGTAGCTAATGGACACCTGTAAAGGTCCCAGGATCTGGAAGTGCTGACTTTCCTGTTAAACTGCTTATTTGAGCATTTCTCTAAAGATGTAATTTAAGAGATATGCAATCTAAAAATTACTTTAGATTGCATATTTCAGAAGAACACATCAGAGGATTTTTTTTTCTGTATTCCATGTAAAAACATATTTTTTTTCTGTGCCAGTTTAATTGTGCTAGTAGAATATGCAGCTTGTGGAACAATAGGATTCTTTGGAAGAACATGTCTACGTACTTTAGAGTCAGTAAATACGTATAAAATCATCATCTAATTAGAATAAAACTGCAGCCCTCTGAAAAGAATATTCCTCATACCTCTGTATGTATTCTTCACACATCTGTATGAAGATTACACAGGTCTTTGTCTGCCAAAGATTAAATCTTATAGCAGTATCTGGAATAGGGTTTTCTTTTTAGGATATCCTTTCTAAAAGCAGTTCCATGGCTTGGTGTTTTACTGTTGACTTTTTTAAAAATTATTATGTTGCTGATAATAAAGTAAAGAGGTTGATCCATTGACGAAGTAAGTTTCTGCTATTGAAGAGACAGCTATTTTACTTATCCATAGTAATTTTTCCCCCTCTAAACCTTAAGAACAAGTTTAAGGCAATATGTAAAAAGTTTAATATACAGTCTAAAAAAATGAAGGTGTCTGAAGCGTTTCTTACATGCTGGGCTTTTTCTGAAATATTTGCTACCAACATCTAATCATAACTCACATAGAGTACAGGCAATAGGCAGCTTTATCTTTGTTACTTTTTAAGATAACACAGCTTTTTAAAAGCTGGAGTCTCAGGTATTTGGGGTTTTTTTACCATCATTTAAGTGGAAAAGCCAATATTTTTAGCAAGTTTTTCCATCTGTTGGAGGGACAGACTGAGGATAGGATTCACACTGCTAAATTTTAGGTTAGACTGTATTCTGCCCTCTGCATGGATCACTATGTAACTTCTGCCTTCAGTCAACGTAGAGGCCAGTTACATTTATTCTAAGACAAGTGGTTTAGAGGTTTAGATTCTATGAATTAGGTTCAGTGATTATCCTAGCTTGGTGCAAATCTATAATTTTCCTTAAAGGACCTAATAGCTTCTTGAGGCAACCTGAGTTCACAGATTTTGATTAAATTAAGTGTTCTGTGGTACATTTTTTGACAGTTGTTAATAAGCATAGCTCCAACTTAAACTTAGCTACAGATGTTTTTCATAGTAAATAAGTTATCTAAAAGCTATTTACTATTGCTTGGGAAGACACATAAACAGCAGAGGTTTGTGAGTTGGCTACTGGAGGAATCAGGGGACACTGTGGGGTCTGAGGGTTGGCTGAGTAAGCCATTTGCATGTTTGTTTCGTCATGCTTGAGGCAATTGGAGACTGAAGGATCTGTGAGCCATCCACTGGCTAGACTGTCTGAGGCCAGTTAACTGAAGGAATCCTCAGTTACTGGAGGAATCCTTCGTGTGTGTGTGTGTGTGCATGCGTGTGTGCATGTGTGCGTTTCCCTGTGTCTGCAAGGAGGTTCTGTACCAGCAACAGGAATGGGGCTGCAGCCCTGGGGGGTCATGTGCCCAGATGACAACAGCCAGGGAGACCAGGGATCCAGGGGAAGTCACTGGCTAGACTGAGAGTCTCACTCCAAGTACTGTAAGGATCCATACTGCTTCGCTGTCTGTATACGCGTTTTCCACTAATGGACCTTCATCCTGACCCTGGCCAGCCAGAGAGGAGAATAGGAGGATGCTGATTTTGGTTATTTGAGGACTGAGTGTGTCTGTATGTGCTGATCCTTTGACTGGCTGTGTATATACCCATATAGGTGTTGTACAAGATTGCTTGCAAGGTGTGTCTACCGCAAATTAGTGCTCAACCTGTTCAGACCTGGGGACACAAAGCTTCAGAAACCTCACCTCTATCACACTACCTAATTCAGCAACGCCTAACACCTTCTACCTTCCAGAAGCTGGCAGAGCACACATCTAATAGAATAGCATATCCCCAGATAGAGTTATTTGGGTCATGTTAGCCTGCACGTCTGACCTCAGGTGGCAACAATCAGATAAACAACTCTTGAAATAACTATGATCTAACTCATTGTATTCATCTACATAGATAGGATAATATTTTTTTTCCATTCACTCTTCTTTTTCCCCCTTTTTTCACTAATCCGTCAGTTTGCTTTTTCCATTAACAGTGAATGGAAAATGCAACAAACTATAAGCAATAGTTAATTGCATTGTTGATATACATGCTTTAAAAAGAAGGTATTTTTAAGATAGAACTACAGAATTCACTCCAGAAATTAAAAGCGAAAAACAAACAAACCAACAAATGTAAAAAAACCCAACAAAAACAAAACCCAAACAAAACAAAATAAAATCAAAATAAAATAATCCAAAACCAACCCAAAAGAATAAAAAGAAAAAACCTCACAAAATCCACCAAAAAGAATCCCCTGATGCTTAAAAGGAATTGGTTTTCCCTGGAGTTGTTTTGTTCAAGATATTAGGGTAATAAGTAATTCTGGCTCCTCAAGTAAGGCCTCATCTCCTCTTCACACCACTCTTTGTAATAATATTCTACTCTTCAGCATAAGATGGGTCTGTCTGCAGAAGAAAAGCATATAAAGGGAAGCTTTTCCTTTGTTTTTAAAGTATTTCTACAATATCAGTCTGCTTTGGAAATATGAATGTAAACAAAGTTACAATAACAAACACTTATTCTGTACTTATTTGGAAAATTGCAAGGTAGTGATGTTTTCCATCAGAGCTATTCATATGGGCAATGAACTTAAACATAAAACTGAAAAAGCTGATTTAGGCATGGATAGACATCTACTTGGAAGACAGGCTAGAGTTTGCATAGTTCATAATGAAACAAGATACTGTCTAAAGAATCTTTCTTCCTTCCTAGAAAGCAGGGTTTGATATGCTTTGTAAAGTCAAATGAGGATGTTTTATTGAAAAGAACTCTTGTGTGAAATATTGTGGTCATCATCACCACCAACAGCAATCATCTACTAGGATGCTCTTAAAGAACACTATGACTTCTTGGTCATAGGAATCTTCAGCTTTATTTAGTATTTAATGTATTTTTAAGATTAATGATTTTGTGAAGCAAGAAAATTTTAATGAACTAATTGTAGTGTACTCGTCTCTACTGACACTGTGAAAGTTATCTTTCAATCTCAAAGGAAAGTATGACAGCTATTGCATCCTTTAGACCTCTCATTGACATTTAGATTATGTGTGCCAGGAGCAGCTCACCTTAAGGAAAAATAAGGATGGGAACTCAAGTGTTCTGTGTAGGCTTTCTTTGCCTATTGCAGCTCAACTTTTTTAACTCTGGAGAACATAATCTAGTGCTTATACAGGAAAGGTCTAAACATAAAATGACTTTCCTGTATATCACTAGGAAGCTTAGATTAGACCGAAATTAAAAGTCACATGGGCATTTTATCATCATTTGCTGTAAATACCTTTATCTGAATGTAATTATTTCATGATCATTATCTTGAGTCCAGGATTGAGATGTCACACAGTTTTCATTATATCGGCTTATTGCTGTTTGTTTTTCAGTGTTTGGGCCCCCACCAGTGAAGTTTCAATGTTGTCATTGACCACAAATGTATGTGTAATAACTATAGCCTTATGCATCTGCAGGAGGAAATAGCCATTTCATATTGCCAACATTATTTTTTCTAATTGGGTTGGCTATGCACAGTGTTCATTGGATCTAAATATATCTTTCACTCAGCACTTTAGCTGAAGTGCTAAAGGTTTTCTTCACAAGTTTTGAGACAAGTGAGAAAAATTATTAAAGGGAGCCCTTAGTGTCTATGGGAACATAAAGAAATACTTCAGTATTATGAAATCTTCTTAATTAAGAAGATTTTTAAAAGAAATATTAAAATGGGAATAATAATCACATTGTAATCAACTAGGGAAGAAATTAGGAACTAATGTAGTGTTAAGGAAGATGTAGAAAGCTTGAGGCAATGAAGAACGACCTTGAGAGGCTCACCTTAAGTTATCCTTTTATTAAAATACAGATTAATCAATGCCTTTGGACACATGATTATACTGAATTGCCAGTAGCGGCTACTAATTCAAAATGATTCTGTGAAGGTAATACCCAAGACACTGTTAGAATTGACACTGCTTGGTATTATTTTCAGCAATCATGGCATGGAAAATAAGCGTCAGGGAGTTCTGATCAAGGGGCTGTCCCGCAAGGGAGTGAGAGAGAGGCTGCCCCACACAGGTTGTGCCTAGCACCTGTGGATGTGAGCAGAGGTCAAAGCTGGGCTGCCAGCATCCATAGCATGGCATGGTGATAGGAAAGCAGAAATAGGGGTTGATATGTGGGTCTAAGAGGTCCGTCAAGAGATGGGACTGAATGTCAGCACCCCACAGCATAGGTTCAATGTCCATCCATAGAAGACCTGGGTGTCCTAGTCTAAGCTTAGAAATGGGACTCCTGGACTGGGTGCTCCATGTCAAGCTGATGAGAGTCATTAAGGTCTGACAATGAGTGTAGAACATGAAAGGGATTTTTAACTGTTAGGAGGACCCCTTCAAGAGTGGATTTGGACATCAGTGGGATGACGCTTATTACTTCACACTTGCTATACCTATTCCATGAACAAATACCTAGATGACATTACTGCTGTAGGACTTTTGCTTTATATGTGTATTTAAACATCTGACTGGGCATAAAATTTCCAGTGGGAGACACAGACAGCAGCTGAGTTTTCTTCTGTAGAAAACTGAGCTATTGCATATGTAGGACAGTGCACCGAGGCAGTTTTAAGTGAGCTACAGATGATATGGTGCAGATCAGTCTAGGAAAGGGAAAATCTGGGTAGAAGAGGTTGCCATGTTCTGCATCCTCTAACTCCTGCTTGACCTGCCCTCCTTTCAGTTCAGAAAAAATATGGTCCTTATGTCAGCCCTCACAAAACAGTAAGTCAATTGCATAGCCCTGAAAGGAGTTTGCTTTGAAGAAAGAAAAGAAACTTCAGCAGCCTATGTAGTTAAAATAACACATGGAGTTAGGGTTTCCTTTGTTTCCCAAAAAATGCACCTGAGTCAGTGAGCCTTAAAGCAAAGCAAGAGGATAGTACCAGATTTAGTGCTTGAAGTACTAAAAGAGATGGTCTGTGATCATGGGATTTTTTTTTTGCAATATGCATCTTCTACAATAGATTTTTTCTTCCTCATTATACCTCACAGGTAGCTTGCAGTTCTAAATTCAGAATACATGATCCTGTAGTAAATTATTGTGTCGGAATGAATTGAAAGGCAATTTGTCTAGAAGAAAAAGTAGAAGTTCATATTAAATCAATGTGATTGTGTTCTCAAAGGTCAAGAGGTTATCCACATGGATTAAGGCATTGATTTAATAGAATCACAGAATTATAGAATCATTTATGTTGAAAAAAACCTGTAAGATGATTGAGTCCAACCATAGACCTAACACTGCGAAGTCCACCCTTAAACCATGTCCCTAAGTGCCATAACTACATGTCTTGGAAATACCAGGAATGATTACCGAACCACTTCCATGGGCAACCTGTTCCAGTGCTCGATAACCTTGTCAGTGAAGAAACTTTTCCTAAAATCCAACTGAAAATCAGTAAATTTAAATCAATTCTTCTTTTCCTAATAATCACTTTGAAACAGTGTTTCAAACATGGCAATGTATCAGAATACTATGTAAAAGACAAAGCAGCAGGGCAAAGCAGTAAGCTTTGCAGCTATTGCCATTAAAATCCTTCAGACACTGTATGGCTTTAATGATAGTAATAATCTAATACTGAATATAGAATGAAATTAAATGTTCCTGAAGAGAAATGAAAAGCTCACAAGTCAGATTTTTTCTTTTTTCTTTTTTCTTTTCTTTTATCACAACAGGAAACATATTAACGATGAAGTTCTCCTGCTGAAAACTCTGAATGCTGTGGTATCCTAGATCCTGCCCTTGTTCCTGTGTTCATAGTGAAGCTCATGAAGCACAGTAGAGAGTAGCATTGAGAGAAATCTGTTATCATATTAAAGTCTGGCTTCTGTTGTCTCCATTTATTCTGGTGCAGGCAAGTTTCTGTCAGGGTAATGAAGGGCTCTGACAGGGAAACATGCAAAATCAAAGAATAATCTTGCACCAAGAACATGAAGATAAAGCAGAGTTATGAGAATAATGGGTCAGATGCTTCACCAGATCAGACAAATTTCATACCACTTTGTTAAGACAAAGCCTAGAAATCCACCACTGTGTTACAGGTTAAGAAAAAACTGTTCCTGTTCTCAGAGCACTTTAGATGAAGCCAGGTAAGAAAATATAAATAACACATACATTGTGTGAAACCTATCTGGCTTTTGTACAATATTTTCTGTCTGTACGCAAGAATTGCTGTTCCGTGTATGCTCTTTGCAGGTGGGGATGCACTGACATAGCACTCAAGACATAGAGGAAACCCTCCTTTTACTTCCTTTTCTTCTTTTCCCCCATCCCGCCCACATTTTTTAAACTCTGAAAGCAGAGAAGTTAGAGAGTGAAGACCTTCTGGTTGGTACCAATGACACCAAAACCACTGAAATTTGTCTGTGCATTTTTCTGGAGGAGAAAAGTAAGTTTGGGGTCTCATGTCTTTGCCATATAGAGTTTGTGTGAGATGCTGCTCTAAAAAATTGTGAAATAATTGCAAGAAACCCTGATGCTCCACTAGGAAAAAAGTAAATTTAAAAAGCACACTAAAATAAACCAAACTCATACTATCAAATCAAGTGATAAAGTTAAAGTAAAAGAAAAAAAAAAGAAACTGATCTGTACAAATTATAGTATGCATACTACTTTCATTATAGATACTAGTCATAGCAGGAAACTAGTACCTACAAGTACTGTTGTAAGACAAATAAAGTGGGATTTATTTCAGCAACTGAAGCTGTAAAGCAACAGTTACATTTGTTACAAAATTGTATATATTACTGACTTTTTAAAACCTTTTTTAGATGTGCTTGTTCAGATAATACAGTCAACAACGGAAATCTTTTGGGATGGTATCAAGGAAAGATACAGGTGGAAGTCAGCCCACAGTTATATGAATCCTTGGATAACTGGCTTCCTTTATGCACAACAGCAAAGGCAAAGGCTTATGATCTGTAGCACTGATACCGGAGTGGTGCTTTGCTGTTTTCTATGCTGCACTTGAATGAAGGCATGACTTCTTGAAATGTGCTTTACACAATTCTACTTGGCCTTTCCTCAGGGGCATGACAAGATGCAGGGTTTGGGTTAAGATCTCAGTGGTGATCAAATACATATTTGGGGAATAATAAAATACTTAGATGTAACCTGATATTCTCTTATGGATAGAAAGAAATACTGTAGAAATTCTATAAATCAGGTGTTAGATTGTCGTTTTAACAATGTGAAAATGATAACAAATTAACAAATGACCAATGTTTCTTTATCCACCACTTTATTTTGAAGTCATATTCATTATGACCTATTGCTGTTTCCACTGGAGTGTGAGGACCAACAGTAAATTGACCATTTCCATAACTTTTGGTCTGTACAGTGAATAATAACCATAATTTTTTGGTTCCCTGTACTTGTCTATTTATTAAGTGTTTGATAAAGTACCATTTCCTATATGCAAAACAGATATATACAATCACTTTTAGATTTACTTAGTTGTTGTAATGTTTTTAAGTTACTTTTAAACCAGCAACCTCATGCAATGGACTAATTAATATATCATTCCACTGACAATCCTACTGGAAAAGGAAATTAGAGATTAGAAAGGCACCAGTTCCTATAACAAGGAACATAGCCTGATGAATGGTTTTAAAACTGTTTCAGAGAGATTGTCACTTCTAATGGCAACACCTATTTGAAGCAGAATGAAGCCTTCTGAAACAGTGGAAAACCAGCAAGGAGTTTTCCAGCTGCAGCATACAATTCCCATGAAAGCAGCTGAATAAACAGACAGATGCCTGAATTTGACTGGAGAGGAAATGCTCTCGCATGAAAAATGAATATTCTAATTGATGGAAGGTTGTAACATCCAGCCCATTCTGTGTGCCAGCTGAGGACTTTTTGTGGCAAGATGTAGCAGTTCATTGTTGCATGCAATGCCATGCACAGTTATCACACCTTCTCTGGAAGGATCCACAGAAGAGAAGGCTTTATGTAGCCAGGTAGGCACTGTAATTCAGTTTTACAGATGCGGAAACAGGCTGTGGAAGTCTAAGGGATTTGCAGTTCAGTGAGTGCCTCCTAATTTATTCTGGGTGCATGAGAAGAGTGGCTCACTGCTTACCTGCACATAATAGCAAGAAATTTGCATTGGAGGTGACAATCTTCTCCATCTTTAATTATGAACTTACTCTTAAAAGACCTTCTGTTATTCTATATGATTTGCAAGGCACTTAGATTTCATTATTTTAGATGTTTGGTGATAGATGTGCGTTTTACTCTTAAAGTTGTCATTTAGCTCCCATCTGTATTCTGTGATCACTCCTCCTTCCTGTCTAGTCCCCACCCCCTTTAAAAGCAAACTTGAGAAGTGCTCTGATCGAGTCAGTTTAGTCTGCTCCTATGAGCTGAAAACTCAAGCTTGTGTAGTCAAAGCCTTGGCAGCTCCAATGATTTTGCCTTTTCAAAGGGTATTTTATTCTCCTTTTCATGCATTGATGGAGACATGCCTTTCAGATCTCTTCAACTACAGCTGTGAGCACTTGTATTGATAAACTTATCAAATAAACTTGAGCAAAATTGAATATCAAAGGAAAAGAGATAAGCAAAAAGACATTTTCCTATTGAAAACAAAAAATGAAAGAAAAACAAAGAGAAAATCGAGTATTTTTAAAAATAGGTCAAACCAATGCAAATATTTTCTCAATTAGACAGTAGAACTCTGTAGGGAAGATTGTTGTGATTATTATTTGCAGTTATTGAATAGCTTTCATCTATGAGGTATTTATAATTCTTTCAGGGTACAACAGAATCACAGCATGTTAAGGGTTAGAAGGGATGTCGAAACATCATCTAGTCCAACACACCTGCTAAAGCAGGACCACCTAGAGCAGGTCACACAGGAATGCATCCAGGCGGGTTTTAAATGTCTCCAGAGAAGGAGACTCCACAACCCCTCTGGGCAGCTTGTTCCAGAGGTCTGTCACCCTCACTGTGAAAAAGTTTTTCCTTATGTTTCTGCTGAACCTCTTATGCTCCAGCTTGCACTCATTGCTCCTTGTCCTATCATTGGACATAACAGAGAAGAGCCTGGCTCCATCCTCCTGGCACTCGCCCTTTATTTATTTATAAACATTAATGAGGTCAACGTATTAATTTCTAAGTTGATATTAGGTCTACAACATTGGCATGGCATTTTGAACTAAATTCAGTATCAGAGGTTGAACAAGGCTCACAGTTTACTAATTTATGTAGCTTTTATCAAAGCAAAGCACAAAGATGCTTTTAAATAATAGTCTTTTATTAATACCATCTATACTATTATTACCTGGTACTATCAAACATACAATTTTATGTTTAACTGTGAATTTATTTAACAGAAAAGAAGATGGTTTGCAGCTCCAGCTGAAGATCTTTCCAGTTAAGAAATGGTGTGATATATAGCATAGCTACTGTCTTTGATTTCTTGTCCTGAATCATAGAATTGTCAGGGTTGGAAGGGAACTTAAAGATCATCTGGTTCCTACACCCCTACCATGGGCGGGGACACCTCCCACTAGAGCAGGTCACTCAGAGCCCCATCCAGCCTGGACTTAAAAACTTCCAAGGATGGGGCTTCCATCACCTCTCTGGGCAACCTGTTCCAGTGTCTCACCACCCTCATGGGGA
>WUAM01000431.1:7198532-7209077 GCA_024336885.1 Actenoides hombroni
GTAGTGGGTCTGGCTGAGCTACTTTTCCCCATCCAGCCCTCATGCTGCAGTACTGGGAGCTGGAGGGTGTTGATAACTCACCCGTGTTATGACTGCCAGTGCTCACGCGGCACCAGAGGCTGGGAGGGCAAGATGGGGGAGGGGATACAGCCAACCTGAGCTGACCAGTGGGATATCCCTACCATGCGACGTCAGCTCAACTATAAAGGGAGAGGGCAGGAGGAGGATGGGGGCGTGCATTCGGCTTGTCCTCTGAGCAACTGCTATGTGTTCCTGGAGCTCTGCTTCCTGGACTCGGCCTGACATCGCCTGTGGACGGGAAGTACCGAATAACATCTTATCTATCATAACTCATGGCTCCTTGTGTCTTATTCTCTCCCTGCATGTCGTGCTGATGGGGGTTGGGGGGAGTGATAGAAGGGCCTGGTGGGCACCTGGTGCTGTGCCAGGGTCAACCCACCACTTCATGGTATACAGCAGACAGTGCTATAGAGAATCCCCATCTCAATCAGCATCAAGATCTAAATCTCCTACTAAAGCAATTTAGAGTGAATTTTTAACTGGTCTTAGCAAGTAACCAAGTTGCAGCCCTGCCACCTTTAAAGTCAGTCAAATTGCCAATACAAAAAATAGAAAAATAGAAAAAACTATATCTGAGTCTTTGCTTTCTTCCTTGCTAAATAAACCCAGTAAATCCCCAGATATAAGAGCTGTTGGAACAAGACAAAACTGAGAAGAATTTCCTAAGTCTATCAAGCCTGAATTTTGCATGACTTCTTCTGTAGACATATGCTGTGTCCTAAACAGACAGAAAAAATGCTTTTGACCAGCATTCCAGGAAAGTCCTGCCCCAGACAGTCCTAACATTTCACATTCTGCTGGCACCAATGAACTAGGAATCTAAATCTTAAAAACACTTTTTTTATTAACTGGACAGACAAGGGACAGAGACAAATTCAGTTTTTAAGGCTGGCTACATGACAGCATTCAATTTATTATCTTGGACACAAAGACTGAACAGAACCACAGGCAGTTTGTGCAGAACTAGCTAGGGCTCAAGTTTGGCACAAGAGCCAAATGAGCCAGCAACTAACAGTGAGAAGAAAAATGAGACTGACCTTGTTTCAAAACCTTTAGTTTCCTGAAAAACTCCAAGGTCACAGACTGGGCTCAGTAATTAATATATTTTTTGCCTGACTGCTGTCTCTGAAGTGAAATGCTCTCTGCAAGAACTGTGGGAGGGAGGAGTCTTCTTCCAGGACAGGAGTCATGCAAGGTTGCTTGTGAGTCGCTGAACACAGAAGTGTTTTAAGGAAGAGAAAAAGAGAACAAACAAGCTGGGTTGAATTTTGAATCTTATCTCAATATTTACAGTTGACTGGCAGGCCTCTTGTCAAAGCTAATTTTGAGGACTGTTCAGCTCTTTGACACTGGCCAGGGCCTGAGATGCTATCAGATGGCCTATGCTGACCTGTGAGCAAGTACAGGAAAATTTCTAAGCAACTTCATGAGAACTGAGGCTTTTTTCAATTTCTCCCAAATGCCTGGTAAAAATTCCATATCCTTCTTTATACTTAGTTTACGCTTCTGATTCCAGCAATAAAAACTTCTGTGATACAAAGATAAACGCTACAGAAACTTTAAACCATCAAACTCTCCAAAACTTTTATCTTGCCTCACTGCCACTCACTATACTCAAAACATGGTTTAATTCCCACCCTCACTAGTGGGAAGAATTCACAGCCTGCTTCCACACTATTCAAAAACAACAATAGGTGTATCATTCCAGGAGCATATCCCTAGCATTTCATACTTAACCAACAGCAGTACTCTGCTAAGAGCTGAACTGTTAGTTCTTCTTGATGTGCCCATTATAAGTTACTGAAAGCAGCCTTGCAAGGTGGTTAAACCATACCTGCTTGGAGTCAAATTTTTCAGGGAATTTTGGACGAGTGAAGAAATACCACAGTATCCTTTTCCTTAACAGATCTTTTTCCTATACAGAAGAGAATTAGAAAATTTGGTCAGAGGTAAACACATAGCAAATGAAGCTGTATACAGAGAGTTTGGAGGAGCTAGTTCAAACAATACCAAGAAACTGCAGTACCGGGAAGAAGTATCTCTCCCCAGATGAAGAAAGGAACATCAGTGATGACTTCAGCCTGTTTCAGAGCAGGTTCCTCTGCAGCCCCAGGGACACCTGGAAGGAGCTCAGAGGAGCAGAGGAAGTGCTGCCTTGGGCTGTTCTGCTGCTGCTGAGCTGGGCTGGGCTCCTGAGCTGGAGGGAGATCCTGGCAAGTGGCAGCATTTCAGAGAGACAGCTCTGCCCAGAAGCAGCTCCTCTGGCCAGAACAGCAGGGCTGAAGTCTCTGCTTGCAGGCCCAGAGAGGAGAGGAGACAGCAGAGAGAGGGGAAAAGCAGCCTGAGCTGCGAGGATGCTGAGAGCTGATTCAGAGAGAATTCTTCCCAGTCCTGGACACAGTTAAGTCTCTGGCTGCAGGGAAAAGCAGATGTGGTTCCTGCAGAGATCTCTGGCCAATACCACAGCTTATGGGATCTGTAAGTCCAACTCTCACAGTTTCTCTTTTGTAGAGAAGGAAGTGCTACAGATCAGGGATATTCTTCTGCACCATCAGAGGTGAAGAACTTGACAGCCGCCAGCTCCCAAATGTGACTGCAAGGGTGTGAAGGTGGCCACAGCTGCCTTTGCAAGCAGAGCCCCTGAAGCCCAGGAGCTGCGTGCTGGGACAGGGACTCTGCTGCCTGACAGGCTCAGCTAGCAGCCTGCGTGGGGGAGCCCTCCACGGCATTGTGGGGAGAAGCTGTGGGTGGAAGGAGCCACCCTTAGCAGGACAGGGCAGTGCAGGTTCCTTCTGCTGCATGGGTCAGGGAGGCTCACAGCTCCAGGACATTGGCAGACACAGCAATTCAAGAAGTACATAAAGACAGGGGCTACCTGAAAGGGAAGGAATTTGTGATTTCAGCCTTCTACTCTTCTATGTGGGAGTGAGACATGGAGATTCATCCACCAGTTCTTGAGACAGCTTTGAATCTCTGAATCTGTTTCACATAGAGGTGAATAAACCTGGGACTGTGAAAAATCAATATCCTGCAGCTTATAGACAGCCCCCAGCATCACCTTTCCAGCCTTATCAGAGCTGGTCGGAGGTTCCCAGCAGGGCTGACACCCACAGAGATGCCCCAGGCAGTGCCCTGTTGCCAGAAGGTGCCTGCAGGGCAGAGCTAAGTACACCATAGGTTCGACAGGTTCCGTGCGCACTGGCAGGGAAGAGACATGGAGCCCAAAAAATGGCACCAGGCAGGGCCAGCCCAAGGCACCAGAGATGTGGACAGGGAGGGAGAGGGACCAGCTACCACAAAGCCTTGTTCCATTCAATTGGGTTAATAGCTGCAAGATGCTAGGTACCGGGTGCCTACAAAGGCAGAAAAAGTGCTCCTGAATTACAGCCTTAGCTCATGCGGCCCCACCGCCGTGTCCTGACACGCTCCTTTCGTGCTCAAAGGTGCTTCCACCGCTACGTGGGCTGGGCGTTCCCCCGTGAGGTGGAGGAATGTAGCCGAGCCATGATGTACAAAGTCGACACGTGGCAACATAACGCATCAACTGGATGGCACGTGAGCAGGCAGGGCAGCTCCAACCCGTGGCACCCATGCTATGTACAGACACGCGCACAACACGCTTGAGTATGAGAGTAAACTCTCAGGATGAAGAATTACTGCCAGACGATACAAGCTGGCTAGAAAGAAAAAGCTGGCTGAAAATAACACCTGTGTGGCCACAATGCTGATATGACAAGGCTCCGTGGGAGCCCTGGAAAGAAGTGGAATACCCCGGCCTGCAACAAGAACTTATGACCAAATCTGAGATTTCACGGATGTGCGAAAAATGTCGACTTCAAGACCTAAAAAGGTGAAGGGGGTTGGTGGTTTGGAGTCTGTCCCACTGACACAGCCAGGTTGCTCTGTCACCATCTCGGACAAGCCGTCGTGCAGTTGTTGGTTCGCAGTCTGTTCACACTGACACAGCCATGCTGAGGCACACACTACACCGCCCTTGTCACTGTCTCTGACAGTCATCTCCAACCCCCCACCCCAGAGGTGACGCTGAAGCAGCTTCAGGACCCCCAGTGAGAGGCTGTGGAGCCTCCTTCTCTGGTGGGCCCTCCCCATGCAATGCTGGGCCCCCCGCTCTGGGTGATGCTGCTGGAGCTGGGGGGTGGCACCAGACGTTCTCCAGAGGTTCCTCCACCCCCCCATGTTGGGGGTTGGTGTCCTCCAAGTGGTTGAGAAGCGGTTGAAGGTCGTGATCTTGGAGGGTCACCACCAAAATCTTTCCTCATTGTCTGAAGCAGGTGGGAGATGGAACCTTCTAGAGCGTTCCATACCTCGCCAGGTGTCCACTCGAGTCCTCCAGAGATGGTCAGGTCTTCACCACATTGGCTTCTCCTGCCCCTCTCAGAACCGGGGGTGGGAGTGTCTTCAAAGGAACCTTCTTGTAGCTTTGGAAGTGACCGTGGAAAAGGTTCCTCAAGGTGGGAAAGGTCCCTCGAGAAGGTTCCTCAAGGTCCCTCAGGTGGAAAAGGTCCCTCAAGGTGGACAAAAGTCTCTCAAGGTTACTCAAGAAGGTCCCTCAAGATGGAAAAGGTCCCTCAAGGTCCCTTGAGAAGGTCCCTCAAGGACCGTCAAGTGGAAGATGTCCCTCATATGGAAATGATCCCTCAAGGTCCCTTGAGAAGGTCCCTCAAGGTGGAGAAGGTCCCTCAGGTGGGAAAGGTTCCTCAAGGTGGAAAAGGTCCTTCAAGGTGGAAAAGGTCCTTCAAGGTCCCTGGAGGAGGTCCCTGAGCTGACCATGCTGGGCCGTGGCCACCTCTCTAACCTCCTCTAGTGAAGGACCTTTTGAAGTCGCATCTCTTCCCCAACTTCTCCTCTGTGGCTACATCCAGCTCAGCCCTAAGCTCCTGGTGGCCCCAAGAAAATGACGACTCTTCTCAACACCACGGCAGCTTTGGGGACCACAGCTTTGCCCACCCGTGGGACACCCCTCACCTCCCATCCCTCCCCCCTCTCCCCCTCAGCTGATGGACCTTCATCTCTCCAGCCAAGGCCACCACATCTTGGAGACCACTTCTCGGGCCTTCAGTGAGTGGCTTGGAGTGGCCCTGGAGGATGGAGCTGCTGGTGGAGGTGGTGGTGGCACCAAAAGGGAAGGTTCCCAGTTGTACCCTGCCAAGATGGTCCTCTGAGGTTCCTTCAGCACTGACCAGAACATCTCAGGCCTTGACCTCAAGAGTTGGGTGGCCTCAACTTGAGGTGGTGGCTGTGGAACAAACATCTTATAGGTGGCCTTCTCAGGCTTCCTGGAGCTCGTTGGTGGCACGTGGGCATCATCGGCAGTGTTCTTCCTGCCTCTTCCTCCTCCACGGCCCTTCCCAGGACGTTTGGGCACCTGAGGTCGGCCCTGGGAAGATACTCCTTTGCCATCGGGTTGGTCACTCATGGGCAGATCTTCTCCAGGGACTTCCTTGGAGCTCTCCACCCACTTCCTGGAAGGACACAATGGGAGAGGTCCACCTGAGGTCACAATGCATGTGGGTCACATCCTGCTTTCCCCCAGGAGCAGCCACCAAGGAAACCTGCCTGAGGTAGGACCTTTGATAACCAATTGTCCCCAAGCACAGCCCAGAAGAGGAACCCCCTGACATGGGACCTTTGGTGACAACCAATTGTCCCCAAGCACAGCCCAGAAGAGGAACCCCCTTGAGATGGGACTTTTGGTGACAAGTGGCCATTGGAAGCCACCTCTGAACTTCCATCCTCACCTGATCCAAACCATCTTTCTCAGCTTCCTCCTCCTCTCCAGCTCCTTGGCTTCCTGGTGCTCGGGGGCTTCATAATGGGTGAGGCTGGAAGGGTCCCCCAGGGCCTGCTCATCAACACCCTCTGGAGCTGGGGAGGAGACACCTCGTCAGGTGACAACTCATCAGGTGACAACTCATCAGGTGACACCTCGTCAGGCAACACCTTCTCAGGAGACACCAGCACGAGGGAGCGGGGTGGTGCTGGGAGGAGGGGGCACTCTCCCGGAGGGGTCATTTCCATGGGTGGGAGGGTCCGTGGCTCAACATCTTCTGGCTTGTCCCTGGGGTTGGGGGAAGCCCAGGAGCTGTTGGCAGCAGATGGACTTTTGAAGGTCCTTCCCAAGCCGGATGATGTCATCGAATCATCGTGTGGCTTGGAAAGGACCTGAAAGATCATCTCATTCCACCCATGGCTTGGACACCTCCCAGTAGACTGGGCTGCTCCAAGCCCCTGTCCAAACTGGTCTTGACCCCCACCAGTGATGGAGCAGCCAGAGCTTCTCTGAGGAACCTGCTCTTGGGTCTCACCACCCTCAGAGGGAATAACTTCCAAGCTTCCAACCCTTTCCAGTTTGAAACCACCACCCCTGCTCCCATCACTCCAAACCCTCCTCTGAAGCCTTCCTGGAGACCTCCTTTAGACACCAGGAGGTCCCAAGAAAGTCTCTCAGGAGCCTTTTCTTCTCCAGGCTGAAGAACCTCAACTCTCCCAACCTGGGCTCCCACCAGAAAGGTCCCAGCCCTTGGATCATCTTCTGGCCCTGTTCCAACAGTTCCCTGTCCCTCCTCTGCTGAGGCTTTTGGAGCTGGACCCAGCACTGCAGGTCCTGGAGGTTTGATGGAACCTCAGCCAATGTCAGTGATCTTCTGAAGCTCCTCGATAGGGACTGTCCCCACCGGGTGACCTCACCTGTGGCTTTACCTTCTGTGGAAGGAGCGATGGCTCTTCCATCCCTCCCCCTCCTCCCTCTCCTGGGAGGTGACGAAGCAGCTCCCTCCTTCTTCTCAACGGGGATGTTTCTCAAGGTGTTGAGAAGGTCCCTGGGTGGCGGTTTGGGCACCAACGTCAGCTGAAACCTGGAGACAAGGCAGTGGCCCCAAGGTGACCTTTGTGGTGGGCATTGCACCCAAAACCCCACCTTTTCTCCCCAAGTTTGGCCATGTCCCCCCACCCTGAGGGACCTCCTGGGAGACGGGGGGTGACCCAGCGAAGAGGTGGAGGCCACCAGCACAGTCACCTCTGTCCCACCAGCTTCGCTCCCAGGAGCCTCCCCAAGCTGGGGCCGTGTCCCTTGGCCAGTGACCCCCCCACCCCCTTGGTGGGACACCCGAGGGGACCCAGAGCAGATGCCCCCAGGCTGGAGGTGCCACCTCCAGCCACACTCACTCAGGAAAGACGATGACGCGGCCAGAGAACGTCAGCGAGGCCACGGCCACCGTGGGGGCCACCACTGTGTCCAGCAACCGGGGGACCTGCCATGGAGATGGAGGAGACCAGAGGTGATGGGACCTTCTCCACATGACCACGATATGGGGGGAAGCTCAAGGTGGGACCATAACTCTCACCCGGGTGGCCACCGGCCACCAGCTCTGGGCCACCACCACAGACCTGAGCAACCAAAGTGCTCACCTGGACAAGGCCTCTGGCCAAGTTCTCCTCACCAGCCAAGCTCTCCAGAAAGCCCAGGTAGAACTTCATGGTGACCTTGGTGCCTTCCAGCAGCAGCACCCCGAGGTCCCTCAGGACCAGGGCGACATTCTCCCCCTTGGCCAGGCACTGGGAGAGGAGGGCGGTGGTGCCTTCCACGCACATCTCCACCTTCCGCCGCGACATGCCGGTGGCTGTGGCCACCTGGGAGTATTTGAGGGGCTCCAACTCCTTGTTACCTGGAAGAAGGATGATGGGAGACCCTCAGCCAAGGCCCCTTCCCTTGGGGACGTGTCTTCTAGCGGTGACATTGCCAAGAAGCTCGGTGCCGGAGTCAACAGGGTGTCATACCTGGCAGGTAGTCCATGTTGTCCACCAAGTTATGGGCGCCCACCAGGTTGCTGGCCAAGCGGAACGTGGGGCTGGGGACAGTCACCACGCCGTCCCCAACCTGGAGCTGCCCAGGGGTTACGTCGAAGGAGCCGAGGGTGGGAATTCGGACGCCCTGGAGAAGAGGAGGGTGAGGAGGTGGCCCAGAGGTGACCCCACCCACAGCTGGTCCTTCAGAGCCCGGGGTGGTCCCCAGGGGGAGGCTGGGGGGTGACCCACCTTGTGGAGCAGGAGCTGCTGGCGGAGGTGGGCGGCCACCATGGCCCAGACGGCCACGCGCTCTGCAGGGACATGAGGGGATGTGACAGCCAGGGCCACCAACAGACCCTCCCAGGCACCACAGGTGGCCACTGGGGTAGCACAGGTGGCTACTGGGACACAGAAAGCGGCTACCGCTCCCTCAACATGCTCCCCAGGCTCCCAGCAATCCAACAAAACTGGTCCCAGTAGCGAGCTCTGGGACCAGCACTGGAGTTCACTCCAGTTCAGAACTGGTTCTAACTGGGGGGGACGCCCATACCTGCAGCAGTGACACTGGGCATGGTGTAGACGGGCTGCAGCCCGTCCCAGAACTCCATCCTGGACTGGTTCATACTGGTGGGTGTCCCCAAGACAGTGACATCCAGCAGGGAGCTGCTCCCAGTTTGGACCCGTCCCAGTGAGGGCGTGGCACCTGTCTGTGACATCACAAGACCTGGCCACCAGAAACCGGCTGGTGGTGGACACATGTGTGAAATAGGGCACACCAGCATAAACCAGTATGGTAGAGCTCATTGAAGATAAGTATAGACCATTAAAGACCAGTCTAACCAGTACAGACCAGTATAATCCAGTATAACCAGTACAGACCATTGCAGACCAGTAGAAACTGTATGAAACATCGTACACCAGTGCAACCAGTACAGATCATGCAGACCAGTATAAACCAGTATAGACCACTGCACACCATTATAAACCAGTACAGACCATTGCACACCAGTACAGACTTTTAAGATGAGTATAACCAGTATAGACCATTGCAGACCAGTATAATCGGTATAGGCCAGTACACACCAGTATAACCAGTATAGGTCACTAAATATCCGTATTGACCACTAAATTTCAGTATAACCAGTACGGATCATTGCAGAGCAGTAAAATCCGGTATAGACCATTCTGATATAACCAGAATAGAGCATTCAACACCAGTATAACCAGGATAGATCACTGCAGAACAGTATAAACAAGTCGAGATCATTGCAGACCAGTATAAAGCAGTACAGACCCCTGCACACCAGTATAACCAGTACAGACCATTGCAGACCAAAACCATTGCACACCAGTATAACCACTATAGACCATGCAGACCAGTATAAGCCAGCATAGATCACTGCAGACATCATTGCAAACAAGTATAAACCAGTAGAGATCATTGCAGGCCAGTATAAAGCAGCACAGACCCTCACACACCAGTATAACCAGTACAGACCATGGCAGACCAGTATAAACCTGTGTAACTCAGTACAAACCCTTGCACACCAGTACAACTGGTACAGACTATTGCAGACCAGTATAACCAGTACAGACCATTGCAGACCAGTAGAAACCAGTACAGACTCTCGCACACCGGTACAACCAGTACAGACCAGTCCCCGCCATGTCCATCGTCTCCCTCGCTCGCCCCTCGGGGCTCTCCAGGGGAGAGGGCGGGGCCAAGTACCGAGGGGCGTGGCCAGGGCGGCACAGGGGGCGGGGCATGGTGATGAAGGGGGCGGGGCCTCAGCGGTTGCCGTGGCAACGCGAGTCCACGGGGAAGGGCCGGGACAAGGGGGATCCGAGGGAGCGGGAGATTATATAAAAACACCTAGCGACAATTTTTTAATATATAACATTTAACAGATTATATGAAAACATCTAAAAATACAACGGTTTTTTTTAAAATATAACATGTAAAAGGTTATTTAAAAAATCTAAGGAAACAAACTTTTTTAACATATAACATTTAAGAGATTATATAAAAACACCTAAACCCCAAAGTTTTTAATGTTATACCATTTAACAGATTATATAAAAACATCTAAAGAATCAAACATTTTTAATGTATAACATTGAACAAATTATAGAAAAAACATCTAAAGAGTCAAAGTTACCGAATTAATAATCCTATTCTTCTGGAGGCACAAATTAGGAGGGAGAAACCAGAAGGGTCTTCTATTGACTTGCTATCTAATTATGACACTGTACCTACCAACTGCCCTAGGCAGGAAAAGGAAAGAGAGAGAGGAACGGAGAGACAAAGGGGAGCTGGGAGGAAATTGCACTTAGCCTATTGAGTCCTAAACTACCAAATAAAAAACAAAAGAAAACTGAAAAACAAACAAACAAAAAACAAACAAAAAAAATAAAAAGAGAAAGAAAACAAAACAAAACAAAAAAAAAAAAAACCCAAAAAACTAAAACAAAACAAAAACTTCAAAACAAAACAAAACCAAACCCCCACCATCTTATCCCTTTTAAGTGTGAGCAGCATGGAGGGAGCGTCCTCCTGAAGTCTGTGGGGGCTTTAGGGGAGGGTCGTCAGCCCACTCCAGGTGCTCACATCGGCTGGGAGGGAGGCGTCCAGGTCAAACAACTGCTCGATGTTGATGC
>WUAM01000431.1:7258330-7275112 GCA_024336885.1 Actenoides hombroni
TTGCTCCTGCCCCGTGCTCTTCCTCCTCCTCTTCAGCTTGTCCAGCTGCAGGAAGTGGACAAGTCATGGGCTCCGAGATGGGACAGATGCAGCCAGCAAGCCTGCGTGCCATGGAGGCTCGGTGGCCCCCTCCAGCCAGGGGACACAGCTGGGACCCCTGCCAGGACCTCCCCACTGAGCCGGGGGTGGTGGGAGCGCTCCCCTGGCCTCACCTGCTCCTGCACCTGGTCAGGTATCCTGGCCACCAGCTCCTCCAGCATGGACTTGGTCATCTCCTGCTGCTCCCTCAGCTCCTTCAGCTCCTGCCTTACATCCTGCAGCATGGCCCTGGGCAGCAAGATGGGGGCACAGGCAGGCTTAGCCTCCACGGGGCCACCTAAGGTGTGTCCCTTGTCCCTCAAACCAGGTCGCTCCCAGCCCCCCCAGGCTGCAAA
Source organism: Actenoides hombroni (assembly GCA_024336885.1). NCBI lineage: Eukaryota > Metazoa > Chordata > Aves > Coraciiformes > Alcedinidae > Actenoides > Actenoides hombroni. The sequence goes on from WUAM01000431.1 coordinate 7,258,765, forward strand.
GCCCTGTGGGGTAGGAAACCCTCTCCCATCCTCTTACCCTGTTTGCAGCCTGGTCTGGTCGCTGCCGTCTGCTTTCCAGGTGGCACCAGCCACCTCCAGCTTTCTAAGGGCATCCTCCAGTTGCCTGATCTGGGAACAGCAGTGGGGGCAGATTCAGGGCATGATCCCCTGTGTCATCCCAGCACAGGAGCCCTTTGGCTGCCCCCTCCCTGCCCAAACCCCCCTGGCATCCCCACAGCCCCCTCAGGGACTGCCACCAGCTCACCTTCCCCTTCTCACCCTGCAGGTCACTGGCCAGGCCCTGCAGGGAGGACATCTGGTCCCGGAGGTCAACTTGGACACTGGTGACGCTCCCCTGGCCTAGAGGGATGTGATCCATGTTGTCAGTGAGAGGGTCTTACCCTCGGGGCCAGGGTCTGGCTGCAATGAGCCCCCACCCCAGGGTGTCCTCACATCAAACACACCCCTGCCAGCCCCACTCAGGGCTCTCACCTCCCTCCATGGAGAGCTGGCGCAGCTTCTCGACCTCGGCACGGTCCAAGTTGGTGGCTTCCAGCTGGGCCACCTGATCCTTCAGGGTGGCGTAGAGGTGGCTGAGCTGCCCGATCTGGTGGAGAGCATCCACCATCTCTGGATAGAAGCTGTGGGCACTGGTGGAGCCCGAGGAACCCCAAGGCACAGCCAGCTCTTGGGAAGAGGACCCGACCCCGATATCAGCATCGCGGGGGATCGCCAACTCCTGGGCTGTCACTGGGAGGGTCGCCGCTGCCAGGTGGCCTGCCTGGGCAAGCTGTGTGGTGGGCAAAGCCTTGCCTCCCTCCTTGGGGCTGGTGGCATCCATCCGTGTCCCCAGAGAACCAGGGGTGGTTTCAGCAACACCAGGAAGGCTGGGCTCCATGCTGGGGGAGCTTGGCTGAGCCCCTGCTTTCCCTCCTTGGGTCCCTGGATGTGCTGGCTGCTCAGGAGTTGGAAATGAGGACCTTCTGGGACTTGGGGAGCCTGGTTGCATCCCTGGGATGGTGGTCTGGATGCTTGGGGACACTGGCTGCATCCCTGGGCTGGTGGTCTGGATGCTTGGGGACCCTGCTTGCATCCCTGGGCTGGTGGTCTGGATGCTTGGGGACCCTGCTTGCATCCCTGGGATGGTGGTCTGGATGCTTGGGGACCCTGGTTGCATCCCTGGGATGGTGGACTGGATGCCTGGGGACCCTGGTTGCATCCCTCGGGTGGTGCTCTGGGTGCCGGGGGTCCCTGCCTGCAACCCTGGGGTGGTGGTCTGAGTGCCAGGGGACCCTGGCTGTGGCCCTGGAGTGCCCGTGCTGGTCCCGGTGCTGGTTCTTGGTCCCTTCAGCCCCAGAGCTGAGCTTGCCCCATGAGGTGTGTCCATGTCCAAAGTGGGAGGCTTGGTGGGAGCAAACTGGCTCACAGTGCCCTCCTGTGAAGAGGAGACAAAGGGGAGCAGCGTTATGGGCAGCAGTGCAGCAGCAAGGGCAGACCCAGGGTCCCTGCCCTGTCCCCAACACTGTCCCCAGTCCCCTGGCTCTCAGGACCAAACTCAAGCACCCCACAAGAGCCCAAAGGCAAAGGCTGGGCAGCCCACAGAGACCCCCTCATCCCCCTTGGCCCTTGGATCACCTCCATGCCCAGGGAGTCGTTCTGCCAGCTGAGCCAGGGGATCAGCAAACCCCTGCTGAGAGGCCCTGAGAACAGCAAGGCATTGTTTCCTCCAGCAATGGGATTCAGACCCTCTAGACCAAATGTGCTTTCCAGCCTTATGACACGGCCCCAGGAAGGATTTTGAAACTATCTCGTGGTGCAAAATGCCAGAGGTTGCCCCAAAATGTCCGAGTTTGCCCCCAAATGGCCCTCTGCTGTCTCCAGCCCCAAAGAGACCAGGAATGCAGAGAGTCATGGTCCTGCCCAACGCTGAGGAAGGACATGGGGCTGTGTGGTCACCCCAAGGGTTCATGGTGCTCGCTTGCCCCACGGAGGGCCTGTGGGGAGCTGTCCATGGCAGGGATGATGGAGGAGGTCTGTCTGTTAGACCAGGGGAGGACCTGCCCCGGCTCTGCCTATGCCAGGTCCTGCCTCCCGGGGTGCAGCATGTGCAGGGAAGAGAAGTGCTGAGGAAACCTCTGCAGAGGCCCCGAGGCGTGCAGTGGTGACAGGCTCTGGGGTCTGCAGTCCTGCTCCTGCAGCCAGGATGCCCCAGCACTCACCCTTGGCAGACCCTGGCTTCCTTCTCCTCCTCCTTCTGCTTTTCTGCCCACCAGGCTGTCCTCCAGCGCTTCCCAGCGCACCATTTTCCTCATCTCCTCTGGGGGTGGGTAGAGGCTCAGCATTTCCTTTAGACTTTTCTGAGGAAGGAAAGGATCAAAGGGTCAGCCCTGGCCATGGAGCCAGGGAGGATGGGGCCCACAGGAGTGCTGTACCCCCAGCATCACTACCCAGCACCACTGGGGACCATGTCCTGATGTGGAGAGCATCAGGAGAGCTGGGGACGTGGCAGCCTCCTGTGCCCATGCAGGATCTGGGTGTGCTCATGGCCATACCACATCACTCTCCAATGCTGACTGGTCACGGAGACCTGGCAGCCTGCCGGCAGCATCCGGGAGCTTCCCCTGGAGTGGGACAAGGAGGATGGCAGTCAGGGCACAGGAGTGGCATTTCAAAAGAGCACCTGCAAATTAGCTTGGGCATAGGACAGCAGGATGCTGGAGGGAGGGGGGCACCAGTGACAGCTCACCAAACCAAGTGCCTCCTGGATTGTGCGGATGTCCTCTTCCATGTGGGACTGTGCTGTCTTCATCCCACTGATCTCCCCGAGGAGATCCTGCCAGAGAGCAGTGGCCTAGGAGAGAGGGGTGAACCCTCAGGGGAGCCCATTGCATCACCCAAGTCAGCAGGGATGGATCCAGCCCTGCCTGCCCATGCCAGGCTCCACACAAGACTGCTGAGACTGATCCCAAGGGCAAAGAGCCTCTGCCACACTCTCAAGGGCAGCCTGGCCTGGGAGGGCAGTGGCAGCTGCTGCTCAGGAAGCGGGGAGCTGTCAAGCTGGGGCCTGCCCCAAGCAGGGTGAGCACTCCCAGCTCAGCTGCCCAGGGAAACCCTCCCTGTGCCCCAGCCCTGGCAGGATCCAGCCCTGCAGCACCCAGTGGATGTGGTACTGGAGTGTAGGGCAGGAGCAGGGAAACGAGGAATGGAGGGGGTGGTGGGGCCAGACTTCTCAGGTGCTGAGCCTCAGCCACTGGAGCCAAGGACACTGGGTGCTGTATCAGACACACCACAACTTGCTGATGGCAGTGTGGGGAGGACCCAGAGCTACCAGAGCAGCATTTCAACCCCAGATCTTCCTCACCAAAACTCCATCCCTTTCCCGCAGTGAAGCCCACGTGCTGTGGTGAGCTCAGGCTTCAAACAGACCTGGGCTTAAGGGCAGGGAACAGCAGCGTGGGCCCTGGAGGAGAGGGTGTCTGGTGGGGGGAGCACCCAGGAGACTGGCAAGAGCCTCTACCTTGGAGACGCTGCTCTCCAGCGCTTCCACCTTCTTCTTCATCTGCCCCACATCGGCAGCCACGGAGTCGAGCTGGGGGCCGCTCGCAGCTCCCTGCAGCGAGCCCTTCCTGGGCTCCTGGGGCTGCTCCCCCGGGCCCTTCGTCCCGTCTCCCTTCTCCAGGCCGGGCTGTGCCCGGCCAAGCCGCTCCTCCTTCCCCTGCACAGGCAGGTCCCGCAGACCCAGGTGACCGAGCACGGCCTGCAGCAGGCTGCGCAGAGCCGTGAAGTTGACGGCCCCGACCTCGGGCGTCCCGATAGCGACATCGAGCAACTGGGACAGGCTGAGCGATGCCATCGCTGCCGCTCTTCCCGACGCAGCTGCCGGCGCGACTGCCTCCGGCTTCGCACCGGCCCGCTCTGGTCCCTGAGCCCGCTCCCTCCCTGTTCTTATTGGGCAGCACCCGCCGTTCCTCGCCGCCCATTGGTCGAGCCCGCTGTTCACGCGCTGGGGGGGTGGGGCAGAGGGCGGGGCACTGTAGCGTTCCCGGTTGCTAAGCGACGCAGCCATTCTGACCTCACAAGGGCTGGGGACGGCTCGGGCGAGGCAGCGGCTCCTGCGACCGGGCCCCGGGACAGGCCCCTCCCGGCAAAGGGACCGGGTCAGGACGAGGGCTGATGGCTTTAAACCAGAAGAGCCGAGATGTAGAGCAGGTCTGGGGAATAACTTTTTTACCCCGAGGGTGGGGAGACCCTGGCCCAGGCTGCCAGGAAAGGACTGTTCCTTGATTGTTCCGTTAGGGAGAACTAATAAATTGTTTTGCTATTGATCCTCCGAGTCAGTGTCGTGATTCTGCCGCCCCGGCTGCCCTGCCACACAGGGACAGCCTCTTCCAGGGGGTCACAGAGATTCACCTCCCTCCTTGTCCACTGAGTGGGATGAGACACCAGCCAAGGGTTAAGTGTCACCTGAGAAAGGAGCACCGAGTCCCACATCCCCATGGAAGGCAGCTGCAAGTTGTGACAAGAGCCTGGTTACAGAGTACAGGGTTCCCAGGAAGCACCCGACATGAAAAATCCTATGCTTTTATTGCAGGTTCAGTGTTAGTGTTTTGGAGAGCACAGCTGCATTAAGAGGCAGATATTGTTCCAACTCCCCATTCCCCCAGCAGACTCTGACACAACCCCTCAGCCCCAGGCAACTCCAGAAAATGCACCTGGTTTTGCAGTGCAGACAAGTGTTCAAGTGAGGACCTTAGACCCTCAGGTGACCTTGCCCCTGAAGAACAATCATGATCCAAAGCTTGCAAAATGAAAAGGCCATTAACTAGCAGCCCTTGCCCTGCTGGGAGATGCACATGAGCTCGTTCCCAGCAGCCCGGCACAAGGGTGAGGAGCCCTGCGAATGGGTTGCCCTAAGCTGCCCTTTCTGAATGTTCTGCTAGCTTAGTTGTGATGAAAGTCCTTGCTATGCTGCACAAGAGAGGAGAGGCCACTGCACTGGCAAGGAGCTGCTGTGCTGCCCAGCCCTGCCAGCAGCACATGCTCCAGCCCCACGCTCCCTTCCGTGCTCTCAAGCGAGTCACAGAAACAGAAACCCAGAGGCTGTCTCCTCTTGCTGCCCACACGCAGCAGCCAGCAGGCTCTAGTCCCTTCTCAGAAGCTGACAGCTACTTCATCTTTGCTTTTGTTTCCCCCTCTACAGGGCAAGAGGTAACACACTATAAAAACAAAACAAAACCAAAAAAACAAACAAAAAACCAAACAAAACCCCCAAAACAAAACAAACCCCACCCAAAAAACCCCTAAACCAACCAAACAAAAACCAAACCAAAAAAAAACCCCAAACCAAACCAAAAAAAAAGGAACTTAAAAATTTATCACCACCTCACTGCTCCATCTCTCTTAATTAAGATGTATCCTCCCTCTTGCCAGTGGCCTCTTCACCTGTAAAGTGCTGGTCAGGTTGATTTTTTTTCTATTAGATCTCATGGCTCAAGACCCTGAAACTCTTCATGCCCCTACAAGATTAAACAGTTGTGTTATGCCTATAATTTATGGTATTGCCTTTTCATGCATGTTTCCTTCTCTTGGGGAAGCCAGGAATAGGGGCAGCACCAGGTCTAGTCATCGACAGTGATGTTGCGGAAGAGATAGGCCATGGACTCGCCATTGTGGATTCGTCGGATGGCTTCAGAGAGAATCAAACTGATATCCACAGTCTTTATCTTGGGGCACTGCAGCTTCTGTACCTCGTGAGGAACCGTGTTGGTTACTACCACCTATGGAGTGCCAGAAAGAAGAGACCATGAGTTACGCCGCTGATAGACTCTCTCTCCCTGAGCAACTACCCCAGATTAACTCCACAAGCGGTGGGTAGTGGCTGTTTCACAGTTCAGGGGGAAAAATCCTTACATGTTAGAAAAAAAAAAGATGAAAAATAAATGGTCTCCCCTCTGTGATGGTCAATCTGCTGAGAGGACTGGCATAACCAGCTCTCTACAACAGCCACCTCCAGAGGGGCTGATGGGTCCATTTAGAATGCAGAACCTGACACGCTTGTTCCCAAGGGAGAGGTTTGAAATCTCATCCCCTGAATGTACCCAAGAGCCCATCACCAGCTGGGGTAGAGGGACAGGTAGAAGGGCTGTGCTGTGAGAAAGCAGTCCCACGCACCCAGCTGCAGGAAGCACCCAGGCAGGGCTGACTAATATCTGTGCATCAGGAGAAAACATAGACAGAGCAGCAGATCTGATTGGAGCGAGTGTTAATCACACATGGTGGTTTTGGTTTGTTTTTTTTCAATGAAGAACCAACTAACTGAAAGCATCTGATGAAACCCTTCATTTCAGAGGTGAGCTGGGTGGCAGGGGAAGAACATCAGTCTGTGGGTTTTGGTGCCTTAAATCAACTCTGTCACCAGAGCCAGCCCTTGTTCTGCAGACGCACCTCATCGATGGAGGATTCCTCTATGAGACGGGGGGCATCTGCTGACAGGAGCCCGTGAGTAGCCATCACAAAAATCTTGTAGGCCCCACGCTCTTTCAGGATCTCTGCGGCAGCTACAAAGCTTTCCACGTCATCGATGATGTCATCCTGAGAAGAAACAGAAATAACATCAAAACCAGCAGTTCACCGTGCCTGCAGAGCAGGAGTGGATCTGCGAGGTACTGCAGCTTGGCCACACACACAGGCAAAACCAAGCGATCCCGCGCTACTTCAGCTGCTGTTGAGATGCAAGGCCAGCACCATTTCCCTAATTTACGGATCCTTCTGCTAGTCCAAGACACAAAAAAATTGTGTCTTGGAATCAAAGGAGTCCCTGCGCGTGCACGCACGGAGAGCTGATCTGCAGCAAGGTGGGGTTTTCATGGTGACAGCAGCTGCACGTTGAGGGCTTACGCTGCAGCGGGCCACAGCAACTCTAGGAAGCTCAGCTAGCTGTTGTGGTTGGGTGGTTGGTTTGGATTTATTTTTTTTTTTTAAACACTTCAAGAGATTTTTCTGCATGTCTTGGATTTCTTGAGTATTTGTAGACATCTGACATTTGTAGATTCAAGGGAACAAGGAGATTTCAGGGCCTAGAGCACTGAAGTACAAAGGGTTTTGAACAGAAAGCTGAAATAACCAAAGCCACCAGCAAAACTGGAGCAAACCACGGGAACAATCCCCTTCCTAACCCTACACCAGCAGTCCCTCCCACCCTCAGGGATAAAACAGCTCAAGAAAATATGCTGGGAGGAAGCCACCACCCTCCCCTCCATCACACTCATACCACTATAATGGCAATTCTTCCTCCAACGTCTCCAACCACAGTTATTGGTGGTTTCTCCTTGGCCATCATCACTAAAGAAGAAACAAAGCCCAGGTCAGTTAGCCCTGAGACAAACCACATACAGCTCCACTACACAACAGGCCCAGCCCTTGACTGCATCTTACATCGGTGCACAGATACATATGGGTGCTTCACATTATCCTGACACCCACCAAAGGGGGTAACCACTGGTTTAACCATCATTGTCCTCCTTAAATGAGCAGCACTGCTGCACAAAGATCAAACTCTCAGTTTCTGTGGGGACATCAAAGTCAGGAAACAAATCCAAACACCTAACAGAGCCCTGTGCGAGGAGAAGCTACAAAGCAGCACCTACTTTATAGGAAATGTTGGTGATTTTCTTTGTGCTCCAGGGCAGGACTTGAAAAAAAAAAAAGGGTATCTTATGGTTGGGAGCAACCAAGGGGCCTCTCCGAGCAACACCTCTCAAAGGGTGTACACTTCACAAGGTGCAATTTTTCTCCTGTTGGGACTCACTAACTCATCTGAAGGATCTGAGACTTGTGCAGCAGCTTGCTTGATTTCTCTCGTGTCACCAAACACACAACACTCTTTCAGAGGGTGTAAATAACTTAGCAACCCCTGTTCCAGCACAGAACGCTTAAGGAAATTCACAGCAGCAAATTTGCTGGGTTTAGGGTTTTTTTTTAATTAGATTAATGGAAAGAGTGGGACAAATTCCATTTCAAACTCAGTTCCAACCAGCAACTGGAAGCAAAAGTCTACATTGATGAGCTGTGCTGATGCATGGTGAAGAGATGTACTGGGAAATAAGGTTCTGTTCTCTCCTAGCTTGACTTCTGCACTGATGTTCATGTAAAAACTGTACGTGTAACCAGCTTTACCCTGAAAAACTTCCAGCAGCAGTATAAAAAACCCCAATAGAGATATGAACTAGGATGCACTGAGAGTGTCCAGATGTAACACAGTTTTCAGACCCACACCGAGCAGCAATTATCCTATGACAGGGGCCAGGGACTGGCTGTCCAGCAGCCAAACCTCTCACTTGCCAGAGGATGCTGGTTTATGCAGTGAACGCGGTACAAAAACTCCCAGCAGGTGAAGGACACAGTGGTGGGGCATGCACACGTCCTTAGGTGGTAAGCTGGGCTGATCTAATCACTGAAGCAAGAAGGAACAGCCAGCATTCTGTAACACTTACCTGGCCCACCTGCACCCCTCCAGATTTCATGCTAAGGGGAGTGCAGCAAAGTGTCCACATAGGACCACTTAAAAGTATTCTGTGGAAGAGCTGTGAAACCGTGTTTGAGTCTTTTACATGAAGTCATATAAACACTATTTTTTTCTGGTTTGATGGCTCTTCCAGAATCAAAAGAATAGGGGACAGAATAGGATTCTGGATGATCCAACCCCCAAACTACTTCTAAGCAAGGAATCAAGCAAGATGGTTCATTAGTCTTAAAAATCAGTGTTTTCTTTGACTTAGAATTACATGTTTTGTTTCACTTGAGGCTCATCTGATATTCTATTTCCCACCCCCCCTTATATTTTCATCTTAAAGCACAGTTGTGTTTAAAAGGAAAGCTTTGTTCCCAGAAACAATTCCAAAAGTTTTAAATCCAAACACATTTAAACATGGCAGCCCCACTAAAACAAAACATGGTGCTTAGAAAAAGACAGCTTGCATGATTTTGTTGGTAGTTATTGCCTTAAGCTGTGAGACATCAGCTTAAACTCTTGTTTTTGAACTCCCCAAAATTAAATTGCATTTAGGGTAAATAAAACAAGGTGCCTCCAAAGACACCAAGGCCTTTTCCACACAGGAATGAGCACCAGCCATTTAGTGAAGTCAAGATCCTTGTAGATGAGCCACTAAATCACGCCATTGGCCATATGAATATTGATTTCTGCCCATCAAAATGCCTGTCTGAATACTGATATCTGCCCTCCTGGGTCAAAAAAGTCCTACCCGAAACTCCCCATCCTGCCCAGCAGGCTGGCCCAGTACCATTAGCACAGCTCCTCAGTGCCTGGGAACGCCCAGAGTGCAAGCACAGCTGGGGGAGTGAGTCTGACCGAGGGATGCACTGGAACCAGTTGTCAGGACCACAGCTCCCAAGGGCCATGTGGAGAGCACATGACCTGCTTCAGGCACACGACCTTCCCCGCAACCTGGTTTGCCATAAGCCTACCAAAATCGTATAAAAGGTGTCCAACAGTTCTGGTCTCACCCAAGTGATATTACTCATTGCTAGATTCTGTAGTTAAAGTCTTTCACAGCTACCTTAGACTTAAGAGTTAATTCTTTTTCGGAGCACAGATTCCCCAGCCTCCTTTGCATTGTTATTTCCACGTCTCCCATCAAATTGCAAAATCACGGCTAAATCCTGAAGGGAAAATACTCTCATGAGAAGGAAGGGTATTTGCAATAAAATAACATGTAAGTGTCAGAAGAGATAAGCAGACTGGAAGTTCAATTACATGCACTACCTGTCTCTTTAGATTAGTTATTAGTCTGTTATCTAGTCTGGATAGTAACAAAGCTCCCGGCAGGAGATGTGAAATGCCAGAAGGATTACATCTGGCTGCCATCCCACCCTTCCTGTGCAGCCCCTGACGAGTATGTAGTATGTTGAAAAACGATTCCAATAGTAAAGAACATTTTCCTCCCAGACACAAAACCTCTATTTGTACGTAGACAAAAGAGGGCAACAGAAGTAAGTCACAGCTGTACTTCTGCCTGGCACAACCCCTTGGATTACGTATGAGTTGAGGTTGAAAGGGTTGCTGAGTTTTTTTCCCTGAAGTGTCAGGAAAGATACTTCTGGTAGTTGTAGCTTCTGGGGAGTGGAATAAAAGAAAAGACCAAACCCAACTACCATTTTTATAAAAGAAGAATATCATAGGACACTGAGGGGTGGTGAGGAAATAAATTCATCAGCCGAACACTGCGACCTGCACTCCCATTCTGATGTCAGCACTGCACAGCAAAGCACCAGGTGTTAAAGGCAAGATGCTCACCGGCACGAAGAAAGAGCATCCCTAGGTGCAGAAACCTGTCTGCGTTAATTAAGCTGCCAAGAATGGGTTAAGAAATGCTAAAACCAATCCTGTTTGGAGCTGACGATGTACGTTGAAGTGACAGTCACCAAGAAAAACAACGCTGCTTTACAACAGAGTCTGTGGGCAAAAGGCTGCCCAAGAACGAGCGATTTTGTGGAGAGAGCGAGCTGGAAGGACAGACAACACCCCTGTGCCCGCCTAAGCACAGAAGAGAGACGGGTGTAGGAACTGGGAACAGACCCACAGTCACTCTAGGTTTCCACCCAAACTCTCCTCCTCCGTAGCAGTTTGCTGGGCTCTGGGTTTGGTGCAGACCATCAGCTACCTGTATAAAGTACTGGATTTCAAAGCCTTTGAAATGATTTAACAGATGGTGCTCTGCTCCTTTTCTCCAGGAAACAGGCAAAGAGTCCACCAAAGAGTGTCTGCTAAAGCACAGCCCCGAGCCAGCCGTGAGCTTTGAGACAAAGAGAGAATAACCTCGGAGTGACATCCCTGCTCAAAGGCTCCCATCGCTGGGTTTGGAGGGACCCGAGCTGTGGCTGCAGCTTTACTGCAGCACTTGAAGTGCGATTAGAAACACCTTTGCCATTTGCCTGTTACAGCTCCATAGGACACCAAGTCAGAGCATCACATCAGGCTACGCTCTCGGGACAATAAATAAGCCATTGCGCTGCGTAACGCTCGTTAATTAAAGGCACATGATCTCTACTAGAACAGGGAGGAAAGGTGCGTGCCAGGCTGCAGGAGCCCAGCCAATTCACTAGGAAGCCCACAAAGACTGGCATAAAGCATAAGCCAGCGCTGTAGGGCTCTGGGGCTGCTCCCAGACACGGGTTTTGCCTCTCTCCTGGCTGTCCACAACTGCTGGGGATGCTCGGCAGCACAGTCTAGAGGGGGAGGACAGGATGTTCTGCACTGATCCAGTTGTAGCCCAGAGCAGGATGCTCCACAGTTGGTCTCAGCCACCCTCCAGGAGCACCCCCACCTTTTAACTGCCCAGACCCTGGTTTCTGGGAGCTGAACCAGGTAGACCTGGAAATCAGTTCTGTTCTTCTGGCCAGTTTTGGGGTAAGGAATCACGGAGCTCTGGGTGAGTAGCACCTTTCCCAAACAGCAGCACAGGGACATAGCTGAACCCTGCTTCACTCTGCCATCAGATTGCACAGTGCCAGGATTGCTGGTGATATACACACGGCAGGAAGAGCTGATCATGGTGTTTGTTTGATCTGCCACTTGAGGTGGGAAGACACTTTTCCAGTGACTGAACCAGACAGGGAAGGAGATGCAGCAGAGAGGGTAAGTACAGACACAGCATTGCTGTCCCTAACCCTGGCTGCGTGTTCAGCTCTGGCTGGCAGGATATTACCTCTCCATGGCAGAGGCCGTGACACAACCGTGCTGCACTAGCAGCTTACAGACTGCTTTAGACAGGCATTACATCTGTGTTCTGCTCTTCCTGTAACAGAGCCCAGCTCACTCAAAACCAGGTTATCTATCAGGTTAGAAAACTGGGGAGAAAAGCAACACTCTATTCAGAGTTTTGGCCAAGTTCACCCCGCATTTCACCCCACACCTTGCTGACAGACAGCTACCAAGCCACAGCTTGACTGTCTTACATTTGTGCCTCAGGCATGCAGGAATGTAAGGTCATCAGTCAAGTGTGGAGCTTCTGCAGGAGATAAAATAAGAAAGTGGCGATACACAGCAAAGTTGTTTGTGTTTGGATAGCTGAGGACTGAAAACAATCTTCCACTGGAATCATAAGTAAACTGGGCAAGGGCATGTTTCTCTGTGAACTAACGTTTAGAGAGCTCTCCAGCAGCACAAGCTACCACAGCTCAGCTTCCTTAAAGTGACACAGTTGGAAATGAAAATACATCAATGCCCTGGTGGCAAACAAATGTCAGCTGGAGGACAGCGGGCACTTCAGAGTAGGAGGAGAAGGAAAGGGCCAAGGGTAAACGCCACAAATTCCTGTTTGGCTGGAAGGGCGTGAAAAAAATCCCCTTGTCAGAAGGAGGACAATCAAGATGAAGTCCCAAACTTGATTTCCAAACCCCACCTGTCCCCCAAGGCCCAAGGGGAGTTTCACCAGCAACATAAGCATTGTTTAGCTGATAGTATTACAGTGAGCGATGACTGGGGTAATGTAAAATGCCTGCAGTCTTACTTGCCTCCCCTCTGTGACGTGCCCACAAACTGGTTGGATGTTCTCCTTGAACTTCAAAAGATGAGAGGAGATGCTTATCAATGGCCCTTACCACCACTGGTATAATTAAGCTCAGCTGCATCATGGGTAGCTCCTTTCCCACGGTCATTTCACAGCCATGTTCACTGCACTCAATGTCTGTCCTAACACCACCTACCCAGAAAGCTAAAATATGCCCAAAAAGGAGCTGGATTTTGATTATGCTGTTGTTACACGACTGCTGCTTTCACAGGAATATAAGCAATCCTAAGAGGATGGCATTTCCCAGAACACAGGCTTCCTCCTTTCTCCTTTGCTCCTCTTTTTCCTTGCCCTCCCAAATCAGCAGCTTACTGATTGACAGCAAGAGCACAGGAAGCAGCTCAGCACTGCTCCAGAGAACCCTGGTCCCACAGACCTCCAAACCTTCTCAAAACTAACACTGGGAGATGATCACCTGGCTGCCAAGATGAAGAAAACTTTCATCAGTAACAATGGCTGCAGCAGGAGGGGGAAGACAAAGGCAGCCCTCCCCTGCCCAGCGGGGCAGCAGCCTGGCTCAGTGGCTGCTCCCATGGCAGTTACACTTCTGCATTTCTTTTCTGTTTCATTAGCTCCACAAGTTTCGCTGCTGAGTGCTGTAAAAGCACCACCTTTATCAGAGGTTTCTCAGTCTTGATGCTGTGGAGTGGGCACAGCCAAGAAGAACAACACTGATGCTCTGCATGGCCAGAAAGAGGTAAAGAAAAACCTTCCTCTGTACCTTCTACAGCTCACTAAGTTCAACCAGGGGAGTATTTCTTATGGAAAGGCCCAACTGCCATTAGGTTGGTTATACCTACACCAGCACCAATTTCCCACTAAATTTTTCTCCACCCCCCCCTTTTTTTTTCCCCCCAAAGGTAAGCAGAGAAGATGAAGATTAATCTTACACGGCAGCTCCAGACCAGGATGCACAGTTGCATTTTTGACCATTGGAGGGGAGTGACGTCCATCATCCATGTCCTGCTCTGTGCACTGAGCCTCTCCATGGATCACTGCTAGGCCCAGCCGTAGCCTCTCAGCATAAGACTGAGCCCTGCAGGACAAACCACAGCACATCAGGAGGACGTTGGGCTGACATAGCTTCACAGCCCAGACCCAACAGGGCAAGCAAACACTGCACTTCTGTGGCTGTTCCCCAGAGAGAAACTTCACTGGAAGCAACTTTTCATTCCTCCTTAATATCCCAAAGCCCACTCTACCCTTGGCTCCACCACAGTGGTCTCCTGACATTCCTCCAGATGTTAAATGCTTTCTGAGATGGTCAGGCACTGATGAAACTCATGCAGCAAGTCTAATCCAGGCCCCAGGTGAAGCACCCAGCTCTTCAGCAGTAGAGACCTCCAGGGGTGGCTCCCACATGGTTGGGTCTTCAGAAAGTCCAAAATTCAGCTGCCCACCTTCACCACTGCAGACATCCATCCCACTTCCAGCCACAAAGGGCTCATGGACCAGACTGCTGACCCATTTGCGACCCTCCCCTGGTTTTCCTGGTGTATTTCCCATCAGCCCAGATCCTTTCCAAGTTACTTTTAACCAGCTAGTAAAGCATTCATTTACCTTTTAGCTGCATCGGGAGACTTGGCAACAATAACTGCATTTCTGTAATCTGGAATCTGGATGGGATAAAAAGTTATTTAAGTAAAGACCGTGTTGGTGAGTAGCTGATCCGACACACTGCGGAACCACCGCACCCACTCACCTTCCCCAGACCCAAACCTTCATTCTGTGGCAAGAAACCAGAGAGACAATTGCTCCTGTTCTCAACACCAGTAGGTGTATATTCTGCCCCAAACGCAGCACAAATAAGTTTAGTACAGGCAATCCCACAGGTTCTGTTCTCACGTGCCTGCAGCTGTGGACCTCCTTCCCTGCTGGTGCCAAGCTATAGCCTGGTCTGCACAGGGCAGGACAGGGATGGTGTGGTGATGGGCCCCGGGGGACAGAGGTATCAAACCCTGGCTCTCACCCGCACGTGGAGCCCCGGTGCCCATGCTGAGTAGGCATTGGCCTTGTGTTCAAAACAGGAGAAGGTGGGAACAGTCACTGTGTTTAACCTACCACACATGGGCTGGCTGCAGCTACTTCTGTCTGCACGGGAAGGTCTGAACCCAGGGCCCACTCTCCCCACCTGGGGAAGCCTCGCTCATCATCATCTTTGGCACACAGAGAAGAAAACCCCTGTGTCCTGCCTCCAGCCCTGCTGTGCTCAGCATTCCTACACTCAGCCCAAGACAAAGTCTATCAATAATTCAGAGCAGTCAGACATCCACTGCAGAACAAAGGGTGAGGGGAGACGCTTGAACAGGATTTAAAAGGTGATTAGAGGCAGAAGTATAAATAGCATCTCTCAAATGGCACTAACTGTACAGAGGGGAAGCTCATCTTCTGTGGATGGCCAAGGTACAATCACACAATATAACATTTCCCACTTTCCTAGGAAACATGGAATAGGTACCCACTAAAAGAACTCATTAACAGAACAATGACCCAGCCTGACAACACAACCTCTGCACAAGGGAAGGCCCGAAGCTGCTATCACAGCAAGATGAGGTAAGACAAGTTGATATATACAGAACTAGAGTAACCTCACTTCTTCCTGTATATACTGAAGCAAAAAAGGGGACGCTCTCAGGTTGTCTACTGGGAAGCTGAAGAAGCCTTGGATCTCCTTTTGATGAAGGTCCATAGTGATAATGTGTGTTAAACCTAAGGAAAAATAAATCAAAATTAATATCAATATAATAAAATAACAATTCATTGAGTCAACTCCCACATGGCTGGAGTTCCTCAAATACCTCAATTTTTCCAGACTATTTTAGCTATTACTCAGACTATTATGCCATGTGATAAAAGAAAGCACAACGTTCCACAGACGCACTGGGAAACAGGCATACGACGGTCACAGCACCAGCCTGACAGGCTATTGCAACATGACACTTCTAGGCCACCTCCCCAGGTGCAAGTTACAAAGAAATGAAATTAAACTGAAGAAAAATGAATTCCCCCAAAGCAGCTCGGGGGCTCGGCAGCACATAGAAGAACAGGAGGAGAGACGCGCTCTGGGACGCCCAGCAGCATCTGAGCCT
The DNA here is from genome assembly GCA_024336885.1 of Actenoides hombroni. NCBI lineage: Eukaryota > Metazoa > Chordata > Aves > Coraciiformes > Alcedinidae > Actenoides > Actenoides hombroni. The sequence goes on from WUAM01000431.1 coordinate 7,274,441, forward strand.
GCTGTGCTGCTGCTCCCCGAGACACTCACCTGCTTTGGCGAGCATGGAAGCCAGCAGCTTGCAGACTATAGAGCCCCTCTTCCTCATTTTGCTCTGTTTGCTGTAGGGGAAGTAAGGGATGACCCCGATGATGTTCCTGGCGCAGGAGGTCTTCAGCGCGTACGCCATTATCAGCAGCTCCATGACGGCGGTGTTCACATCTCTAGGAGATTGGGAAAAGCTCCAGTATTAGTAGGTGTTAGTGTTAGTACCTGTTTTTTGAGTGCAGCTTACTAGTTTTTTTCCCTTTTATACCCACCAAGCTTCCAAACAGTGCTACACCTCACACTAACGTACACAAGGCCCAGGCTGTAACCGCGCGGCTCCTTCCGTAACGCCACAGCACGTTACAGTCAGCTGGTTTAGGTGTGGGACACGACTCCAGCACTCCAGAGCTGGGCACCAGAACTTGATTTTGTATTCGAATATGAGGTGTGTGATGATTTCCCTCTGTCATCACAACAACTGAAAAAAAAAGGCACTTACTCATTTACGTTGTCACTTCAGACAGTGTATTTTGACATGAAAGAGGCAGCACACGTGCAGCCAGCACAACTCCATCCACTCTGGATTTATTAGGGTATTTTGATTTTTAACAATGTAAGGCAGGTTATTTTTCCTGTCTTACAAAAT
>WUAM01000431.1:7276400-7289205 GCA_024336885.1 Actenoides hombroni
TAACTATTCACACATGGAAAGCAGATAGAGAACAAAACTGCTCCTTGGAGAAAGGGCTTCCTCTAATTTCAAAAGGCTCCAGCAGTCCCAGTGCTGCTGTGGGACACTGGTAGCTGTATTGATGGAGAAATTACTCAGAGGAGCACGTCTCTTCAAGCAGGGATGCCTGGAAGCTCCTGCAGACCAGCTGGCACAGGTAGATACAACTGTCCTTCTGGCAGGGCCCAGGGTGGGCTCATCAAGGACCACCCTCCTGGATGCTTCACACTGAGCCAGCACAACAACGATCTGTTCCCCTGCAAGGGGCAGTAACTGCAGCCAAGGGCCCACCTCGGGGTGGGGACTATTTGAGGGAAAAAGCATCTATGGTGGAACCCCAGCATCTCCAAAAGAGGTACCCAAGAAAGCACCCCAGTCTCCTTGCTGTCCTCCCTGCCTCCTGCCTCACAGCCACGCTCACAGTTACTGCTGGAAAGCCCGAGCCAAGACCGCACACGGCGACTGTCAGCTCATTACCAGGACATTTAGACCCAGCTCAGCTCTTCCCTGCTTACCTCCGCCTGGAGCTCCCTGGCTTCTCCCCATCCCTGGAGATTCCTCCTGCTCTCAGGGCTGAGCAAATGGCTTACGTGCAGCTGCCAATCGGCTGTGCACCAACACTTGGCACTAAAAGGCTCCTTTTGCTTTTAGTGTATCATTAAACCACCATCTATTTAATTTTTCTATAGACTAAACAAGAGCTCTTTGGTTTGTCCTCGTACAACGGCTCATCCACACACCAAGGGTCCCAGATGAGGCCTCTCCTTGTCACTTTTTCAGTTCTGCTATATGCTTTTTGATGAGGGAGCTTGTATCAAATCTTCAGGTCTTTCTGTTCCCTCTCTCTGCACTTAAGATGCAGACTGAATTCACCCTGCAGCATAACAAGGTTGTTTCCCTCCCTACTCCTTTCCTATTAAGTTGTAATATTTTGTTTACTTTCCAAACCGCTACCAAGCGTGGAAGTCCTGTTCACAGTTGGTGGGTTTGCCCTCCTGAAAACCTCCCTGAAACACACTGCAAAACTGAGGTGCCCTTGAACCTGTCCTCTCAAGCAATGTGGCAAGGCACAGCTCCATCTGAGGAATAAAAGGTGACTGCTGCACATCAGTGGCCCCTCACCTGGAGGGCCTTGAACACTTTGGCTAAAAAGGATCCATTTCTTGGCCCACAACACTGATTTCAGTTTATGGAAAAACAAGGGGATCAACAAGTTAAAAGCCAGGAAAGTTTTCCTCTTCCCAAAACTACTGCTGTCCTTAACACTCGAGTTATCTCTCTCTGAACACCTTATCTGTTTTGTGTTTACACAGCTCTCAGTTACAAGATATTTCAGAGAACTCTCTCACGAGGGATGGGAGAATGACACTATTCACCCAAAACATAATCCCCCATCAGTGGATTTTCCTCTTGTGTAGATTGAGTTGCTCCCTGAGGGAGGAAACACTTGGAGCATCTCTCTGGAGAGAGATGAGCTCTAGGAAAATGTCTCAGCCTGCAAGAGGAACTCCAGAGGTGAGCAAGCTGATCTTGCAGTCCTACTGATTTTTTTTAAACAAGAAAAGCACTACAAAAAGGAAATGAATTTGAATTCTCACTGGGCTCTATTTCTTTGGCAAGCAAGGAAAAAAAAATAAAATAATCTTTTTCAAGGGTACTGTGCTACCTGCTTGAGCTCTGGTACTTATCCCTTCTTGTGAGCTTCAAAATCCGAGCAGGACTTGGTAACCTGGAGAAAGCTATCAGAGAAGGAACAGCCTTGTTTTGCTAACTGCAGAAGGCACCCTAACAACACCTTGTCTCTGAAAACGACACCTCCCCTACTCAGTTTGCAATTATCATTTGTATTTAGGCTCCCTTCCCACCACACTAGTGCTACCTCGCTACACCCTTCCTCAGCCAGCAAACAGCAAAATTCCTGGGGTTAGCAGCTGCTTTTCTAGGCCGCTGGTTACTTGTGCCACTTTTCCCTCTTCCTCCAAGGCTAGAACAGCACAAAACAAAACCCAAAAAGGCCCACTTCAGAAAAGGTCCATCATCGTTAAGAACTGCAGGAGTACAGGAGGGTAGCTACAGGCTTCCACCCGAGCTCAGACTCACACCACCACAGTGAGAGGGGAAGAGTGACCCAGCCTGCAGTGCAAGCAATAGCTGCTGTCTGTTGCTGGCCTCTGCTGCTTGGAAATCGGAGGAAATTCCACACCCTGCGATGGAAATGCCAGTCTGAAATCACCCCGACCTGGCAGGCAGCTGTGCCTGCAACATCCAGAGCAGGGATGTTTCACTTGAAGCCATCAGTCAGACTTGTTCTTGCCTCAAGTGACACACTTAAGCTATGTGACAGCAAGCTTCTCAGTGTGCTGTGGCACAAGTGATCCACTGGGAATTTTAACAGCTTAACACTATGTGGTGTCCTACATGGAAGTCAAAGCGACGACACCGCTGCAAAGAGCCCAGCTATCGCACTGGCTAGTGGTGAGCAACCCTCCTGAACAATCTGCTGAACCAGAAATGCAAAGCCTGTCACGGCCACAAGTCCCTTACCTGGGGATTGTCTGTATAATGAAGATATCCTGTCCCCGGACGGACTCTTTGATTTCCACTCTTGTTTCTGAAGAGGATTAAGAACACCGTCAGTTTTGTTTCCCAACAGTGGAGTTACAGCGATAACACACCATGTTTTAGCAGCAGCTTGGCCCACTGGCCAGGGCAGATGAGGACTTGCTGACCCTTTGTGCACAGACACCCACTACAAACCAAAGGGGATCTTCCAAAGGCTGGGATGTAAAGTACTGGCATTGACCCGCCAGGGAGTGGTTGGATTTACAATGCAAAACCAGGGTGAATAGCTGTTCTTTTACACCTAGAAGACAATTCCCTAACTCTCCATGAGAGATCCTTTTCACTTCTCCCTGCTGAGCTGCTGAAAGCTCTCAATGCCACATTCATCAGCAAACAATGAACCAAGGAAAGCACAACAACCTTTGGTACTTACCAAGAAGGTAACTCTGGCAGCTTACCGTGGGATCAGCTCCACAGAGGCTGGAAAGCCCAAGGCAAGACCAGCAGGACAGTGTTCATAGGGAGAACTCCCTCATTTCACTATCAAGGTCAAGACTTTTCAGCACTGACAGGAGCTGGGAACGCGGGGTTCTGCTGAACGCAGCTCCTAAGGTCCCACACTCGACTGCAAGAGCAGAGCCCTGAACCAGCTCTGCAAAGCCAATGCAATGACAGCAGGTTTCCTGAGGTGCCTGTCTTAGCTACTTACTTCCCAGACGGTTCTGAACTGGAGGGCAGAGATAAGTGAAAGGAGAAATAGCTACCCAGCTACCGACCTCAAAGTCTAATTGCCTGGGCACCGGCAGCAACCTTAAGAGACCCTGCTGAAAGCAGCTCGATTTGCTGTGCAGTGATGAGGAACGACTTCAGACCTTACAGCAAGTGACCTGATTTAAAACTAACCCCAAAGGGCAGTGAGCTCTCACTAGCAGGAAGGTAACAGCCAACCCCACAGTAACCACAGCAGCTAACACCCCTGCTCTGCCTGTAAGGGCAGCACTGCTCTAAAGCCCCACGCCAAGCCAGCACCGTTTCCATCGCTGCCTCTCGCAAAGGAGAGAACAGGGGAAAACAAGGGACATATTTAGTTGCTTTGCCCAAGGTCAGACACAGAGGTTTAGCACTGGCAGAAGGCAGCAGCAACATCACAGCTGAACCACTGCACCTCCTGAGCAGGTCTGGCCGAAGGAGCTACGCAGCATTTCTAAGATTACCTCAAAACAGCTGCAAATGGTAAAGATTTCTCTTACCTCCATTGGTTTCCTGGTACACCACAGATTTCCCCAGCTCAGCGCCGAGACGCCTGGAGAGACAGAAGGGAAATGAAAAATGGAGGAACCCAGCAGGTTGTGATGTAAAGCATCCCTGGACCAAACATCACACACCACCAAGGCACAGCACTGCCTAACGGGGAGCTGAGTTGTGCTGGCCAGGCTGCAGCACCCCCTTCCCTGGGGGTCTCCTTCCCTCCAACACCCCTGGGCCACGCTGCTCTGCAGCAGGTCCACACCATGCTCCAAGAGCCAATCTGAGCACAAATGACCAGAGGCTGTATCTCCTGATGGCAAAGAACATCTTGCCAGCCTGTGCAGTGCCCTCTGAGGCAGGTCAGTCAAGGAACTACACATGAATGATTTATTCAGCCTTGATTAATGGCAACTGAGTCACTCCTTTTGACTCCTACATCTTCTCCCTGCCCACCCTCCCCCAGCTTTCTTTCTAAAATAACTCAGCTGATTGAAGAGATGTTAACTTAGGAAAAAAAAGAAAAATTTTCTAATTTTTTCAAATTACTCCTTCCTCTTCTCAAACGTACGACATTCATCACAACACAGATTACAGTCACGTGTCGTGTGTGTGTCCCCTCACTTTTCTTTGGGTTTTTTTTTAAGCTTCATTTTGAAGAGCACTTCAAAAGGCTCCAAAAGGCAGAGTATTCCCTCAGGTGACACTGCTGTATTTAACTGTACCGACAAGTAACCCATTAGTAAGCATTTAGAGGCACGTGTGGTTTCACTGTGAGCCTCAGGTGAGAGCCCCCGTGCCAGCCAGAGGAGACACTTGGGGTACCTTTGTCAACACACTGATTAGGGTGGCAATTTCCTGCCTGCAGACAGACTGTATTTACCTGCAACCGTGCCAGAATTATGTGAAGGGGGACTGACCTAAATAAAGGGCCCACATCTGTCGCTGGCTTTCCCCTGGTTTACCACCTTCAGCGGTCGGGGCTTTTTCCATTTCCTTGGGCACAGACTCAGCCTCATACTTAAATTGTCACAAAGAAAGGTTTTTTCCGAAGTCAACAAGGAAGATTTCCTGATGCTGGTGGGCTGCTGGCCCACCAGCAACTGCTGGCCTCAGCTCTGAGCCCACAAGCTGGAGATCCCAGCTAGAAGCTGGCCAGGAAAGCGTGCCCGGGACAGCTGTGATAACAGATCCTCGAATGCAACGTGATGTATTTGCTTAGCTGGCTATGAAGCAGGTATTTGGCACAACCCCCCGTCCCTGATCGTGTGCCTGGCAGCACGTTTTGCCATGGCTGGGGCTGGTGAGTAAACCCCCACAAGGAGAATCATTTGCACTGTTGTAACCAGCCCGGCTCGGGTACCAACTGCAGCACCATGCAGTTCGGCACGGGCAAGGCACTCAAACCTCGAATTCAGCTTCTCTCATCAGCCACACTGGGTCAAAACTTGCCTCTGTGATATAAAGGCATCCTCAGTACCTTCAGCATCATCACAACAGAGCTGGCAGCTGGTCAAAGGCAAGTCCAGGGACCCTAGGGATGGACACAGAGTACAGGGGAGCCCAGCAGATGTGATCCATCCAGCACCTGCTGGCAGCCATTGGGATCCGTCTGTCCTTCCCATCACAGACAGGCATCTGCAACCACTAAGCTTTGGCTTGATCACTGCCAAGGCACCCAAATCAAAACAAGCTCGAGAATCACACACGCAAAACAAACCAGCGCGTGCGTGGGGAAATGTTTTATGACTCATGCTTGTTCCTCCACGACTGCACAGACAGTCTTGCAAGCTCCCTTTGGAGGCACGTGTACCCTGACTTCACTGTAGACAGCACGTTCCTACCTCACTACTGGAAAAAAAACCTCCATTAATGAGACTGTGCAAGAGCCCTTACTCAACCAGGCATCTTATGGAAGGAGGGAAAGCTTCAAAACCAGTCCAGCCAGACACACTGCAACAAAACACCCCTTGGAGGTGACTTTTACAATGCTAAGTGGTGTCAAACAAGCACAGCAGAGGTTTGTGATGGTGTAGCTGATGGTGTAGAGGTCTGTGAGGATGTAGCTGACAAAACCAGAGCCCAGTGGTCCCCTGTTCAGGTGGTACAGCAGCAATGTACATTCTGTGCCACTGAAACAAGAAATCAGAAAGGCAAGTTTGCTCCCTAATGAAAAGAGGGACACTGAATGGCTCAGCTTGTCAAACCTGGGTGCAGGCAGCAGCAGCAGAGACAGTAAGCAACAGCAAGGAGTGACAGTTAATAGACTGCCCTGGCCAGACAATAAACCCCATCTCTCAGCAATAGAAAGGAGATAAAAGTGCCCATAAAAGTCCCACATCAACCCCGCCTCAGTGCTCCGTGAGCTGCAGGCATGGCAGATGGACTGAGAGGCAGCTCCCCCGGAGCAGCTCAGGTATGTTTACCTGAGGGACACACCTTCCACTACACCCATTCCTGAAGACTTTGAGTAAGCCAAGACTTCAGCCCGGGAAGGAGTCTAATAAAACTTTGATTTAGCCAAGGCTATCAGAGGGCACTTTTCGTGCTGCTGCTGTTGTAAACCACCAACTTCCACAGGACTTTTGTCAAAAGGGAGATTTTCACTTAAGTCCAGGGCAGGACACAGCCCCAGCCACCACACAACCTGGGCACGACCGTTTGTAACAGAGTTCAATGATAAATTCCCCCTTCCAGCTACCTCTCTCTTTCCCCCCCTCCATCCCCAGCTCTTTTGTCTCTCTCTAAACCCTCTCTGTGGAGAAGCCCCCAACTGTTGCTTTAGACCACAGAGGTATTAAACCATCAGCAAGGTGTCAGGCTTCAGAACTAGCAGCAGAACCACATGAACAGGGGCTTTCACAGTTCCTGGACCACTCTCCCGCAGACACAGGCAGATCTACACCAGGAAAGGAACAGCTGCTGCTCCAGGCAACCCAGAGCACACAGCCCCGCACAGAGACAGGGCTTCTTCCAGCAGAACTAACACTTCAGGTCTTGTAGACAGATCACAGTTCCAAGCAAAACGAGCTCCATCAAGCAGAGGTGTTGTGTTGTGTGGTGCAGGATTTGGCTATGGGGCAGTGTGAGGGGGTTGCACCAATACCAGTGTGTTTAAGACTGGAGAACTGGCTGACTTTGCAGTATTGGCAGAAACTCACTTGTTAACCAGCGCTGAGCAGGCATCAGAGCAGGGGTTCACTTCTGGAAGCTCTCTCCTCTGTCTGAATGGGACAGAAACTCAGTCTGGTGTTGGTTTTGTTGTCAAAAGCAGCAGTCTTCAGAACCAAGATCTGTTAAAAAGCTGTGTGCTTTTTTTCACAGTCCTTCCAAGTTCAGGCTGGGCACTGCAGGATCAAGGTACTACCAGTCCAGGCTGCTCCCAGATTTTAACAACAAGCATTTTTTTTTAACAGCTTTTAACTTTGGTGCAAGTTTTCCCCATGTGACCACTCACTGCTGCCGACAGGGAAAGCCCTGCTCCTCCCTCTGCTCTGCTGTACTCACACCAGCTCTGACACTAAACCAACCCCTGGTAAGAGCAAAATTCTCTTTATGGCTTCAAAAATCCTACTCAGAGCAACTGGCCAGTAGTAAAAAAAAAATAAAAAATTATACTGATCTGGAATATCTCTCTCTGTAGATGTTGCCCAGCAAAGAGGATTTAACTTTCTGCAGCCTCACCACATGCCAAGAGGATATTAAGCTGTGGATAGAAGAGAGTTTATGAAATCCATCTCCAATTCACAGCCTAAACCCGAACAGCTCAGAAGTCACCTACTGTTTAACAAGGAAATGACACACTGCAGTATTTTAGGAAACACCATGAGATTGTATTAGACTGTACTTCAAAAACACTCCTCTGAAGACTGTCAAAAACCACTGTACTGGGTCAAAAAACACTGCACCAGGCTCTCGAGACAGAGGACAGTCAGTTAAAGTGGATGTTCAGCTGAATCCAAATGCAAGAGGCACGTGCCCTTGCAGGACTTTCATGCCATCAAAGCACGTTTCAGTACTGCTGGGAAGGGTTTCAGCCCAGGCTGCATTTCCTTCTCCCACTCTGTGACAAGCACCTAGAAGACACTTGAAGTTCTCCCCGCAGGAAGCCTCCAGCCAGCTCGCAGCGTAAACGTCCCACTGAAAGAGAAAGCTCCACGCAGACAAAGCCCTCGACTAGGATATGGTTTTATTTTGGCATTACCCTCTTCATTACAAACACTCTCCCTGGTCCCGGCTCCGAAAACGGCCGACTATCCCCACACCTGCAGAGTCCACAAGCAGCTGCAGAAGGAGCTGGAGCTGACAGCAGAGGATCTGCTCCATGCTTGGCCACGGCCAAGGCAAGCCACGGCCTGACTTTGAGCTGCTTCCCAAACTTCAGCAATTCTTCAAACAAAGATCAGTCACTTGGTCCAGCAAGCACAGCGGCAGCTCCACGGCGTGTTTCCTAACCTCCCACTACAAGAACAAGCCAGGAAGGGGAAAGGGAACAGCAGCTTCCTGGATACAAGGCATTATCTTTGTTCAAACAGCTCTCTAATGCTCCGAGCCCTCCGTTACCTCTCTCCATCCACCTGGCACCACTGGATACTTGAAGAACAGTCCTGGCTGCTCATCTGCTACTTGCATCCAGAGCCAGGCAGCACTTGCATCACTTGTTCCAGCCATGCCAAAGCCGTGCAGCTGAACTACCAGCAAATGCCACACAGATTTGCCTCTACTCCTACCCGTCGGCTCCTCGTGAAGGAGCTGCCCCCAGCCCTGGCACTGGCCAGCACAGAAGGCTCCCATGCAAAGCTGATCCGCTCAGCTGGAAGCAGACCCAGAGCCACAGAGAAAATCTCAAAACTCAACTGCTCCACACTCACCCTACTCCAGCACCGTCCCCCACCTGCGACCCTCTCCGGCTGCACCACTTGTTCACTGGTTAGGCTTGTCCCTTTCCAAAATCCTTCGATGCAGATTCGCCCCGTTAGCCTCCTGCCACAGCGCTGCATCTTCCCAGATGGCAAAGAATCGGTGCCACCTTCTCTCCTCCCACAGCACCACACAAGAGCTCCTTCCAGAAGGCAAGAACAGGGCTTGGTGAAGGGGGAGAGCAGCAACACAAAGTTGCTGTGGGCTGACTCCTCTGTGTTACCCTCTCCATCCTCTAGCGAGCTGACCTATTGAGTAAGGCTGATGTTACTCTTCCTCCACCCGCTGTGAAACCCTCCTTCAGCTGAGGGAGGTTGCTGCAAGTCCTCCTAACATCATGTCTCTTCTAAAAGCAGGGCTCACCTCCTGCTCATTCACAGAAAGCATCACCCTGGTGTTAGTGTTGTGCACCTGGCTCCCTATGACCAGAGATCAGAACGCAAGCCTCCATCTTTTCCTCCCTGCTCCACGTTGTTCAGGCTCATGGCGTTGCTGTTATCTTCGGCTCACCAGCATTTTCCATGCTGCACACCAAAAGAATGTCTAGAACACTCACCTCCACAGGCTGCAGCAAGTTTACAACAGCATCACATCCCATGTAACCTTCAGGAGCACTAGGGTGGCATTAGAAGCTTCCATCACCAACCCCTTCCAACCCAAACACACAAGCAGGGAACAGAACAAAGTATTTGTCCACTCTATGCCAAATGCTGCACTCAGAGAGAGGTCTAAATGCATCGGTTGAACTCTGGAGATTAAAGACTTGCTAGACCTCCCTCCCCCAGCAGCACACGAGGCCCATTAGGGATCAGCACTGGTCACAGAAATTATCTTTCTCCCCTGCAAATGCAGCTTAGAATCAGGTGCCAAGTGTCCTAATTACAGCAGGAGTTTTCTTTCCATCTGGGAAAGAATTTAAAAAACAAAACCCCAATCCCTCTCTAATTTATAAGATACAGGCAAACATATGATTTTATTAATGTTTCAGCGGTCCTGACCCTAAGGAGCATAGTTCATCTGAAGTTTCACAAGGCCTTTGGTTCTCACGAGCCATCATCTCCTCTCCCTGGCAGACGCCAACATAAACAACTGCTCGGAAAGCTCCAAGTGAAAGTCAGAGTGACCCTGTAGTCCCTCATCCTCCAAGCAGGCACAACAGCACACCGGGAAACGGTGAAGGTCGGCAGCGCGCCAGGACGCCGCGCTCGGAGCCCGAATCGAAACCAGCTCTGGAAGATTTGCAGTGAAAGAAGAAACAGCTTTCAGATTCCTGGTTTATGTCACACCGCTCCTCCCCAGGATGGAGACTTTAGCAAAGGAGAAGCCAAGACTCCTCAACTACTGTTTTTAACATCATACCCACAGGAAACGAGCAGCAGAGCCTGGAGGGACAAGGTATCAAGGGGCTCTACCCCTAATATTGTGTGTTGTTTTAAAGTTCTTTTCTTACTCATACTAAAGGTCATAGAAAAACACTTTAAAAAGAACGCACAATATTAGAGGACTCACCCTGGTAAGGCAGCTCCAACTCTACTAAAGATTCAACTGGCCTCCCCAGCACAGCACAGGCTGGGATGCGACACAGAGGGAAAGACACTTTTTTTTTTGCAACCTGGAAAGACAAGGGATGTATCACAAACGTGTAGAAACAGCCCCAGAGCCCCGGAGGGAAGCCAGTGCCAAACCACCGTGTAAAAGGCTTAAAATACCTTTGTTTTTGGAGACTTTTAACGGTGGGCAAATCCGTGCTATTAATGCCTCCAGATTTTGCACCCCCTTCCAACAAAGCCTCACTCGTGTACAATGCTTCACACCTTTCCAGTTCAGGGTGGTCGTGCTCCCATTTTACAGATGGCAAAGCTGCCAGCTACCTGTCCTCCAGTCCTCGTTTAAGCCCTATCACACCAGTGTCCCGTGGCACCGACAGAGCATCCAACTCCCTTGGTGACACCAGAGCCAAGCCAAAAGCAAAGCCCACATCGCCCCTAGTAAAAGTTTACTGTGGGAAGGAGAAGCAGAAGGTCACTCTCCGGTCCCTGCTGCCAAGTCACCCTCAGAGCATCACTGGGAACCCCACGGAGGGTTCCAGCAGCACATCACACTGCCAGCTGCATGCGCCATGGCCCGGGGACGCCCGCTCCCTGTCTCCTCTCATCACATCTTTACCCAAAAGGGGGTGATTTTTACGACAAAGAGCAGAGAATAAAGATTGCCCGTTTGCTCTCTCAGTACTGAGCATTTGAAGCTCATCCCCAGGGGACTCCTGTTGATGTTCTGCGTCAATGGGATGGGACAAGCCTTGTAAAACCACATCCCACCTGTTGCAGTAAAACTTACTTTCTTATCTCGAGAGACTTTTATTTTCAGAGCTGTCTCAGTGAAGGGACAGCGATACAGCACTGACCAAATACTGTAAAAAATACCTGAATCAAAACAACAGCTTTCCACTCCCAAACACAAGGATTTCCCAAGAAGACCACCACTATTATCCAACACGTGTCCCATCAACACCGGCGATCCCAACCAAACAGCCCCGTCAGCTTCATGGAGCTAATCTGTGCTAAGGATTGAACGCCCTGTTTATTAACCTAGCTGGATAAGTGACAGCATGTTCCTGTGGTTTAAGGTGGCAGGGCACCTGGAGTCAGTAACGTTTCCACTCTAAGCACAGCCTGGGAGACAGGAATGGCCCAGCAGCTGCCTAAGGGGCAGCGGAGACACGATCTCCCACGGCAGGCAAAGGAGCACTGAACCCCTCGTGTCTGGGGGAAGCAGGGATGACAGCTCCTCAGTACACAGATGCCTGTCTCAGGAAAGCCCCTTCAGCTGGGAGAGCCCCAGTTTGAACCAAACTCACTCAAAACAAAAGATGGGGTGTTGGAGTACACTCAGTGCTCATCCCTGCAGCAGGAGCCCCACTTTGGAGCCAGCTGTTCTACCCCTCTTCCAGCAGGACCCAGCACATCCATCCCTGCCAAGTCAAGGTCAAACTCTGCCCAAATTGATGGGCTGGAAAAAAACCAAAAACAAACAAGGAGGCACACTTCTAGCCTTCAACTAAACTCTCTTTTGTTAGCTTGTGCTGCCTGCCCACAGCTCCCACCCAGCTGGAACGTGGATCTCCGGGAGCGCGGCAGCCAGTGTCACACCCAGATCTGCGCGGGCAACGCTCCCTGCACCCCCAGCAGCAAAGCTGTTGGGCTCACAAGGTCACTGGCCGTGAAAAACGGATGAGAAAGTTTTGAGCATCTCCCAGACCTGTTGGAACACTTTCTGAGGTTCATTCAGCCAAGCTTCACCTCCTCCCTCCCCAGAAGGGACAGCCTTTGCCACAGCCCAGCCTGCCCAGCACCGCAATGGATGTCGGAGACGCGAGAGGCAGAGAGCGGCTGGGTCGTTTTTGTCACTGGGTCATACTGAGATATCCGGAGGGATGAGCCAGAGCCGAAGAGAAGGGGAGAGCTACTGAACGCTCTCAGCACAAAACCTCTGGAGCAAAGGTGTTCACAGCAGCCACCTTTGGCTCGGGAAGGCAGGAGGATGCCCAAAGCCTCTCTCCCCGCTTGGAAGAAAGCCTCTGCTGCGCAGAGATGCTCTGGGCAGGACGCAGGAAACTTGGAAAGAGAGGGAACTTACTCCGTGATCCTCTTCGCCAGCTCGGTGCAGGCTGCCGTGGAGTTGGCCGAGAAGACCCGGTAGCCACTTCTGGCCGCGTTCATCGCCCAAGAGTCATGCAACCCCCGCGGAGCTCGAAAGTGAGAAAAAACAGATTTATAAGGCAACAACAGCTTCCGTGGCATCCTTTTCTTCCTCTCCGCCGCGATCACCGCCCCTTAAAGGGGTGGGGAGGAAGAGGAGGAGGAGGGGAAGCCTTCCGCTACCTATGGTCTTGCTGGTCCGCTCCTGTGGCGAAGTATAAAAGGGGAGTGGAAAACTGGGCTATGAAAATAAACGGGGGGAGCAGCAGCATGGGGGAGGCCCTGCCTGTAGAGTAACCCCAGCCCGCCCCACCTCACCCAGGGGAGACACCGCAGGCACC
>WUAM01000431.1:7299987-7362384 GCA_024336885.1 Actenoides hombroni
TCCCTTTGCTGTGTGGAGATGACAGTGCAGAGAGGGCATACAGCTGGCATGCCCCCGGCTATCCCAGCCTCACACCAGCCAGCTCACCAGCCCTGCCCCTGCCAGCCTGGCACACTTGTTCCTTGTGCCCAGAGAGTTTCTAGAAGGATGTGAGGATGCAACAGAGCAGCTGAGTCTGCGGACAGCGGGGCTGGGGCACTGTGATCCCTGCCTGAGCATGGCCGGGACACGATGGGGCATGTGTGGAAGGGGAAGAGCAGAGTTTGGGCACTGGCAGCAGCTGGACCCCCTTCCTCTTGCTGAGTCAGTGTCTGCTCTGCTCGGCGGTTGAGGTTGGAAGCGACCGCGCTGTGCTGGGAAGTGGCTGAGCCCTGCCGAGATGCCAGGGGCCGGCTGGTGTTGTGCAAGAGAAAGGGATGCTGCTGAAATCTGTCCCTTCCGTCTGAGCATCGTGGCTGCTGTCTCTGAACCAGCACCCTCTGCTCCTGCCGTGGGAGTCCGGGCTGAGCCCTGTGCTGTTGGTGTGACCGGTCCTGCACGGGGATTGTGTCCCCATCCCTGCTCACACCCTGGTACCTGCAGTGTGTCCCTGGTGAGACTCACGGCATCCCTCGGTGTCCGGAGCAGGGTTTGCCTTTCTCCCTCCAGCCAAGGAGTGGAGTCCTCGGGGTCCCAGCTGTGCCCCACTGCCCATGGAGGCCACGGGCAACACCGACGGGTCCAGTCAGGAGTTTCAGGCAAGACCTGTCTGCAGCTCTGTGTGCATGTCAGAAATGATGTGGCTGGTTAGAAACACTGTGGATTTAAAAGCTGCATTTGTGTTCTTGAGGTGCTTTGTGCTCTTACTCTGCATCCTCCGGGGCTGGGGGTGGGAAAACGAGAGAGAAAATCCCCCCATCACTCTGGCAGCTGGGACTTGAGCATGAGCCCCTGTCCTGTGGGCTCGGCTGTGTTTGTCAATAGGGGATTTTAGTGCTGGTGGTGACAGGGGAAGGATCTAGAGGAGGGGGAGCGGGGCCAGCCCAGCCCAGCTCCAGGGTTGCTGCCCGTTATCCCTGACCCAAGCTGGGGCGGCCTCTGCTCATGGTGTTTCACCACTGTCCCCAAGGGCAGCTGGTTCCTTGCATCTGGTGCCCACTGATAAGGGGCCAGGGAGTGGGGAGGAGCAGCTGGTGGCTTCCCCTGGCCCTGGGTGGCAGTGAGGAAAGCCAACCCAGAGCCAGAGTGAGGACCAGGCTGATGGAGCTCTCATGGGTGGACCTTTGCTGTGGAGTTGGTGGCAGGTCCCAAGTAGCCGGTGTGGGCACAAGGAAGTGGCCCCGAGGGTGACAGCCTCACTGGGTCATTCCCAGGGGCAGAAAATCACCCTGATGGTGCTGGAACCAGCAGAGCTTTGTGTGCTCCCCAAAGTGGGGTTGGGCAGGAGATGGGATACTCAGGGCACATCTTCCCATGGGGCAGCTCATGGAACTCTGCCAACCAGTGAGGAAGGCCTGGCATGGCCGATGTGATGCCAGCTGTCACCCCGGGGAGGTGGCACACATGGGGACATCTGTCACCCCTGGCTCACATCTCCTCACCTCCATATCCAATTTCAGAAGTAAAAACGCTGCCATTGTGTTCCAACAGCTCAAACCAAAGTGTGCAGACAGGGCAGGGGCAGGCAGACAGCCCCAGCCCCTGTCCTGGGTTAGAGGGGGGTTCCCAGTCTGGGCCAGTGCTGGGAAATGTCATCTGCTTTGGTGACTCATCTCCTGATGGAGCAGCTCTTTCTGCTGAGTCAGCATGCACAGCCCCCACAGTGTCCCACAGAGCTGCTAGGCCTGGGTGGGGTCCCTGCTACCTGTCCTGTGGGCCAGACCACAGCTTCCGGGGCCCACACCCCTCCCCTCCTTCAAAGGCAGATTCCCCCTTCAGGGCTGGGGCTTTCCAGAGGTGCTGCAAGAACTCAAGGCTCACTGTTCTGCTCACTTGGGGGCTCGGGGTGCTGGAGCAGCACCCAGGGGGTCCTGCCCTCAAGCACACTACTGCCAGCTCCCACGGGTGCCATTGCATAGCTCCTCGTCCCTGCATCTCCCTCGCCGGGCAGCTGCAGCTCAGGCTCACCCTGTCCCTTGTGAGGGGACCACGGGGCTTGGGGAGGGGACTGGAAGCAGGGAGGAGGGCAGAGGGATGGGAACCCCTGCCAGGCTTGTAATTACAGCCCGACCGGGGCCCTCGTGTGTGAAACCGGAGCCCCGTGGGGAGCAGAGGAAGCAGAAGCGTCCGTCTGCCGGCACAGGTGTCTGTCCTGGCCCGGCTCCATCTGGGGGGGATGTGGGCAACTGGCAACTTGAGTGCCCTGACCCTCGTCCCTCTCGTGCTCAGCTCCCTGTGCACCGAGGGGCTGAGCCATAGGGTTCAGCAGGGAAACCCCACGGTGTTTGGGGCCGGGTGTCCCTGGGGAGGTTGGGTTTCAAACCTCCCGTTCTTCTTCTACCTTTCTCTCCTTGGCATGTCCAAAAGCGCTGCTGGCAGCATCCTGTGGCCCTGGGATGCGCAGGGTCAGCTTGGGGGTGCACAAGGTTGTCCCCGGGATGTGCAGGGTTGGCTCTGGGATGCACAGGGTCGGCCCTGGGATGTGCAGGGAAGCCCGGTGCTGCAGAGCCCTGACTCTGCTGCAGCATCACTGGGTTGCTGTGGGGTCCCAGCCTGGGTGTAGAACATCTCTGCTGGTTGCAGGAGAGCTCACAGCGAGTCCCCGCAGGACTCCATGTCCCTGTCTCTGCCACCTCCCCTGCCTTCCCAGCAGGGACTCTCCATCCCTGCTCCTCTCCCATTCCCTGGGGTTAGGGATGCAGCCCAGGGAGCTCGTGGGGATCGGGGGCAGCTGCCTTTCCTGTGGGGCTGTGGCAAAGCCCTGCCTGAGCAGCACCATGGCCCCAGCACTCTGAGCCCCCCTCTCCCCCCCCCAGGTGACAGCTATGGGGTGCTGCCCCGGCCCTGCCGCGCGCTCGTGCTGCTGAACCCGCAGAGCGGTGCCGGCCGCGCGCTCGAGGACTTCCAGGCAGTGGTGCAGCCCATGCTGGCCGAGGCCGACATTGCCACCACCGTCTTCATCACCGGTGAGTCCGCAAGCTGTTTCCTCACCTCCTCCTCCTCCGTTCCTCTAATCCTACCTGGGTTCTGCTGCTCTGGGATGGGATCCTCCAAGGGCCTTATACCTCCAACATCACCGTGGCTCTGTCGGGGCTCGTTTGGACATGATGGGTGGGATGTCACAAGCAATGGTAGCAAAGGGTGTGAAGGGACACGGCTGCACTCAGTAGAATCGGAGTTGTTTAGGTTGGAAAGAACCTTTAAGATAAAGTTCAACCGTTAACCCAGCACTGCCAGGGCACCAATAAACCATGTCCCTCAGCACCACATCTACACAGCTTTTAAACCCCTTCAGGGATGGGGATTCCACCACTGCACTGGGCAGCCTGTTCCAGTGCCTCATAACCCTTTCAGTAAAGATATTTTCCCTAATATCCAACCTAAGCCTCCCCTGGCACAGCTTAAGGCTTGTCCTATCAAGACCTCTCGTCCAACATATGTGACTGCCTCACCTCCTGCACCCTCGGCTGCGACCCTTGTAGGGACAGTGGGGCTGGCATCACTGTCTGGGAGGTGGCAGCAGGATAGAGGGTGGTGCTCAACTCTCTCTGCTTTCCCCCACAGAAAGACCACACCATGCCCACGAGAAGGTGCGGGATGAGGACCTGTCGCAGTGGGACACATTGGTGGTCATGGCTGGGGATGGGCTGCTGTACGAGGTGAGTGGCACTGTTGGGCATCCCCCTGGCCTGGATGGGCAGAGTGACAGGAGAAGAGGATGCCTGGGGCAGGAGCTGAGCTTCGAGACAGGAAGACAGGCAGGGAATGATGGAGGAGAGATAGCACCTAGCTTAGAGCAAAGCGGGGCAGCCATGGCCTCAGTCCTGCCCTGGCCAGAGGCACCACAGGCTCTGCTCCCCCAGTGCTGGGCAGCAGCCTCCAGGTTCCTTGCCTGGCTCCAGGTGCCACCCGCTCCCTCCATCCCTGCAGGTGGTGAACGGGCTGATGGAGCGGCCGGACTGGGAGGACGCCATGAAGAAGCCGCTGTGCATCCTGCCGGGAGGCTCTGGGAATGCCCTGGCCGCTTCCATCAACTACTATGCAGGGTGAGCCCCAGCCCCGTGGGGGTACCCACTGCTGGCACCACACCGGTTGGCACACGGGGCTGCGCTGGCACCGAGAAGGGGGGGATGAGGGAAGCAAACGGCTGCGTGTGGCTCCAGCTCAGGGGCAGGGTGCTGGGATGCCCACGGGTCCCCACCTCCCTGCAGACTGGTGCTGCCCAGCCCCAGCTGGTTCCTGTGAGCATCAGCTTGTGTTCCTGCATCCCTGGCTCCCCCCACAGCCTTTCTTCTCCCCAGACTCTGGGTCTGGCACTCCAAAGGAGCCACCCACCCTAGGGCACAGAAAATCCTGCTGCAGGGCAGAGAGACTGGGATTGCCCTGGCCCAGCAGCCCCAGCTCAGTTCCCTTTTTTGGGACCTGGTTTATCCTTCCACCCCCAGCAAACTCCCTCCCAGCAGCTGTCCCCGAGGGACCCTGTCACCCAGGTGGAATATGTCCCAGCCATGATACAGGGGTGGGGGTTGAAGATGGGTTCTGGGACAGGAGAAGAGACCCTGAACTGGGTCCAGCGCAAACTCACCATTCTTTATCCCTCGCAGCAATGATCACGTCGCCAAGAAGAAGCTGCTGATGAACTGCACCTTCATCCTGTGCAAGGGGCTGCACACGCAGATGGACCTGGTGTCGCTGAGCACGGCCTCGGGCAAGCGCCTCTTCTCCTTCCTCGGCTTCGGCTGGGGCTTCATCTCGGACGTGGACATTGACAGCGAGAAGTACCGTCGGCTGGGCAACGCCCGCTTCACCCTGGGCACCCTCCAGTGCCTGGCCAAGCTGCGGGTGTACCAGGGCCGCCTCTCCTACCTGCCTGCTCTCCCCGAGCCGGGCACTTCCCCGGCACGCAGGGACCCCCCCGCGCCCGTCACCAACGGCCAGGCCGGTGGCTCCGTGCAGCCGGCAGGGACGGAAGCGCCCGGGGCTCTGCCCAGCGACTCGCTGCTGGTGCCGCTGAGCCAGCCGGTGCCAGCACACTGGACGGTGGTCCCCGAGGAGGAGTTTGTCACCGCCCATGCCATCTACCAGTCCCACCTGGGCACCAACCTGCTGATGGCACCGGCGGCCCAGCTGCACGACGGCTGCATCCACCTCTTCTACCTGAAGGCTGGCATCAGCCGCATGGCTCTGCTAAAGCTCTTCCTGGCCATGGCCAGGGGGACCCACCTGGACTTGCACTGTCCCCACCTGCGCTACGTCCCCGTCCGGGCTTTCCGCCTGGAGCCGCGGGCGGCCACCGGCATCATGACAGTGGATGGCGAGGCGCTGGCCTGCGAGCCCGTGCAGGGCCAAATCCACAGCCGCCTCTGCCGCGTCCTCAGCGGCTCCTGAGCGGCAGAGTTCGCCCCACCTTGCAGAGCTGAGCTGCCGGCACAGCCCAGCACGAGGGCGGCAGAGCCTTCCTCCCACTCAGGAACACCTCCCTCCTCCTCCTATAGCAATAGCTCTTGGGGGCCGCAGGTGCTCGTCCCCTCACTCGCCCCCATGCTTAGCTTTACCCTCCCGGGACAGCCACCAGTGCTGTCCCAAAACAGAGCCACAAGCCCCATCAGGTAGTGGGTGCCAGTGAGATGCCAGCGTGTTTTGTTCCGGTACGAGGTCCCGGCCCTGGGCGGCTGCGCCGGCACAGCCCCGTCCCCTCCCCGGCTCGGACGCACACGGGGGCATCGCTTGTGTCCTTGTCATGGAGCCATTGCCACCCCCCAGGGATGGTCAGGACCAATATATCTACTACAAGAAAACAACTTTTCTAAAGAATGTTTCTACCCAAAGCTTCCTGTAGAAGCAGAGTTTATTCTTGTGAGAAATGCAATAAATATCTAGCGTTTGCAAAAAAAAAAAAAAAATCCCCACTGGGTTTTAACTCACGAGCTCACAGCTGCAGTCAGGGGTCGGGCTGTGGTGCTGTCACCCCGGGCTCAGCTCCCATGCAGCCCGGCCACGCGGCTGTCAGGACAGGTTTAGCTCAGCACAGAGGCCCTTCGCTCCCCAGCATCCTGCCCACGCTGCCAGGCTGCTGGCACCTCAGGGCCAGGGCCAGCACCGAGTGATGGCCCCAGGAGATGCTCCCAGCAGCGGTGCCCTGGAGGTGGGACACGGGGCATTGAGGTTTGGGGTGCACTGGTGCACCTCAGCTCAGCCTCACATTGGGGCTGATTGAATGCAGGGAGCTCAGCCTGGCAGAGATGCTTTGGGACACCCCGGGAAAGGTTCAGCCCCTGTGAGGGCAGGAAGGGGCCATGGAAGAGGTTCAGGGAGGGGGCTTTTGGAGCTGAGGGGTTTGGCAGTCCATGGGGGGGGGAGGGGAGCCTATGGGGCGCTCACACATCCCCTTTCCAGGGCAGCCTGGGGCCAGCTGGAGCCCTGCAACAGGT
Source organism: Actenoides hombroni (assembly GCA_024336885.1). Lineage (NCBI taxonomy): Eukaryota > Metazoa > Chordata > Aves > Coraciiformes > Alcedinidae > Actenoides > Actenoides hombroni. Next base: position 7,306,557 of record WUAM01000431.1, read on the forward strand.
CCCTGCCCAAGGGCTTGCCTGGGGGGGATTACTCAGCCTGTTTGGTATAAAATTGCAGTAATTAAACCTCATTTACAGCGCTCAAGTACAAGATGAGTAAACAGTGGTGACTGTTTGCATTTATTCATCTGCAAACTATGCAATTAGGATTGCAGAACCGGGAAAGAAGAGCACGATTGTTCCCCTGCTCCCCCCAGCCCCACTCGTTCCCATTCCCCGGGCCAGGGAGGCAGGCAGCAGCTGGGAACCACCTCCCCAACCCCCAAACTAAAGTTAATTCCCCCGTGGCACTGGGCCAGGTGTAAAAACAGGCTCGGCGATGCTTCGCTGAACTCTCTAACCACGGAACAGCTGAGGAGGCTGCAGGGAGAGCCCAGGGCAGGGGATGCACTTGGAGCTCCTGGCTGCCTCCGTCAAGCGACACAGTTCATCAGCACCCAAAAGGCTCTCCAGGGTGTCCTCCCAGCCTCGCCCAGGGAAGGCTGCATTGCACAGCAGCAGGTTGTTCGGGATCTCCCTCACCCTCCCTTTCCCAGGTTGTGCTGCACAAATCTCTTCCTGGACCCAGCTGCTTCCAAAATCACTCAGCCAGCAGCTGGGGGCCCTTTCCAGGGAGCCCCCAACAGCTCCTCCCACCCAGCCCCTGGCTCCCACCCTCTCCACGGGCAGACCCCAGCAAAGCTGCAAGTATCAAAACACTGAGACTCTGCACTGGCCCCCCGAGAGCCTCTCCATGCAGGAAGGGTAGGCCAGGGAGGGCATCAGCAAGGGTTAAACATCCCACCAGCACCCAGGAGGTGCAGGAGGCCCTTGACCCCAGCAGCTCGGACGTGGCTGCGCGCGCTCATCGTGCCCCACACCTACCTGTGTGCTGGGGTAAGGGGCTGGGCAAGCAGTGCCAGGGCAGAGCTGCCAGGCTTGCAAAGGGTTGTAGAATCATTGTGATTGGAAGAGACCTTTAAGATCATGGAGTCCAACTGTTAACCCAGCACTGCCAGGTTACCACTAAACCATGTCCCTCAGCACATCTACACAGCTCTGAAACCCTTCCTGGATGGGGACTCCACCACTGCCCTGGGCAACATGGGCCAGGCCTTGTTGACAAACCTTTCTGGGAAGAAATTGTTCTTCAGGTCCAACCTAAACCTCCCCTCATGCAACTTGAGGCCTTTTCTTGTCCTGTTGCTTGTTCCTTGGGAGAAGAGACCAATGGCACCTGACTCCAGCCTCCTGTCAGGGAGTTGTCAAGAGCCTGAGCCTCCTTTTCTCCAGGCTGAACAGCCCCAGTTCCCTCAGCCGCTCCTCACCAGACTTGTGCTCTAGACCCTTCCCCAGCTCTGTTGCCCTTCTCTGGGCACACTCCAGGAGCCCAGTGTCCTTCGGGGAGTGAGGGCCCCAAAACCAGACCCAGGATTTGAGGTACAGCCTCACCTGTGCTTCTCCCCATGTCCAACCCTATCTTCCAGCTGAGCCCCAGACATTCTGGGGCACACGCTGGGCAGCCGGGGTGCACCACATGCCAGCAGAGAGCATGGAAAATAATAAAGAAAAAACCCCCATCCTGACATATGCCCTGTGAATCAGGGTGTGGGGAGCTGGTTTGTCCAGATCCCCGTGGCAGCCCCTCCCTGCCAGACCTGCCTGGCTCCTTCTGGACTTGCTGTCATCTCCGCACCATCGACTTCAGCCACTGGGACCCTGTCCAGCTCGGAACTGGTGAGGAGGGGAAAAGAAAGAGACAAGAGTCAGAACTACTCACAGAGGCAAAATTTAATGGCAAGTCATCTTCCCTCCTTTATTACACCTTGGTTAGCCAAACAAACAAACAAAAAAAAATAATTCTGCAGGTAAAAAAAGTTTTAATGGTCACACAGCACTTTATACATATATCGTAAGCAACCAAGCATCCACATCTGCACATGAACGACACACCTCTAAGCATGGCCTCAATAGTCAGGTTGGGTTGGCTTTTTTTGTTTTTTATTATTCGGTTTTTCATTAAATACTGTACAGAATCAAGGCTACAAACTTCTTCCCCAACCCCAGCACTTAAAACAGTTACAGGCTGCTCTCATTTGTACATCACACAGTCGTGTAGCCAGTTTTAAGGCTCACAATATGCATCATGCTTTGGCTTTTTTTTTTCTTTTTTTTTTTGTGTGTGTGTTTTTACTTATTTAATTTTTTAAAGGTTTTAACCTTTTAAATTTTGTTACCCTTAAATATTACATACATACACAAAAAATTACATAGCTGCAGTGTGCTCACCACCAACCTCATCACCCAGGAGCTTCACATTATCAAAAGCTTTAGAAAAATCTGTAAACCTCTGTGCACGCCTCAGTTGGGGACAGCCAGTTACAGAGAGCTTAGTACGATGCCAGGGGAGCAGCATCCCCTCTTCTAGGGGGCCAATAAACACCTCCTCTGTAGGAAGGCCCAGGAACCCGTGCCAAAAGCTCTTGATTGCGACCAGAGGAAACAAAGAGACTTCTTGGGCAAAAGAGAGGACTTGAGAAGCTCTTCCCTGGGTGGGACGGGCAGTCTGACCAGCCTCTGCTGACCACCTTCCCCACGAGATGAGAGCTGTGGAGAGCTAAGGGTGGGCAAAGCAGGGAGCCCCAGAGCTCCTCTGTCCCTCCATCCCCAGCCGGAGCTCAGCCCTAAAGGGCTTTCTCCCTCCCTCCGTGGCTGGCAGGGCTAAGGACAGAGGCGTCGGCATCTGCAGATCACCAACCACTCTTTTGTGTGGTAAGAGGTTTAATCATTCACAGAACAAGCCTCTCTGCCTGCCCTTCCCCTTCCCCTGAGCAGCCGCCTCACCCCTCTGCCCCAGTCAGCCCTTCCTACTTGGGAGAGGCCTCCGCTCCTCTCTCCAAGGGATTCATTCATTTCCCCCCGGCCGCAGCCAGAACGCGGCCCTGAGCTCCGCGGGCAGCTCACGCTGCCCTGCCCAGGGCTGCAAGCATCTCTCTGCACCCCGGACAGTGGGTCTGCCACGCTGCCAGACGGGGCAGCGGGCAGGGAGGGTGTCTGCTTCCAGCAGAGGCAGATCCACCTGCAGACCAGAGCTTAGAGAGCTCTGCAGGCCCAGGGCTTTGTTCACAGCCAAGCCCTGCATCCCCCAGAGCGCCAGGAGCGGGATGTACCTTCTAAAATCCCAGCAGCGGATGGTGACACGAGGAGGGCTTTGGACAGCCAGCCCCTGGCTCCGGAGCATCACGGGGCAGCTGGAGACAGCAGCAGGCAGATGGAGGCAGGTGGGGGGACCTGGGTGCAGACCCTGACATTTCCAGGAGCCAAAATCACCAGGTAGATCTGCTGAGCTTCACCCGCTGCTCTCTGTTCCACAATGAGGTGGCCAAATCCTAGCTCGGGGGGGGGAAAGGACACAGCCATGCTGAGCCAGAGCAAAGGAGAGTGTTGGCTCCATCCTTACTTCTGGCAGAGCTGACCGCTGAGCCCGGCTGCTCTGCAGGAAGCCTGGCACCACCGGCTCACTGTGCTGGCTCTAAGGACCAACAGGCTCTCCCTGACAGACTGTGCTCCACATGGATGCTAAGTGGGTGCTTCTCCAATGCCTAAACACTGGGCAAATCCTTCCCAGCCCCAGAAGGGAAAATAAGTGCGTGCACACAGAAGAAGAGGCTTCAGGAAGGCATCTTGACCAGAAGACTCTGGCCAGTCACTGCTTCAAAGTGCTGATGGTGACCAGCTCAGACAGCTCTTGCTGCTGAAACACGGGCCGATCTGAGCAGCCGTTCCCCGGAGCACAGGGCAGTGCTGAGGGAGATTAGAGAATGTGCTGTGCCCCCAGCGCTGCCAGCCAGTGGCCCTGGGCCACCAAGGGAAACAGCGGGCAAGGGAAGGAACCGATAACAGCACACACCAGTGCGCTCCGGTCACTGGCTGAGTAACAGCACGGGAACGGTCACAAAGTGCTGCTGCTACAACAGGACCTCACCGTGACACAACAGCTTCTGTCCCTTGAGCAACGCTGGCTCAGACAGCTCCGAAATGCCCACTCACAGCCAAACGCCAGAGAAGCAGCAGCAGCAGCAGCTCCAGAGTAGCTGCGAGATCAACAACACGCCCCAAGGTCACGCACTGCCGCTTGCCCAGGCAAGGAGACAACCCAGGGGTAGGTGCAGTGCTGTGTGACAGCCAGGATGGCTGGGAACCAGAGGTGGATAGCCAAGTCATAAGGGCAGAACCTTGAATCCCGTGTGTTTCTAGAAGACAAGCATGAGTGCTGGTGGGGAAAGGGAAGTTTGCCTTATTCTGAAGAAAAACAAGCGGGGATGTGGCTGGCTAGAACTGCTTCCAGAAGCCCAACCAGAAGTGGATGGAAGCCCTGCAGCACTACCAGGGCAGCACAATTGCTAGCACAGAGCTCTGGTTCTGCCTACCAAGGCCTGACGGGAAGAACCTCATAGCTATCGGTGAACAACTAAGACTAGAGCAACTCCGTATGGTGTAGACAACTCCAACGCAAACACAATCCAATGTCTAAGGACATAGAAGCCAGGATAGACTTCAGAAAACCCATGGTAACGCAGAGAAAATGAAAACCCAGGAGGGCATCGCCCTTCACTTCCAGATACTACAGCAATCACTTCTCCTGGCTGGAACCCCACGAGAGCAAGCTTCTGGGTGTAGTGCTGGGTGGGAAGAGTCCTTGTGTGGAAAGGTGCCCCAAGATGAAAGTGCAGAGGGAACGTGGCTGCAAGACTGCTTCTGTGCGGGTCTCAAATCTTACCATTGCAGGGTCAAACTTGCAAGGAGGAGCACATACATGGGGCAGGAGGAAGGAAGAAGGGCTGGGGACAAAGAGTTATTCATGCTTAGACAACCTTTCCTCGGAGGAGCAATCAGGCCTACCACCTTCTTTGGAACAAACCAAGCTGAGGAAGAAAAGCTGGAAGGAGAAGCCAGTTTAATGGTAACGGTGTTTGCCAATTTCCTTTCTGCTGCTTTTCCCTTCTCCCCTGCACCTGCCTGTCCCTAACCTGACCGTTTATTTGTCCTCTGTCCACTCTGGGATGTTGGCCCCTGCTAAGGCAGCCCGGTACTGCTGCAAGACACCACGGATGCTTTTTATGAACCCCTTGGACAAAGGGAAGAGGGGGAACCCAATATCAGGGTAACCGCTCTTCTCCGGAAGGAAACTCCTGTAGCTCTTTCTCCTTTTCTTTGGTTTCACGCTCGGCTGCGCGGCAGAGTCCTGGGCAGCCTTCCCTTCGTCCGTTCGGTCTCTGGCCAGGTCCACCCCCCTGGCTTGGCCCGTGCTCTCCGAGTCCGAGTACTGCTGGAGATCACCAGCGTTGGGCGTCGAGGTGGTGAACTCCGACTCGTCCAGCTCCTCCCTGCCGTCGAGCGCCGAGTCGGACAGTTCGGCAGCCGCCCCCTGCTCGGAGCTGCTGCCGTACTCCGCATTGTCTCCGGGGCTCTCGGCCAGGGCGCCGCAGGCAGAGAGCAGGGAGGCGGAATCGGCCCCGTTGGCCCGTTCGTGGCTCCGCTCCACCAGCTCGTTGGTCTCCAGCCAGGACTCGATGCGGGACACCAGGCGCCAGCCGTGGCAGCGGAAGTGCTCGCGGATCTCGTGCTCGAAGACTTCCACCGGCCTCCGCAGCAGCTGCATCATGGACTGCACCACCCGGATCAGGGTCATCTCGTTGTAGCAGCGGCTGTTCTCGTAACCCTCCTGGAGACCCCGGTCGCTGTCAAAGCCCGCCTCGTTGTAGTAGGGCTCGTTCACTAGGATCAGACCTGCCGAGAGAAGGGGAGACAGCGAGGGGTTACGGGAGGAACTCGACCGCGAATCGCCATCGGGCAACGCCGGGCCCTGGTTTCTGCCCAGGAGGTTGAGGTTCAAGGGTCACAGCGGCGCCTGGCCGAGGCATCCACCAGCTTCGTCCGCAGCCACACCGGCACAGGCTGTGCAGGGAAGCCAAGGTTTGACTTCAAACAGGTAGCAGAGACAAGACTGGAGAACCAGGAACCTGCAAGATGCAATGGACTGGCAGGGCAAGGGCTCATGTGAATGGGTCTGTGACCTTCTGCTAGGGCAGCAGGGATCTTGGACACCACCAAGAGAGGCATTCAAGATCCTCGCCTGGCAAGGAAAGTTCCCCACCAGTGCAATGCAGAGGCATGCAGCAGCAGAGGAGGTCAAAGGGGCAGAAGAGGAGAGGTTTCACAGCTCCTTTCCCTCCCCTCCTAGCAAAAAAATCCATAAACACACCCAAAGCTCCTCCCCTCCCCCCAGTTTTTTCTTTTTTGCCTTTTAATCAGAACAAAGGTTGATCTTCAGTAACAAGCTTTGAGCTGGCCAGGTCCTGTCCTCTCCAGCTTAGCCCCATCAGACAGTGCAGTTCTGAGATGGAGAACACTGTGACAAGTCACCCACACTGAGCTTTCTCCTGCTTGCTTCTGGTTTAATGTAATCCCATGTATGTAGCAATGGCACCAGCATTGCCAGGCTGCTGGCAGCCTGCCACCGACTGCATTAGAGCTGCTGGAGGTGAGATCATGAGTCTCTCAAAGCCTGGGCAGCAGGAGGGGGAGAAGAGGTCTTTCACTATCACCGACTTGCTCCAGTAAACCACCTAGCGTGTTTCATTCCCTAAGTCTGGATCCTCAGCCTTATAAATGAGGAAAAGCCTTTTTTGTGGTGTCATTCCCCCCCAGAAGGACAGAGGTGGACTGTGAGACGTCTGAGGAGAAGCTGCCTGCAGGCAGAAGTCCTTGCTCTGTGTCAGAGGTTTCTCAAGTCACAAGCCTGGGCTCCCTGCACAGAAAGTTGGCCTTGAGGAAGAGATTTGATTTAGTCTGTCTGCCCTCAAAGTAGATAGGGCAGGGCAAAGCCTGATGGCAGGAAGCCCAGAGGCTGGTCTAGACACACCCCTGATTATTCTCTTCTTTGAAAGGAGCATAAACACCACCATAGTGTGCAAAAACATGCCTGGTGTAGGATGGGTGGGTGACTCAGTGGGAAGAAAAGACGGTCCTGAGAAGGAAGCCCAGTTTAGCAACTTGAACTGACTGTGGTAACTGACCGAGGACAATGTGGTTCACCTTTGTCAGCTCTGAATACCAAGGAAAAGAGCTCTGTGCTTTGCTGCTGCAGTGAGAAGGGAAAGCATTGTGTCAGCGACCTGGGACACAGCCAAGAACCAGGACATGAGAAAAGCCTGCACTTGCTTTGACTGCTGAACTGGAGAGATAAGGACACTGCTTTGTCCAGCAAGGTGAGAGCAAAAGGCAGCACTAACCCAGCTGGGGCGGCAGATCCCAACTGTGTGCCTCCCCTCCAAGCCTCCATCCCCTCCTCCCCCTGCCTGTTCCTGTCCCACAGGCTCTGCAGGAGCCTTTACCTTGGATAGAGATGAGTACTTGAAGGAGGCTGGATTTACTGGTCCACCTTTCCGTCCCCTGAAATGCACATACAAGCGTGTTAAAAGGCTGAAGCACCATCAGTTTGCTCTACTATAATTATTACATGAAGTGTGGTCCCAGTTTCTCTCCATTCCTATCGCTAAGGTTCTGCAGCTCCCAGCAGGAATGCAGGACTAACTGGACAAGCATGCGATGTGCTAGCTGTCCCATTTTACCAACCCACCTCTCCATTATTTTTTGCCAGTACCACACCCCACACCAGGCTAGTTCTGCCTGGTGTAGCCTTACACACCACACACCAGTTCTCTCCCCAGCTGCCCTATCCATCTACCTGTCCAAAACACAGCGCTTCCCTGGAGCTGTTGGTTCCAAGTCTACAGCTGGACTTTGTGCCACGCTACATGATTGGAGAGACAGGGACCCAAATCACGGGAGAACACCCCATGCTGGGATTAGCATCTCTGCTCTGTCCAACCACGACACAGCCCGGCTGGTCTGACCACAGCCTTCTCATCATGGCAGATCAGACAAGAGCCAAATACAGTCCCAGAAGGAGCCAAACTACATCCCTTACCTGATCCAGACATCTAAACCAGAGCCCAAGCCCAAGCCACCCCCAGCTCAAGCGCCAGCCAAGACCAGAAATCACCAGGACTCTTGGCTGGTAGGACATGACTCGTTCCCAAAGCAGCCCATGGGGAAGAAGCCTCACCTTGCCTATCCACGTCCCCAGGAGGCTGACACACACTTTGCCGTTGTCGTACAGGTTGGGATTCAGTCTCCCACTGCACTGGGAGAGGTAGCGGAAGAGAGGCGGGACAGCAGGGTAGATGTTGGGGAGCTGGATGTCAAAGAGGAAGAGGCCATCTTCGTAGGGTGTGCGCGTGGGGCCTTTTATAAGTGCTGAGAAGAGATCCTGTGGAGAAGCGATATAAGCCAGGCACTGAGAAACATCCTCCTGCTTTGGCAGGGCTGTATTTACATAGGGAGGGAGAGGGGCTGTGATTAACTCAGCCCTCACTAGAGGCAGCTCAAGAAATCCATCTCAGGGCACCTGACCCCCAGAAGCTGCATTTCTACCACAGCCTGAGAGCCCTGGATCTGCAGCAGGGCTTTGAGGAGGGCCAGCTTACCCCAGGGCTGCTCACCGGTTACACCAGCCCCTGCCGCCTGCCCACCTGCCCTCCCTGCCTGGGTTGGGCAGCTCAGTGAGCAATGCATCCAAACCAGGCTTCCTGCAATGAGGAGCTCCCCACTGTTTGCCCCCCTGGCTCGGGGAATGCAAATGCAGCTGGTCACAGTCACTACAGCTCCAGTGCACATTCCTGAGGCTCTAATCCAAGGGATTAAGGCTAAGCAGGGAATTCCAAGGAAAGTAATCTGGATGCTGGGCCCAGCACTAACACACAGGCATTTGAGAGCAGGCACTTGCCATTCGATCCTCAAAGGTTTTCACCATGATGCCATCAGGCAGGGAGGTGGCCAGGAGAGCCATCTCCTTCCGCACAGTGCTAAAGAACTTCTTCGCTTCTGGGGGCTGGAACTCCATCTTCTTGAAGGCGTGGGTATCTGTGGGGCAAGGAGGAGATGGATTAAAGGCTGCCTTTGGAAACTCCCAGGGGTTCCTTCTGGAGGCAAGTCCATCCATGCGTTAAAGCTGTAACTTGAAGAGGAGCGTTGACTTGCTTTTGTGCTGGGCCAGGAGGCAGCCTAGATATGATTTGGTTCCCCCCCCACTGTGCAGCAGCCACAAACCTGCACCTCTTGTTCTCATCATCCCACACAAAACTCCCTGTGTCCCACAGGGAGCCCTGTCCCACAGCTGAGCCAACACCACCACTGCACAAAGCGATGACCATTTCTCTGCAAAACCCGAGCATAGCTCCTCAACTTCATTTCTACACGCTCCCGGTTCAGACCAGTTTGCCCACTTTTCCCCTCAGGCCTGGCTCAGCTGGCTGGCTCACCGAGCACCTTGGGCTCCGCCGTCACCAATGTTCCACACGACCAGATGCTCTCTTTTATTTTTGGCTGATTAACATTGGCACAAGTGAACAAGGACACTCCCCAACGAGGACACCCAGCACAGGAACACCAGCTGTTTGTTCCTGCTCTGCTTCTCAGCCAATCCATCCCTGCAACAAATCCCGCAGCTTTCAAGGAAGTTCCTGCAATGGAAAGTGACTGGTTTCCACAGCCCTCCAAAGGTGGTTACCAATGTGGACCAAGGGGAAGCCCACTTCTGTGGCTTGAGGAGTTAGGGTACTGCCTAGAGATGCCATCTAAAAGCAAGGTTTAAGGCCCAGAATACTGATTGTACTACAGCAGTTGTCTTAATTTCTCCTCCCCAGTAAATGAGCTGTGAACAGGACTAGGAAGAGAGGAGACCTCATCCAAAAGGCCTAAGGCAAAGGTTTTGGAGAAAGAACCAGACAGGACAGCAATGAAGGACAGTGTCCTGGCACACTCACCTGGAGCATACTCCAACACGGAGAAGACTTCTCCCTTGGCACTGGTAAAGGTGACTCCAGGCTTGCCTCCACTCTGCTGGCAGAGCACTGGTGTCTCACTGGGCCACTCTGATCTCACTGGTGTCTGTGCCTCTGCTTTTTCCTCTTTCTTCTCTGTCTCCACCATGGCTTCCATCTTTTCCTCCTCTGCAATAGCCACATTATCCAAGGTTTTCTTGAGATTTTCCTGCAGCTTTTTAATATCATCTAAGAACTTCTTCTCCCGAGTGGGTTTTTCCAGCTCCACAGTTGGAGAGGTGGGAGAACCAGTCAGCAGCTGCTCCACAGTCATATTTTTCAGGCTTTCCAAGATCTTGATGGCCTCCTTTAGCTCCCGGAAGCTCTTTGGGGCTCCGTCCTTGCCAGCTTTCTCTGCAGCAAGATCTGCAACTGCCATAGCCACAGCTCCCTGGACTTGTTCCTCTACTTTTTTCACCTCCTCCGCTGCCGGCTCCTCAGGCTCTAACTCCTCAATTTTTGGGTGGTCGTCTTCCATGAGGCCATTGTCTGTCTCCCAGCTGTCACTTTCATCCTCCCACTCAGAGGATGCCCCGCTGGTGCTGCCGTCAACAGAATCGTAGTCCGACTCCTCAATTTCTGATTCAATATTGTATAAGTGCTAAAGGAGAGAGCAGAGTTACAAGAGACACCAGAGCAGTTAGGTTGAAGCACAGAGCTTTCATTGTTTTTTTTCAACAGAAGCAAGTCAGTTCTCCATGAAAAGGGAGCTCTCAGAATTTGTGGGGCTGTTCCAAACACTTCCATCTATACGGGGTGGACTGTGTTTGACCCAACCATGAATGATCAGCACAACTTATGGATCAGCATAGCCCCCTCCTGCAGCTTTCAAAGTAGAGCACTGGAGGAAAACTCGGGCAAGTTCTAGGCAGGCTGCAGCCATCCTGATGGCTGGAATCCAGCCACCACAGAGGACACAGACACCAAGCAGCTACCTGGATGCCCCAGGGTTTCTGAATGCAGAGCAAGTTCAGAAGGTGTGGGGTATCGTGTGTGGAGTCAGTATTTCTGGTCCTGCTTCTGCACCAGCAACTGTGTTGGCACAGAGCCCTGGTTTGGCTGCCTCCACACACCATCCCTCCACAGAGACAATGCTGGAACCAGGAAAACATTCCCACACCAGCTTTCTTCTTCTATGGCACACACCACTTGCGGGCAGAGCCTTGTTATGCTGCTGTTGAATTTGAAGCAGCATTGACATACAACTGGGACAACGAAGGCTGACCCAAGCTGCTGAACAAGCTCTTACAGAAAACATTCTCTTCCCCTTCGCTACTGAAAGCTGAACCCACCCACACTCTGTCCAGTCCCTCCTCTGACAGTCACACTTTTGCACATGCTAAGTCTCTTACGAGGTCGCCTTGCAGAGGCTTAGGGACATACTCCAGCTACGAGCACCAACACAGAAGCAGAGGAGCAAGAACAACTTTATAGGGCTGTGTTCAGTGTTAGAAGATGGAGCATTTTATCCACAGGCTTCTGACACTTGAATGACAGCCCAAGAATCCTCTTAATCTTGCAAGATATGAGCCCAGAGGCCAAAGCGCACGGACACTCAGTCATCTTGTCAGAGCCCTGTACTGAACCAGCACTGTTTAGCCAGCCCTGTGCCACCCAGAGCCAGGCAGCCAGCAGAGGTTAGTTGGGTTCAACACAAGTGACTGCAGGCAGGGAAAGCCATCAAAACTCACTGCCCTCAGAGCTAATCCAAATCCGAGTCGGAAAGTTAATTAGCCAGTTATGCCATCTTTATTTTTAGAGCTGAGAAAAAGCACCCAGCCAGCTTGTCCCTGGGCACACGGACAGGCATTGATAAATCACGGCTTTACCAACTGATAATTCGTGCTCCTGACATTTCCCCAACTCCCCTAATTACGCAGATGAGCGGAATCGAAGGGACTGGGGTGACACAGCAGGAGCTGCTGCAGAGCCCCAGCACCGCAGCCCGAGAACAGCCCTTTGTGGAGCACGCATCAGACCTCCGATTGTGCCCGTGATCCAAGCACATGTGACAACAGGGGGAAGGGAGACAGCAGCCTGCTTTGTAACACTCCAGTCCACTGCCATAGTGCGGGCATTGACTATTCTACTGTAATTAATGCAGAGCTGCTCGGGTGAAAAAGAAATCTTGACGGAGTACTTTCTGCTCGCAAAGGCGTCTCTGCGGCGGAGGCAGCGGTGTTCTCTGCCACGGTGATGGAGATGGGAGCCTACAGAAGCAGGTCTCATCTTGAGGCTGTCTGCCTTCGTTTGAGGCAACAAGGAGAAGAGACATGGGATGAAACTGTACATGGAGCAGTGAATAAGATTACAAGACAGTACGACTATAACCCTAGAATGACACAGGAGACAAATCAAGGGGGTTAAGTGGATTAGCAGTGGGGCTGTATCTATAATTTTTAAGCTCGCATCAACGCTTTTCCTTCCCTGCCCTGGAAAGGGATTTGGGTCAGATGCCCAGATTAGCTAAGGTGACAACCTGTGGCCCTAGTCCAGCTTCTGAAGGAGCTTCTTTAGCTGAAGAAAACACTCTGGTGCCATTCCACAAGCAAGACAAAACAAGTCATTGTCTTTTCAGCAGTGCCTTAGTTGGGCAATGCAGTGAACCAGGGCTCAGAAGTCAGAACTGATGATCCCTGAGCTCTGCAGGCTCCTGGGCAAAGCAGCAGGTGCTGGAGGCTGGGAGCAGGGCTGTGAACATGCAGCACAGCCTGTGAAGAGACCAACGGTCTGCTCATGCCTTCCTGTACTCTATATTCAAGAGCAGCGATGACCAATTAGCTGCTGACAAAGGAAGGACTCTTGTGCTAACAGAAGTGGGAAACCACCCCATCGTATGGGAAGACAGCAATAAATAGAGCAAGGTTCCCTTACACAATGAACCCAGAATTTAGACCCAAGGCTTGTCACTCAGCTAAGAATTACAGGGATATCACGAACTGGAACAGAACCTCACCTGAGGCAGAATGATAGTCTTGGAGTTATCAGCCCACACCACTTCCACTTTACTGCTGACATCCACACGAGCCACTTGTCCGACCGAAGGCTGTGGAAACAAGAGCAGGTTGTCAGCCCCTTTTCTTTCCCAGGCATTTCAGTGCAGAGGCAGGAAGGTTTGGAGAAACAGGTACTCCCCAGCTGGAGAACCACTGAAAGCAATGCTTGCAGGCTGCTGCAGAATTGGCAGGAGTCCTGGGGTCACACCAAGAGGGAGAAGAATCCTACAGATTAGGGTTTCCATGTAACACCCCACAACCCCACCTCGGAGAGGGGGAAAATCCCCTCACCGAAGGAGGAGGGGACCAGGAGGGCTGGGCTGGCAGCAGATCCTGACTTTGCCCCAGGAACAGGGCTGCTGCGGGGCTGTGGCCTCAGCAGGCAGCATGGCCAGGGCGAGGGGACAGGGCAGTCCCCTGAATGGGGCTGCCCTCTAGTGGGGTGCCACCAGCCAGCCCTGTGCTCCCACACCCAGCACCAGGGGCTCCCAGCAGCTTCTACCAGCAGAGCAGGCACAGGCGTGAGCAGACAAGTCACGTTCAGCACTGGGCGTGCACAGTAAGTGGAACCCTGCACTGGGAGGAGGTTATTTAGGTCAGCTGAGCAAGCTCAGATGTGTTTCATGCTTCCGAAACTGGAGCCGAGGTAGGAGCTGCACTACAACTTTTAACCCTTTTTTAGGCCAAAAGCAGAAGGTTTTCCCTGCACAGTAAGGAAGCCTGTTTCCTAGCAAAGAGTATCCTCTACAGTATAAATTGCTCCCTCTTTCTCCCCAGGCAATCAATCAGCTCCACAAAATTAACATGTACATAACTCAGATGAAAACCAGGACTCCAGTCTTCTGTTGCCAAGTGAAACTGGTTTCATGACAAATCCATCTTCACTCTCACTCCCAAGCCTACAGAATATCCTAATATTAGAGGTTACTCTGAAATCCCAAGCAAGAGTTTAATTAAACCCCCTCAGGCATATGCTCAACTCCTGTCTCAACTTTGTTCTTGCTCTGTCACCAAGGTCAAAGGATTTCAAGGTTCCATTCCACCAGGCTTAGAGATTTGATGTGACTCATGACAGCAGGGGACATGGACACAGAACTAGCTAGCTAGGGAGTTCAGGATGCCCATGAGGGGCCTGAGGCTCTCCTATTAACTCTTTCAAGTGTCTCCACTAATACCTGGCGACGATGAGGTCACGTAACTGTGCCCAGAACCTACCTCATCTTCTTTAGCTGTGGCTCCATCCGAGTTGCCAATGCGAATCACAATGTCGGTAGTGCGGAAGCGAAAGTCTGGGTGATCAGCAATGTCATACACACTCACGTCCTCCTCCTCCCCGATCAGCTGCTCAGAGACAGAAGGTGAACATGTCAGCCCCAGGATGCTGCGCTCGCACTTGAACACTTTGAAAGTACTTTGGGTTATATTTTGTCATTTTTTCAATTGCTCCCACAGCCTGCAAGGAACTGCTAATGTCCCTTCTTGGCACACATCAATCAAGGCACGAGGAAAGGAAGCAGATACTCTGTCTTATCTGCTCACCTTCACCTTTGCTTCAGGTTCCAACATCACTATGATCACAGACATGCAAGAACAACACTTTATTCCCTTCCGAACACTCAGATTCTCAAAGCAGTTCACCAGGGACCAAAGGATTAAGAGTTTACTTTTGAGCCAATTCAAGGCAACAGGAAAGCTTGTCAATTACTGAGAAATATCTTTCCTTTGATTCCTCCTGGAGGAAGAGAGCTAGGAGCCCAGCAATAATGAGAAATGGGTGAAGCGGTGCACAACCCCAGGCCAGTGACTTTCTGCCACTGGATGCAAAGGGCTCTGCTCACTTATCACAGTGTGGTCTCCCCTGCTAAGGCAGAAAGCAGCACACCAGACTTGTGTGGACTGAGTACCCCTCTCATCTCAACTAGACTGTAGTCTATCAAGACTCTGCTAAATGGTGTTCCTACAAGCCCCAAGGACAATGTATCAGGCAATATACACTGACTATAGGTGATAATGCCCAGCAGAGACAAGCAGGACAACATGCAATAGACTGATTCCATGAACTAGCAAAGATATGGGAAGGAAAAATTATCATCATGAACTCAAGAAATCAACAGTCTGTGACTACTTCAGCAAAAATCTTCATCCGTACCAGAGCATGATGTTGACTATGGGGTGCCTGCTCTTTGCTGCCGTGCAGGCTTCTACAAATACGAAGCGACACCACCTCCAGCTAAGCCCCAAAGGCCCACAAGCACATGGCTGTTCCCATCCTCAAGGACAAACTCCACTGCAGAGATGACTTCCAGGCTTATCTAGGAAGCTTGTGCTGTTCTGTGGCTGCCTTCTCGTAGCTGGTTCCAACAGGCCCTGGCTTCTGCACTTACCTCCACATCATCTCCGCTGGATTTCAACTTGAACCACTTCACCACACAGGTACGGCCAATATGGTCACCAGACTGCACAACTCCATACAACCCGGGGTCCTGGGAGCTCTGAGCTTTAGGTTGTAATGGTAGGGAGGAAAATAGACAAGTTAAGTGGAAGAGCACAGACTTTGTACAGCAACTGAGGCTGTCGGCTCCTGAGCCCTCATGGCTGGAACCTTCCATATGTGAATGGCACGAGGAAAACCAGTGCTTCTTACAAAGTGAAAATTGTACTCTGCTAACAAGCAGCATTTTAATAGGGCATGGAATGATGATACAGTAAGACTACGGTACATTGGACTGGGTGAACATGTTCAGTTTGGGACCGCTTTTGAGCTCTATCACCAAGAGAAAACACACTGTCACCTTAGTGCTCTGCTCCCCAAATCCGTTCTGCACCAAGAGCGTTAAGAGTTTCTGGACAGGCTGGTCAAGAGTTCCCTGAGAGCAGTCCTGGCTGCCAAGTTCTTAAGCTAGAAATGTGCCACCCACAACAGTTTTGCTCCTCTGGACACAAAGGTGGGAGGCAGACAGAATGCAGGCAGGTATATGTGTGCGTACACATTCATCAGGGGTCCAACAGCATCAAAGTTGGAGGTAGACCACTCCTCTAGGCCTGGGCTGTTATCCAGCACACTGCTCTCCAGACATCTTTCAGATTTATCTAGCTGCTGGTGACCCACCTCCCAGCATCCTTAGCAGGGGGACGCAAGGAACTGCAGGCCTCCCAGACTGCTTGGAAAGTATGTCTGACAGACAGGCTAATACAGATTCCCAGAGGCCAAGTTAGAATGGCAGAGCTGGAGCTGACAGATAATTTTAGTTCAGAGAATGGTTTGGAAGGGACCTTAAAGACCACCTAGTTCCAACCCCCTGCCATGGGGGTTTCCACAAAGAACATCTTACCCACAAGAACAGATCAGAAATGACCACGCAAAATAGCATTTTTTTTGCTAAGCCAGATTTCCCTCTTCCTAACCTGACAATATCTTGTGCTCCCCACTGCTGAGGGTCTACCACTGCTAGAAAAGAAAAGGAGCTGAGAACCTGATGCTGTGACATCAATATTTTGTATCCAAAAGCTGTAAGTCTCCTTGAACTTGTACTATGACCCTTACCAGCATCACCAATTGGTTTGGTGAAGAAAAGGGATGCAAGGAGATGCATCTGGATCCCAAAACCCTCCGAGAAAAAAAACAACGGAGGGTCACAATAGACCAGCCATACAGAGAAAGCAGCCTGGGGTGAGCTGTTCTTTTCTGACCTCCTGCTGTGAGAGTTCAGAGATGTCTGTACTAACAAGGAGAAGATGACCACCCCTACTCTACAGAAATAGTGACAATCCTAGCTTTGCTCCTTGGCACTTATTCCTTCCACATCTTGCCTGTTGTCAAAGCTCAGCTTTGGCATTTAAACAGCTGTTCCCTGTTGACATTCACATTGTCAGCTCAACCACAGCCTGTCCCTTGTTAGGCTCTCGTGCCTACCTCAGGTGAGTACTATCAACAGCTACCATAAAAAAGGCTACAATGTACATTAGGAGATCTAGATTGATGAATACTTTGCAATTAAGACCATGTTTGTTCCCTGAGGAGAGCATGGTTTTGACACCCCATACCTCTTTTGTCCACCACAAAATCCCCAGGGCAGAACTCGTTGTTGTCCAGATGATGGACTGGAATCAGCTCGTTGGAGCGAATGTTTGTCTCCACGGTGCCATCCTGCCACATCACGTCAGCTGAAGTCATCGTGGTCACCACTTCTACAGCAACCCTGGGAACACAGAAAAGCAGTAAGTGAGAGGGAATGTGCACGAGCACAACCAGAACGTGATGCTGCCAACATCGGGAATGAAGATGGATCTCAGCAACCCAGAAGTGTCTATCAGCAGGCTGGGAAGCAAGTCAGGAAACCTCATCTAGTCCCAGTGGAAGCAACTTCACAGCAGGCTTTGTTTTGATGGGTTCTCAATCCCTGCAGATGTTACACTGCTGACAGTCTACATTGCAGGAGGACCTTCCAGGGAGCTGATGCTGAGCTCAGTTTTATTCCTAGTGAAGCAAATTAACACCTCCCAGGACTCACTTTATACCCCTAGCAAGAGGCAGGACAGGAGCTTCAAATATTCTGAAACTTCAGATCTTCTTCACTGAAGCACCTACTAGCCTGGAAGCTCTGAGAAGTCTTTGAAGCTAAAGCAGCACAGGACTGGAAAGGAACGATAAAGCAGCATCCATCTCAGCCCTTCTGGAAACAAAAAAACAAAAGGCAACACACTGAATGTAGGGAAAGCAAAAGGATTGTGAGACACGAGTCTCCTTCCCAGCTGTTCAAACACATACATGTGTGTCTCTGCAGCTCAAACATGCAACAGTGGACCATGTGCTGGTACTCTGCCATGGGGCTGAGAGCTGCTTGAAGAGAGCAGTTGCTTGGGGGCAGAAGGAGCAGATCTGCAGCCTAGTTGGATGGGCTCTTCTAATGAGCCCTCCAACATTTTCATGTCTCCTACAGAACAAATGGAATCTCACACTGATTTTGAATTTTGCCTTTCTTTCACTGGCCAAGCCTTCCAGACATGACACGACTGCTGCATTTATGTTGGTTTCAAGTCAAACCATAAAGAAGATACAATAGGCAAATAGAACTGCTTCCCTCCAGCAGTGCTTTAATGAATGTCAGAAATATTTTTCAGTTTCTAGTAGGGCCCCCACTCAGCAGCAGAAATTATCAGGGAAAGAAATCTGTAAGAGGTCAAGCATGGTGGGTGACATCCAACAGATGGTTCCAGGGGGAAGGGGGGTATGTGCAGCTGAGGATGGGAGAGCAGAAAGGCCAGCTACTCAACGAAAAGATACGGTCTTGTCTCTATCACAAACAAAAATCACAACCTGGCATTAGTATAAATCCCTGTATATCCTCACTAAGAAATAACCAGAGGTCTATGGACTGCCAGAAGAGCAGCAGCAGGTCACTGAAGCCACATGCTGAGCTGGCCCCCTGCAGAGATGCCCATGAGCTGACACATCAGATCTGGTGACAAACTGCAGCCAGCCCATCCATTCTGCATCGCTCAGAGCTGCCTGGCAGCACCTATTGATGGCCTCACCAGCTTCTTCTGAATATTCAAACAGCAAAGACCACTCACACTGAGCTGTGACCAGCTGCCACATATGCCCTTGGAAGTATCAGCTGGGGGTTCACATTCTGTGCTGAGAAAGCCTCTATTTCTTCTTCTCTGCGACGTGGTCATCTGCACAAAGCACCCCACCATCTCAACTCTGCATTTCCTTGTACAGGAATTTGTGTTGTCTAAGGCATCTCCCCCCACTGCCTGTATGGTGCAGAAAGCTACCAGTTTAAACTCCCCGTAACAGAGCCTTCAGTGAAGCAGAGGCACTCAGCAGGCGGGCGAGAAGTGAAAAGTGAACAGAGAATCAGTTCCCAGGAATTTTATCACACACTCCCATTTCTTCTTTCACTCAAATACTGCCCAGCTGATGTTTGTGACCTTCAAATCCAATTTCTCCTAGCCCCACAAGGACTAAAGGAACAGCTCTCTGTGCATACAGACAAAGCTAAAATACCCAAACAAAATGTGAAAGTAGTTCATGGCATTCTCAAGCTACTGGATCCCTTGAATCCTGATAACATCACTGGTCTGGAAGGACTCTTACATATTATCTTGCACTAGTCCATTTCCGATGCAGGATCTGTATACAATTAAGTAGGGAAGCCAGCAAGACAGGCCAGCCAGTTGTCAGATGTCTTTGCATCCCCTATAAGAAATTTATACATTCTCAAATTAGGTAAAAGCTGCTGAGATCCAGTTTTATCTAGAGATGGGCAGATACTTGCAAAACTTGCTCCCACAAGCTACTGAAATAATTCCTCCAGGGCTCTCAAGGAGTGCAGTTCGTTCATTAAAAAAAAGCCCAAAAAGTATCTGCAACTTTTTGCCAGCAGTATCTCTCTCCAGAGCAGGACAAGGATAACAGAGACTGCTGCAAGACAAACCTCTGCCAGCACAGCCCCGCATGCTGCTCTGGAGACAGCTCGTGGCAGAGAAGCTGTCCACCCCTGCTCACATGGTCTGTCCTCAGCCTCTGCAGAGGCTGCCAGTGAGCTGACCAATTAGTGTCATGTTTAAGCTGTACAATCTTTATTCACCTGTCTCCTCCTCTGCCTGCAGAGCCCAGAGCAGCACAGATATTCTGCTGATACCCTGAGGCGTAGCTGAAATAAAATAGCATCAGTGTCACGTCACGTGGGCCCAGTTTCATCAGGAGCTGGACTGAGACCAAGCTGATTTCACAGGGGCCACTGCACAGTCATCACAAGATAATCGCTGGTGGTTAACTACCGAGCTGCGTCCTAACGCGGGGCAAACAGTCATCCTCTGCCCAAGCTGAGGAGGTGGTTTACATCTTACAACTTTGCTAGGGGAGATTTTGGCAAGACTATCCAGATTCGGAAATCCAACTGACCTGTCTCCTGGCTTAAACTCTCGTGAAATCTTGGTCTTCTTCTTCTTGTGCTTCCGCTTCAAGTTTTTGATGGAAAGAGGAATACTTTTCTTGCGGCCAGTGCCGCTGCCGCTCTGGGAGGAGGCAGTGGAGCTGGCAGAAGAGGTGACAGAGCTAGTGTCATCAGTGTCATCAGCTGCCTCATCGTCAGCATCCTGCTCCATGGACTGAAGCCGGTAGTCAGACGACCCCTCATCTTTCAGCAGAAAGGGAGGCTGCTGCTGTCGTGCTGCTGCTCCCCCTTTCTCCTTCCCCGTTTCTTCAGGCTGCTCCTCCTTCCTCTCCCCAGGACTCAGTGCATTGTTGGAAGAGTCATCCAGCTCACACTTTGACTCAGGCTTAAGCTCTTCTGATTTTTGGTCAGCAGTTGCAGCAGACTCTTTGTCAGGGGCTTCACTGGTACCCTGTGACTCTGGGGAGCATGACATAATCTTCACAATCTGCTTCTTCAACAGCCGCCTCACCTAGAGAGAGCAGAGCTGGATGAGACAATGTGCCCATACACCCAGCAAGCTGCCAGCCAGCCAAGGGAATGGCTTTAGCTTTGTACGCAGGAAAACAGCACCCCACGGGCCTCTGCACACCCTACCTGCACCAGGGGATTCTGTGAGCCAGCATCTCCCCACTGATCTACTCAGCAGCAGCACTGGATCAGTCCAAGGAAAGGGAGCTTTGCTCCTTCAGGCTATTTTAAGCATGTTCTGAACTCTTTGTTACAGGAGGTCACAAGAGCTGCCCAAGTTAATCTATGTAACAGACACAGCTATGCAGGGAGGTCACCGTCCACACTGATGACATCCTGTTATTCTAGGAACACTGCTGCTCTACAGCCAGTGTGTAGAAACCATGGCATGATTTGTTTGCCCTGGGAAGAAAAGGTTTCTTGTCTTACTATAGCAAGGACTTAACTGAACAGTCCAGCTCCACAAGAAACCTGAGGTCATGGTAATGAAAAGGACACATGTCTAACAGTCCTGGGTGTCAGAGCACACCAGCTGTGACAGAGCTTGACCCCTGCAAGGTGACACCTCTACATTCAAGGTCCTGTTCATGCTCTCTGGTGGCATTAGCTGCATGCTGCACCCAGAGCAGTCAGACTGTACAAGGTGACTTGCTGCTGGCAACAACAATAAGCCATTACTCTTTACAACTGCTTCAGGAGTCACATTTCAGACCACATGACTACCAAAAAGATTTCTGCTTTAAAAGCCCCAGCGACCAAAATTACATAGAGAAGTCAATGCCTCTCTCGACCCCCACAGACTCACCTTTTTGGCAACTGATCCTTCACCCAGGACACAGTTCCTCTCAGGGCACTCACAAGTGATTTTTGCAGGTTCCACTTTGTCTGGGAACACATAGAGGCACCTTTCCCCAAGCTGCCTTTGGGCATGGTCAAAGCACCCCAGACGCTTTACCCTGGTAGGACAGGATGAGACTCATGACCAAAGAGCAACAGTAGTAACAAAACCTTATCAATCATCTTTATCAATGCTTATTAATACCTAAAGGGTGGGGGTCAAGAGGATAGGGCCAGACTTTTCAGTAGTGCCCAGCAACAGGGAAAGAGTCAATGGGCACAAACGAGAACCCAGGAGGTTCCATCTTTGCTGTGAGGGTGCCAGAGCCTGGCCCAGGCTGCTGAGAAAGGTTGTGGAGTCTCCTTCTCTGAAGAGATCCCAAACCCACATGGATGTGACCTTGGGCACCCTGCTCTGCGTGACCCTGCTGGAGCAGGGGGGTTGCATGAGATGATCCCCAGAGGTCTCTTCTAACTCCTGCTATTCTGTGATTCTGTGACCAGGCTCTTCACAAGGAGGCATGACTTTATGCCAGTTGGCACTGCTTCTGGGATGGCAGAAGCTAACACCACACCAAATCTTTTCCAGGCACACAATTCTAAAGGAGAAGTGGGAATCTCACCAGGGACTTGGTGGGGATACAAAGGGTTTGGGTGGGACACAAGTCACTCCTCTTTTTCCAGTCCCCCCTTCCAGAGACAGCTGCCAAGAGACATATGAAGCTGGCATTGTTTTTATTTGCTGTCATCTGAGAGCTCCTCTCCTCCAGCTTATGAACTCCAGGCAGGAACCACGCTGCACTGTCGTTCTCATCTGACTTCTCTTGCAGTTTTGTCCAGCCCATTTTTGTGGCTGCAGCCTGCAGAGGGCACCAGATGCTCCCTCAGCACCAGCCTGGGTCCAGAGCAGGACTCGGCAGGAGCTGCCTGCTGCACATACACAAGGCAAAGACCACAGAGGTGGCCACAAGTGGAAGGACAGGCTAAGAGGTGAGCTCCTGCCAAACACAGCTTTCCTCGATGCACTTGTCAGCTAGAGAATACCTGGTGAGAATTGGTGGGATTCTTGCCCCCGTGTTGGTAACTCAAGTGTCAGCTACACTAATTTGGAAGCTATTCTCTCTCGTTTTTGAAGCTCTGGAATACACAGTCATACAACAAGGAGAAAACTGCCATGAAGACAGCAGCACTGTGTCTAATCAGTTGGTGGCATGTCACTCATGGTTTGGGCAGGCCCTGGGTGCTAGGTGTGGAAAAGGGGTTTTCAACTGGTCTCACCTGGACAGGTTCTCCTGGCTGATGATAGAGGGAGGAGGGCTCACACTGTCAGTACCTCCAGGACAGAAGCTTTTAGTGATCCAAGTGACCTTTAGTTCTACGACCTGTACCTACAATGCAAAGGGAGAGAAGGTAATTTAATTTTCCAGAGTCTTTCCTAAACCAGTGTTACAATCCAAACATTTATGCACAGGAAAGCAGCAAACCTGCTTTTATCATGTAAGATGGCCAAGTGCAGTTTTATCACATCCAGGCCCACTACAGTGCTCCCAGAGCATGGTTCTTGGCAACACCAAGAGCTTCTACAGTCTTCAACTCCCAGAAAGACAACATGTGGCTTGGGATGGAAGCTGTCATACATACAAATCAGCAGTCCAGTACCACAAAGAGACTTGGAGCTGCTCCCTCTTTCACGACAGAGTCAGTGACATTTCTCCCTTTTTGGGTAGCATGCAACACTAAGTTTCAGTAGAAGAGGTGCTTCTACTAGCCCAGTGATCAGCAGTACTGGCCTCTAAGTGTATTGGCACAACCACCTTACAGGGTGCCCTTGGGAAGAGCAAGCCCAAACCACGCTCAGAAGTCCTATCAGTCCACAATGAGAAATTTGTCACCTCAGAACAGAGACATGGTGCATTTGCTCTTGGAAGGTTACCATGGCAAGCTGACTCTGCTTCAGAAAGTCATCCAGGACCATTCTGTGCAGAAGGTGGTCACGTGTCAGCCTGTCAGTCCTTACCTCTTCCACCACCACTCTGAACTTGCTCTTTGTGCTCAGAACAGGCTTCACACCTGAGAGCCATTGCACACTGGAGAAGACTTTAGAAGGCCCAATGAGGACTTGTCCAGGATAAAAGCCATAAGAATCATCAAAGAAGAGACCCTGTGGGAGAAAGGGAAGGGGGGAAAAAAAAGAAAAGCCAGCATAAAGGACTCAGCTCTCAGGATTTAAGACTCCAGCATTTCTCTTCTCTCATTTGTGATCAGTAAGATTAACCATAAAGGTAAAGTCTCCAAGCTGCCCATCTTCTAAAGCTCGTTCTTCTCCTGAAGTCAGCTCAGCAGTTCCTATAGCAACCTGCTCACATATCTGAATGGGACTGTGACTCAGTGGGGGAGAAGCAAAGGTACTTGCAAGGAAAAAGAGATGTGGATTTCCACACAAACATTTTTGAGGGTGGAGCCCTGGGCAATGACACCCTTCTCTTTCTCATGCTCTAATTCAAGCACCTAGAGCTTCCACAGCCAGAGCCTGCCTGCTTCCACTGCGCTGCTCGTCAAATTAAAAGGCTGTAACTATTATTCCTGTCTTAGGTGGATTAGTTAATGTGACAGTTCTTTGAAAACTAAACAGGACAGTAAACACAGCAATTGCTCTCCTAGAGCTCCCTCCCACTAATATTTAGAGTGACTTGATAAGCCAAAGATTCAGAATGTGGGGGCGGACAGAGCACTTTAGGGTAGATAAAATACCGAGCACAAAACTGTAGCAAGTCTTGCAATTTGTCAGAAAGGATAAGAGCAGTGCAACAAGATGCAAGTCAGGTAAGACTCAAGACAAGATCTCAGAAGTGGGTAACCAGGAGTTGGATGCTGCTACAGCATCCATTTATCAAGCAGAAAATATACTGCACAACCAAAGTAGCAGAGAATCACAGAATTATGTAATCATCCAGGTTGTAAAAGACCTTCAAGATCATCAAGTCCAACCATTAAACCCTACTCTACAAATCCACTGCTACATCATGTCCCTAAGCACCATACCTGCACAACTTTTAAATACAGCCAGGGATAAGACTAAGACACTGGAGAATATAGAGCAAAAG
The DNA here is from genome assembly GCA_024336885.1 of Actenoides hombroni. Lineage (NCBI taxonomy): Eukaryota > Metazoa > Chordata > Aves > Coraciiformes > Alcedinidae > Actenoides > Actenoides hombroni. Next base: position 7,330,835 of record WUAM01000431.1, read on the forward strand.
ACCACTCCTTTTCTATGAAGAACAAGAAAACCACATCAGTACATCCTATTAAACTGATGTTCCATTTACTCTTCAAGAAACAGGCATCAATTTTAACAGAAATGCAATTTCAGACCAAAGGGACCTTTGCTTTAGAAGGGTAAGAGCTGACTGCATTGCTAGCTCCCAAGAATTACACTCTATTTTCAGTCAGCTTCCAGTACTGCTGCCCAGACTACAGAGAGGCCCCAATGATGACATTTGGAAGGACAAACAAGCTGTCATCAGCCTTGGAACGTGCGAGAGGTTAGACCCCACCACCACACAGGGAAAAACTATGTTTTACCCCAAAGCTAGCAAAACTCCCCCCACCTCGTGATTTGGAAAAAGCCAGTATGGTGGTAGTTCTCTTGTTGGACTACAACAAGAGACATGGTATTTTATGTGAACTGGAAACGTGCTTCTGGCAGAACACTTTTCAAACAACGTGCCCTTTTCCAGAAGGGGAACAATTCTGAAAGCATTAAATGGAGAAAGAGCCTTTTTCAAGCATATACAGATATAATGAGCAGACATTGAACTGCCTTGACATCAGCCATCTGACTGTGTGTTGTGCAAGTTGTTTGCAAAGAGAGCAGTTGGATATACTGACTGTAATACCTCCTCAAAACCTGGTCATTACCAATGTTACCTTTAAGCCCCATCCTGTTATGCTTCAAGTGAAGATCTAGTGAAGTCTTTTTCAGCTGCGATGCATCATTTAATTTTTATGATTAATAAGTGCCTATAGTTTTGCCTTCCCTCTCCCTCCTGCACAAAAAAGCCTCTAAGATGAAGCTGCTCAAAAAGACTTTCAGGACAATCAGAAGCTCACCGAATCACTGACGTGAGGACAAACATCATAGAGCTTGGCTCCGTCTTCTGTACTCATAGAACACCTGGAAAAGAGACAAGAAGGTCACATTTTCAGAGCCATCCACCTCAAAAGCAAACAGCAAATTAACTGATGCTTCCTGAATGGGTCTGTCCATATGGTCAGTAATATACCACTGAGCCTTTACGGTCCAGAGCAAAACTGGTTATGGACATGCTATAAAAGCAGTGTCTGGTATCAAGAGGTTCCATTCAGCATGCGAAAAATTGTAATTAAGTAATACACAGGGTGCTGGATGAGATTTGTCTGCTGCAAAGGTACCATTTATTATTCACACCAGTGCTGGAACCTGAAGGCAATTTGGGTATAACTTGCTTCAGTAATGGCTTCATTTCCAGAGTGAGTGCTGCTGGGATTTCAAATGATTCATTAGGAAGAGATTTTGAAAACAGTTCCCTCATTCTACGTAGCTCTGCATGAGCTGGTAACAGGTACTGGGCAAGGTTTTGAATTGCACCAGTAATTGCAGGCAATACAGATAGACAAGTGTAGCTATTTTTCACTCCCAGTTTAACACATGCATAAGAGCCTTCCAGCCTAGGCTAAGCAAATGCTGAAACAATCAAAGTCACAGACGCATCCACCAATCATCTGTTATAGCTCTTGCATTACTCGCTGCTCTTGGAAAGCCTCAGAGCTGGCTGCAGGATTGATGTTTTAAAAAAAAATAAATCGACAAATGCACAATGTCAACACTCAATTTACAAGACAGATGGGTTATTCCCCAGCTGCTGGGCCCATAAGCCTCTTGGCCCTCCACTGGTTCCTTCTTTCCCTTGAACCAATAAAAGAAGTTTGTTGCACAAGACAGGCCTCGGTAACGGAGTGAATTCATAGGGGTTTAGCTTGCAAGTAACTGTCCAACATGCATAAGGAGCAGAATTCAGATCCTTCTGCTGCTTTTGCAGAAATAAGTTAACCAGAGACTTCTTTCAATGGCTTTGGTTAAATCTCTCTCTAGAGATGTGACTTTGGATTATGTCTTCATCGACAAAACATTCCTAATACTGTTACAAATAACAGTGAAAAAGCAAAGCTGTTCATTCTTAGGCTGCTTTTTGATCTTTGCTGAAAGCCACGAGCCTGCAAGTTTCTACATTTCCACAGACTTCTCTTTAAGGTAAGAATCCTCCTCCCTGCATCTCAGTGAACTTACACTTTCCTACTGAGAAGAAGTCTGGAACAGTGATCCATCCTAAACAGCTACATTTCCAGAGGAGAAGCACAGTTCAAAAAGCCATGTGCTTTAGCTCTGGAGCACTGATCTGCTGCAACTGAAAAAACTAAAATGTCATCTTTCAGACAACAGCTTTTCTAGAGAGCATTCAATTAATCTCAATATTTTCAGAGGAAGATGTATTCCTGCTCTACATCTGAAGATGACGCAAGCAGATAACTTATCAGTATGTGAATGAAGCCCAGCTTGTTTCTAGATCTCCTAAAATAGATCAGCATCATGAAAGCCAAGGGGGATGGTCTTCAATAGAAAGAAGTACCTGGCTCCATTGGAAAGCTTGAGGATGACCTGGTTCTTCAAATCATAGACCTTGCCCAGCCAGCAGTCATATGCTATGTAGTCACCATACATGAAAGGCTATGAAGAAAACAGGAAACAACAGGAAAAAAGATAAAATCCCATCCTGCCTGGTCTCTGGAAATCACCCACCCACTCAGTTGGGAGAACCAGATACACTCCAGACTGTTCCAGCTCAACAGAAAGGTGCTGGGCTCAGCATTTTCATAGCCTGTTTAAGCAGTAACAATATCACAGCTCAAAAGCTCTGCGCAACCGCCTTGGGGCTGCCCCAATCCAGATGTCACACCAGCCCATCTCACTGCAGGAGTTCTCTCACAATTTAATGTGAACCCAGCCCTTCGAGTCAATTTGGTCTGGGTCTCAATGTGATCAGAAATGCAGACCAGATTGGGAGATGAGGTGATGGTGCACCATCTTCTTCCAGGGAGGCTGCTTACAGTAAGTTTAAAATAAAACCAAATGGCAGATGTATCTTGCCCTAAATGGATGCTTCCCTTGCATGTGGTTACTTGAAATACAGCAGCAGCCCTTCAAACCACCAAGCCCTGGCTCCCACATGTATTTTGGCTGTGTTCTCACCCAGATATGTTGCAGGTCTTTGCTGTTGACAGGGTAGAGGATGCAGTTGGTTCCTACCAGCTTCACAGCACACTCTATGTTGACATCAATTACAGTTCCACATTGGCTGTCCTGAAAACACAAGAGAAAAAGCATTTATGTAAGCAGGGAAGGTCCCACAGACACAGGTATATGTTCTGTGTAATAACTGGAAGCACAGATAAGTAAACATTCAAGACTAAACCTTCTCTTACCCTTCAGGCCCTCATTCTGAAGGGACATTTCACATGACTCTAAGACAACTCAAAGTGAGATCACTATTAAAGACCTGTAGCATTTGCTTACCAGTTATAAATTTGCTGCTAGAGCAGCAGCCCAGAAACTCCTGCACCTGGTCAAATAAGACCACGCTGCATCAGGTGATTGGTATTTCCTTGCTTTATAGTCTGCCTGACTCCTTGGTCTATTAACTGAGCAGGTCTCTGCCACTCCATGGGACCATCCTGCAGGTACTGTCCTGAGTCAGGAGAGGCAGATCATTAACCCCAGAAGAAAAGAGAAATCCTTTAAAGCTGTCTGTGACTTCTCATGCAAAGCTTGATTTTGCAGGACATTATAAATGGTCTTCACTTGCTGCTATATTAAAAAAAAAATCTGGCACCTTTATTCAGGTTTCAAGCCAGATAACTTACAGTTGGTCCAATTACGAGATGATTGTCATTATCTCCGTCATTTTTTAGCAAAGTTTTAATCTCTTTTGTCCTCGAGAAAATAAAGCATGCTGTCAGGAGCCTTCTGGGGCTAGCTTGGCAGGGAGCACACAATATGCACGTTGCTCACACATATGGTGGAGGCCTGCACGGAAGGGCTGCTAACCCAAACACTGTCAAATGCAGCAGCTGCCCTGGCCTCCTGACAGCTGGGACCATCGATCCTCATATTTATTAAAGACCACAAGTCCATTACCAAAGCTGACTGAGGGCCAGCATGACAAATGCCCCGGTATCAGCAACTTCGGAGGCTGTCCTTATCTCAAACATCAAGGTCTCTGCTCCAACAGGACTTGGGCATAACACTTGAAGCGCATAAAACCCCGTGAGAGGTGGATTTGTTTGCTCAGCCCACTTACAAACCTACTCTTCTTTTGGCCACATTAAATATTTAATCAAGGCTTTCACCCGGAGCCCTGGGCAGTCCTTTTGGGAGTTCAGGATTTTGCTGGTGCTGAACTCACCCAGTCTCATCACAGGGACTGGTAGTTAGAGCAAAGACAACCACAGTCGAGGATAATTCCTGAACAGATTGCTCAGCCCATTTGGCTGGCTTGCTTTCCACCTGCCTGCTGCAAGTCCTCTTCCTCAGATCACACAAACCTTGTGTGCTCCGCAGCCCCCCCGGCTCCTGAGGCAGCAGCGATGGGGAGAGTGGGTCCTGCACCACACATCACCTATGTGGAGCTGTGCCAGCATGGCCTGGAGGGCAGGGAGAGCCAGGCTGACAGACCTCAACGCAGCAGGGGCTCATTCCCTCCATCTGCTCCACATCACACTCCCATTTCTTTCTAGAAAGGCTAGGAAGCAAAGGAAGCCTTTCCCAGTTACAGCTCCATCAAGACAGACACCAGCCAAGCCTAACGTAGCTTGCAGCCTGCACAGGATGCCAGGAAAGGGCCCAGCAGAGCTGTGTCGTAACTCTCACCTGAAAAGGGTTTGCCAGAACTACGCCAGAGCCGGCCAGCACAATTTAAGTTAGAGGATGAGCGAGGCCTGCGCAGAAGTGGCATCTGCTCAACAAACCCACAGCTTCTGGGTAAAGCAGAACCACCATTCCTGCTTTTCCTCCAGATTAAGCTAAACTGAGTATGCCCAGTCCATCCTCTGGCCATGCTTTTTAGTTCAAGCCCTGGGTTTTAGATTGCTTAGTAGACAGAATCAAAAAACCCTCAAGAAAAATCCCTTACCCTATGCTGAGCATTTCAGAATTCATTTTTCCTTTATCAGCAGCCAACACGACAGCAGCTCTGAGACATGATACAACCCAACACCTGTGGTTTCTGTGGATCATGCTGCCCCTGGGCCTAATCCTCTCATTGATGGTGGAAGAATAGCGAATAATAAACCCCAGACTGGGGTGACTGACCTACCCCAACAGCCTCTGCCCATTCTTTAAGTGTCAGTTCCCTCACAGAGAAGGTGCCCAGCCTGTCTCCCATCTAACACAGTTGGGTGCTGTTTGCCATGGGCAAGAGCCCTGGGTTTAGTTCACCTATTTCTCTTTCCAGTGCAAAATGCTTGAGCAAGCACAGAGCGCTGGCTGTGGTTCAGAACAGAGATCCACGTTGTGAGTAGCCCCAGAAGCTGTTGAGTCACAGCTCTCCTCCCTCACCTGTCACTGAACCTTGGCTTATTATGAGTTTATTTCACTGTCACATGAAACATGAGCCCACGACAGGGGAGGCAAATTTGCAGGCTGAGGGGTTCTGCTGAATCACTCCGTGAGGTTCCAGCAGTGCTCAGCAAAGACAGTCCTGGAGAGAGAAGCTGCCAGCTTGTCCCTTCTCTTCCAGGGCAGGTCTGCAGCCAGAGCAGAGCTCCCCACCAGCCTGCTCTAATACAACTGTCCCATCCTGTTCATTAGACGTTCCCATTAAAGGGGGAGGCCAGATGAAATGAGCTGCCATTTCAGAGTTCTGTCACAAAAACCCATTTCCATCAACCCCAACAGCAGAACTGGAAAAGGGAGGTGACTGATCTTTGGTGGAAGAGTTGATGGGTTCAAGTCCCACTCACACCAGAATTAAGCAAACTCCACAGACTTACTTTCTGCTTTTCCTGGTACCCTGATGGCATGCACCATGCTGGAGATACTGGATATTCAAGCAGTGAATGGATAGAGGAGTGACTCTTCTTCCCTATCAGAGACAAGGCTTCAAGGTAGACCAGCAAAATCCCATCTGAGAGAACAGCAGCCCAGCAAGCACAGGATTCAATCCCGTATCTTCTACTGCCCATCCTTCTACTCTTTCCTAATAAGAGGATCTTGACATCACCCTTTAGTGAAGGGAGACAGCCCAGCCCAGCATCCTTTGATGCAACAAAATCCAGAAGTCTGACAGATAACAGACCTGCTTCTGATCCTCCCCTAAATTAGCATATCGCCCAGAAAAATGAACTCTGCCACTCTCAGCACTTCTCATCCAGCTGGATTAGCCTCAGAGGCCCAACTGCTGCCAGAGACAACCATCTCACTTTATGCATTACCCCCTAAAGCAGTATTTCCCCACACACAGTGCTCAATGAGAAGCACATGAATTTGAGTCAGCTCTTCTCTTAAGGAACAAAGGATTGAGTCCTCCCTGTTCAAGGTTAAAAACAAGCCCTAAGAGAGTGTGGTGAATACAGAGTAAGTTCCACATTGTGCATTTGCCAGGCCAACTGGTGCAGGGCAACAATCCCACATCCTGGACTTGGCAGCCTGACGCTTGCAGATTTCCTATTTTAAATGCTCTTGCAATTTTTGGAATGTATCTCATTAACAAGGGAAGGTTTTCTTTGGGATAGAAGGAGTTATTGTTTCATTTACCACTGGCATTTAAAACATACTCGAGGGTAAGGTGAAGTAATCTTCAGACTTGTTACGTGTTTGAATAGAGAGAAGAAATAGAGTTATATTCTCATCATTCCATCAATTAAAAAAAATAATTAAAAAATGAAGTTATCAGGCACTAGTACAAATGGTCAAGCAGAAGCCAGTGCTTAAATATGCAAACAGACAATACGCAAGAGTGCAAAATACTGCTGGGTATTGTATCTACTGATACACATGCAGCAAGCCAGGGAAGCCAACTTCTGCTCAGATGAGTATGGAAAGTGCAAACAGAAGCAGCACATCCATGTTTGCCAAAAGGAGAACAACTTGCCGTCCTGAAAGCTTAATGTGACTTTAGGAGGCACTGGAGAACAAGCAGTGGAGAGGCAGGACTCAAAGCATCCCTCTGAGCGAGGGGGATACACCACAGCATCCAGCTCTGCCAGGTACCACAGCATGAACAGCTGAGATTTCCATTCAGGAGCTGCTCACTGTTCTGGGTTGAAACACTTCCATAAAGCTGCAGTTTTAATATGATACGTTGACACCAAATTTCCATTTCAAACAACAATTAAGTTTCCTAAGGAAAGATTTTGTTCCAGCATTTTTCAAATTACCCTTCAAAGCTTTTCCTCCTTTCTCTTTGAAAGATTCTGTGAAAAAGGGGTGGGTTTACTTTTCTTTTTGATTGACAAAACGGGCTTCATTTAAAAACCCAAACTGCCCAGGTTAAAAAATGGCCTTCCCCATCCCAGCACACAGTGTAGTGCAACTGCAGCAGCTCATGGCCAGCTGCCTGCTTCATCACAGCCTCGGTAGCCACGTTGCTGGAAGCCAGTCAAGAGGAGATCCAGGCATGCACACGGCAGGCCAGATGGCTCGGGGTTATAAGTTAGGTGGGAGCAACAGCAAGAAAGTGCCAACCTAGCTGAGCTCCTAAAGAGACTGCATCTCATCCGATGATCGATACTGAACAACTTCCCCAGCATTTCCTAGACAAGAACCAAATCCACACATCTCCAATAAGCACAAATGTTGTACAACTAGAACAGAATGAGTAGGACTTAAGATTACCCAGGAAGAGCAAAGGTACCCATTACAGGCTGCTGATTAAAAATCAGCTTGCTTTCTGTCAGCCTGGCTGTGTCAGATGCTTCAGCAGTGCTGGATTGGTTGTATTTCTGGGAGAATCTGGACAAGATGGTGTTCACTGTATATTGAGAGGTCTCCCTGAAAATAATTCATTCAAATGGGGCTTCCACTTCAGTCTCCCCCCGTTAGGTCTGGGAGAGTAGGTCCACACTCCCCACATCTCAGAACGGATTGATTTAAAACTTACAGGACAAGCTTCTCATCTCATTCCCTGACATAATCAGGCTCGCCTGCTCAGGAGACCTTTGCAGATATGCAACAACAGAGAGGCAGCCTTATCAGCATTTCATTTTCGAAGGATGCAGCTAGATCTATCAAACACACTAAAAATAGAACATGCTCAAAGCCTCGCTGTTCAATTCCATTCAGGCAATTTGGCAAGTCTCAGAAATCCATGCAGCAGTACCACAATCAAAAAGGGAAAAAGAATAAAGCACTTACGCTGGAGCTCATATGTCTGACTACATCTCGAGGGACCACAGAGCGATCTTCAAGCTTCAGCTGAGGGGAGAGAGAGAGAGACTGAATTTAGTGACCCCAGATGATACTTAGTCAGAAATAACATGAAAAATACAATTGCACAGCATCCCAATCCTCCAGACTGAGAAGGTTTCCAGCAGAGGATGCTGAGGCACTTCTATATGCAGAGTTAACCCCCTTGGCAGGTACAGGAATTCCAGTTGACAGATCTGAAACACAGCAACGAGGCAATCCATCCACGACCGTGCTCTAAGTCAGACACATCAAACTGGGCACACATTCTGACTTGCTCATCATTTCACATCTCCCCCTCCTCCTTCCTCTGTCTGCATCACACACCATTGCCTACCTACATCCAGTCTATGTACTGGAGAAGATGGAAGACACAGGAAGAAACACATTACACCACTCTTCTGTGGCTCATTCTGCACATTTTCCACCCAAGATACCCCCAAACAGTTGTGGGAATCCTGTTTGGCCTGGAACGTTTTAAGCAAGGCATTGTACAGTGAGAATTCTTAGCTGGTGGGGAAAAGGATGCCAAATTCACTGCAGCAAGCAGTGGGGAAAAGAAAAGAAAAAAAAAGGAAAAGAAATGGCTGTTGCACTTAGTAGCCCCCAGGTTCATGCAGGTTACAGAAAACATTGATAAGAGGATGAATAAAAATCAAAGTTCTGCTCATACTCCAGATCCTGCTAAAGCACTTGCTGGCAAAGAGCTAGTGCTGGCAACAAAGGGTAGGGCTGGCCCCTCATTACATACCAGCTTATGTAGAGCTGTGGGCACCAGGAGTCATTACTGGTATGGCGAAGTACCACTTGATGACTCTCCAGTGATTACTGGTGAGTTAACCAAGTGATGCCCTTCCAAAAGCAGTCCTTCACCAAGCTGTTTCAGTGGTCTCAAGACGACTTGCAGGTTATTTTGATGGTATCAACAAGCTCAAAACTACAGAATGCAGTTGCCATCAAATACACAAACAAGCTACACGAGGGATAACATCCTAAGTGTACTACACTGAGAGCTCTCAGCCTCACAGTAACTTAGTTAAGATTTCCTTCTGCTGAACAGGGAGAAGTCTCAACTACGTCTCAGTGGTCAAGAATGCATTTGCAGTGGTACATCCCTGAGCCCTGTGAACACACTAAATACACAGCACACGTTTTGGGAAGCACCGTGTGAACGCAGCGTCAGGGACAGAGCCTCTTTCACATCTCGCTTTCCGAAGGCTCCTCGCCACTACTGCTGCATTCCTTGCTTTTTGTTGTCAACCCCCAGCCTGAAATCCACTGTGCTTTGTCAGCATTTCATCCTAACCCATGCCCTGGCTTACAGCCTGTTTGACTAAATTAGACATAAATCTATAATCCAAGGACAGGATCCGGAATCAAAGCAAAGTACCTGAGCATTTATTGCCCTTTTGATTGCATGTTTCAGTAAGAGAGGAAGAGAGCCAGCCAGCTATGCTGTTAGATCCAACTTCTGGAGTCTCAACTCCACTGGAGTGGGAAACCTGAAGCCTCCCACAACCCATTTCCAGATTGTGGAAGTGTTTTCATTGCCTCCCACATCCCACCAGGGTATATAGACAGACATCGGTTTTTATACAGCTTTCTAAAATTATTTGTTAAAATAAGTACTGCACAGAGAGCCTCCCAACATCCAGAACCAGGCAGCAACGTTCCCATGCCAGGAAGTACTCAAGCGTGAGCCGCAGTTTGGGCATTTTAACTGGAGTTCTCTTCCTGCAGAGCTCCAAGCGCTCAACAATACTTTCATTTCAACATGCATTAGTGCAATTTGATCTCTGACACGTGCTGTTTAAATTGATGCATTGTTCCAACATACCACTGAGCCATATCACTCCAGTACTAAAGAGTGTCTGAAAAACCCAGGCTGACGAGATGCTCTGCTGCTACCTGGCAGTGGCAATATTTGTGTGCTAGTCAACTCTGGTAAATCATAAATGTTGTAAATGAGTAGCTTTCCCATTTTCTGATCCTTCCAGAAGGATATCAATTGCACAGATTCTTCCCAAAGCAGAGCAGTAAACTTTCTCTGCAGGGGGACTATATTTAACCTATTTTCAGATCTCTTAATTTTTAAAGGCAGCACAACTATTTCCAGCTCCATGTGCCAGACCCACCTGCCCTAGTGGCTACAATAAGCAAGCCAAGTAGTAGGCAGAATGCCAGCACCAACAATAAATACTCAGCAGCTCTGTCACCACACAAAAGACTGGCAAACCCCGGGAGAAGCTCAACCAGAGGAAGTCAGAATGGCTGTTGATGAACACAAGACAGTTCGGTCACTCCTCTTGTCTGTTCCATCCAGAGCGACGCGATCCTCTGCGGGAGGTCAGCAGAGAGGGAACTCAGTATTTGAGAAGCACTTTTAAAATAGGTACGTATGGCTCCGTTGCTCTATGTACCTCCAGGAAAGTCAGTATTAGCACGAGGAGTTTTATGTTCTAGCCACACACCTTGATAATAGTCCCCAGAATGAGAAACACCAGTTTCCTGGAGATGCTCTCCGCAAGTCCTGGGCTCCTGTATGCCAAGCTGGGTTCCACACCCACCAAACATCTCAAACACAAGGCACGTTTTGTGCTGCCTTTTTAAAAAATAAGTTCACGTTTATGTACGTTTGATAAAGCAAACCAAAGACTCCTCACTGCACACACGTTTTACCCAAGCAAAGGGGGATGACCAACACGCACCCACCAGGCGCCAGTTACACCGGCCAGCGCCCCGACAGCAAAAAGCCCTGGTAGAATAGCTCTGGCACCCGTTAATTCCCGATTTCCTCTGCTATTCAGATCCTCTCTTGGTGCTCAGCACTGAGTCAAGGCCCGAGCTCCATGGCAGATCTACTGGTCAGAAGGCACCAGCTGCAGTCTGGAGAAGATGTGATGTTTGCCAGGTCCGATGGTGCTCTCGTACCACAGGCAGCAGCAGGGACACAGAAACACTGAGTTTTGCATAAAGAACAAGCACCACCAGGAGCACCAGTTCCCCTTCACCTCAAACGAAATAATTCAGCTCTCACCTGAAACTGGGGAGGACTGGGAGAGAAGGGAAGGCATTTTTGCCTAGCTGCTAAGCATTAACTCACTAGGCCATGGCAGCTTAGTGCTTCAAATCACTTGTCTAATTTCTTATCACAAATTTGTCATTTGAAGCAAAATCTTCTTTTATTTTTTTATTTTTTAATAACTGCAGAGGAGTCGCTGAGTTTAATATAGTGACAACCAGCCCTGGTTGGCCTGTATCCAAACAAAACCAGTACTAGAAGCACTGAGTAGTGGCATAAATCCCTGGTCACTATCTGCAGATTTAAAAGCAGGTATTAAAATTAAACTAATTAACTGCTCAGTTTTGCTTGTAACATCCCTGGCATCCAACAGTGGATAAAAACTCCTCTCCACGGGCTCCAGCTAACAGACCTGTCATCATGTCCCCCCCTTACATGCTTTCTCCAGCAAAGGGGAAAACCCACCACATACAAATTTACTGCCAGTACAACTCTTCCATATGGTCTCTTGTCTGCGTGGGGCAGGAGTCTTGATATTTTACTTTAGGAGAAGTAAGGTAGCTCTGCCTGCAAACAACAGCAGTTGGTCTTGCTACTGCAACCCTTCCCTTCAAGTGGGCAATGTCACGGGAGATAATCACAAACTGTCCCCTGTTCTGAACCACCCACGAACAGAAGCTGGGGGACAAGCTGAAACACAAAAGGGAAAAGTAGTTTTGAAGGCTGAATGCATCCACACGCAGCCAGTGTCTGGTCAGTCCCAAATATACCAACAAGCACCTTTGGCACAGGCTCCCTTACCAGCTTCTTTTTACCAGGAGTTGACTCCTGAGTGGACCTTGCAGGTTCAACCCACACACTGACACCAGGAAGGACAGGAGACCTTGTCACTGTGACTCATTATTGCCCAAGGCTGAACTTGAGATCACAGTTCCTTGAGCTTCAACACCCCGTGGTGGTGACACGTGGACTTGGGAGCACACCAAGCACCTGGATCAGCCGTGGGTTTACCACCACTGCCCAGCAGCAGAGTGCATCCTGGCTATGGAAGAGGACACAAAGCTTGTCAATACCAACTTGAACTGTTCAAGCTCATGCTTGGTGCAGCGTCTGACCACCAAAGAGTAAAATTTGATTGAGGGTGCTGATGGGATCCCACAGCCTCCACCTCCAACAGAATCACTGCAGTGGGGAAAAACAACAGTTTCTATTCCAGACTTCATCCTCCAAAACAAGAACTCTGGGAATAAGCACATAAGGATGGAGGGGGAAAAAGCAGCACACCCCCACACACCCCCCCCCCCGGCAACTGCTTATAAAAAAGGGAATACAAGGCACTGCAAAGAAATGGAGGAAAGCACAGTGCTGGAGATGAAGCTCCATACATTTACCTGATGATGATGGTTAGGATGTTTATCCAACTAAGAGTCAGAAGTGAAGTATCTATTATGGAAGGTGCTTCTGCCATGAGTTAAGCAAGGGCTCAGCCAGCAGCAGTCAATGGCATGAAGGCAGAGAAACCCCCACTGACCCGCTACCGCTAGTCCTCCTGGGCTAGTTCTCCACCTCACATGTCCTAGCGCTTTTCCTTACCCATCTTGTTTAACTGATCTCATTTAAACCCCTGTTCCCAGGCTTTCCTCCTACATTTGCAAATAAAAAGGTAAAAAAAGAAAAAATTACTCGCAATTTTATAAAGGCTGTCGTGTAATAGGGATGCTGAGTTCTCTCAGTGGGACTGGGAAAGAAAGCGTGAGGGGAAAAATAATGAATGAATAACACCTTTTAGATGTATTACCATTCTCTGGTGTCCTTTTAAGTTAAGCCAAGGTATTATACATAGAAAAGAAGTCACACCTGCCTTTTTTGTGCTGACTGACAAATGTCATGGAGGAGAGATGAGCTAGATACCCCGTTTCTGTCCAAGTGGAACAGTGGGGATATGAGTCCCACACGAATCGAGGCTTTTTTGAACTGAGCTGGAGAGTGCCCCTGGCAAGTCCACTGGCTGAATCTGTTCTGGAGTTAAAAATTCAGTTAGAAATTAATCCCCTCTCTGGCACATTCCCCTAGGTCATCAATTCTGACCGCCAGTGTACTGCAATCCCCACGTTAGAATTTTTGTTTTGGAGGGACAGCACCCGTGTAGTAGCTTGGAAGCTGTCAGGGAAACTTGTAGCATCAATGCTCAGAAGAAAACGGAAAAATGGACATCAAGAGCAAACCAGGTGGCAAGCAGCCTACTCCAGCAACAGGTAACAAGGCACTGCAGGGCTCCCCAGAGCACACTTCAGAGGATGCTACATAAGCAACTAAAGCTAAATCCAAGTGCCCGATGCTGTGAAAAGAGACAACCTTCCTTCATGTGGCTGACAGGCTCCTCATAGTTCTGTTGTATGACCCAGCCCCTCAGCACCTGAAGTCCACGTGAAGCAGGACACAGAACCATACAATGGTTTGGGTTGGAAGGGACCTTTAAAGGTCATCTAGTGTGTGTCACCGCAGTGTCATCGTGGTGTGCTGTGTTTCCATGCCTGGTTTCTGAACTAGAACACTATTACATCCTTTTCTCCAAAGGTGAAGCCGTGATTCAGAAACCCACACCAGACAGCACTGGTTCGTGACTGGGACCACTGCAGGGCTCTTAGTGGAGATTAAAGGGAAACTTCCTTACTACATGAAGCAGCTCCTGGTCACCACCAGCTCTATCTCGCTCACTAAGAGAAACCCAAAAGGTGCCAGCTGATGCTATGGCCAGCTGTAACCTGGAGCAGTTCAAAAGCTGCCTTGGGGTGGGTGGCTGTGGGATGGGTGTCCCACAGAGGTGGGACAGGAGGGAGCAGCCAGCCCAAGTCAGCATCCCCCAGTTTGTTTATTTTTTTAACTCTGATTCCACACCCAAATTCACTTGAGTTAAAGCAGCAGTGTAGCAATCACCTCAACATGAGAAGGTTTCCTTTAAATCCCAACGAGGTGTCTACAATAGCAGTCAGCTGTCCAGATACAGTGTGGATACACTGAGTTTGATGACAAAGGTTCAGAAATTCAAAGACCCGGAACATCTAAAGCCAAGATTTTTTTGTATCATTTCAGTAACACCACATACCCCTGTCAGGAAAATACATTCCCCACACAAAGTTCACTTCCCTCGAAAGATCTGTTACGTCGATCGTATCGCGCTGCACACGAGCCATCTAAAAAGCAAGAGCAGAGAGGATAAAGCAGCAAGAGCAGAGAACCCCACGGAAGCTCAGCTTTGGCTCCCACTACAGCATTTCAAGTGGCACACGTTGCTTCACTTCCAGCAACTGGAGGCTTCCAACTATGCTGGGTTTTTTGGGGAAGGAAAATGGGAGGATGGGGCAGAAGAAAGGCTACTAGAAACTTAAGACTCCCAAGAACTGAAATTCTACTACTCAAAAGAGCTGAACAATGAGCTAAACAATACAGAGGGGTTTAAAACCAACCCTTGAGGGACACAGCTGCAAAACTACGAGAATAAATCTCCTGCACTGACCGGCACAGAAGTCCTGCCCGTGACAGCTCCTGGCTGCTCCTACATGGCAAGCTTGTGGCTCTTCCAGACAAAAAGTTCAAAAGCTGTCGGAGACTGCAGGTTGTGGTGACTCCCACATCACTTCCAGAAGAGCTATGGCCTTCTGGACAAGGTCTAGGCTGCTGCCTGATCAAGCAGGAGATGTCAGAGTGGTATGGGGTCCCCAACACCCTGTTATACAAGAGTCAGTCACCGCTCAGCCCCAAAACTAATGCCTTTAGATACA
Source organism: Actenoides hombroni (assembly GCA_024336885.1). Classification (NCBI taxonomy): domain Eukaryota; kingdom Metazoa; phylum Chordata; class Aves; order Coraciiformes; family Alcedinidae; genus Actenoides; species Actenoides hombroni. Next base: position 7,345,879 of record WUAM01000431.1, read on the forward strand.
TTTGGTTTATTAGCCATTTTGACATCATTCTGCATTTTCATATCATCGTATGAAATGATATGACACTTGTCATCTCAAAGCACACAGTTACAAAAGGAGAAAATACCTTGAATTACTCAGGAGTTGCATCAGGAAATTAAAAAAAATATGGTTCAACATGGCCTGTATTTAACTCTCAGAAACCCTGAGAGACTCAGGAACACACAGCTCCCCGTTTGTATCGGTCAAAGCAGGGGCAGGACAGCGAGCAGGATCTTTGCTTCCTATCTGCAGGGTAAAAGAGGCAAAGAGCTGGGTCACGAGGCTGTTCTGGGCAGTGCCAAAACCCTTCTGCAGAAGACCAGGTTGACCATTAACTTCAGCTGCAGGAAGAAAACAGGGGTGGGCAGGGAGGTGCTAAAACGTTCCCCAACACCCAAATAAACGCTTTAAAAGACTTCACAGAAGCTCAGATGAAATCAGACAGCTCTGCATTGCACGCAGCAGTACTATGGGCTGATACCACGTTCCAATTCTTTTGTTCACGCAACCGGCAGATCTGGGGCTGCCAATCATCGGACACTCAGCCAGCCAGCAGCACAAACCAAGATTCACCACTAAGTCTACCCCAAGCAGCACCCGTTACCAGCAAACTACTCTGGATCCAACTGTACAGTGTGGACATAAAGCTTTTTCCAAAGGCACGGCCTAAAGTCGGATTTCCTGACCTAGCTCACCAAGATGCCATCGCTGGTAGGGATGGACACAGCAGCTTCCAGCCTCAGGCCATCACACTGCTCTGAAGTAAATTGCCTTCACCAGCTGAACATCTACAGGAATTTTAAAGCCCATGTACTACGGGGACATGAATTTTTATCCAATTACAAACCAATTGTTTACTGGACTTCCAGAGACAGGCAGTACCTGTGATCATCTGGAGTCCCTCAGGAGACAGCCTCTGCAACACCCCCAGGAGATCACATCAGGCAATCTGAAAACCAAGAATCAAATCATTGGCTCCACATCTGCTTCCTTTCAACGCTGCTAGTGGTGCAGGAAGGCTTTTTACACAGGCAGCTTCAATATCCAGCTGTGTCATTAGTTCTTATCTCCCAACAGAGCGAGCCTCCCCCGGGGACCTGCAGCTCTCGTTAGACTGACAGCTCTCTAATTTGTCTTCATGACATATTATGGAGACACAGAAATCTGAACTTGTGCCACTCAGTTGAGTTCCTTCCAACTGCAGGCTGAATCTCATGATACAAACATCTACATTCAAGGCCAGGTTGGAGCAACCTCATCTAATTGATATCCCCTGCCCATGGGATAGATGACCTCTAAGGTCCCTTCCAACCCAACCCATTCTATGATTCTACCTGTGGGACTTGTACCTCCTTTTGTCCATGTCTACATTTTTCATCACCCCACCTGTTCGTTTTGATTTTGTTTTTCTCCCCATTATGTCTGGGTGATGAAGTTCTTTGGTGGCAGAATATCTTTCCATCCTCTGTAGGTACAAAACTCCCGCAGTACAAGCTCTGGTCCTTCACTCAGTCATATGCTACAGCATCTTCACCCACTCCCCACAAATATCACCTTTGAACCTCCTAACAAAGACACCAAAAGGTTCTATTTTCCTTTTTCAAGAAGCGGAATTTGGCTAAAAAGTCTCAACAAGCCACTGGACAAAACAAAAGTTCGTTTTAATTATAGTGAGGGTAAATGCTGCGCTTTGAAGCAGAGGAATCTGGCTTTAACAAATCTTTTACTTGGATTTCCCTTGCTCAAGACTGTCAAACATTATTTATTGTACTGGCAACAAATCACTTCTGTAGCTCTGTGAATTTACATGACAGTTTGGAAAACACTGCAAGACAGATTCCCTGGCCTGGTGAATGTACCCATGTAAAAAGGAAGATGAGGTACAAGGCAATAATTCAGGGGAAGGAAGACAAGATGACAGGAAGGTCACTGGGTTATTATCTAAAGGAAAAGTAGTAGGTTTGGGAGCATTTCCCATCAGAGGCAGCAACATGGTTGGGAGACAAGAGGATCCTGGAAGTAGAACAAAAAGAGTTGCACAAATCCACCTTGTTCTCTGCTTTGCTTGGAAAGCAAATCCCACCTCTAACCAGCAACAGCAGCTCTCAGCTTCTCAGCATCCTTGACATCACATTTCTAATCTCATGCACATAAAAGTTGAGCAGCATCAGGGAACCCACTCACCTGCGAGCCTCGGTTAGATGCCTGAAGAAGGGGTAAAAACAACCTGGTACCTGAAGTGCCAGCTCTGGCTTGAAGGAAGGGCATCTCAACAGCCTATTGAGCTTTCTGGACTCAACAGGCAAGAATCACCTTTAGTGCAACTGGGGCAAGAGCTACAGAAAAGTCTGACTTTGTGCAACCTTGTCATCAAGTGCAGCTGAATTTTGTTTCCACAGGCTCACATCCTGCACACTCACATCAACCAACAACCAGGTTTTCCCTTCTGGGAATGCAGAGCAAACTTTGCCTGCACAAAAAGGTTCACAAAACTTTAGAGGGGACCTGAAAAATAATTCAGAAAGAATGAATATGCTAATGACACCCAGCATAAAGGTATAGAAGGCTACAAAATACAGGAAGGCCTTGCAAGAGAAGATTTGCTGACCAGTAAGTCCAACAGTAAGCCACTTAGAGTCCTGTGGGGAAATCTTTCAAAGATGTCCCCTATTACAGGATTTCATCTAAACATTGGATTTTCTTTCTCAGCAGCAGTTCAGAGTAGAAGATACGATGCCCCTTTGGTCACTGTTTATAATTCCTGCTTCATTACACAGTCTTCTGGGTACAGCACTTCTGGGAAAATCAGTTCCTTAATAGTAAAGAGAAGCCAGACCTAAAGGATCTCCTGCAGGGGTGACGTCCCAGCAGCACAGATTACTACAGGACACCCCATTTTCTGCCAGTAAGATGGCTGATTAAAAGCAATACTGTCCTGCTAGCTCTGCCTAAGAATTTGCAGAAAGCTTGCTAAAGAGCAGTGCTCTAGCACCAGATGGCACTGTTACCTGAAAAACCCAGGCCAGGCCGTGGCTGAAGGCACAGGAGAAGCTGGGTGGAAGCCATAAACAGAAAAGTAGACAACATTTTGCCCGTACGTCAGCCAACACTTCTCACAGCCAGGCTGTCTCAACCAGCCCCCCAGTAAAGCCTTAGCTGAAACACAGGTCAGAGCCTGCAATCTCCACCAAGCAGAAAACCAGTCATGAGGAGCACAGCACCTCTGCAGGCACCCCGGGTCCAGCTTGTCGAGAGATGCCCAGTTCAAACAGGACCTAAGGGGATGGCTGTAGAAACCTTGGTGAATCCCAAGCCACCTGGGGTGAAAGCAACGGTTGTGCTGAACTTTTCGGCAGCATTTAACAAGGTCTATGTGAGATGCACTTGACTGCTAGAAGAGGGTCCCCTAAGGAGAAGCTCATCTGATTGCTAACACCAACCAGTGTGACAGGGAAGCAGCAAGGAGCCCATTTCAGCCACTAGTACAGATTCCTGGGATTCCCAACAGCCCGTTGCTTTAGCTTGCCAATTAAGCTGTGTTCCTCCTCGTGCATGAAAAGAGTCTGTCCAGGAGCTCTGTCATTTACCTGAAGCAAAAGGAATCCTCACATTGTTGCCTTGGGAGGGAGTTGGCACTTACCATGCAACAGGTTTTCCACCTTCGTGCTGGACTGCACTGGGGCTGCCATCTGGACAGCATCAGTGGTGTAGGAATCAGTCACCCGCCACTCTGAGCGGCATTTGGGGCACGCTGCCAGGCCTGGAGGAAAGAGTGGGGCTGCTCAACCCCCCATCTGCCTTTCTGAAGGATGCTGGGAGGAAACCTGTGTGACGATCACCGACCAGTTCACTCTGAGGCATGAGAAGTGAACCGCACCTTTCTACATCTTTGGGAGCAGGAAGAGGGGGTGTATCCATGACAAATACCCCTTTGCTCCCTTCCTGGAGCAACCCAAGGAATGCTCTTCCACTGAGCCCACACTGGACGTTGCCAGGTTGGTGGTGACTCTGTGCTGGGGACTGAAGCATCCCCCCTCCCCTCGCCATCAGGGCAGCAGCGTGCAGGAGAAAGTCCTCATTAGCCCGCAGCACAAATCCACCTTGGAAAAACTGCCAGGGAACAAGAGGGAGAGGTATCAACAGAAAATCACCGTGTCTGCTTTCCAGCTGGTTAGCTCATATGCTGCTGCTGTGAATACAAACCAGCCATTTAAATTAGCTCCTAATTGTTCACAATTATTCAGGAGACGGCATAACCTGCAAGCAGCTTTAAGACAGCAGGCAAGTAGGAGAGAAAGAACAGTTTTAAGATGCCTTAACAAGATTCATATATTCATGTTTTTTTAGTCTCCCAGCCTGCAATCTCCGGCAACGCTGCCTCTCTAACACCCCCCACCCTCCCCAGATGTGTGCTTTGCATTGCAGAAGAAAACAACCCACGAGTGGTTCTACGCTTCAGCTTTCTACTTTTTTTTCCTCGCTCCAGTTTTTGGACTGGTTCAAAAATTAAACCAATAATATTTTGGTCTCCCCCAGTCGTTCACAGCCTCTGCACACACAGCCGGTTTGAGCAACAGTATTTATAAAGCTGCTTAAAATTCTGGACACAGCCGGAGCTCTTTGATAGGATGTCAGCCATGCGACACCCGAACGTAGGAGGCTGACACGGGATGGGTAGTGCAATCAGCCCACTCTCCTTTCCCTTTCTTTCACCCAGAGCCTCCACTACCACCCTCACAGGAGTCCCTTCCCCCAAACACAGACAGTAAAACGTTTCACAATCGCTGCAATTTTCTCTCCTAGGAGAGAAGGAAGGTATTAGCCTATTAGCCTTAAATCCCTAGCATGCCAGTTTTGGTTCACACCTAAGACCCAGTGCAAGTCCAGTCTGCAGGTCAAATCAACTTAGAGGACGGAATCCAGACATCCCTTAACAAGGAAATTCCCTCACATTCTGACAAGTTTGGACCCCGAGGTGACGGCACTGCCACAGAGCCAAAAGACTCATGGAGGGCTAGGAGCCGTCGCAAATCGAATAAACTTAAGCAGGATTATCTTATCAAGTGCAGAATCTCCTAGAGGAGACAACACTGAAAAGCGATGTATAAATAGCTGAGGCTGAAAGCACAGCAAATGCTGTGTCATGCTACACTCCCCAGCCAGCCCTGGGCAGCCAGGGCATGGAGCTGACCGGTCTCTCTTGGAGCTTCTCCGAGCTTCACGCCTGCTCTGAAACGGGAGCATCCCCCTGGAGAAATATTCTTGGTTGATCTCAGATGCAGAACACAGTCCCCAAGCCCACCGCAGTGCCTCACTGCTTGGCTACCCACGAGCAATGCTGCACGGACAGCCGGGCTGGCTGAAGCCCACAGAGAAGCAGCAGAGCAGGGAATTCGATGAAGCTGATCAGGACCTGGGTACATTTGCCAGCTTAGCTGGAAAATCCGGGATGCTCAGGCTGGAGATGGGGCAGTTTCCATGGCAAGGGCTGAGGAGGAACTCTGAAATCTAGCTCCCAAGGAAACCAGTATCACTGCCTCCTTGGCAGGACATGGCCAGGGCACAGGTCAAGGGTCATCTCTCCAGTCCCCCCTCACACAAAGAAAGGCAAGTGCTGTTTGAGAGGTACAAGGAGCTAACCCTGAGACACAGCAAGGGTGCTGCAAAGGCCTTCTGTTAAATAACATGCTTTCTGAACCAGCTGTATCCACACTTAAGTCAGATACTGATTTAAAAAAAAATAAAAATAAACCAAAGCCTTTACAACCAGTTCAAGCAACCTTTGGAATGCTAGAGAGAATCCCCCCAAATTCAGTGACAGTGTGGGCACCCCGTGCATGCATTTATCCCTGATAAACAGCAAAGCCACTCCCCCAGCTCACACTGCAGAAGAGTGTGTGAATGCTACTGGGACAATGCAGCACAATTGCATCACTGCCCAAAAAACCTCAGCTGCAATTTCTATTCACTGAGAAGAGTTTCAATTATCCCCCCCATACATAAACGCTGTATTGGCCATTACAAAAAGAAGGAACAGCCCCTACTGAATCCACACACCAGGCTACAGAAGCCCAGTTATTTGATGCTGGAATTTCTGCAAGCCCTGCACTGTTACATGTCTCTCTATGCAAGGGGTGAATTCACCACTTGTGGAATGGCTGGGGGAAGACTAAAACCTCTCCCAGAAAGAGCAGTTTTAATTAACTGCCTGCTCTTCACACATCCTAATATACAAGAGCAACCAACCTTCAATTCCCTTCAATACCTCAGAGAAAATCTCACCAGGACTGGTGGCAGCAGTGATGCAATAGGGACAGAAGTGTCAAAGCCCTTCAGAGTCTGACTGCAGGCTCCTGGAGCAAAGCACTGTCTCACCCACCCCACCCCTCTTGCTCAGGCAGGTCTAGTGAACTGACTTTTTCTTCCTTACCACCTCAGCCAGAGCTTTCAACATCATATTTAAAACCCATCAATGCAATCACGCAACACTACTAAACCATTCTGCCTTAGGGTGTTTTCTAGGCTGACTTCTAAACCATTTAGCATAAGCTCCCCAGATTTGCACCAGCAACCTAAAAACACCACAGCATTTACCCAGCAGAACGTCCAAGATCTGCATGGAAACACTGCCCTCCGTGTCACCCCACAGATATCAGTCATTCAGCAGCACATTTCATGTGACAATAACTCAAGGTTATAGCTCAGAGAATCTTCTTTTCTCCCCCTGTTACTTCATTGGCAACTGAGGAACACAAAAGCACATATGTAGATGGCTCACAGAAGTCACGGGTGTAAGTGAACACTTAGAGCAACGCCTCAGAAACCAGAGGAGCAATAATGCCAGATGTTTGCCAGTTTTGTATAAAGCACACACACTTCCCATTGTAAAACTGCTGAAGTTAAATACTTCTCTGTACACTGGTTTTAAGGGCAAATCCTTTACACCTGCTTTAATCCTTGCCACCCTGGTTTCCTCCTAAAGAGCATCCAGAAGACAGTAAACGTCTTGCAGGAGAACATCTTCATGCCCCTCAGCTCCACACAGGCTCTACAGCACAACACAGCCTGACAGCTGTACAACAATCGCAAATTACTGGGGGAAAAAACCAGTTCCCAAGATGTTAAAATCCAGTTTTCAAGAATGGCTTAGGTGTTTAGGAGACCCAGCATCAGAAGAGTCCCCAGGGCAGTAACATCTCTAGGCCAACCAGGAAACTCTGAAATCTTCCATTTTTTACCAAGCGTGTCTCAGAGAAACCTGGAGCTGCCCCTTCATTAAAACCATTTCTAAAAGGTCACCTCTTACAGGCAAGCGAGGGGAGATTGACCGTGAACAGAACACACCTCAAAGCTGACTATCTTCTTGTAAATGTCAAAGACTAAAGCCTCACACTTTTCCTAACCGAGGTTTAAAACTCTTTTAGAGGATGCCTTGCTGCATCCCTCACCTCTGTCTGCAGAGAGATCAGCAGGCTTTTTAAAAAGTCTTCTCTGAACTTGTACACCTTCAGCAGGAGCACGGCAATGTCTCTGTTCTCTTCTTGGCCCAATATAACAAACATCAGATGGTAAGAAAGATATTTCCATGCAGATCTGGCTAGAGAAGATGCTAAAATGGCACTGGGGGATGTCACATTTGACTCAGCAGCTCTGTCAAATACTGCACGCTTATCGAGTGCGTTTGTTCCCCTCCTATCCTTCCCACCCCCCCTTCAGACCTCTAGTTCAGCCTAACATCTGAGATGAGCCAGGTCTTTCATCTCAAGCATCTTCACTGCCACCCTGGACTCAGGTCTAACCTGACTGGATGGAAGTAGCTCTGCTGAGGATGCCCTTAGAGGACTAAGTGCTCATTCCAGACAGCGTGAGCAAAAAGCAGTAAAAGCCTGTTTGCCTGAAGTCAGCATTTCTGCCTCCAAACACACACAGCTAGTCAGAGAGAGGCTTTTTCTTTTTTCTTTTTTTCCCCCTTAAAAAAAAGCATTTGCCTTTCAGAGCAGAAAGGCACCAGTTGCCTAGCACAGATGCAATACTGAGTCTCGTATTGTACCTGTGCTAACAGCCTCTTGGGATTATCTTAACCAAGAAATAAAAATACCACGGACAAATGACACAGCTAATCAATGACAAAGCCACTGATCCCTGTCCCTCTGATGGCACAACTCCAAATGTATGCTTTCTACACCTGGATGCCTTCACATCTACACACCAAAGAATAAAAACAGTCTGATGAACAACTAATCAATAGCCCCCATCTGCAAAAGACGTTTTACTTTCTTAACCAGAGTCAGTTATCCTGGACAGGGAGCCCCGTATTTCCTGGAATAGTGATTCACTCGAAGCCTATTTCCTAAAATGATCGTTTCTGAGGATATATTGCCACGCACATCTATGGCAGGAAAGCAAGGATTCTGCTTCAACACCAGGCTCTTATGTGCCATATACATAACTTGGTCTTTGCTTTAATGACTTCAGGTACAACAGAGGGATTTCAGCCCATCACAGCCCCAGTGAAACATTGAGCCATAAACGCAGAGCAGGTTTGCAAACGCTATAAAAATACCCTTGCGAGATGATTTAGAGCACTCTGCTCCCCTGACAGCTGGAGCAGGGCTCTGCTGCCTCAGAAATGGATGCAAACTGAACTCTGCCCCTAACCAGCACTGCCGACATACCAGGGCGAGGACTTGAGAGGGGGACAAAGCTGCAGGCCTGTGACTGTGGAAAGCAATGGCTGGGCAGCAGGTTTCAGGGTTGTTGAAAAGCCACATGTCACGAACTGAACGGCCGTAAGCAGAAGTGCTCCGAGGTGCTGAGCCCCAGCTGTGCTCTGGGAAAGGTCCACGGCTTGACAAAGTCTCAGGCTGCATTGCAGGGCCTGTCATTCCTAATTAAACATCCAAACTAGGTTCTTTCCTTAAAACCCCCCCTGCTCATTAATTGCCGCTATATTCTCCTCAGATTAGGAAGGGTCCTGAAGAGGACATGGAAGCTCCAGCAGCATCTCAAACCAAGTCAGACCAGGACACTCCTACTCTTACAACAGTGATTTTTTTTTTCACCTGAAAAAGATTCCCCAGCCTTGCAGGCTGTGCCTGTGCAGAGGTCCCGTGTCATCAGCCACCAAAATGCAGTGAGTGCTTGGGCCAAACATAGCAGCTATGAAAATACAGGTGCATCACTAAACAGTGGAGAAGCAGCAGCCAAGAACACACCACTTGGTCATCTGAAGGCATACGTGCTGCATATACTCAAGTATACACTCAAGATACTGTCAAGACTTAGAAGTGTTTTGTGTGTACCAAGAAAGCAGCCAGAGGGATGTTTTTGCTCTGAGTGTGAAAAGACATGCTCTCTCTTACCACAAACTAAAAAAACCTCCAGAAAGCCCCTGACGCAGCAGAATCCTCTTGTGAAAGGTCCTCAACCATGAACATCTGCATAATACATCCAGCAGCACTGGACTTGCTGCTGACAGGCATTTCTTGCCTTTCTGACACCTCCCTTATCAGGGGTGCATTAGGAGATCTCCCACGTGTTACGCCACGCGCCTTTGCAACAGATCCATGCAGGGAACACAGAGCAGCCCTTCCACCCCTCTTCACTCCTCTGGCCAGATTCATTTCTCATCACCCTGGAGCTCTGTGCCATGTATGCAACATTACCTTTACCCCATCGGGTACTGAGCGGTGCCTCACACCTCGCTGCTTTCCTCCTTCACCCTCGCCTTGGGCACTGAGGGCTGAGAAGAATGATTTGGACGGAGGAAAGATGAAAACCCAGCAGCCAGGAGGATACACTGGTCTGGGTGCCAACCCTAAAGCCTTAAGAATCCTGTGTGCCATGGCATTTAGTAGGGCTGAAGCTGCAACTTAATTAGGTTTGCTTAGTGAGTCATATCCAACAGAATATACGTAAGAACAGGTTTGCTATTAGTGCAAGGACCTCACTAGATTATCTGGGTGAAATGCTGCCATTACAATGGAATCTTTCTTCATTTTATATACTTAACCATGACCTACATCCCTTTGCTAGAAGGCAGCCCATCTCCAGAAGGAATGTTCTGCTCTAATCAGCTCCAGCATCTCTTCAGGGTTCAGCAGGAATGGATGGAGGTGCCTCATGTCTCTTCAGATCAAATGCAGCATACAGAAGCTCCAGGATAGAGTGGTAAATCAAGTTCAAACAAGTGGTCATCAAGTTCAAACAAGGGCAGGTGATATCTGCAGCCCAATCTGACAGGCACCTTTTGCTCCAGAGACCACAGGGGTCACCAAAGCTTCCGCATGTCCCCAGTGAGCCTGGCCAGCTGCTTTAACTTGTGCAAGGGGTTGTCTCCTGGTGAAACTGCAGACAAAAGCAGGTTTGAGGCAGAAGACAAAGCGAGAAGCCTCTGGGGCAGCCAGCAACTTTAACTCTTGCCTCCACAAGAAACAAACCTCATGAGCCATTAGTAAAGAGAAGACACAGACAAGTGGACTCAGCAGCAGCATTAAAATACAAAAAGGGAGCAGCAGCTCACATGTAACGACTACATCTTACCCTTGTTCCCCAAAACTCTGGGGAAATTTAAACTGCTTCCAAGATACAGCCTCTCCTCTCTACTAATGCAGGGCCAGCACAGAACAACAGCCCAAAGCACCTCCAACCCCAAACTCACCCTAAGAAAATGCCCCAAACCCAGACACGAACCACAGAAGGCTCAAAAGAGAAGGAATCTGTGTAAACCTGCTGTGGGGCAGTGTGTCCAGGGAGTCTCACCCATCTCTGGGGGCTTTTCTGGCAACACCAAGGACAGGGACACAGCCCACGCCAAGGGCATCGGGGCTGAGACAGGAACCCAGAGGGGCTAGAAAAAGCACTGAGTAACACCCCTCACTGCCACAGCCTTTGGAAAACACTGCTTTGGTCAACACATTCTCCCCATCAGGACATGTTTCAGATTGGTACTTTTTCAACCTCATCTCAATTTTAGCTATAAAAACTAATTTTTTTTTTTAATTAAGCAAAACCACCTCATTTTGCTGCCCTCTCCACCACCAGCAGCAATAAAGATCCCTGATACCTCTGAAGGCTGGTAGCTTGGCTGATGCAAGATGCACAACAGGATACACCCAACACTCAGCAATACTGACAGCAGTAAAAATAACTGCTTTGTATACCAGAGCAGGAGTTAAGATCAGGGGGAGCAGAGAGAATGTGCACGTACAATAGGCTGTCACAAACCGACAAGGATTATGTTGCACAGAAATAGGTCTGAGATCTAAACAGATGTGAGATCACCAGGGGTGTGGTAAGAATGGTACAAATGAAAAAAATTTTAAAAAACCACCCCACACATGATTTTTCCTTTTGTTCACATCATCCCAAACAGAACAAACTAAGGAGAGCTGCGGCTTGAAGCTCCCTGCAGCTGGAAGGAAAGCAGCACACCCTTTCCTTTGCTACAGTAGGAACTCCTCTCCTCCACGAGCACAGCTCTCCTGCGGCACGGGCTGGGGGGTGTTGGTGAGAAGGGCTTTGCTGGTGCTCAGGGCAGGCCTGGCATCCAGACCTACCCCAGGACCCACCACCCCCACAGGCACCCTGCTTGCTTGCGGCAGTACCAGCACCTCTCAAGTTCCTGGTGCCATTCAGCGTTACATCTTCTCTCAAACTTTTCCATCCCGTGTGCCAGACTTGGATGTGACACAAAGATCTAAAGCTCAGCCGTGTCCAGGCACATGCTTTCACACCAAGCTCTACCAGACAATCTGGGCAAGGAGGCCACGGTGAGGAGCTGAAGTCCACTCGTCTTTCTGCCTCTCCTTACACAGCTCTTTGCGGGACTGATCATTTCCCTTGCAAGTTTGAAGTGTTTTGATTTCAAATCTCAGCCAGCAAAGCACAATCTGGGAGTACAAAGCCATTAACTAACTACTGACCAGGAGTCCAGGCAACTGGAAGTAGAACAATCAGATTTTCCAAAGGCTTCAACCCAGGAAGGGCTGCCTGCCCACAGAGTTGGTACTAGAGACTACACGTGCTGTGAACTGCTCTCATCTCTCCTGTCAGTACCCAGACCTCAGAACAAGATATGGTTACTTTCCACAATCACCTACGAATGTGAAGAGCTCACAGTGGAACACTTAATCTGGTTTAGAAGTGAAAGTTGAACTCCAGATTTTCAGGGAAACTTAAGCCAAGTAGTTTCTTCTGCGATCCCGCTCAGCAGTAACACAAACTGTTTGTGGCAGAGTCCCAGGAGCAAAACAAGTCACCTCTGAAACCATCCTTTGCCTGCAAGGGCTGCACTGATGCATGGTTTGTATTGAAGTACTGCAATAATTAGCGAATTATTAATGGAATAGCAGACAACTGTACAGTTCTATCAGAAATCTCTATGTTCAATTCAAGAGAAGATGCAAATTCCACCTTTCTGGGTTAAATGACTTTAGGACACTGACTCTTTCCACTCTGATTTCTACACACTCAGGTGCATCCTCCAACTATATTTTTATCTCACTTGTCTTCAAAGCATCCACATTGTTTCAGCCCTGAGTTCAGAGCTCCTCCTAGCTTTGTCTGGTCAGCAACCTAGGCTGAGATGGTAACACAAAACCAGGAGGCACGAAGCCTCCTTGGCAGTCACGAGCAGGGCAATGACGAAAACTTGGACAGGCTATAGATGTTAGAGATTTCTAACAATGCCTTACCAGCTCACTTAATAAAGCAATAACTGTAGCTGCAAAAAGGCACTCTCCAGCCAAGCTCTCCATCCAGCCACCTGAAGCCTTTAAGCACCTCAGCACTAAAGCATTTAAGTCTCGTGCACCTTTTGAACAGGAACAGCCCAAAGATCAGAAGCTGGCTTAAAAGTCAAAGCCTGTAATTCAAAAATCCCAGATCTATTTCATCTAGTAAAGGTGATTTTGATACAGTAGCTTTAAAAAAAAATAAAATAAATATGTTAATGAAGTTTAAAAAGAAGGTGCTGCTCTCACCTGAAGAGCAAGTGATGATCAGTGGAGTTCATCATCTCAAGGTGACTGTGATAAAGGCAAGTAAAATTTGCAACTGAATCCTACTGTTCTTCTACTGCTTGCCCCAATCACAGACCCTTCCACAAAGTTCAAGTAACGCTTCAGGGTCGAGTGGCTCAAGACAAACTGCAGTTTTCCTCTTGCAAAAACCCCCCAGCATCAGCCACCTAGTCCCACGGCAATATCGCAGGGACGGTGTGTGCTGGATAAATATTTCAGTGGGGAAGTCTCCAGAGCTTACTCTGAAAAAGGGCAATTAGAAAAAGCGAATTGTGAAGATACTTGAACGCTGCATCCCAAAGCATATTGTTAGATGTTACCAACAGCCTGGGCACTCAAACAACACTTCATAACAACGGGGCAAAAAAACCCCTCGTGATGGGCACAAAAGTGAGAAACTGAAAAAGCGTAGAGTTTCCTGGAAAAAGTAATTCCCTTATGGTGAGGGAGTAGAGTGGGATAAAAAACCCAATACATATTTATCAGAGTGACATTTTACCAACAACAACAGCAGCTTTTGTGAATGGAGCATCGAGATGATTCAAGAAAATAATTGAGAGTTTCCAAACCCTTGAAAGCGCAGCCCTGCTAAAGGGCTATTGCACCATTACAACATCTCTTGGCAGAGAGGCACAGCCCTCGGTACACGCGACAGAACGAGACAATACCTCTCTCTGCTCAGAGACACCCACTCAGCACATCGCTCGGGTTTCACCCCAGTGACATCCCAGTAGCACCTGCCCCCAGTCACAACAGCTATTTCTAGGAAGGTGGGTGTCCAGAAGGGTAATTTCACCTGCCATTTCTGGCCTGGGTGCAAATCACAGGCAGCATTTTGTCATTTGTGATGAAAAGCTCTTCCTGGGCTCTAATGGGGATTTGCCACTTTGCTAAATCGTGGGTGCTTTCTTTCCCAGCACAAGATAAGCTCAAAGGCCACGTCTGGACGAGGCTAAGCTGGCAACAGCAGTACAAGCCATACACAGAGCACATACCTTGCAGTGTTCCTACCACAGCCTCATTTCCACATGGCAACATAACACTCACCCTTTGTTTTACTCTTCTCTGGAACACAGAGAATCCTGCTTCACTGCAAACACCCTAAAGCAATTCAGTAAGAAGAAAAAAAATAATCTCTTTTAGTTCACATACCAACATCTTTCATTAGCAGGAAAACCAAAAAACCCAGCGCAACATCAGCTCAGATGCAACACTCCCAGGCTAGAAGGCCACACTCTTCCAATTAAACATTTTGAGAACATCCAGGGAGTCTATCTTGTGAGACTGGAAAAATGAGAGGACAAAGGGATGTTCTGCCAGGCAAGGAGGCAAAGCGTTGGACAGGTCTGCCACCATCCAGAGCAAGGTAGGGAACACGCTCTTAAAAATACTGCCCTGAATAACTTAACTCCCCAGAAAAAATGAAAATAGGGATAGGATAAGGAAATGTGGGGAGAAAGGGTCTTGGAGGCACCAGAGATCCTGGCATGGGGGTAAAACCAAGCCTAGTCAAAGAGCATGAATGTAAGGGCCTCCGAGGCAGCAAAATGGTATAAAAATGAAAGAAAGAGCTATGAAAAAAAAGACTACAACACACTTTTGTCTGCAGTAGCAATAACACACCTCATCCTCTTACAGCACAGCAGGAACCAGTTGAGCTAAGAGCTAAGCTAGCAAATATTTCACAACTGCTATTTGGTGTCTTTTCTGCCATGCTCAGTAGCACATACAGGTTGGACAACGATGACATTCTGTGTCTAATCCTTGATCTTTTATTTTAAGCCTTCATTCAAGCACTGCCAGCACTGCAGATCAGAGGCAGGCAGTCTGAACTGAACCAGAGCTGAGCTAAGTTAGCAGCACTAACCAGAACAAAAGGCATTTCAGGAAAGATTTCTTAGGCTGCTTTCCAGAACGAGCATCATGGACTCTCCAGCTCCTGGGGTATTCGGTTCACTGCCATCATCACATCAACACGATTCTTCCAGCACCGAGATGTGGATAGGAGCTGCACAGCAGACTTCTAAGATCCTTCGTAATCGCTTCTACAACAGGGCTTGCCAGCCCAAACAGCACTAAGCAGTTGTAAAGAGCAGAGTTTGTTGCCCCTCCACATGCTCACCCTGAGCAGCGTGGGAGCACAACCCTCATTTAGAGAAGCGGACACAGGAGCAGGGAGACAGAAACATGCCCTACAAACACCACCTTGAAAAGATCACCTTTTGAGTCCATTTCTCATCACGGGTCTCCCAACAGCAAACACCTATCAAAGCCAGATTTGAAGAGCTTTAATTACATTATCACAAGAGAAAGTTCAGGTTCCTGTCGGTCACCACGGGCAGTGAAGTACACTAAACTCTCAGGGGTAGGGTGAGGGATGAGCCAGTTGGGTGGACTGGTCGATCGCCAAGATCCAGTTTGTCAAACCCAAGGTGTAGGGCTCACCAGCAGCACCCAACCATCTCCACAACCACTCAGGGGAATGCTCACTTCACAGCAAGCCTGCCAGCTACTGCAGTTCTCAGATAAGAGTATTTTCTCTACAACACCGCCTTGCCTGCGTGGTTGTACATATGCTAATCAGAAGGAGTGCTGTAATCTGAAGAGAAAGCAACTGCTAGGGCAGAAACAAAAGAAATCAAAGCATCCCTGTGAGAGAGACAGCATTAGGTGTGAATACACACTGTGGGTTTGCACCTGAACGCCAATTGCACTTAGACCACATTCACTGTGTTAACTGCAGCCATAATTCAACTCACAATTATTTTAACCGTTATGAAAGAGCAGGTAAGATTCCAAATGGTAACCTATGGATAGCAATCTGGTACTAAATTATGTTTCTAAGAATGGGGGGGGGGGAGCAAACAACATGATTAAGAGGAAGCCAGGTACTGAGCCTGGATTTCTTCCAAAGCCCAAAATGTCAACACTGTGGGGAAAAAAAAAAATTCACAGAAAAAACCCTCCTTCAGTTACAGATTGTACATGTGTTAGAGTGACCACATCAATGACCACATTTGTGACATTTATTTCCTCTAAATTATTAATCTTTCTCTAAGCTCCCCCGTGAAACAAGCAATACAAGATCAGATCACAGAATACCCCTGTGGAATACGAAGAGTAGCTTGATACAGGAAGTGTTAAGTTTTCATCTAACACTTGGGCTCAGATAAAAGCTGCCCCTGGAAAGAAATCTTAATACCATTCAGGAAGGTACCCGAGGCTGCTCAGGGCAGCCAGAGCCAATTCTGGTCAAGAAAGCATGGTGTGAGCTGAAGCAGGTGCAGAGAGGGGCTGCAGGGTGAGCAGGGAAAGAGCTTATCTGACAGGGAAGTGAAAGGGGAAAAAATGATTGTGCTTCACCACTTAACAGCACATTTAGAATCAAGAACCTATTTAGGAGGCAGGTTTGCTTTTTACAGGAGGAGGAGGTGGGTGTCTGGCTGTCTGGCTGTCCAGCTGT
>WUAM01000431.1:7362484-7373083 GCA_024336885.1 Actenoides hombroni
ATATATGCTTGCATATTTCTGCTGGAAATTACCCATTTTCTCATCAAGGCCGGGGCAGTTCCTAACTCCAGAGATCAAAGTGCACAGTTAACCCTTTACATCAGACCTTCTCTGAAGGACAACACCAGCAGGCAGCCAGGCAGGACTGGCTCAGGATGCCCTCACCAGTCCCAGCCTGGAGCACTCCCAGTAATCACAGGGAGTTCCTGCCCGGCACACATTTTATTACAATACAGTCACCCTGTACTTAGCACTCTGCTTTATCATTACAGGGCAGATTTTGTTTGTGAACCAAATGAGACATTTCTCTGTCATGTACGAGCACAATCCCCAGCACCACACAGAACTAAACAGAGGAAGTTTCTAGCCCCAGAGTCAAAAGGGCAAATAAGCCAATTCAGCTACACAGGTCAGATGTTCTGGGTGACAAGGTAGTTACCGAGCCATAACACACTCTGAATCTGATTGTCTAGTTTTTGCACAAAGGGAGATCTCAGAACATTGACAGTTGGCACATTAGGGTGATAAAAATATAAATTAATGCATGGAAAAAAAAAATCCTGAAGTTTCTTCCTAATCTAAGCAGCCAGGAACTCTGGTATTTCCCATGCAGTGTCACCTTCCCTGACATGTAATTCTTCAAGGTACTCTTCTTGTATTTCTGGAACACACAAAGGTGCACAGTCCAGGAAGCAACTTGTGTCACCCAGGGTGCAGCTTGTTTCATCCTGTGAAGTTTGCTCCAGTTCAGAAAGCTTCCATGGGCAGGATAATTTAGGTCTGTGCTCACCAATCACAAGCTGTATTAAATATACTCTTAGGAGGAAACATATTCTACTACAGCTCCTTAGAGGAGCTTCCTAAACTCTTTGGAATACACTCGAAATGTTGGCCAGCTCACCTCTTACAGGAAGCAAATGAATCATCCACATCTGCAGACTTTAAAAAAAGTAAGGAAAAAACCAAACCCCACAAAACCAGAAGTTTTCCAGGAAGGACAGAGACTACTCCTGCTCCCCTGGTCCTATTTTCTGCTTTCAACTGAAGCCCACGGACAATTCCCTACAGGGAACTGTACCTCAGCACAGGAAGCCAAAGCAAATTCTGCAACCTGCAGCAGAAGGACAGAGAAAAGGCTTCTGATAGAAGTCACATGTGTTGAGAGGACAAAACCAATGTGAAGAGGCTGTTCATTATGTACCATTTCCAGCCTGTTACACACACACATACACACAGTAACTCTAAATTTAGAATAAGTGGCTATTTTGTCTCAAGGCTAATGCTGCTTCAAGGAACTTGGACTCAGACACTGAACAGAAGCATGAATATTTTTTGTAATAGTCATGAGAATTATTCACTTGGATTAGAGATGTAATCCACCTTCCAAGGGGGAAAAAAAACCCACCAAAAAAACCAAACAACTTCCATCCTCAAAAGCAGACAGAAGGGCAAAGCCAGAAGACAAATGGTGGCTTGTTGGAAAGCTGATCAACTCTGAACAAACAAATTAAGCAGTGCTCCATACAAATTCACCTCCAATACTGAAAAGCAAAGGTGTGAGAGCAGATACCAGCAGGAGCTCCGGCCTCTCGAGATGGGCAGCCAAGCCCCACGCCACAGGGGCCGAGACATTTGACCGCTCACCAGCAGCAGGCAAGGCAGAAATGGCTGTTTCAGTGCCCTGGGAAATACAGCTGGAGGAAGGAAAATTCCAAGGCTCCTTGGTGAGCAGAGAGCTCCTCAAGCTCCGACGGTTTTGGCGCGGCTGTTGCCCATGAGTTCACTGAGGACTGAGGTCTAGGACCAGTTATTTAACAGTTCATCTTGAGCCAAGAGGCCTGAAACACCAACTTGATTCTAGAAACACCACTATGAACTAACTTAAGAGCCTTCATCAAAGCTACTTTTCACCAACTACATTTCTAACTCAGCCTCACAAAACCCACAGCTCACAAGATTTACACCTGAACCAGCTTTTCCAAATGCTAGCCTACTCAGTCTAGCTACTCACGTGAGTGAAATCAAATAAAGCTCAAGTTCCTCAACAGCAAGAGCTGCAGCACGCAGCTCGTTTCCAAGCATCCCATTTTACACACGCCAAATAATCAATGTATTACAGTTTGAGGTGAGAATAATTTACCCAGACAGGAATCTCCAGCTACCACTGCACTGACGAGCATCACAAGCTTTTCCAGCAGGCAGCACTGACCAGAAAGGGTCAAACACAGAAGGTGCTGAGCACCCACCAGGGGCCTGGCAGCTCTGATGCCAGCTGTCCTACCCAGAGACACCTGACGGAAAAGTTTCTGTCACCTTTCCAACACACACAGCCAAAATGGCACTGCCACATCAGAGCTGGGAACACACTTTGAAGACGACGAGTGCTACTTACTCGCTAAGTATCCTTATCAGCAGACAGGCAGCACTGTTTCTTGTGACCAAAATGATTCACACGCAAAATTCTTTTATTCTCAAAGAGGTTATATCCTTTCAAAAGTAGGTAAAAAATAAATCAGTCATGATGGAACTAATTCCAGCTCTCCCAGTATTAGTGTATTTCACTAAGCAGAAGGTTCATCATCCACTGACACATGAAAACTGTACCCACTTGCTTCAACAGGAACCATGCACCAAGCAACTCCCAGCTTTGGGCTAAGAAACACAGTTAAAAGCTTTAAGCTGCTGATCTTTTCAGCTGGTGATTAAATAGCCCTCTTTACTTGTCAGTCTCCAAACACCTCCCTCACAAGCAGAAAAGCTAAAAGCTTTCCAGCCAGCAGTAAGAACAAACAACCCAGGCTGTGTTTGATGTGCGCTGAATACACGGTACCACTGTTGCAGTTTTATTGTACAAACCAAATGCTGCTTAATGGACCAAGGGCATAGCCACCCAGCTTCTCTTCAGCTCAGGAGACTGTAACCAGAGGCTGTGAAGTGATACCATTGCAAATGCAAGCTGAGCAGGGGCTCCTTGTTTCAAATGTACTCCGGTGAATTAAATTTTTTTCTGGCCTGGAAGCTACTTCAGTGTTCCTGTCCTCTCCTAGCCTGCTTTGCTGCAAGTCCTGGTTTCACCTCCTACAGACAGCCTTCATTCCTTTCACAGAGTTACAGCACCAGCTGCAGAGGAAAGAAACAGAGGTCATCATTTTAAAGACAAAGGCGGGGGGGGGAGAGAACCCAACGGTTTTGCAGTCACGAAGAAGCCTGTCTACCTAGAGCATCCACATACATCTGCAGCAGGGAGCTGATTGGGCAAATCATTTAAGATGGAGTTTGATGTGTGCCTCAGCATATGTGCACAAAAAGCATTTTGTGTCTTGGCTTTTACCTGCTCCCCTTATATACCCAAGCAACCTTCTACCCCATGCCAGAAGCTAACAGAGCAAGCAAGTCCAAAAAACAAAACCACCCCAAAACTAGAGTCTCACCCAGATCCTGCCCCAGACACCATTCCACACATCTCTGTTCATTTGTAACGTTTAGAGCAGCAGGTGAGAAGATACCTGGTGCACACTCAGCTCACAGCACCCAGGCAGCAGTTTAAGTCTTTCAAGCACTGCAACCCCCTCCAGCCACAGAACTTCTCTGGTGCAACACACGCCTGATGGAGAAGGATGAACAAAGCAGAAAGGTGATGTCATTTCTTTAAAAAACAACCCCAGAAGCACAGTGTGCAGCAGTACAGTCTTAGAAAGACTCTCAACCCATGTTTTTGGCCTCAATCTACACATCGTATTCAGGCAGAGGAATTCCACCTGAAGGTGCTTATCAGAGCCACCTCTCCATTAAAGTGCTTTAAATCCTACACAACTAAGTGTTGAAAATAAATGTAACATCACCTGTAGGTCTCCTTATCTCATATCCAATATACAGCTGTCAAGCCCACATCCACCATCGCTATGTTTGTTTCCACCTACATCACACTCTGAAGATTTCAGCCCAGGAAATATTCACACTTTCCACGGGGGTCACTTAGTGGCCTGGTCCAAGCACTCCCCAAAGGCTAGGGCAGAGAATGTAGCAGACGTGAGTCCAGACCCTTCTGTTTTGCAGATGCACACACAGCCAAATGCAGGAGGTAGGTAAGAATAATTCTGAAGTGCAGCGAGAGAAGCTTTCTAAGCAGAGCAGCAGCCGAGCCCGCCATACCACCAACAGCACTAAGGGGTTTCCTCCAAAGATCCTGGGATCCCCCAACATGATTCCCTCAGCACACACTGAGAAGAACAGGAACACTAAAAGGACAACTGTCAACTTGAAACTCAGGCACATCTGAAAGCACTGAAGCTACTGCAGTTACCAGTAATCCCCAGCACCTCTACTGCCAAAACCACGTTTTTCATAGTATTTGATGTTTCTAATCAGTCATTACAAACATTATCACTCTACCCCACCCCCCTCATACTCTCCTGTTCCCTTCGCAGAAATACTTAACATTCAGAAAGGAAAAAACCTTATCTGTAGCTGTCAAAGGTAAATTGCCCACCAAAGGTAAAGTTCCGGGACCTTGGATAAAGAGAAACCAACTTTTGCTGCAGTTTAATTCCACAAATTTGAGTTAGACAAATATTTTGGTTTCAGACACAAACATGCATGTATCTATTTTGCAGTCAACAGCAAATGGGGAAAAAAAAAAGCCCAAACATTACCATAGAGTCTTCCCATGGTTTTTTTTTTTGTTAAAGATGGAGTGAGCATTCTCCTACCTTGCCACAGCTCTACGGGTCTCAGGAGCAGGACACAGCAGCTACACGAGGCAGAGCCCAAACATAATTACAGCTCAAGTGCTCCAGGAGCACTAGGTAAAAAGAAAGCCAAGCCATCCTCTGACATTTCTCAGTTCCAGGAAGCTCAGGACCGACCATCTCAAAATCAAGTGAAAGATTTCAGATGAAAGTACCAGCTCCTGTGCTTGCATCGACCCATTTAGGCAAAAACCCAACACATGGTGGGAGGTAATAGGAGAGTGGAAACAGTGAGGCAGGTTTTTCTTAAGTAGTATTTAGGAAGGTGTCATCACCTCCTGAGCATTTGAAATCCCCCAAGTAATTAAACAGTCAAACAGTCAAAGGAGAAGAGGCTTTTAGCTCCGCAAATGCCAATTATTTCCCAGCACCAACACAGATGCGGAACATTAAAAATAGTGTCTTTCCTTTAAGAGAGGAGAGGAGCTGAGGACGGCTGCCATAAGCAAGACCTTGCCACGAAAAGCATCTGTCAAAGCTTCTGCCATTTAACTTCAACGAAGAAGCTTCAGACAAAAACAGTAACTTTATAAAACTGCTTAAAGCCACAGCTTTGCAGAAGTCTGCACTGGAGCTGCATCACATCAGCAAAGGAAGAACTTGTATGAGAACCTTGCAGCAAAATGCCTTCCTCACCCAGGTACTTCAAAGCCTGTCACGGCTTTTGATTGATTCCTTCTAAAGCTTTTAGTGCACATTAGTTTGTTTACAAGTCCTAAAAGCATTACTAATTTAGTTTGAGGGGTTTTTTTAAGCTACACCAGCACACCGAAAGCGAGTGCACCTTGGAAGAGAGCACGTCACGAAACCGCCTTACTTGGGGAGCAGTTCTGTCCATTTTAAGAATAACCCTCCTGTCTAGATTTGGAGCAGTTATAATTAATTGCTTAGCCCAGGTGGCCATTTGCAACTCGTGAATTACCCAGGTACTCTGCACACTGTATACAAAAGAACTCTCCACACAGTGACAGCATATACGGGTTAGTACACCCGAGATTGCCATACCCCGAGTTGCACGGGATTCCACTTGGGCAGTAAAACGTTACTGACAATCCCCAAGTCTACACTGCAAGAGCCAAACAAACCCAAGTAAAACAGAGAATTGACTCAAGGGTACGTCACCTGGCAGTGGCTACTCAGAGGATATAAAGGTCACCCATTAAAGTGGTTCTGTTTCACACAGAACTGCAGAAAATCCAGTAAGCCTTTTCTCTTCTCCTGTCTCGAACGGCTGCAAACATCAGGTGGTTTCAAAGAACCCCCCCTGGGAGACCAACTGAAACGTCAGATGCAAGGAGAGGGTTAGATACAGCTTCCTCACACAATAAACCCTAGCATTAAGGGTTTACGGGCATGGAACTTGTGTGCCGCGACAAAACTAGAGTTCTGCACTGTGACCAGAATTTCCTGAGAGCTGCTGGAAAGGAGCCTGCCCATGCAGGGCAGAGCAGCTCCCCTCTTCACCAGCTAAAACATTTCCAGGCAGCCAACACCTCACCAGGTTGGAAGGTGGAAAATTTTTAAGGCTCTGCTTCGTCTCTTAATTGCAAATGGGTTCCACAGAGTCACTGGTTAGCGCTAACACCTGAAGAGCACAGGCTGGTGAGCTGGGATCCCCGATGTGAGTGCTGAGAGCGGCTGTGAAGGGACAAAGAGGGGAACACACAGGCCTGCCATGAAAACGAGAACTTCCTTCTCCTATAGAAAAAGCAGAGCGATGGCAACTTAAAAGTTTAGGTCACAGCAGTAACTACATGGCAGAATTAAGACAAGAAATAAAAATAAGTATTAAAACCTTGAAGTGGTGCAAGTAGAACACCTTCAGAAACTTCTCCTGCAACTTTTTATTCATGCCTCAATATCTGAGGTCAAGAACCTGCAGCAGTGAAGGGTGGAAAGGAATAGAAGGGCTGCGTGGGATGAAGGAGAGTTGAATTTAGAGAGGCGTGTGGAGATAACATCAGATAATTTCATCAGATAAACTGATCAGCCATTAGATGTGTGAGAAGCCTGATAGTTTGAATGTTTCCAAAGCAAAGCTGAACACAGCGAGAGACACCCAAACCAAGCTGTGTTCTGGACCTTACAAAACAAAAGGCTGCTACAATTTATTTATTTATTTTTAAATCACACCTTGAGTCATACAGCAATTCTGGGGCCCTGCAGAGTCCCCTGCGTATAAATCAATCAGCACCGTGTGCTTCCCACCGCATCACACAAAGACACCAGTGCAAAGCGTTCACTCCCTGAGGCAGACCCGGACCAGGAGGCAAGGAACTTGCTGGCTGAAGGCCTTTAGATAAGGCACTGAAATACAACACCTGCACTTTCCATTCCCCAGCTGCAGAAGAGGCATATCTGCCTTGCACAGGCTTTGTGGAAATGAAAGGTGTCAGAGCTCCTGCTAAGAGGCAGGAAGAAGGGTAGCAGCATTTAAACACCCTACAAGCTTAATATGTTTGAGCATTTTTGTCGAGTTCCCAAAGGCAACTTGAGTGTGCTAACCTACAGCTAGAAATCTTGAAATTCAAATTCAGCTGGGTCTCAAGTGCTCCTGCTAATTTGTTACAAAAAGCATCAAGTGCTCACACCAGCGCACAGCAATTTCACAACCTGAGTTGCAAATTACATCTATCAAATTCAAACAGTACCATGAAGACAAGAGATACGACTTTAGCCAGTCAGAACTGCTCTTCAGGTTTCCTGGGTCAGGAAAGACATGGATGGCAAACATCTGGAAACAGAAGCCACCTCCTTCCAGGACTGCTTGGCTTTTACAATATTCAGCAGCAACGATTTCCCTGGGTTTATATGGGGAAAGCAGTCAGGGAAGGCAGGAAAGGAGCACAGCGCCAGAAGGTAAGAAAACTTGGCCCTTTTATTCACATCATTGTCATGATACTGCTAATGACTATCGGCATGGGAATCAAGGGCAGGAATATGCTCAGACACAGCACTTATTACTGGAGGAGCTAGTGGAGCTTTGCACCAAGCACTAGCCTTATTTCAAGAGAAAGTTTCTATTACTTATTAACATCAGCAATCGTGTGCTTGGCTTTAAGCAGCAGCCTGCCTACCATTTCCAACAGCAAAGAGCAAGAGCAAGCATTGAACTTCTAGAAGCACCAGTAAAAGTGATTAGCCCACCTATTCCCTGGATGAAAAATACAATTATTTAACCACCCAGAGTTTAAAGAAAAGACAGGAAAGCTCTAGGATTATACATGGGTACAGAAAGCTGCCTTTTTGACCTTTGCACTTGGGAGCCGCAGGTGCTGTTCCACTATTCTCAAAATACACAACTTTATTTCTCCCTGGGTTACAACACTCGCTTACCCAAAACACGCTCCAACGTTCGTAGATCTCAGAGCACCTGACAAACAAGAGCCCAACAGGCACTCAACAGCACAACATGGGGCTAGCAAAAACCCTGGCCCCAGGAGCACCTTTACCTTCTGCCCATTGCAGAATTAAGAGCTCAGGGAAATAAAAGGTAATAAAAAGAACTAAAAGAGTGCTGCAAGCACCCTCTTGAATCCGTGGCTCAGCCGAGAGCAGGACAGGTTAACATTCAGGACATCAAACAAGAATCTCACAGTCAGAAGTGCTAGGGAGTCAAAGTCACAGTCTAAAGATGTATCTGCAGGTAACAGCAGGTAACAACACCCAAGAGCCAGCAAACTTCAGGCCCAGGACAGCCATGTGGTGCCTGTGGTTTGTACCCCTCCTAGAGTGGACAGTGACAAGCACGTCAGGCTTACCTGGCTGGTTCTCACGTATCAAGTGTAACCCAGAAAGGGCTGGGTCAGCAGGCAGATAAAACACCTGATTACAGACACAAAATGGTAAGTCCCACAACACGCTTCCAGTGGCGTCAGATTTGTTTTTAGCCGCCTCGAGCTGCGGCACAGACTGCACGCAATGCCTCTCAGTTTTCTTAGTGGGCAGCTCTTCAAATGGAAAAAAAAAAATAAATCAATATAAGTACACCTGAATTCCTCAAGCACTTAGGACACTTCTCCCCAGGGTCTACTACCCAAGTGGTAAAGATGCCTACAGCAGAGGAGGACCAGCAAAAGGAAAGACAGTTTATTTACATAACTGTCTGACTTCTGATCCTCCCCAGTCCAGCTTTTTCTAACATTGCAAAGGGTACAGTTATCGAGCAACTACAGTCAGTACTACCACTTCTGGATTTGGGAACCCAATAACAACTCCTAAGTCTGTGTTTACTCACTCAAATTGAGGTGGCTTTGTTTAGATGCCGAAAACTACGCTCAAGCCGGGACGAATTTTTGCTGCAACAGCACACAAAGATTTTATTGGCAGGCTGCAGTGACTGAATTGGAGCTCTTTAGAGAACGAACGGCTTGGGCTGTTTTGGGTTTTTTTTAGGTAGAAATGCATCATATGGCAGTATCTTTTCTGAATACCTGTTTTCATATTCCTTATCTCCAACCAGTCACGTGTCTAATGACACTACCACCTAAATTTAGCTCATTCTGTTCGCACTTGCAATCCCAGCGATGCCTGTAGGACTGCAACACACCTTTCCTCCTCTCAGCCTCCCCTCTCTCCTCTGCTGTATGGGGCCATTTCTGGCACGGCAAAGCAGACAGCGCACCAGAAGCCTCCCGCTTTCTCCTGCCACCCCAGAAAAGCACCCGGACCTGCTGCTCCCCTGCAAGGACAGCACAAGCCGCCTGCTCTGCTCCGCTCGGCGCAACGCCCATTCCTCGCAGGCCCCTTTGTGCTATATCACAGTGCCCCCGCGCTCGCTTTTGTCTCCGTACCGTCAGTCCGGCTGCGCAGAACCCCACGCCAGGAGAACTTTGGGAAGTGGGAAGATTCTAACCCAGAACCTGCACCTCGGGGCTGCCCAGATAAAATTAAGAAGTCACGGATTTACGTATGGCCTCATCAGCAAGGGGTGAACGCTCCCGTAAACAGGGGCAGACCCGAACCGTGGGCACTCGCTGCTGAAATCTCCATGTAGTCGAGGTCTCCCTATTCAGCTCTTGACTCCCCTGAAACAGGCGATGATGACACTGCCCAGTAAGAGCAGAGATACTGGCCCACATCTCCAGCAAGCGAGAGGGGTCTGGCAGCTCACTCGAATCACCTTCACAGGCAGGCCTCTCCTTAGGCCATGAAACGCCAGCGGCCAGGCCAACAGCCGTGCTCGGCCACCAGCATCTGCGCTGGGCTGCCAGAAGAACCACGATGAAGGAAGGCAGAAGGATCCCCACCTCTGCAGGACACCATCCGCCTTCCCCACACTCAGACTGCTGCAGGATGGGGCGGGGGGAGCCGGGAAAATACAAGGAAAGGTGCAACAGCCGCCTCCCGGGGTGCCTCCGGAGCTGCCAAACACTGCAGCCCCAGGGGCAGGGAGCCCCGCAGCCCCGGCAGGCCCCACAGCCGCTTGCCCCGGGAGGCCTCCAAGGCGGAGCCCCGGCCTCGCAGCCGGAGCCAGGCCCCCCGGGAGAGGGAGACACACACACAGACACACACACACACACACAGACGCAGAGGCCGAGCCAGGCCCCCCCCCCTCCCGCCTCCCCCGGGAAGGAGCCGGCGGGGGCCGCGGCCGCCCCGGTTACCTTGGTCTCCTTGACGTGCTGCTTGATGCCCTCCGGGTACCACTGCACCCGCACGTAGCCCCGCCGCAGCGGGCTGGCGCGGCCCTCCTCCGCCCCGCCGGCCCCGGGGCCTCCCGACTCGGAACCTCCCGAGCTGGCCGCCCCGCCGCCGCCGGTCCCGCGGCCGCCGCCGCCGCCGCCCTCCTCTTCCTCCGAGTCCGAGTCCTCGCCGTGGATGAGGCGCACCAGGCCGAACCGCACCGAGC
>WUAM01000431.1:7380647-7402699 GCA_024336885.1 Actenoides hombroni
TAGCTTGCCAGAAAAGTGGCTTGGGTGGAGGTAAGAGCGTGACTCTCATAGAATCATATCATAGAATCACAGACTGGTTTGGGTTGGAAGGGACCTTTCAAGGTCATCTAGTCCAACCCCCTGCAGTGAGCAGGGACACCTGCAACTAGAGCAGGTTGCTCAGAGCCCCATCCAATCTCACCTGGAATGGTTCCAGGGATGGGGCTAATCACAGCCCCTGTTCCATCCCTACACCTCCAACACGTGCTACTCAAACCTGGGCACAGGGACTCTTCTCACTGAAACCTTCCTTGTTCAGGGTGTGGGAAGAACGTGAGCTCTTTTGCAAAGGATATCTGGCTTCAAAACCCAGCGAATAACTCCTTACTACCAACTCATTTAAAAATTCAAGCTCCAGATGTAGGCAGACACTCTTAACATGATAAAAAGATGCCATGGGGGTGGTACTGCTGACTTGCCTGTTTATTTACACTCGAGCATCTCTGCACCACGCTGATGCTTTGATCTCTAGTGCACAAAGAGTGGGGGGGGGAATTCACAGAGCGAGCTTTTGGTATGCTCCCATGTACACACAAATGCATGGGGCTCATCTCAGGCAGGTCTGGTAAGGAGCTACAGCCCAGAATTTAGCCTGGGGTGTAAGTGACTTGAACAATATAAAGGAGACTCTGTTGGAGCATTGGAATAGAGATGTCTTGAGCCAGGGAGAGAAGATTTTTCCTCCTGACTCTGGTTCTCACTTACTCTATGACATGGGATGAGTTTCCTTCACCTCTGCAGGTTGGATGCTTCCCTGGTGTAACAGATGTGCTAGTACTGCCACGGACACACAGGGCCTGGGGTCATCTCCAGAGATGGGCTGGGGAGGATGATGGGTTCCTCTGCTCTCCCCAAACCCAGGAGATCTTGGCATCTGTGGGGAGCTGAGAAGCAAAGCAAGAAGTTCATTCCCAGGAAACAAATACAAATATATCAGCCCTCCAGCTGTATAACTTGGGTTGCCAGGAATAAAGTGCTGGAGGGGAAAAAAATACGAGGAAAACAAGCCAAGAAGCAGCCTTTCCACATCACTGACTTCTGCTCTGGGCTGTTGCTGGCTGGGGTCTCAAGAAACTTCTAAAAATAGCTGGAGGGATCCGATTCCCCTTTCCTGGTTATCTCTAACAGGAACAGAGCAGCCACTTGCACAAGAGGTCTTGAACCCTCCCCACCCCCAGCTCTGTGGATGCCACTGTGGAGACTTTCCACTATTCAGTTCTTTCCAGCCTTTCTATGATCTGGGATAAAGACTTGCTCTTGGACAGCGTGCTGTTTAACAGTGGCTATCAGTGAGCAAACATCCCTGAGCAACCTGCTCTAGTTGCAGATGTCTCTGCTCAGTGTCGGGGTGTTGGACTAGGTGAGCTTTGAAGGTCTCTTCCCACCCAAACCATTCTGTGATTCCATGATCCTGCTCCGTAGTTCTGACAGCAGCTGAGATGCCAGCACTGCTCAGGGCTGTGCTCAGCAGGCCTCTCTGCCTTGCCATCCCTGGACCTGATCCAGCAGCACCCCCGGGACCTTCCCCAGGTGCTCAGCACCGCCTGGGATCAAACCACTGTTGTATTTTCGAGGTGGACAGGGTCTACCCTCTTGCCTGCTCTGGGATTTATCCAGGTGGATGAGCTCCTAATCCAATTAGCAGGATGAGGAGTTCCAGAAGATTTGATAAGCTCTACAAACACTACAACCCACCCAGCACCCTACTCTCCTCTCCAGCATGGTCACCCCTTTACTTACCATCTACCTGGTCTCTTGGGGCATGAACCACCATTCCCAGCACCATTCCAGTTGGTCCATGGTGACTAGAATGGGCACTGGGAATGTTAAATAATTCCCCTGCCAACGGAATTCCCTTTTCCTGATAGACCCGACCCCTTAGATACACATCCACTGCCAAACGAGTAGTTCATTGAAAACAGATCACAACAGTCCCCCCATCCCACCTCAGACTGGATAAAACAGGCATTCCAAGCACCCAGCCCTCGGCATTTCAGGATGGAAAATTCCCAGCTTGCGCCAGTTCTGCCCTGTGCAATGTTTGTGCTGGTAATGCTTTTGTTTCCATAAATCCTATTAGCTGGAGGCAAGCCTATAATTAGCAGGGGAAGCCGGCACCTCTCAAACAATAATCAAAAATGACCTGGCTTCACACTGGCTTTGCTGCAAATTGCTTGATTATTGGGCTGGGCAGGGATGGACAGACGGACTGATGGCTCTGGGAGCAATTCCCACTATTCTTCCCTGCCGGATGCAAGTGCTTAGCAAAGGTATTCACTTGGCTTGTGGTTCTCTCTAGATTTACTAACTCTCCCATGAAACCAGAGGCAGGTTGAAGGTACAGGCTCTGATCCAGGTCAAGGGATTTGGCCGGGCAGTGCAGGACGTGTGCTGGCAGAGCTTGGCGGGTGCTGGTGGTCCTCCTGGGGGAACCAAGGGGTCTGGGGTCCCACATCACAGGGGGTATGTCCTGGGGTGGGCTGTGCCCAATGGGATCACTCTGCACAAAGCTCTCAGGGCAGAGGGCAAAGCCTAGGGGCACATCACCCAGATGGGACACACTCATTCTATCACAGACCCGTCTCAGCTACATCTGTGAGAGTGGATGTGACCTAAAAGCTCAGCAGGTCTGTGCCATCTGCCCACTGAGCATAGGGAAAGGAGTAAATTGCAGCAGCTTGGACTGTTTCCGGGACCTGGCTCTGGCTGCCCGACATGTCTGTGCCAGGGCACCTCTTGCTCACATACAACCACGCAGCACCGCACTGAACTTTCACCCAGAGACGCTTATTTTTCAGCCTCTCAGCTTCCAAAAGCTACATCCCACTCTGCTTGTCCTCTGGGCAGGGACAGGACTTGCCCCCGGGCTCTCTCACCCATCCTGCTGCCACAGGCTGTGGCGGGAGGTGCCAGGGCAGGATGCTCAGCCCCATGGCTGCTCCCCCAGCTCCAGCAGCTCTGTCCCACTGCCTGGGTGCTGGCAGCTGGTCACTGAGCTCTCATCCCTCACCTCTTTGGGGCCATGGGTTTGCTACAGCCGGTACCAGCCTCCTGCACTGGCCCCAGCTTGCAGCAGCAGCAGCACAGTGGGGTCACCGTGGGCGGGTGTTTGCTATATATACACACCCCCTATACATATATAGAAAAAAGGGTGGCAAGCAGACTAATCCTGAGCACGATCAGCAGGTATTTTCAGCGGCCGGAGGAGATTGGCTGAAGTAAAGGTGCCGTGACGCTGCTGGGGTCAGGAGCCAGCAGAGACTGTCCTGAAGGGTGGGAAGCCAGGCAGGAGGAGGAGGAGGAGGAGGAGGATGTCGACGCTCAGTGCATTGCCTTTCCTGAAGCCTGTTCACCTGCGGTCCCCCCGAAGCTTGCCCAGGGGCCAGCGCCGGCACACGCTGCCCGCCAGCGAGTTCCGCTGCCTCAGCCCCGAGGATGCCATCAGCGTGTTTGAGATCGAGCGGGAAGGTAAGGGGCTGCTTGGGGAGGTCCTGCCTGGTGGCATCAGCTGGAGATGCCCTGTCCCTCCCCTCCACTGGTCCCTCATGCTCTGCAGGGCTCGCCATGGTGGCAAAACCCTCATGCACGCTCTCATGAGCGATGAGGGAGGGAGCCAGTAGCCGTGACTTGTGGCCAGGTCACCATGGCTCCTTAATGATGTGGGAGAGGCTGTGGTTAATGAGCGGGAGAACCATGGTCTCCAGCTCACCCAGCCGCCTGGGGTGGGGATGATGGAAGGTGATGCCCAGGGCTGAGCAGACTGGAGGGACCCCAAAGCAGGACCAGGTGAGCAGGAGGACGGACACCACGCTCTGCCTCCTATTTGTGCAATACAAGACACTTTAAGATGCACCCCCAGCAGCCTCTCCCCGCTTCCCTCCACCCCAGGCACCCCCAGCTCCCATCACCCAGACTCACCAGCCATTTCTCCCTCCTCTCCAAAGGGCAAGGGCAGCCAAGGTGGTATCAGGAGGTATTCATCTCAGCACCTGCTGCTGTAGCCCTGGAATCAGCAACAAGAGTGGGGAGCTGATCCCCGGAGCACAGGGAGATGTCTCTGGAGGAGCAGAGCTGCTCCCCGGAGCCATCCCTGTCCCTTAGAACTCCTTTAGACCAAGCTGGCAGCAGGACATACACCAGCTCTGCCCATGACAATCTGCTTTCACCCTGTGCTTGGTGCTGGGAGGGTTTCTGGGTCTGAGTGTCCTTGGACCACCTCACCATGCTCACTGTCATCCCCTTCCAGCCTTTATATCTGTCTCCGGGGACTGTCCCCTTCACCTGGATGAGATCCGCCACTTTCTGAACCTGTGCCCGGAGCTCTCCCTTGGCTGGTTTGAGGAAGGGCGGCTCGTGGCATTCATCATCGGCTCCCTCTGGGACCAGGAGAGGCTCAGCCAGGTAAGAGCTGCACCCTGATCTTCCCAGCTTGCATCCTGGGAGAGGCAGTGGGGCCTGGGGACAAGGAGAAGCTCCCCGAGGCCTCAGGGCTACTCACTGAGTCTTCTCTGGAGACTAATTCCTCCAGGGCTGCTCTGGTGGAAATGAACTTTCTCATTAATTAATTTTACTGACGCTGTTAGAAAATCCACTAAGTAATGCCTCTCAACGTTCATTTCACAATAAAGAAGCCTCCAAGGATGATGGGGGGAGCTGAGGGGGGATGGCACCGGGACCCTTCTCCCTTTGGGGGAGGATGTAGACCCTGGTTCACCGGGGTGGGGAACCAAGACAGATGCAGGACAGGAGCCCCCCCCACCCTACTAACTCCCCGTTCCCCCCTCGCAGGCAGCGCTGACCCTGCACAAGCCGCGGGGCACGGCCGTGCACATCCACGTCCTGGCCGTGCACCGCACCTTCCGGCAGCAGGGCAAGGGCTCCATTCTGATGTGGCGGTACCTGCAGTACCTGCGCTGCCTGCCCTTCGCCCGGCGCGCCCTGCTCATGTGCGAAGATTTCCTCGTGCCCTTCTACCAGAACTGCGGTTTCGAGGCGCTGGGGCCCTGCGAGGTGACGGTGGGGGAGCTGGCCTTCATCGAGATGCAGCATCCCGTGCGGGGACACGCTTTCATGCGCAGGAACAGCGGCTGCTGAGCCCCCTCCAGTCTGACCCTGCTGGGGAGGGGGCTGCAGAGAGGCTGAGTGGGCAGATAAGAGCCTGCGACTCCACTCCATCCCCCCTACCCAGATAACACATCTTCCCTGGCTGCCCTGGCTACAGTCACTCCCTCCACCACATTTGCCTTCCAGCCAGGAGCTCAGCCTGGTCCCATCCCAGTCCCACAGAGCTGGGGACAGAAATCTCCCCCCTGTCCCTGCTGGAAGCACCAACCCCTCCCCGGTCTCCACTGCAGCTGGGGGCATGCAGGAGCCGGGGTGATGAGCCCCCCCGGGGAGGGAAAGGCATTGCCCTAGGAGCTGGGGGGGGGTGGGCTGGGTTCCACTGATTTAAGGGCACTCATACCCACCTTTTGCTGACACACTCAGCCCCACACACGTGCCCCCAGCCCTGCACCCTGTCCCACCCCCAAGAGTGAAACCCACCATCACCATACTCCAACTCCAGCAGCCCCCCATCTGGACAGGGGTCCCAGCAGCAACCCCCTGGCCACAGACATCTTTCTAGAGCCCCTTGGAGCACACCCCTAGCCCACAGCTACCCCTGGCAGAAGCCACCCTGGGGGGCCAGTCCAAACCAGTACACCCACCCCCCCACCCCGCCTTCTGCAAATGCCTCGGTCTGTCGTGAAGCAGCAAATAAAGATAGGGTGGTGGTTTTCTACACAGCCTCTGTGTGTTCCTGTCCCACTCCGATCATCACCTCATGGTAGCTGGAGGGAGGGCAGCAGTCGGCACAATGGGAGCCATCCAACCCCACTTGGGGTATCTTGGTTTTGGGGGAGATAGGGCAAATCCAGCCCTGAGGGGTCATTCAATGAAGGGTGGGATATAGGCAGAGGTGGCTCTGCCCTTGGGGAAGGCTCCATGGGTCTCTTTGCTTCAAGTATTTGGCTTCCCCTTCTACTTGAGCCCCTCCGAACCCTGTGCTGCTCCCCGGGAAGGGCTGGAGATGTACCAGAGGACAGTTTGAGAGGTACTGAGGGACAGCACAGCCCTGCACATCGGGGCACGGCAACCCATCACCCCCTGCTCCCCGTGCCACACCAACCATCACTAAACCAAAGAGAACCCCTTAAAAGTGCCACATCCCCGCACCCAAGAAGGGAAGAAGAGACCTTGTCTGTCTCATTAAATACAGGTAGAAATTTATTAAGGGAAGAAAAAAAATCCACAGTTTTTCTAAAAAAAAGTATCAAAAAGAGACAAATGAGGTGAAGTGGCTGTCTTTGGCTGGAGCAGCACCAGAGGGACAGAGCGGGGCTGAAAACTGGCCCATGATTGAGGGAGGGATGCAGGTGCCATAGAGCTCCTGCTGTCACCTGAAGAATGGTTGTGAACAGAGGGAGCTGAGCTCCCAGCCCTTGAATACTCATCCCAGGACATCCCAGCTGAGGGATTCACATCTTCTCCCATTTAACAGTGCTGACGCCCACCAGCATTAAAGCAACACATACCAGTGGAGAGACAGCCCAGCTCCAGTCTGGGTCCAGCCCAGCCCAGTAGTCATCCAGACCCCAGGAAGGACCTGCCTTCACATGATGGCTGGTGGAGATGCTGGGGGCGGGCAGGGATGTGCAGCCTTGGGCAGGGAAGGGTTACCTGGGTCTCTAAGCCTTGAATAAGGGACAGGAATAACAGAAGGAACACAAGGCAGAACTGAAAGGTGGGAGCACTGACTGCATCCTAAGGGGTCTGTGGGCTTTAGGAGCAGCCACACAAGACTCCAGGTTGTTCTTCTCTACACTTGCCTCCTAGCATGGCACTACAAACATGATACATGTCACTTCTCTATTTCCAAAAAGGGAATTTTACTGGAATAAGGGAAGAAGAAGTTGCTCTGCCCCAAGTCCTGCCTCTCCATCCAGACAGGAGCCCAGGTGGGGAAGCACAAGCCTCATGCCATAGTCTCAGGGGAGCATAAGATGCGAGAGCAGAACTGAAAAATACGTTTGAAGCTCAGCTCTGAACACCACAGAGTCACAGCAGAGATCCTGGAGAGTCCAAAGTCGGGGAAACCCTCAGCCTAAAGAGCTGCAGATTCAAAAAAAGTGCCCCTGCAAAAAAGGGGGGTCGTGTTCACAGTATGAGCTGCAGTGCCCAGGCACACTGAGGCAGGATGAGGACCCAGGCAGGCAGAGGCACAAGCAGATGACCACAGCAGCTTCATTCTGGATGCTTCTGAGGCTGCTTGCCCCAGGGCTGGGAGGCCAGCCTGGCTGCAGACATACCAAAATCTCACTTCCCTCAGCCCTTTTCCAGAACAGGCAGCAGCTGTGGTTGGTCCCCAAACCAGTTAATGGCTTTTCAGTGTCAAGAGGCAGCCCCAAAGAGGGGCAAGGCAGAGGTGGCTCCAGCCCCACTCCCCGCTGCATCCCCATCCTCCACAGGGCTGAACCCAAAGCCCCCAGCCCCGAGCGATGAAGCCATCCCCAGGTCCTGCCCCATCCCGGAGCAGTCACAGTATCCTTCAGGCTGGTGAAGACCCACCCCATGGAAAACATCACCACCGGCACCTCTCCCAAGCTCATCCCCGCCGGCGGGGTCAGTGCAGGATCTGCTCCAGCTCATACTTCTCGCAGAACTTGCTGGTGAAGGGCAGGCAGGTGAGATATTCCACCCAGCGCCAGTTCACGGGGTAGACGTAGAGCCAGACCACCAGCGAGGCGAAGAGCCCCAGGAAGACCAGCAAGGAGACGATGATCATGGCTCGCTTGCGGTACTTGTCCACCGTGCCAAAGGTGATGTAGGGCAGGAAGGCGAAGGAAAGGAGGAGGCCGCTGAGGAAGCCGAAGAGGTGAGCGATGTTATCGATCCACGGCAAGAGGCCGCAGATAAAGAGGAAGAGAACAATGCCAAAGAGGTTGAAGAAGGCTTTCCAGGGTTTCTCCAGCACTTGCCAGCTCTGGAAGAGCTCCACAAAGAGGCAGGCCAGCAAGCCGAACTGGGACCCGGCAGGTCCCACCTGTTGGGATGGGTGAAGTCATGGTCAGATCCCGTCTACATCACACTGGACACATCGCCACGTCCCCGGGGACAGTCTCCTCCTCATGCAAAAAACATTTGGCTCCTGCATCCCACCAAGGGCTGCATTCACACTGGTGGGGGGCTCAGGGGTGAGAGCCCTGGCACAGGAGGAAGGGAGCACCCCAGCAGTGTTTTGGCAGCACCGGTATTTTCCATGACTCAGCAGCCAGGCAGCATCGACCCCCTCCCAGGTCACAGCCCCCGCCGGCCCCATCCCGACACCCCCGCGGGGATTAGGGCGCTTGGCGTGATCTCATTTAAAGCCCGGCATGGTTTTTCTGCCAGCAGATTAGCCATCTGCCCACCCGGGAACCCCGCACGCACAGCGACACGTGGGACGTGTGACCCAACGGCATGTGCGAACCCCACACGTGGGGCAGAGACACCTTCTCCCTGGCCATGGGGTCACCAGCCTCCCACACACCCCACCCTGGCAAAAACCTGGGAGTTTTGAGCGAGACCTCTGTGCTGCAGCCCCCTCCCCAAAGCTCTGCCAGGACAGGGATGTGGAGGGGTGTTCTTTAGTCCAGGGTGAGCCCCCTGCAAGCGCTCACCTCTGCCCGGTACGGCAGGAAGATGGCACTGGCCAGATTGCCCGTGATGCCGCTGAGGATGAAAATGATGGAGATGCGATGCCAGCCTGCCAGCTTCTCCAGGTCCCTCAGCACCGTCATCTGGAAAGTCACTGACACCAGACAGTGGATGATGCTGTGGAGGACAGACCTTGTGTTAAGAGACCCCTGCCCTACCAGAGGCCCTGCCCAGCTCTCCCACCCACCACCCCAGGGCACGAGACATCTGACAGAACACCCTCCATGGGTGGCTCCTGTCCCTGCAGTATGGGGATGCGTCCTCCCCTCTTCTCTCCCAATCCATTGGCGATCACAGACCATCCCAGTGGATCCTCCGGTGCCCAGTCCCCCCATCCCTGGGCCTTACCCAGCATGCAGGAACAGGGACAGCCACAGACGGTAGAACTGGTCGGGGACCTCCGGGTTGAGGAAGGGCAGGAGGCCGCAGACCTCATCCAGGCAGTGCACCTGCAAAGGCAGGAGGGGTTGGGGGAGACAGGGGCTCACTCTTGCACCCCAGAGCCACAGGGAGCAAGGGATTGGTGACAGGGATGGGTGGCTGGCAATGGCACATGTCAGATGTGGGGGGCACCCTGGCTGGTGTGGGATACCCTCACTGAACACATGCTGGGGAGGGAGCAAATAACCATCGCCAGTGCCCCAGGAGATGGTAAAGGGCTGTTTTCCTGCTGGGATGTGCCTTTCCCAAGGACACCAGTGCTGTCTGGGTGAGGCTGGCTCAAGCCCTGCGTCCCCTCCAGCCCCACACCGGCACGGTGGGCGTGCAGCAGCTGCTGCACCCAGCCAGTAACCAGGCAAGTCCCTGCACTTTGCATCCTCCCTACTCACCCCCACCCCAACCTTATCCCAGGATGCTATAAACCCTTCTGCACCAGCATGGCCACAGTGCCCCAGCTGGTAGCGTCACGTCCCGCGTCCCCGCTCACCTGTGAGCAGAGCGTGGCCTCCTCGTGAAAGTAGCCGTGCATGAACTCGCAGTACTCCCGCGTTGTGATCTCGCAGCTGGGCAGAGGGTGGGCAGCGGGCTCGCTCGGGGCAAGGCTCGCTCCCCTGAGTGTCCCCCCCTGCTCCCGGCAGCCGCCAACGCGCTTCCCCCCCCACCAAGGCACCGTAATCACCCTCTCTCCCTGGCGCAGCTCTGGACAGTGACGGGGCTCAGGGGAGGGGAGCCTGGGCTGGGTGTCCCCATCGCCGTGACCCACCTGCCCTTGGTGCCAATGCAGCAGGGCCGGCCCTTGATCTGGCAGTCCAGGTGGGCGAAGCCCGTGTGGTTGGTTTTGGTCTCGTATGTGCAGATCTACAAGCAAGAGGGAGAGGAGCCAGGGTCGGGGTCTGGCCCCAAAGGGTCTCTCCACAGCCCCCCGCTCGGCTCATCACCCACTGTGCCTCCCGCAGAGGCTGTCACTGCAGTGCCACCAAGCTTGTGGTGGCACCAGGTTCTTACTGGCCACTTGGTGATGTCGTCTGGCCACACATGAGGTGGGTTGGATGCTGGCTCCTCACATGTCCTGCCAGAAATAGATGGGTGGGGAATAAGGACCGGTTCCCACCCAGCACATCCCTCCTATGGTGACTGAGAGCCCTCCAGTCCCTTGAACAAGAGGACTTGAAGCATCCCAGCTGGAAACACAGCCCCAGGCAGCACCTCCACCGTGCCCCACATGCAGCTGGGTGACCGTAGAGCCTGTCCCAGCCATCACTCCTACCTAGGGTCCTGATGACACACAGCCCCAGATGTCCTCTTCTCACCCGAGCCCATGGCCGGCGCGTTGGTGCCCGGCCACTTGATGAACGTTGCCAGTGTCTCCTGGGGAGGATGAAGAGATTGAGGACGCGGCAGCAAACGCTCTGCTCTGACCCCGCACACATCCTGCCCTGGTGCTGTGCAGGGCCAGAGATGGTTTCCCCCTTCTCCCCAGTGCCTGTGGCGGTGGCACACACCGAACAGTCCTGCGGCAGGGTCTGGATGCAGCCCGAGTTGTCGTTCTGGACACAGCAGCCAGAGCCGCGCTCCCGGTCCCGCTCGCGCTGGATGAGCCGCTCCACCTGCCGGTCCTTCCGGATGCAGGGGGAGAACTTGGCTCCCAGGTGGATCAGGTCGATCTGGGAGGGAGATGCCAGTCCAGGGGATGCTCTGTTGCACTCCCCCTGCCAGTGACAGCTCAGCAGGATAAGGAGGTCCCCATGGGCAACAGCCTTCAGTCTCCATTACGCCAGTGGGGGGAAGGCAGTGGGAAGGGGTCTCTCCTGACCATCCCACTGTAATACTGCAGCTGAGCACCCAGCCTGGGCTGGGACTGGGTAAAAGGTCCCAGAGGGATGGGGGCACTGAGTGCCAGGGGCAGTAGGCTGGGACAGGGGGTTGAGCTCTCCCCTGGACAGGACCACCCTGCGACCCTCCTCAATCATGGCAGGAGGAGGAGAGGCTGGCAGAGGACAGAGCCTCGGGCAGGGGGTGAGATGCTGTGGTGGTCCAACAGAGCCTTACCGAGCTGGGCCCAATCCAGAAGTTTTCCTGCTGGATGTACTTGACGCTCTCATAGACGCCCTTGTTCCTCAGCACCTGCCGAGCCAGGCCAGGGTCAGCTCCTGCTCTGCTCTTGGGAGGCTGAGCAGCACCCTTCACCCGAGGGGAAGGGCTGCTGGGTCCCACCAGCAACGAGGAAGGGAGGGAGTAAGGGAGGGAGGGAGGCTCTGCTGCTGGTGCTCATGCTGCTGCAACACACCACGGGTTTGGGTTGGAAGGGACCTTTCATCTAGTCCAACCCCCCTGCAGTGAGCAGGGACATGTGCAACTCGAGCAGGTTGCTCAGAGCCCCAGCCAACCTCACCTGTAATGGTTCCAGGGATGGGGCATCAAGCACCTCACTGGGCAACCTGGGCTAGTGTCCCACCACCCTCACAGTGAAGAAATTCCTTAAGTCTAATTTAAATCTATGCTTTTCCAGTTTAAAACCATCACTCCTTGCCCTGACACGACAGGTCCTGCTAAAAAGCCTGTCCCCATCTTTCTTGTTAGGCACTTTTAAGTACTGAAAGGCCACAATAAGTTCTCCCTGGAGCCTTCTCTTTGCCAGGCTGAACAACCCCAAGTCTCTCAGCCAGGCCTCCCAGCAGAGGGGTTCCAGCCCTCAGATCATTTTTGTGGCCCCCTCTGGACCTGCTCTATATTTAACGGAGCCTCTCAAACAGCACCCCAAGATGCAAGTTCCCAGGATTAACCCCAGACAGCAGATCACCCCTCTGAGGTGTTGAAGGCACCCCTCAGGCACCAGCCTTGCTTTCCTGGGCAGCTGGTTGCCATTTCAGAGCCAGACATGTCACCAAAGAGCCGGGAGGGGACAGCTCTGGACTGTAGCTTTTAAACTTACTAACTCTGTCGTCACGTGCTGGGTGAAGCCAATGGGAGCGATGCCGTAGGTGCCGATGACCAGCAAGGTGATGAGGATGTGGACAAAGGTGATCCAGTACGTGAAATATGGCCTGCGAAGGAAAGGACCTGCAATTGGGACGGCTCAAGGACGGCTGGGCAAAGGGACAGTGCAGTCTGTCCTGATCCCCCTGATCCCCAAGCATCTGAGCTGGGGAGTCCCGAGGAGCACGACATCCCCATCACGTTGGTCCCCCCCTCACCGGTGGCTGTCAGTGATCTCCAGCTGTGACTGCACGATGCTGCTGAGGCTGCGGCGGTACGTCCTGTTCAGCCACTTCCCCACCACCCCCAGCCCATAGTAGCGTTTCTTGCGGTCGAAGGCGAAGTGCTTCACTTTGGAAGCGATGCGCCTGCCTCGTCGGGGAGCTGGCCCAGCGCCGGGGGAGGCTGAGGCGAGCCGGACACCCTCCTGCCTGCGAAGAGAGGACAAACCCGTCACACCTGCTGAAAGGGACTGTCTGAGACATCCCCTCACGTGCAACTCCACGGCCACATCCCAGAGCTGGGGCAGGTGAGAGAATGCCTGGGATGAGGGCGAGGGTCACCTCTTGGCTTCATCCTCCTAGGAGCACACTAGAAGTCCCCCATGTCCCACTGCAGGGACAGCTGGGGACACCATCTTGACTGTGGCAGGGTACCTGGGCAGCCCCCTCTGAGAGCTGGTACTCACGGTGTGGGCTGCTCCACCTCGGGGGACACCCTGGCATCCTCCCCCACCAGGTGCATGCGTAAATATGTGGCCGATAGAGGTGGGGACTCGAAGACATCATCAGGCATGGAGTACGTCTCGTCATGCATGTCCATCTGGGAGGAGGACAGAGACCTCTTCTTGGATGTGTGAACCCTCCCCCTGCCCGAGCGTGCCCATCACCAGGGCAGCCCGACTCCGCCTGGCTCCAGAGCCTGGGGAGGGGGGGGGATCCCCACTGACACCCCATAAACTGCAGGTCACGGGGTGTGACAGGCACCCACGATGGCAGTGCCGCTCCCTGCCACCCCCAAGGAGCATCACTGAGACAAGAGCTCTGCAGCACGAGGCACAGCGGTCCAGCCCCCGTGCAGGGGCACTGGGACTCCTCCCCAGCATGGCACGGTGCTTGCCTTACTGAAGAAGGACGAGTCCAGGGTATCGGCAGCATCCACCATGTCCTCGTCCATGAAGCTGGGGTACAGGAAGCTCCTCTTGTTGCTCCTCTGCTTAGGAGCCAGGGGCTCCAGGACAGAGCGGCCCTTTGGCAGGGGAAGCAAATGAGGGTCAGCAATCAGAAGTTTTTGCAGTACCGAGGGTTTCTTGTGGCCTCCCTCCCCAAAGCCGAGTGACAAGGACTAAATCCCAATCGGCTGCCATATCCCCCTGCGTGGGAAGGGCAGGCAGCTGGAGCTGGCAGCAGATGCTGCCTTTAGCTCCTCAGAGCCAGCACTGGACCATGACCATGTTAGTCAGCACAACAAGGGAACTCTAAATTCCCTGTTTGGTATTGGTCCCAGAAACCTGACCCTGAGGCTTGCCCAGGGCTCCCCGGGGGCTGGAAAGCTGCTGGAGAAGCTTCCCTTGCAGCAAAAAGGTCTCCTGGCTCCTCAGCAGTGAAATCAAGAAGCTGCTTTTTTAATAGGGATGCCGTGCAAGATACTTCCACTTTGATGGTCCAATTTTCACCAAAACTTCTCTTTTTAACCAGAGCTCAGGTTAAAAACCATCAGTCTCCCCCCTCAAACCCGCTCTGGAGAGACAGTGATCTCTGTGCAAAGCAAAAAGCCAAGAAGTGAAGATGACAGGCAAGGGACAGAGCTGAAACCCGAGGAAGAAGACGAACCCCCCCCGAGGTCCCCAAAACTCACGCGGAGAAGGGCTGCGGCCGCCTTGAAGCTCATGTGGGCAACCGACTCCCTCTTCCTGCGAGGCAGGCGGCTGTAGCCAGAGCGGATGCTGTTGAAGGATGCCAAGGAGACGACGCCAGGGGTGAGGGGAGGCAGGACGTGGTGAGGCGTGTGGGGACGGTCGGCCTCGTCGGGATGGCGGAAGGGACGGCCCCTGGCCAGCGGGTCCACGATCTGCGGAAGGGAGGAGGCGTCGGTGCCGGGAGAGCAGAGCTGGGAGCCGGACCCCGCGTCCCCCCGAGCTCTACCTTGGGCATCTTGGCAGGTTTGGGCGACTCGGTGCCTTGGAAGGAGGGCACCTCCTGGCTGGGCAGCTCCATGTCGCGATAGGCAGGCTTCAGCTTGCCGTACCTCATGCTGCAGTGCTGCAAGCTCTTGCGTTGCCACTGCTGCCGCTTCCCCTCCCAGTCGCTGCTGACGCCAAACCATTGCGCCGTGCCCCTGGACACAGGATGGGCACGCTTGTCACACGTTTGGTCACCATCCCACCCAAGTGTTCCCCCTGGCAGGTGATTTGGGTTTGGGTGTCTCGGCTCGGCCCACAGCAGGGCAGTTTTGACCTGGCTATGAGGTGGGCAGAAAGAAGGGGGAAGGGATGCTGCAGATGGGTCGCTGGCCTTTGGGTCTCTCTAGGGATGTGACTTCATCAAGATTTGCACTTTGCAGGGGACAGTGCATCAGCTCAAGGTGCTTTGGAAGGTCCTACCTTAGCGGGGCTGGGAAATTTCCCCAGTGT
This sequence comes from Actenoides hombroni, assembly GCA_024336885.1. Lineage (NCBI taxonomy): Eukaryota > Metazoa > Chordata > Aves > Coraciiformes > Alcedinidae > Actenoides > Actenoides hombroni. The sequence goes on from WUAM01000431.1 coordinate 7,395,472, forward strand.
ACAAAATGAGGGTGTGAATCAGCACCGAACAATTCCACCGTGGGATTGTCCCCAGGCAGACACCAGCAGATCAAAGCAGAGCCACACGAGACCCTCCAAGGCGTTCCCTTCCGAGCCCCACCTCTCCATCCCCATCCCAAATCCTCTGCCAGTACCCGCAGCCGCAACACCCCAACAGGGACCAAGGGACAACCCCCGGTGACCCAGCCACTGCCAGAGCCCCCGTGCCCTCACTTGCGGATGCTCTGGGACAGGGAAGTCTGTCGGCGGAAGCCGGGCCGGCGCTCCGAGCCCTCGCCCCCCTTGGAGCGAGGCTCCTGCAGGCTCTTGCTCTTTCGGTAGATGGGGACCTTGGAGGGCTGGAAGGCAGAGCAGGGCGTTAGGGATGAGGTCGGATGGCATGGCGGGGGGGGAGGTTCCCTGAGGGATAGCAGCCCCTCCCCAAGCACAATATGTAATGGACGTGGGCTCCCCATCGCTCACCTCCTTGCGGGCCCCATCCTCCTCCGCCTCTCGGGGGGGGATGACAATGGAGAGGTTGGGGGGCTTCTTGCTCTGCAGGCGGCTGCTGCTGGGGTGGCTGCCCCCGTTCTTGTCGCTGGCTGACATCTTGGGCCGGCAGAGGTGGGCAGGCTGGCGGGGTGCAGCGAGTCATCAGACAGAGGGGAGGAAATATCCCCATGCCAGGAGCTTGTGTGAGGGGAATAGATGGGTCCCAGCAGGAGACAGGGCCTCACTAGTGGGATCTCACCAGTCTCAGCCCCGCTGTGCCACCAGCTGTGCTGCAGAGACCTCACCACCATCAGCCTAGCTACTGAGTCCCCAAAACCCACACCCATTCCCCAGGTTTGGGTGGCCAGGAAGGCTACCATCACCCACTTGCTCCCAGTCCCCCACCAGCACCACCCCTTCACTGGCCAAGAGCAGAGAGAAGGATGGCAGGAGTGACAGGATCAGAGCATCCCCATCACCCTGGCACGTGCCAGTGGGATACCCAGGTTGCACACCCTATCAGGATGTGCCTGACCAACTCTGCACGTGTACAGGAGACATGGGGGGGATCCCTGCAAGCCCTGGCCAGTCCCATTGGCACACAGCCACAGCTCTCAGACGTGGGTGCACTGGTCTCGGGGGTTTGTCACATAGAAGGGACATGCAAAGCCTGGAAACACCCAGTTCACATCCTCACTTGCACTACAGCCCTCTGTGGGAGATGGCTCCTGATGCAGTGAGAGGGGCTGAGGCAGCCCTTGCCACCTCTGGCCATGGAGCCAGGACCCGCTGGGTGCCTCGTGGGAGGGGAGGTGCGGGACGTTCACCCCCCGGCACACACCTGCACACGTCTGGCTGTGAGACTGAATCCTCCCCGGCACCACGTGTAAGGATGCGGAAGCTTAACAGCCAAGAGGTGGTTAATTCCTCGAGCAATCCCCTCCCAAGGGTCCACACAGCTCAAAGGAAAGGTAATTCCATCCCAGCGCAAGGGAACAAGTCCCAGATCCTATTAGGGGCTATGGGCCCCCACCGGCCTCTCCACATCCCCCCAGCCACGTGCCAGCACCCAGGGGACTCGCACAGGTCTTGTGAGCATCTGTCATCCTCCCAGCACAGCCACGGCTGCTGGGATGGTGCCACCTGCCACACTCACCTCATGCGGCAAGAACCGAGCCCTGCCACAGGGTAGCCATGGCCATAAGGACCAGCATCCCCATGGGATCGCTGCCAAGGGGAGCTGGGAGCTGGAGCCATCCAAAGGGGATGGCAGAGTCTCCTGGGAGGGCCAGGTGTCCCGCTGGGACTACACTGCTGCCACCCACCACCACCACCGAGTTGAGCACAGAGTCCAACAGTGCCACCGTCTGCAGAATTCCAGCTCAACCCATGGGCCTGGCCCTGGCCCCTCTCTCTGCCCAGTACCCCAACAACCAGTCCCAGCCATACAGCCTTGTAACCCGCAGCCCAGCTCCTGGGCCAGCCGACAGCCCACTGCTCCTGCCTGCCCTTGCATGGCTTCAAACAGCTGCTGGGATCCCTTCCAGTGGGGCTGGCTGGGGTACCACAGGGCAGGGACCGGATGAGATGCTGGAGACATGCATGGAGCAGGGGGAATGTCAACCCAAGCAGTGGCTTCCCTAAGATCCCTCCATCAAGGGGCAGCAGTAGCCCTGGCTGACAGCAGGGCAGGGTCCTCATTCCCAAATTAACCCTGCTCCTCTCCGGCCTTAGCAATAAATCAGTTTATGGTTGTGATCTGGATGGGAAGATGCGATGCAGCCGTCACACAAACACCACTAGGACCAGGCAAGCATCCCAGGCAGCATCCCAGCACGCTGCCTGCTCCTCTGCTCCCAGAGGCACCAAAGCAGCACCCTTGGGTGCTGCCAGCAGCTCAGCTGCTGCCTCACCCCTTGCTGCCATTAAGCACCAGCAACCAGCCCTCAAATTTCTCCTGGGGGTTCAACCCATGCTGGGGACTTCCTACCTCATGTGAGTGGCGGGGATTCCACGGAGCACGTGTCTACGGCAAAGAGCCCCGGCAGCCTTCCTCTTCCTCCTCCTCTGTCCTTCATGTACAGGAGCCCTGGAGTGTGGCTGAACTCCTCCTGCCTTGCCTGGTGGGGAGAGAGGCTGCAATGAGAAACCATGTGAGGGGAACCGTGTGGGACAGGCAGGGAGGTTTCACCCGCTGTTGTCAGGCAAAGCTGTTGGGAAGCGAGACACTCGCAAAGAACGGGCACAGAAAGCCAGTGCCTGGCCATGGTATTTAATAGCTGCTTGGCTGGGACAATGCCAGCCAGGCGGTCCAGCCCCACCAAGCAAAACTTTCCATCCCACTGGTGAGCTGGAGACTCTGTTTGTTTTCCTCTCAGGGCAGCCAATAATGAGCTAGAGAAGGCAGCTGCTCCGGAGAGCTGGGGATGGGAACACAACAGGGTTGGAGGGAGCCCTGAGCACACTCATCCTCCCCCAGTGCTGGAGAACTTCTATCTGTGGTAGGGCCTGGCACAGCCAGAATCACAGAAACTGGGGCAAAACTGCATCATTCTGAGGTGCAAGAGAACACGATGCTCTCGAGTGGCCCTGCTCTTACAACCCTGGCCCCAAATTCCATCCCTCATCGCTTCCGTTGCGCCCCAGGCAGCCCGTGGCAAGGGCCTCCATGCTTCCTGGCAAGGGAGGTTTGCAGCACAGTTCAAAGCTCAGTCCCACTCCCCACGGGAGCAGAGGTGGAGGGACGGACATGGCCTCCCTGGAGCCATTGGCGAGGTGACGCAGCTCCGGGGGGAGCTGGCACAACCCAGCGGGCACCTGCCATCCCGGTCACGCGGCACGGCCCGAGCAGTTCTCACGGCTCTGTGCATTAGCACGCCATTTGGCATGGAGAGAGAGAGAGAGAGGGAGGAGGAGGAGGAGGGGAACAGCCCTCAAGGGCTGAAGTCCTCTTGGCCCCACGGGTTGGGGGCAGCGGCCACCCCCCAAACACAAATCCTGACCTGCAAGAAGTTTTATCCCATGCCAGCCAGAGAAATCCCCTGGGGACGGTGCTGGGAAGGCATTTTCCAGCTCTCCACGTGTTTGGCACTGGCACCCAACCCCTCCAGTGCTGGCACCGCTCTCACCCAGAGCACTCGGTGCGAGAACAGGCCAGCCAGTGCCTGCACCATAAGCTCAGCCCTCTGAGTCCTCTTTGCCCCCCCAGCCCCAGGACAGAGGGTGATGTCACCAGGAGCATCACTGCCCAGCAGCCCTGGCACCAGCAGCCCCACCTGCGGGGCACAATCCAGCTGCCCCTTGGTCCCCAGCGAGTGTCAGCCGGGTCCCCAGGCACTTGGGGTTGACAGGACAGCTCTACCCCCTGGGCCAGGAAAGGGAAGCGAGAGGAGATGTGCTGAGCTGGCGCGGGGGATGGCTGTGTGAGCAGCCTGTCATGGGGACAAGGCAGTGACAGCAGCAAGAGGGTGACATTCACAGGACTCAGTACCCACAAGCACATCCCAAGCTTGGTTTTTGCCGCATTTCCAGATGGAAGAGGGGTCCCAGGACACCACAGCATCACTCAGGCAGGAAGAGATCTCCAGGGAAAGAGAAAAATGCACTGGGGACGCTGCAATCACCTGCAGGGGAGTGATAAATGGGCAGGGAAGTGGAGGTGGGTAACCTGGTCTGGTCAGTAAGAAGAGATCCCCCACTATCACCACCTTCCCTCTTGAAGGTCTTGTCAACTGAAGCTCACCAAAGCCTGACATCCAGCAGCAGCAGGGCTAAGCCTCTATCCCCTCCCAAAGTCGCAGGTATGTTGGAGTCACTGGTGAGCCATGGGGATGAGGTTTTAGTCTTCAAGCAGGCAAGGCACAGGGAGGGCAACTAGGGCTAGCTGCCAGCCCCAGGGTGAATCATGACAGAGGCTGACCCAAGGAAGCACGCCCAAGGAAGAAAGCAATGGAAAAAGTGATGTGGCTCGTACAAGACCTCAGCGTGGGACACGCCGGGATGCCATGAGCAACGTAAAGGCACTGTCAGCCGGGCCAACCAAGCACAACCATCATATAAAGCACCAGAGACAACCCCGCAGAGCAGCCCTGACGGGAGCGGGCTGGATGTAAGCAGCACGCAGCGGGTGCAGAGGCTCAGAGAGGGATCGGGATTGTTCTCCCTGAGCATGTTGGCACAGGGGAAGGCACCATTACTGGCACTGGAATAAAAGTGCATCAGGCTGATGCAATTAAGGTGGGAAGAGTAAAGCAGATCCCAGCCACCTGAGAGTGTGGGGCTGGGAGCAGGACCCCCCTCAGCACCTGAGCACCCACTACACCCATCACCTGAGCACGCCCAGCTCCTGCTCTTGCCTCTCCATCTCCATAGGGGAGCATGACTGGGGTCAGCGATGCTGTGGAGCCCCCAAACACCCCCCCCCATAGCCATCGTTGCTGCTCGCACCCAGGAGTCCATTAGGCAGAGCCTGCTGCTGCCACTGCTTCCCATAAATGATTCACAAGTGCGTTAAAGACCTCGCTGAGGCTGGAGCCTCGTTAAGAGATGCTCCCGGTTACTAGGAGCCCCAGACAGGAAAGTCAATCGGTCCAATCTCTCCAAGCATCAAGCGCCTGCAGACTCGCACCCGAGCAGAGGATCACCCAACACCTTCCCTTCCTTCTGCTCCCTTTCTAAAAGCTTTTTACCATTTTCCAGTCTCAAGTTTCAGATCTGAGAGAATCAGCTCTTGAAACAAAAGGATATTACTGAAAAAATAAAAACAAACAAACTAAAAAACCCCAAACCAAACCAACCCAACCCAACACACACCAAAAAAAATAATTTTGGGATGGGGAACTAAATATTTTCATATTTTTCTTTCTTCTTGGTAAGGCCAGGTCTGTGTGTGCCTCAGTCCCTCATGGACTCACTCAAATGGGTAGACCTGGAGAGCACTGACACCCTCTGCTTATTTTTTGTGCTTTGAGTGTTCAGGCTGCTTTTCAAAGGACAAAATAAACTGCAGGAATCCTCCTGTCCCTCAGGGACCTCACAGTGCTGTAAAGACCCGTGCCACAGCACAGAACCACCCCAGCCCACAAACAGCCTTGTCACATCCCAGCACCACAACATCAGGCTGATTTTTTTTTCCTCTCCCCACCGCAGAGAGGGCAGCTCCATCTTTTCCCCACATGTGCCAATCTGGCCACAATGGAACTGGTCAGCAAACCTGCAAGATGGAAGGTTCCAATATGAACCTTGAGAGATCACCAATGCGTTTAGGGGGGGATTGGAAGCTGCTCCCTCCCTCTCCCACATCACTGACCCACGTGGTAGGCACCAACACCCACAGAATCATAGTATCACAGAGTCGTTGTGGTTGCAAGAGACCTTTAAGATCATCGAGTCCAACTGAACCCAGCACAGCCGGGGTACCAGCAAACCATGTCCCTCAGCATCACATCTACACGGCTCTGACACCCGTCCGGGGACGGAGGCTCCACCACTGCACCGGGCAGCCTGGGCTAGGACTGCACAACACTTCTGGGGAGGAAATTGTTCCTCAGATCCAATCTAAACCTCCCCTGGTGCAACTTGAGGCTGTTTCCTCTTGTCCTGTCCCTTGTTCCTCGGGAGCAATGCCAGCTGGCTCCAACCTCCTGTCAGGGAGCTGTTGAGAGTGAGAAGGTCTCCCCTGAGCCTCCTTTTCTCCAGGGTCAACAACCCCAGGTCCCTCAGCTGCTCCTCACCAGACTTGTGCTCTAGACCCTTCCCCAGCTCCATTGCCCTTCTCTGGACACGCTCCAGCCCCTCAGTGTCCTTTTTATCCCTGACTCCAGCACGGCTGCTGGGGTAACAAGGTGGGGTACGGACACCAGCCAGGTGACGGGAGCCCGGCCAGTCCCCAGGGCGCACGGGCAGCCAGCACACACCTCGCCCACGTTGCCATTAGGAAATCTCTCGTTTTCTCTGTCGGGCAGGACATTGGGCAACCTCAGCAGGTTTGTTCAGCCCAGGCGAGCTGGGAGCGTGCGGCACGCCCTGGAAGGAAGCAGAGCTACTGGGGAGATAGAGCGTGGCTGCCGGGCGGGGGGGCCGTGCTGGGTGCTGCCGATAAGGGCGCAGCGGGCAGAGCCCTGCCTGCCTGCGGGAAGGGAAGCGAGGGCCGGGAGGCTGCGCGGCTGCTCACACCATCACACGAGGCAGCCGTGGGCCGGGCTTGCCCCTGAAAGCGTTCGGTTGCCCAGAGCGTGTGGCCCTGGTCTCTCTGGCAGCCCTGGGGGACGCTGCCGGGATCTGTATGGAGAGGGAAGGAATCGCCAGTGAGATCTGGGAGCGGGTGGAATGAGCTACACAGAGGATTTCCAACATCCCAGTCACAGCTCATTTCCCAACCTCATTAAGTTTTACCTGCGCAGCGACGCTCTCCCCACCCTAGGAGAGCGAGTGCTGGCACCTGAATGTTCCCAGATCTGCTGGGGTGGGTGACAAGCCCCAGTAAGCCAGGGTCCCTCTGTGCCACTGACCACCCACCCCACTTGCCCCTCTTGGGTGGGCTCTGTGGGGGTCACAGAATCACAGACTGGTTTAGGCTGGAAGGGACCTTTCAAGGCCATCTAGTCCAACCCCCTGCAGTGAGCAGGGACATCTGCAACTAGAGCAGGTTGCTCAGAGCACCATCCAACCTCACCTGGAATGGTTCCAGGGATGGGGCATCAACCACCTCTCTGGGCAACCTGGGCCAGGGTCTCAC
>WUAM01000431.1:7402799-7417685 GCA_024336885.1 Actenoides hombroni
ACCTGGAATGGTTCCAGGGATGGGGCATCAACCACCTCTCTGGGCAACCTGGGCCAGGGTCTCACCACCCTCAGTGTCAAAAATGTCCTCCTCCTATCCAGTGTAAGCCCACGCACCCTCACAGAGGAATAACTCCAAAGAGGCAGCACTGCACAAAGCCACCCTCTGCTCCCTGGGGTGGGGATGCACCGGCTGGAGTGGTGGGTGCTGCTGGAGGGGCCGTGGGGGCACAGCGGGGGATCCCCATCCCACCGGCCCTTTCCTTGGGCTGGTGGCCGAGTCAGGCGGGGAAAGCACACGTGGAGGCTTTGAGACACCCCAACAGCTTCGGAAAGAGCAAAGGGCAAAATCTCTGCTGGCAGCGATGGTGGCTCCAGCGGTGAAGGTGCGGAGGGGTCAGCTGCTCCCTGGCAGCACTGCAGGCAGGGTCCCAGCACTCTCCAGACCCAAGGAAAGCTCTTTTCCAGGCACCACACAGATTTCCCAGGCTACCAGGACTGATTTAACTTGGTTTTATCTAAGAACTGAGCAATTACTCAGAGCTACTCCAATTCCTCACTAGCTTGGGTTAAACAGGGTGCATGGGCATGATGGTGCAAGTGCTTCAGACTCAGCTGCACCTTCTGGAAGGGGCCGAGGAGGGCCCGGGTTGTTATTTACCTGAGGGGGGGCAGCTTGCTGCAAGCCATCTGCCAGCAGTCCCCACGCCACAGGTCACGCTAAGTTCATTCTCACTTCCCACCTCAAGGCAAAATTATTAGTGCACAAGCACAATGGGGATAGGGGGGGACATTTCTTCCTCTGGTTCCTTCTGCAAAACACCCATTTTGACAGCAACTCTTGGCACAAGGGCTCAGGCCGGACTTGCAGACTTCCCCAATCCCTTGCTGCCTGTTTTGGAGAGCACCAGACTGTGAGAAACTCCCCAGATTAGCAGAGGGTCCCCTCACTGTGAGCCCTGAGCATCCCTCCACCATGGGGCATGCAGCAGTGGGAGGTGATGCTCAGCCTTGTGCACTAATTCGGCTCATCCCAGGCACACAAGGAGCCTCGGGCTAGCAGCAGGACAAGCCTCCTTGGCTAAAGCTCCCCTATCTCTGGGAACAGAAGCCTTATCTCAATGCAGCCATTTCAAGGCTTGCACAAGACAGCTACTCCCCCCACCAGCCCCTGTGCAAAGGGAGAGGCCCAGGTGGACACCAGCAGCCTCCTTCGATTCCTCCTGGGGCCAGCAGCTCCCTGAGGAGAGGGGACAGGACTTTGCACTGTCCCTTTGTGCCACGGACAAAGGTGACACTTCTGCCAGCAGCAGGCCAGGGGCTGTCCCCCAGACACCACATGAAGTCTTAGTGCTCCCCTAGCCCCCGACCTGCTCCCTGCCCACTCTCCCTCCTCCCAAGCACCAGTAGACAAACGTGGGCCACTCCTTGGCCTCGTTCCTTTCGCTCCTGATTGCCACAGGGCCAGGAACCCACAGGTCCCCACCCTGCGCAGGAAAGCCGGACCAGGAACAGGGCATCCCCAGCCAACACAGCACGTACCCAGCACGGGGGATCCTGCACTCACCGGTGCTACGGACACCACGTGATGCTCTCCCCACACCGCAGCATTGCCATGGACCCGTGCCAGCAAGGCACTCTGCAGCCTCTCGGCTGCCAAGAGCTGGTAGTGGGGTGTCCCCCATCATGCTCATCCTCCCCCTGCCTACCATCCCACCCCAGAGAAGCCGCACAGCTCACTGCAGGAGCTGGACGTGCTGATTTTTTAAGGGGCCATCTCCACGTCTTCCCCAGGAGCCCTCGGACAGTGCTAAATCACCACATGCATGAGCCAACTTCATCCTGGTTATGGCATCACCCCTGGAAAAGCCTTGCGTCAGCAGCACGGTGCTGGTCCTGGCAAGACTTCCCTGCTCGCGTCGCAGAGAAGCCGAGGAAAGGGCAGGACGCGCCAACGCCGCGCCTCGGGGACTCGCCCCGGCTGCCCACGAGCACAGCGTGCAGCCTCCAGGCTCACACGTAATGGGAGGTCACTCCCAGCTCTGCCCTGGCATTCCCTCAGGCTGGCCAATTCCGGGGATCACCGCCTCAAACCCCTGGCACAAGCTGCCGTGTGACGCCCAGGGAGAGAAGGCAGCCCCATGATGCCCGTGGCACCCTCATGGCATGTGGGAGGGGGGCACTGGCACATTGGGCATCTCGAGAGGCACCAGTCACATCCCACCTGCTCTGGGGGTCTGTGAGACCAGATGACTACATAGAATCACAGACTGGTTTGGGTTGGAAGGGACCTTCCAAGGTCACCCAGTCCAATCCCCTGCACTGAGCAGGGACATCTGCAACTAGAGCAGGTTGCTCAGAGCCCTGTCCAACCTCACCTGGAATGTTCCCAGGGACAGGGCATCAACCACCTCTCTGGGCAACCTGGGCCAGGCTCTCACCACCCTCAGTGTCAAAAATGTCTTCCTTCTCTCCGGTCTAAATCTTCCTTTTAGTTTAAAGCCATAACCCCTTGTCCAGTCACAACAGGTCCTGCTAAAAGTCGGTCCCCTTTTTCCTGACAGGCCCCTTGAAGTACTGAAAGGCCACAAGAAGGTCTCCCTAGAGCCCTTTCCAGGCTGAACAACCCCAACTCTCCTAGCTACATCAGGTATTATTATTACAGGGAAACTGAGGCACTCTGATACTCACTGCCTTCCCAGTCCCCACTGCTCCCCCTGGCAGGCAGGGATCTGCTCACTTCCCCAGGCAGCCTGTAAGGACTTTATCAAAAGCTGTACAACCCCCCCAGGTTGGAGTTATTGGAGGCTGAGGGAAGAGGGGGGGAGGCCCTCACACACAAATCTTGATTTCCACAAGGGGTGCATGCTGCTCCCCTCCCCAAACAGTTATTTGGGGTTGCCTCTGACCCACACCCAGCTAATGTGACCAGCACCCCATGATGGCAGCCCTTGGGATGCAGGTCCCCGAGAACAAGGGGGTTCCTGTGTGGTGGCCAAGCAGAAGGCAGGATTGGTCCCGAGGCCACCCAGCATGTGGGCCTTCCCCAAGGCATCCTCCCTGGGTCTATTCCCCATGCCAAGAGCAACAACCAAACAACTGCTTTTTGGTTTTAAAGCCTTCTTCTGACTGGTTTTCTCCTCCCAGCACACATGCAGCTTCCAGTGCTCACTCTGAGGCCAGGAAATGACCACAATACAAAACACCACATGCTCCCAAATGACCACAACTCCTGGATCCCTGTACTTAAAAGGAACTGTGCTCATCGTGGTACCAGACATCACCCAGCCCATGAGGACAAGGGGGACCAGCAGTCATTAGATAAAAAGCTCTGCAAGAGAAGAAGAGTTTGATCCCATCACTTGTGGGCTCATACAGGTTGAAGTAATTCATTTTGAGTTTTCCCTAATTGACACCTTTGGTGCAGAGCCCCTGCCAGCACCAAGCCCACGCTCGCTCCTCTGGGCTCAGGTCCCTGCAGGGCTCCCACTGAAGCACGGAAATGTCTCGCAAGCTCCGTGCCAGCCTGGGCAGCTCCTAGGCAGGGCTGCTCACACAGTGGGAGGAGGACAAGCCCCCTCCTCGCAGAGCATGGCACACTGCCACGGATGTGAGACCAAGGCTCCCACTGCCACTCCCTTACAAAACTCCCACCTGTCTGCTCTGCATCACCCGCCCCCCCACTTCCTTCGGTGACAAGCGCTGTTTGACTCCACGCTCACCCCAAGGGTTGTTTTCAGATTGAGGCCATCAGCCTAAGGGAAGGAATAAAGATTTGTTTGGGGCATCCCTCAGCTTCACCTTAAGAGTTAAACAGGAGCAGACAAAAGGCAGACTCAGAAGACAGCCACGTGCTTGTCTTGCAGCGCAGCCAAATGCCACCTGAACTCCCCAGCTCCCCCAGTGCATCCCAAGGAGTACAGCCACCTGAAGAGAGACAACCCAGTCAGCCCCTTCCCCATCAGATTCATGGCCCATGCTGCACATCCCCAGCTTCTAAACTGCTCTCCCAGCACCCACTGGCATCTATTGTTCCTCCTGCCAGCATCCGTGCTCCATCAAGTGCTCGCACATGCATTCAAGAGCAACACCAGGCTCGGCCCCTTCTTGCAGAATTTGTATCGGGGTGGCTGTTTCAGCATCAAACTCCACTTCCCCCACTCTGTGGTTTACCCTTTCTCGCCCTTGGGCCCGCAGCACCTCCAGGTGCAGTTTCCAGTGCAGCTGCAGAGATGCCAGAGAAAGCGGGGAGGCTTCCAAGGCTTGCTTTGGTCACCTGCTTTCCAGCAAGCATGAGCAAACCAAGCAGAAGCCACCCTCCAAATGAGCCAGCAGCAATAAGTACTGATTGCCCAGTTAATTGCAAAGGAGCTCAGAATGGCAGAGCCCAAGCGAGGTAGCTGGGGAGCCCAGGAAGCCACTTGTGAAGCCACTGGAGCCCAAGCAGACAGAGGCAGCTCTGGTTTCTCCTGGGCACAGCTGCAGTCGAACCCTCCAGCTCGTTTTGGAAGTGAAACATTTCCCAGCTGATTTTTCCCACCTGTAAAAGAGGCAGGAGCCAAAGGATGCTCAGTCAGAGGGCATGATGGAGTGAGCTGAGCCAGGTGGCATTTCCCCCGCTCAGGACAGCCACGAAACTGTGGCTCTCAAAGCCTCTGGCCGGGCTGGTGTGCTGCAAGCCCGGGGCAGTGGCGAGATCGTCAGCTCACCCTGGAAACCCCTGGGAGTGACCATTCCAGACCCAGGCAACTGCAGGCAGGAGAACGTCCCGGCTCGCCATGGCGGGAAGGATGACGCCATGCTGGGGAAGAGGGCAGGCACTTCCTCCTGCCGCAGGGACACAGCGGCGACAACACAACCTCTCAGGTCCCCTTCCCCCCACAGAGCACGGGCATGGGGAGCTGAGCCAGAGCTGCAGGGTCTCGGATCACCGCAGGCAAACCTGGAGGGACAGCCTCTGCCTGGTCCTGTCGCCCTGGCAGAAAGCAAGACAGGACCAGGGAAAAACTCAGCCTCACCCCTTTGCCCCCAGACCACTGAGGTCCAACAGCAAAAACACCAACTACCTAAAACACCTGCACCCAGAATCCCTCCACTCCCCGCGGGATGCACACAGAGATGTAGGATGCCCAGACCCTTCCGATCTCAAGTGTGTTTGTTTGCAAAGAGCAGGCGGCAGCGCTCGGCACTTCAGGCAGCACGTGTGACTGTGCCGGAGCCTTGAAACCGAACCTCAGACCGGCAGCGACAACAAAGCCCCGGCATCGGCTGGCGGCCACCGGGGAGGAGGATGCTCTGGGGCAGGAGGGGAGCGGGCAGGGACTGGAGCACCCTGGCCTGGCCTGGCCTCGTCTGTGGCTTCGAGGCTGCCGCCGCTTCCGAAGGGTGCTGCTGCCAGCCCTGCTCGCATGGGAAGGGGAAAACCCACAAAACAAAAACAAAACCGCACACCCGTTTCTTTATCGACCCATCGGCTCCAGAAAGTAGGTTAGGGCTTTCTTCCCCAGCCCGGGCAGGGGAGCGGGCAGGGCCCCCCACCCCACGGCCGGGTCACCCCGCTGGGACACGCACCCACTTCCCCGAGGAGGAAGAGGAGGGTCGGCCCTCCACCCGCCCGGGCTGCCCGCTCCTGGGGCGCCGGGGAGGGCACGGGGCACCCCCGCAGCCCGGGCAGGAGGATCCGCGCCCCGGCAAAGTGCCCCCGGGGCTCAGGGGCAGGTGCTCATCCCCGGCGGGGCCGGTACTCGGGACCGGGCGGCCGCAAGGCAGGAGGCGCGGGGAGGAGGAGGAGGAGGAGGAGGAAGCTGGCGGGACGCGGCCGGTCACAAAGCGCCAACGGACCGTGCGAAGCGGAGCGGAAGCACCGAGACCCCCGGCTCCGCTCCCACCTTCGGCCTTCTCACCTCGGCGCGGACCCGGTCCCGGTCCTGATCCCGACGCCGCTCCCCAGTGCCGAGCCCCGGCTCTGGTCCCGGTCCCGCCGAGCCCGGCCGCCGCTCGCCACCGCCTCCACCTGGGCCGGGCGGGGCCTGGGGGCGGAACTCCGCGGGGGCGGAACCTCATGGGGCGGGACCTCACGGGGCGGGACCGCACGGGGCGGGGCCTCATGGGGCGGGGCCTCCGCCCCGGGTCCTGCCACCGGCAGCGCCCGCCCACGGCCCCGCCCCTCGGGCCCCCGCGTCCCCGGGAGCTGCCGGACCCCGCCGGGGCTGAGCTGGGGACTGGCACCGCTGGCACCGGGCACTGCCGAGGCCATGTGCTACTAGGACCTGGCACCATTACGACCGGGCACTATCGGGACCGGGCACTGTCAAGACCAGGCTCTGTTAGGACTGGTCACTATTAGGACCAGGCAGTATTAGGACCGGTCACTATTAGGATTCATCGCTATTAGGACCAGTCACTATTAGAACTGGTGACTCTTAGGATCAGTCACCATTAGAACCAGCCACCATTAGGACTGGTCACTATTAGGACTGGTCACTATTAGGTCTGGTGACTATTAGGACTGGTCACTATTAGTACCAGTCACCATTAGTACCAGTCACCGTTAGGACCGCAGAGCATTGGCCATTTCAATCCCATGCAGCAGGACCCCGGTGTGCCTGGCAGCGTGGCACTCCTGGCACAGACTGGCACAGTGCAGTGGGCACTGCAAGCGCAGGCCTGTCCCACTGTCCGGGCCAGATCTGGGTGACACATCACCAGGTGACACATCACTGGGCCGGGGCAGTGAGCAGTGGCCACAGAGCTGGTTGTGTCAGCTTTGGCAGCGGTGACTCGCCCTGGGCCTGGCAGAGCTGGGTCTCTCAGGAGCTGTCCCGGCTCCCATCACCCTTGACACTGGGTCCCTCTTCATTCACAACAGCCTCAGCCTCAGCTTCCTCCTGTCTCTATGGAGGAGATCGGATGCCAGCAGGATATGGGGGGGCTGAGGAGAGACCTTTCTAGGCTGGGTTTCCCATGGCTGTGTATTGCTTAGCCAGGGTGATAGACAGGATAACATGTGAGCTGATACGGGAAAATATGTCCTGGGTCTTGCCACAAAATAAATTCTTGACCCGTGACTCACCGTGAGTCCCAAGCAAGCGCCGACTGAATTTACGGACAGGACCAGAAGTTAACTTTGCGTCACTATTCATCTCTATTCATTTTTAGTTTATATTTATCTTACCCACACGGGGACACCTCAAGCACTCCCACTGTGCTAAACCTGTTCATGGATGCTGCCGCTTGGTTGCAGCTTGGATGCACTGATATCTAATAGGGCATTGAGCTCATGGCCACTCCATCTGCACCTCCACAGGTCCTTGCTCAGCAAATCTCCTCCCAGTTCCTGGTAGAAAAAAGGGTGGAAAAAGCTTTTGGTTTCTCCCAGCTCCTTTGAAGTTGTATTTTGAAGTGGGTGGAGAAGGGGAGAGCGCAGTGGGTGCCAGGGTGAGCGTCTGGGCATGAATGCTGTGCTGTGGGATGGGTGGCTGCTCCCTGTCCATGACTCAGGGGTGAGGTGGAGGTGAGGTGGGGATGTCCCCAGCTGCAAACTGAGGCAGGTGGCAAGCAGGGACCTGTGCCAAGATGCCAGGCACCAACTTGTCGCTGAGTCGGGGAAGGGACAGATCAGCCCAACTTTGGCTGGGACAAACAATAGTCAACAAAAGCCACTGCTGCCATGGCCCTGCCTGCGTCCTGCTCCAAGGCTTGGACCTCCATAGTGGGTCCTTCAGTGGAGGAGCTGGGCAGAGCCCTGTGCAGGCTGGTGAGGCCCACAGAGGACAAGAGAGGTCAGTGACTGTCACCCGTGCCAACCCCAGAGTGTTGGGCAATAAGGAAGTGAAAGAAATGACCGAAAAACCCCACAGGCAGCAACGTCAGGGCGTTGTGTCAGTGCACTGGGGTGATGCTCTGCAGAGCACTTCCCTCCACCATGCAAACCACCCCACAGCCTGGCCCAGCCAGAAATGTCCTGGCTAGCCTGTCCCCAAGGGAAAGCAGGAAGGGGACACAGTGCTGTGCGCTCCAGTGTTGGGAGACCTGTCCATGGCCTTGGCATCCCTGTAGCAGGGCTTTTTCCTCAGATCATTCAAGTATGTTTGGAAGAGGGCATTTGCTTCCAGGGTGACTGCAGATTTTCCTCCGTGGAATGGTGGTGCACAAACCTGGGTGCTAACGGGGCTGTGCAACGTGGCATGAGCCCAGACATCCCACCATGGGAGAGCTGATGCAGCTGTGACTTTTCAGAGGCAGTGTCACAAGGATGCTTGGGGCAAAAGATCCCGGTTTGCACAATCCTGTAGTTTTTGTGTCTCAAAAACCCCACGCTCCCATTCCAGGGCTGCAGTCCAAGGTTTCCTTGTCTTTCCAACATATCAACCGCTTCCTAAGACGTCTCAGTCAAGCTCTCCAGGAGTTTTTTCCCACTGTTGGCTCTTCACAATCCCCCCCGTCTGAGTGTGGGATCCCCCGGGTTGTCTTGAGTTGCTCCCACATGCAGGCAAGATGGGTTTGTGTCCCCGCAGCACCTTAGGGAGCCTGTCACTCCCAATCCCTCATCCCCTGCTCTCTTGGCACACAATCTGGGGGAAAAGCCCCTCGTGGAGAGGACACATCTCCTGGCAGCCCTCGCCACCAGTTCTGTTCTGTTCTGTTCTGCATGTTCTGTTTCCCTCTGTCTCATCTCACTCAGGGTTAAAAAATGCCTGCCCCTGGTGCCCCCATCCCGCTGGCCGCTGGAAGCCAGCAGAGCCCCATGCAGGCAGCTGCCTGCCGTGCCGTGCCGTGCCGTGCCGTGCCGTGCCGTGCCGTGCCGGGCTGGTGCCGCTGCCGGCTGCCTGCAGGGTGCGGTTCCCGCTGCCAACGGCAGAGGCCAGGCCACGGCCGCGCTCAGCACCGCTGGGAGCGGGCTGGGAGCTGTTTCCAGCAGCTGCAGAGGATGCTCAGCCTCGGCCATCGCTCAGCGCATCCTTCCCTCTCACCTCCATCTCACCAGCATCCGCTGCCCAGCTCCCCCATCCCCACTGGTGACACACCAGAGGTCACGGCTGTCACCCCTGCCCGGTCTGTGAGGGACACACGCGGCACCCTGGGACCACCTGGCTTTTGGTGTTTCCTGCAAAGACAGGGGAAGTATTTCCCTGGTTCTGAGAGGGCAGAACTAATAGATAAGCCCCTCAGAGAGCCTTTCCCACCAGCACCACAGTGCTGGTGGCAGTGATGTCACCTAGGTGTACGAGCTTGTCACAGTGTTCTCACCTGCCCGTCACTTCTGGTCCCCTGCCCCAACCACCAAGGAGCTGGGAGAAGCAGCACCCATCACCTACCCACTCCATGCTCTGCAGCTGCCCTGTGCTCCATCACCTTTGCAACCACAGAGATGCTCCTGCTCACCTCCAAGTCTGCAGCATGGAGAGCTGGGGCACCCCATCTCCTGTCCTCAGAGGCATTGTCACCCCCAGATCCTGACCGAGCCACCCCAGCAGTGCACAGACCCCTCCAGACACAGATATCAGTGGAAAATTTATATTTCTACCCCCTTCAATGCCGTTGAAGTGCTGCTCCCTCCCTCCCTCCCAGGCCTGCCTGTGGTGGGAAAGCAGTAAGAAATAAAACAATATCAAACGCAATCAAAGGCAGGCTGGTGGGAGTTTGTCTTTTGGGGTTGCCTTCTCTTTTATTGCTTTCCCAAAGAATAAACATTTGGGAGGGCTCTGGGGTGATTTAGTGGAGCAGGAAAGGGCAAATCTCATAGGATGATGGTCCAGCCTTGGGGATTTTTCTTCCAGTAGAAATGACTGCCCAGTCAGACGATAAGGCTGAGAATAGCTTGGCGTGATGGGGAGGCTGCTTCACCCCTTGGCAGTGGGGCTGGGGTCAGTGGGACCTGTTGGGACTGGGCCAAGGGCAGGGGATGCTGCTGTGGAGAGGACGAGGGATTGAAGTGGGTGAATTCACAGCAGCACAGAGAAAGCAGTGACCTTTGAGAAGCAATCTCCCTCTCCTGCTGCTATTTATCCAGCCTTCCCAGCAGCTGCCAGCCTCTGCTCCCAGAGTAGACCATAGCACGGATGGGTATTCACGGAGGATCATAGAATCACTTCTTGTGGAAGAGACTTTAAGAACACCAAGTTAAACCATTAACCCAGCACTGCCAGATCACCACTAAACCATGTCCCTCAGCACCACAGCTCCTCAGCTTTGAAACCCCTCCAGGCATCATGGGGACTCCACCACTGCTCTGGGCAGCCTGGGCCAGGCCTTGATAACACTTTTGGGGAGGAAGTTTTTCCTCAGGTCCAACCTAAACCTCCCCTTGTGCAATTTGAGGCTGTTTCCTCTTGTCCTGTTGTGTGTTCCGTGGGAGTAGAGACCACCTGGCTCCAACCTCCTGTCAGGGAGCTGTTGAGAGTGAGAAGGTCTCCCCTGAGCCTCCTTTTCTCCAGGCTGAACAACCTCAGGTCCCTCAGCTGCTCCTCACCAGACTTGTGCTCTAGACCCTTCCCCAGCTCCACTGCCCTTCTCTGGACACGCTCCAGCCCCTCAACGTCCTGCTGGGAGTGAGAGGCCCAAAACTGAACCCAGAATTTGAGGGGCAGCCTCCCCAGTGCGGAGTACAGGGGGATGATCCCTGCCCTAGTTGATGGGACAGCTCACTGAGCCTCCACCCCGCTGTTATCACTAGGATTATTTTTTAAAGCAGATTCCCAAAGCTGACAGTACAATTTCCAGGCCCTGGTCCCTGCCTTTTGCCCCCTCTTCGTCACCTGCAGAGCCAGTGCAGATGGCTGTCACCTGGTGCAGATGTCACCCAGTGCCCCAGCAGATGTGAGCCAGGGATGTTCTGTCACCAGGGACAGAAAGGAGCTCAGCAGAAAGAGCCTGGCTGCATCCTGGCAGCAGAATACATCTACAGGACTACGGTATATGTAGGTGGATATCAAATATATTGTTAAACCTCAAGTGTGATCGTAATCTTCTGGTAGCAGAGCCCTGAGTGATGTGAGGCTCTTGGCAGACAGATGAGACACAGGCTTTCCTAAGTTTAAAATAAACCAATGTACCTGCCTATGCACTCCTGGGCTTCTCCTCCAGCCAGTTTTTACCTCTACTAAGAAAACAATAAAAATAAGTGAAAGTAGTTGTAGCTATTTACTGAAATACCTAAAACAAGTAAAAGAAAATGATACTATTTCTTAGAACAGTACCCCCAAACCAAACCCCTCTGACATATAAATATAAACCCACAACACCGCAGCAGAGCCCGATGACTATTTTATTTCAGGAGCTCTTTGGAACATCAGCCTCAAAACTGATGGAAGATACAAACAGCAGCATCTGCAGGGCGGTTTTCAGGAGCTCTCCCTTAAAGCAAATATACTCGTTGATTAATTAGGAGGATTTGTAATAAACAGCAATAGAGGTCCCATCAGTGCGGGGGAACCAGCAAAGCCAGTTCGGGTCATCTTGTGGTGTTCAATGTGTCAAGCAACGGGAATGTGCTTTTTGCCGGTTTGCCCCCCGAAGAGAGGGGAGCTGCTGCTGGGTAGTGTGGGGGTGGTGAGTGTCCCCCTCCCACCAACACGCATCGACGAGGGGGAAGCGGAGGGCAGCTCCTCTCTCTGGCATGATGCTGGTGTCCGGGTTCAGGTGTCCGGGAGCACCTCGGTGCCTTCGGTGCTGCTTCCTCCGCCTGGGGGGTCCTGAAAAACCAGAGGGCAATTTGGCCAAGCTGGGGGCTGCAGTCCGTGCCCCCCACCCCCTGGGGCCCTGGCAGGGGTGCCAAGCACTTTAGGGCACCGTGGGGCCAGCTCCTGCCCTTGGGGCAAGTGTGGTTTCCCAATCACCCCCACTCCCTTTGCTCCCAGGGGGGAGGAAGAGGAAGAGGAGGCAGCCTGGGCCCCTGGAAGCCATCCTCCTCCTTCTCCTCCTCCTGGTCCTTTCCCCATCCTCCCTCTGCCCTCAGCTCTGCTCTCTCTCAAAAGTGCCTGGGAGAAGCGAAACCTGGCTGTAAATTAGCTGGGAGGATTTTTTAGTCTGAGATGTGCACTCCCCCCCCTTCCCCCCGCCCCAGCGCTGTTATTTCATCTCTTGGCTGCCAAACTCTCAGGAATTAATCCCAGTCGGCGCTGACACCGTTTACATTCAGCGCTGCTCAGATAAACCATATCAGCCGGCGCAGCTGAAGAGGAGCCGGCCCTTCCTTCCGTGGCCGGCTCCTGCTCAGTGTCAGCCTCACAGAGGTTGGATGATTTTTTCCTGCCTTTTTTTTTTTTTTTCCCCCCAGGGGCTTTGCTCTGATCAAGGAACCACCAAAACCCCTGCGCTGGTGCGGGTGGCCATGGAGGTTGGTAGAGCAAAGCCTGGAGCTCCTGGCTCTCATCTCAGCGTAGATAACAAAGAAGAAGGGATGTGTCCTTTAAGCGTGTGAGAGCCTGTGGGCTTGATCTGCTGAAGTTCCTCACCCTGTGCCACCCAGCACACAAGGGAGGACTTATCCTCACCACCAGCCCCCATGAGCTGGGTGTTAATAGGCATTTGTGCAGCAGTTATTCCATATTCTCTTTTTTAATCCCCTCCCTTGCAGATGTCTTTCTGTCTGTCCCTCTCAGTAACCTCCTGGCTCTCCCTTCGGCTGTCACAGGGTGCCGGTGGGACACGTGGTGGTGATGTGCCACCTCTGAGACAAATCTGCACTGGGGTCATGGAGCCACAATGCCCCCAGCACATGGCAGGCGCTGGGCAGGGAGCACCAGACCCTGGGGCCAGCGGTGTGGAGTGACCAGGCTTTCCCAGGGCTGGAGCACAGAGATGGGCTGGGAGCACACCCCGTGTCATGCCTTAGCCACCACATTCCCCTCTGCTTCCATTGCGCAGCCTGTAAAACATCACTGGGACCACCAAGGTGGTTTCTAAGAGCTGGAGCTCCTCCAGCTCCCTTGGATGAGTGGGGCTGCCTGGGAAGCAGCATCCATAGGCTGTGACACTTGGAAACAAGGTGGGTTTATTCCCTGCCCCTGGGGAACAGGGTGGCTGGAGGGTGTGAGCCCATCACCCAGGCACCTGGGCCACTTTTCCAGTGCACCGCAAGCCTCATCCTCCCACCCTACCTCCTTTTCCACCAGCGCTTGCAGAGAACTGGTGTGGCCACAAGGTTTGAGTCATAGCATGATCATCGCAACCGCCCTGAAGTGATTGGATCTGGGGGTAGATATTAGTATGAAGCAAAGGGCTGTGTAACATATTTTCTCCCTGCTGAAATTCCCAGCTCGTTTACAACAAGCCATGGAAAAAACCCAGCCCTGTGTCAGCACCCTCCAGCCACCCCTGGCTCTGGCTAGTCTCAGCCCAGCGTGCAAAGGTCCAAGGGCTTCGGGTCCCCACCGCAACATCCCCCTTCCTGAGCCAGCCAGTCCTTTGCCTTGTTTCCAAGCCAATGTTTCCCATCTGGAGCGTAGCAGTGTGTGGGCTTTGCTGACCATTTGCTTCCACCTGGAAAAGTGTACAGGATGTGGCAGAGACTCTGAGGATGGCTTATTAATTGCACTGTCAGCACCAAGCAGTTTCCCCCCACCAAAAAAGACACAGAGGGAAAAGATAGGTTGACCCAGGCAGTTATTCCCCTCCTATGTGGGTTGGCCTTTGGTTCCCTTCTCCATGGCCGTGGCCAGTTGGGCTAAGCCATAGGGCAAGAAACACACTCTCCTTTCACGGCCTCCCCAGTCCTTGTAGCTTGGGGATCCCAGACTAGCTCAAGTGCCTATCCACACAAGAGCTACTCCACCATGTTCAGGGTTGGAGAACATGATTATTGCCCTCATCCCAACAGAAGACAAACCAGCATCAGGCTCCTCAAGACCCTGGGCAGTCACCAAGGCACTGACCTTTGCCCTCCTCCCTCTCAGAGCTCACTGAGCCCCTGCCCCCAACCTCAGACCAGGGTCCTAAACTGGGATTGCTCCCCTCAAAATTGCTTGTCTTCAGCTGCTGGTGGTTTCTTCAACCCCAGTGAGATGATCTTTCCCTTCCCTGAAGGCCCATTCTGACTTGTGCTGATGTACTTGGAATCAGTAGCGAGAAGCACAATAAAAAGGATGGCTTGGATTTCTCCTCCAAGCCTCAAATCCCGTGGCAATGGGGCTTGTGAGACCATAATATTCATCTGTCTGTCCATCTGTCCTCTGCCAACAACTTTGAGAAGGTTGACCAGTGTCAGACCAATTTGACAGAGGTCTCAAATACATAATGGGCCTGTTTTGCAAGAAAATGAGCTGGAAAGAAGCACAGAGGGAAACCACAGAGTGACCCAACTGTGCTGGGACCCATCCTACTGCAACACGATGCAGCTGCAGCGAGAGGAAATGGGTAGCCATGTAGGACGGAGACATGGAAAACAGCTTCTGCTTCTCAGGGAGCTGTTTGTTACTTTGAAAGGCTGGGAGAGCTACCTCACAGTCCTTGGTGGTTGTGGTTGCTGCATCTTGTGTCCATCGCCACTGTGGGTTTCACGTCCAGTTCTGCCCTGCTGTCTCCTGCAGTGGAGAGGAGCCTTTGTCCTGATGCCTGCTCAGATTCACATGCCGTGGAAGCTGCACATTAGACTTAGGACGTCTGATTGGGAAAGTCCCTGGCCATTCCCATGCAGCACATCCTCCTGGTATGTACTTTGGGCTGGCGAAGGCACGGGAACAGCTCCTGATGCAGGGAGAGCCCACAGAGGTTTGCACAATGGACCTGGAAGCCAAGCAAAGAGCCTGGAAGAGGAGCAGACCTTCCTCTTCTCACTTGAGAATCAGAGAATCATAGCATGGTTTGGGTTGGAAGGGACCTTTAAAGCTCATCTAGTTCAACCCCCCTGCAGTGAGCAGGGAAATCTGCAACTAGAGAGGGTTGCCCA
>WUAM01000431.1:7435255-7469912 GCA_024336885.1 Actenoides hombroni
CAGCTCTGTCCCCGGGCTAAGGTGACCTTTGCAAGGAAAGCAGCTTCCCCCAAAGTCCCCGGCGAGGCTCCCCCCGCTCCCCCCGCCACCCCCACCCAGCTTAAAGGTGTGGAAATCAGAGGAGTGCTGCGAAACCCTCCCTGCTCCCAGCCAGAGAATACACCCAGCCAGCTCCCCACTCGCTGTCATTCATTTCAGTTTGGTTATATATGTTGTTCTGCCTCTTTCTCAGCTATAAAGAGATTTAGGTGGATTTGCTGCCTCCTGCTTTTTGGTTTTTTTTAAATACCTGATGAGTATGGAGACCCCAACGTCCTCGCAGTTTGCATATACTCTGCTCCATGTCTCTTGAATAACCTTTTTTTCTGCGTCTGAAATATCTTCACTTCTTTCCCATCTCTCAATCTCCATTTCTCCCTGGACTTTCTCCATGAAAAACAGCCGGCACGATCCTCCGGGAAGCCAGGAGGAGAGGAAGAGAGATGTGTGTGAGCGGGTATATCCTGCGAGAAGAGACAAGGTGTTTGCTCAGCGGCCGCGCGGGCGCTGGCGGCTCTGCCGACGTTGTGGATGTATATGTGTGTGTGTGTGTGTGTGTGTGTGTGGTGTGTGTGGTGCGTGTGTGTGTGGTGTGTGTGCGAGCGCGGCTGCCTGTCGGCGTGTTTATATATGTAATTTAAAAAGATATCCCGGAGGTATGATGCATGCGATTAGATTGCCGAGCTCCTAGTGCCGTCCATGGCTGTAGCGAGCTTCAGCTCGGCTCGGGAGTGTGTGGCTGACTGATGGGGAACTGCCTAAAAGTAAAATATTCAAAGGCATTGCGAGACCAGCCTCTTTACCAATGTGTGAACGTGAGCTCACTTTCTCCCTCTCTCCTCCTCTCTCCCACTCCTCCCTCCTTCTCTGTTTTTTTTCTCCCCGAAAGGGAGGGATGAGGGAGATGTTCTGGGCAACATCAGGACGGTGTTGGGGGGTGGGGGAAGGTAGGGCTGGAAGTTTTTTTTTCAGTTCTTGTAAACAGCTCAGAGGAAACTGAGAATCCAAAGTGCTGAGTTAAAGTTATCCCAACCGCTGGCTGCGCCGAGCTCTGCCTCAGCTCCCCCCTCGCGCTCCCTTAATTTTGCAGGAGTTTGGGTCTCGAAGGACAGACCCTCGCTCGCCTCTGATTCTTGGGCTGCACAGAGGGACGTGGAAAGAGGGGGGGCACAAGGAACCCCCACCCACGAACATCCCTCTGACACCCAAAAGAGACCACGCTCTGTCCCAGGGGGACTCCTTTGACAACAAGAATTTGTAGGACGCAATCATGAGGGGATCCAGAGTTAAGGCGCTCGTGAAATGAATATATTATTGTCGTTCTGCGATTGCATCGCTCCCGGTAGCATCTTGGCAGGGATGAGGAGCACGGGAACACCTCCACGCCAGGCCTCCCGCTGCTTTTGTGTGTGTGCTTTTGGGCTGGTTTTTTTCCCCAAATGCCATTTCCAGCTCCCTGACAATCCGGCATATTAAACCCGCAGCACAGCCCATTTGCACAGAGAAGGAAAATACTACCAAGACTTGTAATAACCAACAATCCCCCAGAGGGGGCTCAGAGACAAGAGAAGCAGCCTGGTGTGCACAGCCGCCTCCCGCACCCGCTGCGCACCCTCACCGGGCAGACAGGCAGACAGATGGACAGACAGGCTGAGGGTGCAGCTCTGACACCCAGGCAGGCAGGGGCTGGGAGGTGGCTGAGCCCCTTCGGGGGATGGAGCTTTGGTGTTGCAGATCTGTCAAGGCTTTTTGCTGGATTTCTCCTCCAAATCAGACTCGGCCACCTCCTCGTTAACAGCAGCCAGACTGGCAGTGTCAGCAAATTTGCTCTTGCAGATCTAACGAGAGCTGGTGGAGAAGATGCTGCCCACAGGGCACATAGCTTGGCTCACATGGGAGCTGCTGAACCCACCAGCGTGCAAGCTCACCAGCACGGCCAAACCTACTCAGGTCCCCAGTAACACCAGCATCAGCTTCCAAATCATCAGATTTTCACCAGCCAGATTGAAGTTTGGATTTGCCTCCTGTTCATTAGCCACTGGGACTAGCACCCATGACCCCGAGCTTAAATATTAACTACAATGTCCCCAGGTGGCCACCACACAGCAGAGAACTCCCCTGGACCCAGGATGGCACGACCAAGCCTATCACCCTCCCTTAAAAGTGGAGGGGAAGAGGCACTGCCCTTAGACCTGGCTTAAAACCAGAGCAAATCCACAATGCAGTGCCAGCACTTTCAAAAAGGGGAAAACCCCTCAAATTCTGACAATTATAAAAGCTGGGGCAATAATATAGATGGAGCATTGGTTAACAGGGGTTGAAAGAAAAGGACTCTTCGACGCTTTCATACCTTGTGTCTTAGTCAGCACTGGGCTCACAGCCTGGTACGCTCTCCAGCACCAGCAGTCAAAGGGTCTTGCCTCAAAAGTCTCCCTTTAAACGTATTAGAATAGTAGGAAATATTAGAAAAGGAAGCGAGAATTCCCCCAGCCTTTCCCTGGGTTTTGCCTCTCTCTTTGGGGCCATCAGCTCTGGCGCTGGTAGGAGCCCAGCACGGTTCCCAAGTGCCACCCCACTCCACAGGCAGGAGGAGCCTCCGCTGCCTCAAAACACCAAATGACCCCCAGCTGCCCTGACCCTCTGCACCTCGTCCCAGACGTGGGACATAAACCAGGGGCAGGAGGGCAGGCACCATCAGCCTCCTGTTTCCATGGTTCCCCGTCACTATTGCTCTTGAGGGCTCAGGGTTAGGAGGCAACTTGTTCCAGAAGGAAAAAGATGCTGTGTTGACACCA
Source organism: Actenoides hombroni (assembly GCA_024336885.1). Classification (NCBI taxonomy): domain Eukaryota; kingdom Metazoa; phylum Chordata; class Aves; order Coraciiformes; family Alcedinidae; genus Actenoides; species Actenoides hombroni. The sequence goes on from WUAM01000431.1 coordinate 7,438,090, forward strand.
TTGCTGAAAAAACCTGGCTGGGGGTTGCACTGGCAGGCAGGTGGCATCACCCTGAGATGCCCTGACAGCCTCTGTGGCCCCATAGTGACTAGGGTGGCCTGCCAGTCCCTTCAGTGCAAGGTGCCATGCAGAGGGAGGTGATAGCCCTGAGGGCTGGGGTGGCATTTGCTCACCCTGCCCAGCCCAAGATGCCCGTGGTCACTGCCTTGATGTCCTGGAGGAGAGGTCAGCACAGTGCCCGCTGCCATGGCAGGCTGACCTAGGGCAATGGGGCTTAGGGATGGGAACAGAGGACTTGGTGCCCATGGCCAGTGGGAAGGCTGAGATGGAAGCAGTCTAGGCAATCCGTATGGAAGAAATCACTCTGTCTTTCTCAGGTTCCAATTCTCCCCTCTCCAGGTAAGCATCACAGCCCTCCTGCTTTCTTTCTACCCCCTTCCCACAGACCTGACCTGTGGTGCCAGCCCTGTCACCGGGGCCCCGTCCCTGCCGAGCCCCAGCCCGCTCCTCCCACAGCTTCTGCACGGCAGGGAGAGATCCAGCTCCTGTTCAAGCCATCCTCCATGAGCATGGCAGGGGGTGAGGGTGGGTTTCCAGGCCCTCTGAGCCTCTGCTCGCAGCGCGCCATGTTCCCGCAGGGACTGTACCCACCTGCCGATGGCTTCTCCCACTCCCCCTGTGCCCTCCCACATTGCCTCTCCTCCTCCCCGTGTGCTGGGTGCAATGAGAAATGTACTTGGCTCCCAATCCTCGAGTGGGAGGTGAAGGCAAAAAAACCTGAGACTTCAGCTCCACAGCATGTGGGATGTGGATAATGGCAGATCCCCACCCTTGACTCCTCCACTGTCGCTGGGGCGAAGGCAGAAACCCCAAATCCAGACCCTCAGGGCTGAGCCCACCTCCCCTCGTGTGTGGGGACAGCCTTGTTATTCAGCTCCTGGAGAAAAACGGGTGACTTCTTGTGTCCCCTGCAAAGTCAGCTTCCTGGGACCTTCTGACAAACACCTTTAGTTGGGGTGGCCCCAGGAAGAGACCCCATGAGCTCACCCTGGGAGAGCTTTGGGAAGGAGCTGCAGGAGCTGCCCCAAGACTGTGGTGCTGGTGTGATGCTGGGAGTCCAGTGATGATCCCATCTCCAGTCCCTCAGGACACCAACCTGGCCAGAACAGGAATAATCCTGGGATTTTCAGTGAAATAAGACTGAAAGCACCAGTGTGGTAAAGCCCAAGGAATCCACAAGATCAGCCCTGACTCTGCCCCTTGTACCCCTGAGCCAGACAGACTGGGAAGTGGAAGATGCTGAGAGGGCTCATTGTCATTTTTCCTCCCACCAACGTGGCCGAGGGCTACTGCAGGACACTTGTGCATGCCAGGTTGGGTGCTCCGCCTTCATCCTCCTCCCAGAGCCACTCCAGGATACTGCCTGTTGTATGGATCATCTGGTTTATAGCTCATAAACAAGTTTCAGTCATATCTAGTGCAAACAGGCGACTCACAGCAGGCTGGGGGGGGGAGGTTGGGGGTGGTGTGTGTAAAAGCAACCCATCCTGGGATGGCCTTGAGGCCCTGTCTATGTGGAGAGGCCCCGTGGGGAGCTGTGTCAATAGCTCAGCCCCAAGTTGGCCATAAACCACAGAGCAAACAGGACAGTGCTGTAACCTGCAAGGAACTGAAACCGGAGCTGAGCCTTGAAATCCCTCAACAGATGATGTGCCCTGAGCCTCGATCCAACCCAAAATTCAGTTGCCTGAGAAAGTAAGATAAAGAGAACCAGGAGGGTTTCAGTCCAACCCTCAGTGGGGATAATCCAATCAGGCATAGTCTTGCCACAGTCACATAAGTGAAGGGATAAAAAAACCTAAAATCCAAGTTAGGAATTGGGAGTTGCCTCTCCAGTGTTACATCTCACCTGTATGGAGACCCTTCCCCCTCGGTCGGGACATCACAAGGTCACATTTCTGGGATTGAGAGCTCTTACCTGGAGGAGTAATTGAATATTTAGCAATATTTATTTGCTGTAAGTTTGCAACTGCAAGTGATAAACTAACACACACATAATATTTAGCACCCTTTTTGGGTTGTTATTATGTATTCTTGTTTTTAAGTTGTAATAGTGCATTCTGCCATTGTATCCTTGAAAACCTGCACTAGTGACCTGTTAGTTCTGTGAGTGAAGTTCAAATAAGTTGTTTGCTTCAACCTTGCAGTCCAGTCTCTTTCTCACCTGGCGATGTTGGACTTGTCACCCTGAACGTTGCTGAAGTGAAGCTCCTGGTTGCCATCCCAGCTTGCCCAGCATTGCCCCCAGCATGTAATGCCTCTCTCTCTTCTCTCCTCCTTCCTAATCCAGCCCTGCTGCCAACTGCAAAGTCTTGTCCTGAAAAGGAATAACAAGACTTTAGGAAATGGCTTTGCAGCTCCTGCTACCCGAGGAGGGGAGGATTTAGCCTAAAGCCTGTATAAATGCTCTGTATGTATTGCAGGCTCCCTTCCCCCAGCTTCTCTGATCCCAGGAGACCCCTGCACAATCCCGATGCCCGTGGCCTGTGAGCCAGTACTGCAGGAACAGGCTGGAGGACACTGTGCTGGGGGGGTTAGAAGGGGCTACAGCCAACAGGACGCCCCACCCCTACCCAGCTGGGGTTGCAGCACTGCCTGCATCTCCATCAGGTGGGGGTGCTGAGCCCAGGAGGGATTCTGTGGGATCCCAGTTTAATCACGCAGCCATTGTCCACGTCGCTGGCACGTTCGGTTGCTAATTTACTTGTAAAGACCAGTTGTACTGAGAGACTGGAATCTGCCCAGCTCCATGTCCTCAGTGTGGCTGGGAAGAGCTGGGTGAGGGAGGTGACAGCACAGGGAGCTGCTGTGTCCGCCCCCACCCAGCCCTGGGCAGCCCTGGGGAAGTGAAAGCCAGGCTGCTCATGCAGGGCAAAGCCAGGAGCAGACATTCCTCCTCTGATAGAAACCAGACCTCAGGCAGAGCTGCCGGAGCTGGTGGGGAATGCGTTTAAACCAAACCAGCCCAGGCTCTCCTTTAAACATGGAAATAGGGTTCATCTGCTCCAGGACGGAAGTCCAACAGATGTGGCACCGAGGTCTGCGGTACCACCAGGCACCAGTGAGACCCTACCCTGAGCTCCCAGCTCAGGGGGGACCCGTGGGGCCACCCCAATGTCCAGCTTGCTCACCCTACATGTGGGAACACGATGGTGTGGGGTGCCAGGGACAGCAGCTTGCAGACAAGGACAGACCAAGCACTCAGGTAATGCCTGGGAAGGGAGCATGGGACGAAGACACCCAGGCAGGACCTGTAGCAGCAGCGGGGCAGAGGGGATGTGGGTGGGTGAGATGGAGACAGTGCAGCCTCCCCATCACCTTCTCAAAGCTTGTATCAGCTTTCCATTCCCCTCCCCACCAACCCGCACAATCAAAAAAACCCAAGGATGAGGAAATTCGGGGGAACAAAAGGAGGCAGAGAAGGGTTCTGGGAGCAGGGCTGGGTGCTGCCTGGTGCAGGGCAGGGCAGAGCAGGGCAGGGTAAGGCAGGGAAGGGCAGGGCAAGGCAGGGAAGGGCAGGGTAAGGCAGGGCAGGGCATGACAGGGCAGAGTGAGAAGCTGCCACAGCAGCACTGGAGAGCACTTCCCACTCAGATCAATCTGATCTCAGCCTGAGAACTGTTCCAAAAACCTCCAGTCCCACCTTGGAATCTGAGGAAACTGAAACCTTGTGATGCAACCAGGAGGCATGAAGCAAGAGGTGCTCACTCAGGAAGCATGTGACAGATCCAGTACCAAGGGGCTGCAGGGTCAAGGCCATCTGCCAGCTGCTAAACTTCCTCGGACCCTGAACAGCCTCTGGTGTCACCACATTCCCCTTCACCCCCCGTGCTGAGCTCCCCCACCACCAGAACTGGCCATGTCCCCGGGAGCACAGCCCCTGTGACAGCCAGACCCTTCAGCGGTAAGCGAGGATGACAGGGTTATTGGGAAACAAGTCGGCGCTTCCAAACAGATTCTCTTTGCTGCTCTTTTGCTTCCTGAAGCTGGTCTGAGCATGGCAGGGGTTGCTCAGGAAGGCCAGCAAGTTAATATATTCATGTCATCTTGCATTTGGTGCCAGGGCATGAAGTAAACACCGTCAGGGACCTCGCTCTGGTTCAAAGACAAGCCCTGCTTCTTATTCCGATCACATTATCCATGCTCCCCGTACAGATTCATTGATTCATATCTTAAAAAGAAAAGCCTTCAAAACCCATTAAGTCTGCCTTGCCATTCCAGCCCTGCTCTCAGGGGCAAGGGCAAGAAACATTAACTAACCTGCTCACATTACCTCGCCTTTGAACCAAGCATCTCTCAGCATCAGTCAAGAGTGTTTGGAAGTGATATGTTCCCACACAGGGAAGGTTTTGGCCACCGAGGTCACCCAATGTCATACAAGTGACTTAAGCACTGCCCCTGCACCGAGCTCCCTTTGGCACCTGGGGAGCACCCACGGCTCGTGCCTACAGAGGCACGGTGGAGCAGCCCAAGCTATGGTCCTCTCTTCGCTTATGGAGGACTGCCTGGTTATAAACAGGCCCCTGTAGGATCAAGCTCCTGTGGCTGCTCTTTCTCAGGGCCTCAGACCTTGCTGGTGTCAGCCTGGCTGGGTCTCGGCGAGGGGAAAAGGGTTTGCGAGCGGCGACATCCTCCCAGGGATTACGAAAGCCACGCTGCCTATTGCCAGGGAAAAGAAGGTCCTTCCAGCCTCTCGGGCTCCAGCTCAGCCAGCAGCTGCTGTTTATTTGGCTTCAATGACTTTACAGCATACTGAAAACGTGCTCCTGGGGGGCCCAGCGTGCTCCAGCACGGCTGGCTGGGACACTGGGCTCAGCCGCCCCACGTGCTCCCCGGTGCCTTGCGCAAGGCAGCTCCGCACCCTCCAGCCTGACTTCCACTCGGGAAGAAATTATTCACTCTCATTTTCAGCTGGCTGCAGAAGACAGTTCGGGATGTTTCTTCCACCGCCTTCCTGAAGGTTTCCCATCCCACGGTGCCAGCAATGAGGATGGATCTGTCCCTTCTGCCCCTGGCTGACCCCCAGTTCAGGGCTGGAGACTGTTTACTGGATGGGCTTAGAGGGATCTGGTTTTACTGACATTTCAAGTGCTGCTTGTGAATGTTGTTTTTAGGGTTTGGAGTGCTATGAGAGGACATGTCCACCATGAGGGGATTAACCACAGCCATCCCAGGCCCTCTGCCTTGGCTGGGCTTGAGGGGCATCTCTGGCCCCAGCTGGATGGCAAAGCAAAGCCAGGCTTCCTGGAAAGCTCAGCTTTGCTTCCTTTCTCAGACTCAACCAGTCGTTGAACCTGGACCAATTTAGGTAGCTCGGATTTGGTTCTGGTTTCAAAATTCTTCTGCAGGGGGAAGTTGTTTTCCAGCTGAGCTGCAGGAATGCCCAGCTTGGGGCTTTTCTTGTCTGTCCCTCCACAGCCAGTATCTGTGGCACATCAGCCCCCACCTCATGCCCCAGGGTCCAAACGGAGCCAGTTGCCCAGGAAGCCAGAACCTGTGGTTCCCTGCTGCTCTGGGGCTCTTCTCCAGGTCAGGACACTCATGCCCCATTAAACCCTACATGTCACACAGACATGGCTGTCTTCTCCCCACGTCCTCTGGGGTTTCTACCCCAGTTGTTCTCTTTAACCTAAACCCACAAAGTCCCTTGACTCCAGAAGTCATGTTTGCATTGTAAAGGGCTGAGCTGGGACAAAATGTGGTGACAGCACTTCACTGGGACATCTGAGGAGCTTGTAGGAGAGGGACAACAACAGAAATGGGCACAGAGGTGTGGGGGGAGACCATGGGGACAGAGCTGTGTTGTGAGGAGAGGTGTGAGTGCTGCTGAGCGATGGAAGAGCAGAGAGGAGGAGGCAAACCCAGCCCAGGCGAGGGAAGGATGCAGACAAGGGATCAGCTGGCTGAGGCGTGTCCATGGGGAATTACAGGCAGGTCTGAGCCTGTCAGATTATTACCGGAGATGGGAAGGGGGGAGCGGGTTGAGGCAGGTCTGGCAGAAGGAGGGATACAGGAGATGGAGGGAAAGGGAGGAGCAGGGGGAAGGTGGGCAAGGAGGGGAGGGAGGCACATGGGAAAGGGGGGAGCAGAGGGGAGCACCCAGCCCTGGAGGTGATGGGGCTGGTGGGGCAGGAAGACAGGCTGGGGGATCCATGGGGTGGGAATGGGCTTGGTACATCACATGTCACCCCCATCACCTGCCTGGCCGAGGTGCAGGGCCAGAGACCGGCTGGGGGGGGAAGAACCACATGCCAAAACCAATTAAGTGCTCAAGGAGTCAGGGACTAGGCACTCAGCTCCCTCCTGTCCGAAGGTCAGAGGAGAGCGTCCTCATTTGTTGCCTCTTAATTACATCTGATCCTGCTCTAATTCCTCCTAAAACCAGCCCTGAGATCCTTCAGGTGACTGCTGGGGAGAGGTGTCTGCCAGCCTGAGTGAGGAGCCAGCTAGGCACGGGTGACAGTCCCGAGCCAAGCGGTGCCTCCGGGAGGGACGCGGAGGGTGCTGCGTGGTGATGGAGGAAGCGCCATGTGCACCACGGTCCTGCTCCTCGCCACCTTGGTCATGATGCTGCGGCGCCGCTTCTTCAACAAAGTCGAACCGTACGTCCTCTCCAGTCCCCCTCCCCGGGGCCCTGGGGCTGGGGACAGCAGGGGTGGCCCTTGGGTGGAGGATCTTGCTATTCAGCCTAAGATCCATCCTGGGAGATATGTGGTTTCCTTCTAGTTTTGGTCCTCTGGGTGACACCGGGATCCATTCCCTTGCGCTGGGTAGAGTGGAGCCTTCTGTGATATGCCATCACCTCCTCCCCATGGCACCAGTGTGAGTGAGGAGGAAATTCAGGATCAGTCCCCTGTCTTTCTGGTGCAAAGGGACAGGGATGAACTCCTGGGATGCATTCCCATGCACCGATCGAGGTGTTTCCCAAAAGGAGCAGTCCAGCACTCTGCTCTCCATCTAGGCACACAGCTTGGCTGCCCGTTTGCTCCCTGCCTCAGCTGGGGAGGACCCTGAGCAGCGCTCTCGGCTGTGGGGACATCACCAGGCTGCCAATGACACCCGGCAGCATCCAGCTGACAAACCTTCATCCGGCATAAAATAGCCCCTGGGAGGTCCCGCTCCATCCCTGGGATGCTGGGGGGTTGGATGAGGGTCTGGCTGCAGAGGATGCTTGAGAGCATCAGCTAAACGTCGGCTCTCAGAGGAGCTGGCAGCCGGCACCCCGCGGCCGTGGCCCTGTCGCTCCGTGCTCCGTGCCCAGGCACACGCTCGCACACGTCCTGGCTCCCAGGCAATGGCAGCGAGCAGATGGGAAGGGACTTGCTGCAGTCCCACGTCAAGGCAATGACAAAGCTGCGCCTGGAGCGCAGGGTCACCTCCTGCTCAGTGTATCCCTGCACGGGCACCGTGCTGCCGGCTGCAGCTTCCGCTACCCGCAGATCCCCGTGTCTTCTGGGAGGGAGTTTTGTTCCCGTTCAGCACTCGCTCGGCTTCAGCTCGGCAGCAGCGGGGGCCAGGCTCACGGTGGGGCCCAGCGTGGCCCTCGCTCGCCGTGCAGCCGCCCGCTCCAGCACCAGGCTCAGCTCGAGGAAGTTTCCACTGGAGACGCGCAAATCTATTTACCAGTGGAGACGGGAGACGTCTGAAAGTGGGGAGGTCAAATTGGCACTTAATGAGACAATTAAGTCAGGGCAGGGAGAAACAAGACTGGAAGCAAGGAAGGTATCTCCAGGCCTGTGCGCCTCTGGCCCTCTCCGTGCTACCTGCAGCCCTGGCTGAATTAAAGGCTCATTAAGTGCCAGAGCAAACATGCCCTCCCTGCAGAGGTGGAGACTGTCTCTGGGCAGGGGCTACAGGGGTGGCTGGCGAGACCAGCAGAGCTGGCAGCCAGTGGGTCCATCCCTCAGGTAGCTGCAGGGTGAGCGGGCAGTGCTGCCCACACACAGGGCAGGTACGTGGCTGAGGGACAGGTCACCCGGAGCGATGGCACCGGGGCCGGCAGCCTGTGGGCATGAGCCCTGCCTGGGGGAGCAGATGCAAGCTGCCTTCAGGGTGACCTGGTCAGATCTTGTACCTGGCTGCCATCATCACCACCATCATCATCACCAGCGTGGGGCTGGTGAGAAAGCAATGCAGTGCAGGAAGGGATGTGCCTGGAGCTGGCACCAGCAGCTCGAGACTGGACTCGGCCCAAAGGCTCCCCGCCATGGCGCAGGGCTCCAGGGAGCACGAGTCTGACTCGCAGCTGGATGTCCATGAGAAGCTTCATCCAAGCCCTGTTGCAGCTTTCAGACAGGCACCCAGTCCAGACGCAAAGCTACCAGCCGCTAGAAAAGCTGTACGCTGCTAGATTATCTCTTTTGGTGATGAATTGCTCTCACCATTAAAGACCAGTGTCTATCAACAGGTTTTCTACTTGCTCTGTTTTTGACATTCACCTACTCACCTCACTCTGCACTGGCATAAATCAGAGCAGTTCCACAGACAGCTTTATACCATGAGAGAATTTGTCTCCAGCCTTTAGTATTCTGGAAAAGAAAAGCAGCAGAAGCAAAGAAAAAAGTGCTGCCAGTCAGAGACTGGGGAGAAGTGGTACAGGTGACCAAGGCAGAACAGGCCAAGACTTCAGATGGGCATGGTGGAGAGCAGGCAGCATCCAACAGACCCGAGGCACCAGAACCCCAACCCAGGTTTGTTCCAACTGAATTCTGGTGAATTAGAGGACTGGGCTCAGGCTGGGCAGGCACCTTGATACCAATACAGCAACAAAGACCAGGATTTTCCATCTGTGCACTGGTCTGGATGACCCCTGGATTAAAGGCATCCCTGAGAAACAGCACACAGTGAAGAAAAAGACAGGAGCCCACATGTTCCATGGGATAAAGCTGCCTCAGCGCAAGATCGTCCCTCTGACGTCCTCGTGTGCGAAGCAGAGCGCGTGTCCCAGGCAAAGGACACAAATGAACAGCACAGGCAAGATGAGATTATGTGAAATCCTCTGCTCACTTGACCTCCTTCACGTCCTGTCTTCTATTTATATGCCTTGGGGCTGCCAGGGACACCGCGGGTTGTTCTTGGCCCACGCTCGCAGAGCTGGGGGGCTCAGCCGTGGGTCCGTGGGGTTAGGGCTGGCCCCTGGAGCTGTCATCAGCTCAAAAGGAAGTTTGAAAGGTTTCCTCCTAGCAGCCTGAGTGTGGGGTCTGCTATCACCCCTCACTGGAGGTAAAAAGAAAATTGAAACTCTACCCTGGGCTAACCTCTCTGTCAAGGAACAGGAAGGTCAAGGGGGACTCCTTGGGCTTTGGTGCCTGGGTTTCCTCATGAAGCAGTGATTTATTCTTTGTTGTATGTGATACTTAATGAGAGGGTCCTGGCCGGGGGCCAAGGCTGGTTACGGATGTCTGCTCTGTTTGCCTTTCTCATGTTCTCCCTCTCTGGTGCCTTCCCAGCAGGAGCAGATCACCCTCTGCTCCTGAGCACTGCGTGGGTTTGAGGAGGTAGAGATGCCGCTGACCCAGAGCCTGGAGTGTGGTCTCGGTGCTGGTCTAGTGTGGGGGGACACAGGGCAGTGTCACCCAGAGGAGTAAAAAGCACCCAGAGAAGCCGGCTGGGAAGAGCCAGGTCTGTGAAGGGAGACATTGTCCCCAGAGAGCTCTTGGAGAAGGAGCAGGTCGGGGGCTTGGTGAGGCAGGGCTGGACTATGGCAAAGCAAAGGAGGTGCTCTGGGGAAGTGAAATGTGGATTTGTCTTTACTGCCGCTTTCTCAGCCACCTCACAACAAACTGGACACAAATGCCCCAGACCCCAGAGGGGTTATTTTCCTAGGACTGGGAGCCAGGGCCATGGAGAAAGGGAGCGTTTGGTGCCTGTGCCACTCTCTCCCCCCGTGAGGACGCCCTAATCGCACCCCACACACCGTGCTGTGGGGCGAGAGCAGGCCCTCTGCACCTCAGTCTGGAGAAAAGAGCCAGTAGCTTGGCACCATCTGGATTTAACCTTCCAGCTTAGGCCCCTCTGGGAAGCAGGACGTGACCTTCTCATTTCCACCACCCAGGCACGACTGGCAGCCGGCAGCGGCGGCACACGGCTCTGCGTCTGCGGGCTGGAGCAATCAGAGCGCAGCATGCATGCACAGACAAGTGTCAGCTGCATTTCTGTATGCCTTTAAATACATCAGCAAGGCCACAAACACAGCTCCAAAGTGCTGCAGGCACAGCCGAGCTGATAAATAACTCCCCAAACCCACCAGCAAGAACATACCCTCCCCTCTTTGCAAGGGAGACGAGGTTTAGCATCGCTTTCCCCCTTAGATCTGTACAGCAACTGAGCAGATCCACTCTCTACCTCGCTGTGTTTGAATCCAGTACCAGAAGGGTCGATTCTGTGCCACTTCTGCGGAGTCATTATACCGTGGGTTATATAAATGTCTAGGCATGCACAAAAGGCAGTGCTGATACAGTGGCTCCGACACCAACTCTCTCCAACACCTGCTTTTCAGCTGGAGAGAAAGCCGAGCACAAGAACATCTCGAGAGCTGTCACACAGAAAGCTGCTGTCTTTCAAGCTGAATGGAGGTCTAAATAGCTCTCACTTCTCCTTTAGAATCTCATTTCTAAATGCAATTAATACTGGCACATGCATAATGAGAGACTGATGAGTGAATACAGACTCCAGCAATAAAGAAGCCAGCCCCAAGTGCTATGTAAATATTACAAATCCTCCCCAGGAGCTGACCCGGGGAAGACAGCTCTCTGATGATTAAACCCCAGTGACAATACGACTGGATTCCTACATCTGTCACAATACTACCTGCTGATACATAATGAGCGACGCTAAAAGAACTAGCTCTTGCTGCTCTTCAATGCAGATAAAATGTCTATTTGTAGAATGTAATTAATCTCTTCTTCAAAATCAGGAACCTTAGTGTCCTTGGTAACAACATGCCAGTGACTCAGAGAGCGTCTTTGGCTTTTTCTTCTGCTTTTCGACAGAGTTATTGAAAGTGACCCCAAATTCTAGCACTGAAAAGGAGCTGTGCTTCAGAAGTGGAAAAGCCAGCTGGGTATCTGGAGGTGGGGACAGGTTTTAGCCACCTCTCTGCTGGGTATCTGGAGGTGGGGACAGGTTTTAGCCACCTCTCTGCTTTCTGCCTGGCTCCTTCAGTAGCTGAAGGAGGTTCCTGGACTTGTTTCAGCCATGATCTCCAGGATGAGAGAAGCGCCAGAGGCACTTTGTGCCTCTTGCCACAAATGCTCCATCCCAAGACCTGTTCCCAAACGCATCGAGTACAAATTCCCTTTTCCCACCAGGTGTAAGCAGGCAGAGAATAACACTGACAGCAGAGCAAGGGCGAGAATCAGAGGCTGAAGCTGCTCCTTCTTTTGCCCGGCCTTCCCAGGCAGTCAGCGCCATGCGATCGCACCCCGTGTGTGTCCGCACGCCTCTGGCTGCTCCCCCAGATGGCTTTCGAGCCTGATGGTTTATTTCAGCCCAGTGTGGCAGGGGATACAGCTTCAAAGACATCCAGTCCCTACCAGGTAGCGAAGATGCAAAGCCACGAGCACTGGTGGGGCAGGGGGATGCAGGGAAGCGTTGCTGGCAGAGCCCTGGGTGCGTTCGAGGGTTGTGCTCAGGCATCGCCTGCTCCCCCAGTCCCCCTGCTCCAGCGGGGTGCTGATGCAGAAAAGCTGGGCCACCTAAAAGCACCCGCGGGCCATGGCTGCTTTCTATGAATTTCAGAGGAAGCTACTGCTGCTGGACGTCATTCACTGACCCAGATCCAAAGCCCAGGGGAAGAATGGGATGGGCCATGATAAAGGGACAGCTGGCTGGAGAGAGTGGGTGATGGAGGACTTGCATGATTTATTTATTTTCTGGGGAAAAAAAAAAAAAAGATAAAGAATTGTTGGTTAAAATCAGCATATTCTAGGCTAAACTGGGCTGCAGCAACACCTCGTGGGACTTGAGCTGAGGTGTTTGGTTCCCCTGCAAGGGATGTTCGCCCTGTCCTCTGCACGCTGCTTGGCAGAGCTGGGGGGAACGCGGGGAAAAGGAGGATTTTGCTGATACTGGGGGCTCAGCTCCTTCTATACAAAGGGGTTCTTTCTTGCAGCCAGTCATGGCTTTCCTTTAGAAAGGGCTGCAAACAGCACCGCTGCCCACAGCTCACCCTGTTGTCTGCTCTGTCCCCAGGCACTCTGAGGGAGAGGAAGAGACCAGGAGAGAGGCTGGCTCTGACCCTGGCACCACGTAACACTGCTGCGGAGTAAAAGCCAGGTGGGATGTAGCAGTTACCTGGGATAGGTGTAGCTCGGGGGAAATTGTGGAAAGAAAGGGCTATCTTGGGGTAAAAAGCCTGCTTTTCTCCATTCAGTCCTGCTCACAGGTCCCTCAGGCATTTTAATGATGGTTTCTTCCCATTTTGCCCAGGATTTATATGTCTCTGTCTCCTGGTGAGGCTGTGAAGACTCTAGAAAAGTGACTTGCTCTGGGGGAAGGAAAATAGAGCCTGAAACAGCCAGACTGGAAGGGAAAAGCCCAGTCTTCCATCACTTTCAGTAACAGCTCAGTTCCCAGGTGAGGGCACAGCCAGCCCTTCCCCTGCAGTCCCCCACCCGCTGCCTGGATGCCAGGAATGTCTCACAGGGACAGAAAAGGCAGCAGAGCCAGTGGTGATCCCACTGGGATGGGGTTCATGTGACTTGGGGATTTGGGCTGGATGTGGCTTTGCACCCTGCACAGTGACCCCAGGGAGCGAGGACCAGCTCCAGGCTGTCTAGCTGCAGCTCCTGGCAAAGGTCGGGCAACTGGCACCACTGTCATGGCCCCAGGATGAGACCTTTGGTGTGGAGGGTGAGCAGACACTGGACTGGGTGGGAGGTAATTGAGGCCAGGGGTGTCTTTCCCAATCCCCCCAGACTACAAGGCAGATCTCCCAAGGCTCATAAACTCCCTCTGGCTCTCAGCAAACAGTTAACCACGACTCCTTCTCCTTCCTCCTGCAGCTCCCCTGCACCCTGCAGCTGGCACCCAGAACATCCCAGCACATGCCAACCCCCCTGGCAAAACAACTCACAACGCCAACCCGCACGCCAGCAAACCCACATCACCTGGTCACGGGTTAAATGCTGGTACAGCAAAGAAATCCTCCTGTCTTTGAAGGCTCAGGGGTGGCCGGCAGCCCCTCAGCGATGCCCTGGGTAAGCCGTAAGGCAGCCCGTGGGCACAGGGCCACCGGGCTTTCTGCTTCCAGCCTCGGGCTTCACACACCCTCGGCAGCTTTCCCATCTCTATAAATACATCAATAAAAGACCAGTTTGCAGACCCAGCTTGCCATAGATGACAGCATTAGAGGCGCATCTGATTCTACTGAGCACCAGTCTCGTGCTGGGTTTATTTGGTCCATTTGCGGTGGGGAAGAGTTGTTTTCAGCATTCAGAGATGTCTTGTGTCTGGGAGAAGTGGGGGAGGCAGGGGGTGGGGTGGTGGTGTAGATATATTTTTGGCTCTATTTAGCCACAAAAATTTGGTTTTAGAGTAAAGAAAAATATTCCTGTTTTCTGTTTGCTGCCAAAACAAGGCAGACGATCAGACGATCTCTTGTGCAAGCCTTCATTTGTTTAAGAACTCGTCCTGTTGGAAAAATAAATGTTCTGATGGGAAAAGTCTATCAGCGTGTATTGATCGGCCATCGGGACCGGCAGGCTTGCAAACATCAGCTTCAACACGACCAAAAGAGCAGTCCCCAAAGCTTTTGCCAGTACCTATAAGGCAGAAGGAGACAGGTCGTTGCTTTTTTGGTGAGAACAGTAGCCACGCAGCAGAATTCTTTCTGTGAGCACAGCTGCATTGGCCTCATCACAGCTGGCATGAATTTTCTGTGCTGAATACACCCCCTCTGCACCCAGAACAGGCTGTTTGCTCCTTTCTCAGAGCCAATCACCACTGTCAGCCAGGCACCAGGGCAACTGGGGAAGGAGAGTGGCTGACCAGCAACGGTGGGGAAGAAGCCCGGGATGTGGCTCCTGCTGGGATGCTCTGGGTTGATGGCAGTGCCTTCTCCCCGTCCTGGGGCTGTAGGGTCACCTCCCCAGCACCGAGGTCAGGCCAGACATGCAGACAAGAGTTCCCAGCAGCTTGGTTCTCAACAATGAGAATTTCATAAATGCCTCTAGACTTTTCCTAATATACATTTCCCTCCCCCGGCCTTGAAGCTTTTTAATTACGTTTTTACAACCTCAACTCACTTTAAAGAATTTTTTTTAAAATTCTTTTTGGTAAAGGAAATACTATGATCAGGAAGAATAAACCTGCTGCGTTACCTGGAGCTGCCTTCATTTTATAGCAGATTAAAAGCAACATGGAGAGTCAATAATGCCAAGAAGGGTGGGAGGGTCAGGGGATGAATACGATGTACATGGGCTGAAGGCAGCGCAGAAGGGATCGGGGGTTGGAAAGACAAAAGCTTATCAGGGTTGAAGCCTCAAAAGCAGAATCAGCTCCTGAGATGATATAAATCACCTGGACTCCCCTGATGTGCTGGTATTGCTTAGCAGGGCTTTTAGGTATTGATTTAAGGGAAAATAAAGGTCATGGGCTTAGCTGTAGAGAGCTGAGGCCATTCAGCTCTGGGCGGGCAGCGATGAGCAACAAGGAGGATCTGCAAAGTCAGAAACGGGCTGGAGAGGAGCCCCAAGAAAGACAGACATATGCTGGAGCTATGACAGCCTGAAAGCCCTGGAGCAGACCCTGCTGTAAATCACTGAGGTGGCCAATTAGCGCCCAGATTTGCAGGGTTAGCCTAGACCCAGTCATCCTGGGCTCAGGGAAAATGCAGATTTCAGCCTTGACTTCCCCATCATCAAGTCTGACCTTTCTCCCCATCCGGACGAAGAGACAAAAAAAAATAAAAATCCTCAAAAGGACAAGGCGGTGCCAGCTGGAAACGGTGCCTGCAAATGTCACGGTGCTGCCGGGAACGGGGCCGGCCCAGCGCAAACCCGGGCACGCAAACACCGCCCGCTCGACCGCCTGCCCGGGGGCCTGGCAGATTTGGGGGATAAAGGTTTCCCGAGCCACGGAAAGGGCAGCTCCCCTGCCTGGGGACCTCCGAGAGGGTGGATTTCATGAGAAATATTCTGTATTTACTCCACCGGCCGCAGCCAGCAGCTGAGCTAAGAGCGGGCGAGTCCGCCTGTAGCGAGCGGCCGTGTGAGGGTTGCTGGCCGCGGCGAGGTGTCCGAGGGCTGCGCCGAGGTTTCCGACGGCCCCGGAAGGCCCTTGGTGGGTGGGAGTGGGAATTCACTTGACCTCGTTAACCGCGTCCCCTCTGCCGGCCAAAACCACCCCGCGCTTTACAAGAAACAGAGAATGGGTAGGGACAGCCCTCATGGGCCGGGCTCGGTGTCACTGGCCCTTCTCCAAGGGATGGGATGCTGACGGTCTCCTCAAGGCCAGAAGGCTGGAGGACGTGGTCCCACCATCACAGTCCTGCTGAGGACATGCCGTTTGCTGGGGGAGGAAGGAAGAATTGTGACATCTCTGCTCTTCTTTCCATCTCTGCCCCTACTAAAAGACACTTTGGGAAAAACCAAAAAGGGAAATGAAACTTTGAGTGGGCTACAGCCAGCTGGGGGTGGTGGAGATGCTGTGGGACCAGCAGTCCCCTGCAGCCTGGAGGAGGGGGCGAAGCTGCAGGGCCTTTCTGGGCCCAGCTCCCCAGGGTTTATCTGACTGTCTGTTTTCATCATTTCTCTGTGAGAAGGGAAAGGGACCACACAGCAGCAGCAAAGCCTGGAAATCTGGGAGGGAGGCCGTTCCCAGCACCCTTCCCTCCGCCGTCACCCCTGTGTACAACTGACTGTGGAGGACGAACGGAGGACATGTGGCTCTGCATGGGCTTCAGCTCTGAGATAACGCCTCACAATTCAATTCCTAATTACAGACAGCGAGTGCACTTTCCCAGCTCTGACTCTCCTGCCTTCATTGCACACATAATCATTCTGATGGACCAAGTGGACCAGGGCTAGGGTCACCCCATCCTGACCGGCCTGTCTGCTCTATCCACCCACTATCAGACACTGCTACTGGGGCATCCTAAGGGCTGATCGTGCCCTATAACCTTTCCTTTTCTAAAAAAAAAAAAAAGAAAAATCAACCAAAAAACCATAGTAGAAGCAGAGGGAGGAAATTGCTTCACGTTTCTTAACTATCTCATGGAACAAAAATGCTTCTTAAGGGAAAGAGAGGGTCAAATGTCCCTCATTAACACTGATTTACTGAGAGGGCTGGGAAGTGGAAGAGAGTCCAGCTGCCTGTCTCGGCACACAAGGAGCCTGGTCTGAGATCCAGGCTGGGAGGTGAGAGCCAGTCACCCCAGTTTGAGATCAGAGTGGCGGGTTTACCAGCAGATGGTACAGTGGGGTGCAGGCTGCTGTGCACCCACGCTGGGCTGCCTGCACCCCAAAGCAGATGTGACCTGCACCAACACAGCAGAGAAGACAGGCAGAGCTCTCTCAGCTCTCAATAGCAGTTTGGAAATGTGGTGACTTTCTGGAGAAAAGAGCAGAAGAGGAGTCCTTTGCAGGGGGGCTGGTACTGGGCTGGGGCAGTTTCCTTGCACCAAGCTCAGCCTGAGCCTGGCAGAGAGGCAAGGGAGAAAGCTGGCCCAGATTTGAGGGTGTATATCAGCAGGGTTCCTCTCCAGAGAGAGCTCAATTACACTGATTTACACTTGCTGCGGATTTGGTCCATTCAACCCAATTAAAACTCCAGAGGAAGTGCAGAGAGGCAGGATGTAATTACCCACGCTGGAATCCCAGTTCAGAACAGGAGACAGAACTCTCCGGATCAAATTAATCCCTGGTGTAACTCTGCTGAATTTACACCAGGGCTATAATTGGCCTGAAACATTTTAACTATCTCATTTAATGTTATTCATGCTCTGCTGGAGATGAGAATGTTTATCCTAAATGAGAGACTCTAATGCTCCGTAGCAATAATAGAGTGTGAGGCTTTTGCGGTTTCTCATTTCCAAGGATGGTGGGGAGGCCAGATTGTCAGGGAAGATGCAGCAGATCTGGACACCCCCAATGTTTAACCATTTCCATGCCTCCTGCAGTGACTGGTTGTCCCACTGTCCTTCTTCCAGTGTGCCCGCCCTTGCCACGTTCAGGCTGCTTTTCCATCTCTTGGAGATTCTGGAGGCTTGCACTCCAGACCCAGCCAGGGGTAGAGGTAGGAAGAGATGTAAAACAGTAGAAGAGGGAATGGAAAACACCAAAAGAAGCCTTTCAAGATTAAAGCTCCTATAAATCAGAAGTGAGATTTCCCCGAAACAGACTTGCCTCCCGGTGATCCAAAGGTGGGGGATTTCCATCCATGAGGGCTGGTTCCGTGGCCTTTCTCTGAGCCACTCCAGGGAAGCAGCCCCCAAAGCTCCCGCAAAAGGAGCAGGGTCAGTGCTGCAGGCAGCTCAGCGAGCGCACGGAGCTCTGTGGTCCCTGCTGCCAGCCGGACACCCCCATGAGACAGTCTTTCCATCTTCCAGCCCTAGGTTATCCACCCAGGATGATCCCAGGGCCATTTGAGCTGCCACCCCAGAGGAGGCCTGAACACAGCAGCAAGTGCCAGTCACCCTCGGTGGTGACACCCTCCATCCCACCCCCTTCCCCTGGCGATGCTGTCGAGGAGCCCCAGCACACAGCAAGCAAAGCCTGCAGGTTACATTCCTCCGTGCCACAGCCGTGCTCTGGCTGGTGGCATCCTGCCAGGGATGCCATTAGGCCCCGAAACCTCGGCTGCGTCGTCCCCGAGCCAGCCCTGGCAGGTACCACTCGCTGCAGGCTCTGCTCCGGCATTACAGGCCTTTGGGAGGATTTGTGATTATCTGCCATTAAGCTGCACTTCCACTCCCCAGGCTGTTTTTAAAGCAGCCCCCTGGCCTTTGCCTCTGCTCCCCTGCCAGCAGGAAAGGCAGATCTGTGTGTTCCAAAGCCATGTTTAATGCTCTGTAGCTTAGTAGAGGCTCAAGCATTACAATTCATTCTGGCTCCTCTCTGTTCCTCAGAGGACATTAGATTCTTCTCTCATTACTCCCTTGCTCTTTGTAGATGTTACCCTCGTTTTAATTTCCAGGGCTTCCAGGCTGTCTTTACAACACCGAGCTTTCAAGTTGCTTCCTTCAAACTTTCTCCAGCCATGCTTTCCCAGAGCCTACACAGCTTTGATTATTCCCAGATGTTTTTAGTTCGTTAACCCCAGAGTAGTGTTGTGTAACAGCTTGAAAAGGAGATCGGGAACAGGCATCCTGGGTTCTCTTTCCTGGTTCACCAAGTTACTTCCCAAGCAGAACACCTATGGGATTTCTCCTGCAGAAGCAATGCTGTTAGCACCAGGTTCTTTTGCTGGAGAGAACAGGACTGGAGGTGGATGAAGTCCTCTTGCTGATAACTATGGCCCTCTGAAAGCAGGGCTCATTTTCACCCCCCCTCACCCCCTACCTCCAGTTCCTCCTCATGCTCTCCACTGAGATTTCCAAGCGGGATGTCACACTGGGACAGCAAGCCCACAGGGAAGCCTCTAAGAAGGAATCCAAGGAAACCAAAACTGCCAGGCAGTGCCTAATGGAAGGGACCTCGTTCACCTCCAGGCCAGGCTGGATTCAGTCTGTGGCCATCCCAACCCACCAGCCACCCAGACAACAGCAGCTCTGTGCTGCTTGGGCCAGATTTTCCTTGGCCTGGGACGACGCGTGCATATATCCCGACGGGTGGGGAGTAAACACAACTGACTGAGCTCCTAACAAACCTCTGTGACCCTCCAGACTCCAGCAATCCTGCCGCTCTCATCCTTAAGCCACTGCATTGCTAAACACACAACGAAAACTATCCCCACTCCCACTAGCAGAGAGCCAGGGTGTAGCCGAGCTGGCTGGAGATGCACTTCCTCTCAACCACCCATAAATCTTCCCCAGATCACCCCAAATACCCCATACTTCTTGTTGCCTCCACCCACCCTGCTAGATCCTTCCAATTCCTTTTCTCAGCCCAGTGCTCAGCCCCACAAAGCCTGAGGTTACTGGGACAGATGTGAACACATCACATGGCTTCTCCCTCCCAGACTGGCCACGCCTGGACAAGGCAAGGAGTAACAGTGAAGAAGGACAAAACAAGATGGGAAAAGCAAATAAATACCAAGAGAGATTATTTTTTTTCAGCAGAGGGCTAAGCTAAGGGACAAACCAAGCTGCCTGGGCACGTCCCCACGGCAGCAGCATGGTACCCAGCTGGGAAAGGAGGTGAGAGTCAATCTGGCAGCGTTAGGCCCTTGTACAGCCACAGTGACCTGCTGCACAAAGACAAGGAAAATGTCCTACACCAAGTAAAATGTCCATGGCTCTGTCAGAGACCCAGAGCATCCCCAGCACCACCACAGCAGGTTTCAGCACAGTGCTGAGTGGATGTGCCTCAGGCCAGCTCTGTGTGAGCTGGTCAGACCAGGGCTGAACTCAGAGGTGCTCAGGAGAGCAGGGAGGAGGTTGAAGGAGGAGGCCCAGAAAGCTAAGCTTTGAGTGAAGAGTGTCAGTGCTTGGAAAGCACAACCAATTTGCTTTTCGTACAGTTCATGCATCTCCAACAGTGCCTAGAATAACAAATTCCTTACACTCTCCAAGCCTGAATGCTGGAGGAAGCTGCTGAGAAACTTAATTGATTAGCTGGATGCGTGCACAGAAAAAAATTGCTCAGCATCAAGGAAGTCACTGTCTTGACAGTTAATACAGGCACTGGTGGGAGATTAGAGAGACCAGCTGCAGTGTTTTATCACACAACCCCTCCTCTTAGCCTGGGAACAAGGCAGGGTCTGTTTTGATGGGGCGACCCATTTTGCAGTAGCGTCAAGGGGCTGGAGAGTTAGGGATGTGTCCAGCTTGCACTCCCCACCCACCAATGGCTTGCTGGGCAGGCATGGCCTAATCCTTCAGCTAGTGGAGGCCAAGGAGGCAGGCTTTGGGCTGCCTGCACCTCTCACCCCTCACTCTCCAGCCCCAGAGGTCCTACCAGCCTGGGTAGCCCCTGAGCTGCAGCAAGAGATGCCCTGAGAGCAACTTCAGCATCCAGGGTGCAGTAGATGAAGCTGAGCACATTGGAGGAGCAGAGTTTCCAGATGCCTCACAGCATCCTCCTGAAAAAAAAAGAGATGCCCAGCTTCCCTAGCCCCTGCAGGCCACCTTCCCCCATGCCAGCTCCTGCCTGGGCTTTTTGCTTTGCTCTCAGCATCTCTAACTCTGCCAGGCTGGCCACAGGGTCACCGCCTGCAATTCTGTCACTGCTCAGGATTGCTTTCCCCGTTTGGCAAAAAAAAAACAAGAAGCCAAAGGCTTGTGGGGGCTGTGAACTTGCCTGTCATGTTCTCTGACAGTATCACAACCTTTTGCTGCTTGTGTTTTTCCCGAACTGTCACTGCTCATCACACCCCCTGATTAAACCTCTGATCTCAAAAGCTTCCCTGAGCCCTCTGCAAAACAAATAGAGAGAGCGTGGTCTGTTCTCCAAGGGGATCAGACAGCACCTCAAAAGCAGCGAGGCTGCCAGTGCCAGAGCTCCCCAGAGCAGGCACAGGCAGAGCCAAGCCTGCACGCCTGCGCTGCGCGGCTGCCAGAGGTAGGAGGCAGGCAGCCACTAACCTCCAGCTTCCTCCTCTACCTCAAACTGCTCACCTCCTGCTTTTTGGTTCTGGGGAGGATGAAAGGGAAAGGGCTTGGCTCTCCTGTTTTCTCTGTTGAGCAGAACTCTCCTGCCCCTCATTTCCCCTATGGCTGCTATTTGCTGTTTGACCTGAGCAGCCCAGCAGAATTTCAGCCCTGGTGCATTCCTAGCACAGCGTCAGTTTTCTAGAGCAAAACAGGAACAGATGCCAAGAAACAAACCTTCCCCTGATGCTTGGCACTTCTCATGGGTGGAATGAAGCTTCTTGAAACCCCAGGGGAAAAACCACCAAATCTCATCTGCAGTAAAACCCATCCCACTCCAGGCCCTTCCCTCCAGGGACTTTTGCAGCATGAGGGGGCTCAGGCAGAGGCTAATGAATATCATGAAAGCATCCATACAGTAAAGCTTTGAGTAAAAGAGGAGTTAAAAGAGAGATCTCTCCTTCAGCTGAAAGCAGAGGGCTCTGGAATGCACTCTGTCTGAACCCACAGCAGTCCCAGCAACCAAGTCCAGCTCTGCCCAGTGTCCTCCTACCTGTCCAGGCCTGCTGTGCCTACTGTGACTGGGCAGGATAGACACAGGTGGATGGTGCCAATATGGGATGCGCCGAGTTCACACATGGCTTGCTGCAAAAGAGCTTTTGAGGCTTGTCAGGACTAAGTGAGGCTTGTCCCCAAGAGCTGTGAGAAAGCCTGGTGTGATTAGAGCCAGCCGAGTGAGGAGGGCTGCACACAAGGGCTGCGTGGGCTGAGCTGGCTCTCAGATTTCAGGTGGAGGTGGCTATGTCCATGAGATTGCTGCGTGCTTCGAGAGCAGAGCTGGCAGATGTACACAACCTCATTCCCCACAGAGGTTAGTATCTCCTCCAGGTATTACTCAAACATGGGACAGAGCTGGCAACAGTCTCTCTGCTGTACTCAGCAGTTTGTTCTCAGCTCGCTGTGGCTCAGCGGGGTTTTCGATGGAAGCTAAAGACTGATGTAGAGTCTCTGGTTACTGGGAGAAATAAGGAGCAGAGCAGCTCAGGTAGCCAGTGCAGTCAGGCAGCATTCCAGCAATGCTTCAGGAGCAGCAGCATCACTTGGGAACAGGGAGATGATCAGATAGCCAGCAGGGACTCGAGGAAAGACTTTTTGGAGGCCTGGGAGCAGTCAAGACAGGCAAGCAGCCTCAGAGCACATGGTTTACTGACCATTCCAGCTGAGGACACATCACTTGCTCTGTGTTTGCTCTCATCTTGAATGCAGTAGATAGAATAAGGTTGGAAATGCTGGTAACTCAGTTTCTTGGAGAGCTTATACCAGCTGACACTTGTGTTTTGTTGGCAACCAGGTTTCACCCTCAGTCACGATGCAGAAGGCAGCCTTCAGACAACATCAAGGCAATTTGCTTTTTCTTGTTCACCCTGACTGGGACCAAGGTTGATCTTGAAAGTACTCACTGCAGCTAGTGCTCAGCAGTCTCTGTCTAATAGCAATGGGCCTGATGAAGGTTCAGCTTTGCCTTCTCAGTGCACCAGTTTAGCAGGGTGTGCTGGAACTGTCTCAGTGCCAGCCAGTTACTCAGCCCATCGCAGCAGTTCACTCAAGTAAGGGCACCGTTTCACTAACCGCGAGGATTTTTAGGCATGAAGCTTCTCAAGTTCCCAGCTAGGACAGATGTAGCACTGATCTGCTAAAGCTTAAGGCTTTAACATCAGGTTAACTGCACTTAAGACGTGTTTAGGTTTCCTGTGAAGGTACCATGAAGTTCACATTGCAACACGCATCACATCCTCAGTCCCTGAGAGTCCCAGGAGGCTGCAGCGAACGCGGCAGAGCGGCTGGAGCCACTGACTGCAGGCGAGGCGCGACAGCGCCGTAGCTTGTAAAATTGAAGATGGCAAAAGTCTGACCCTCAAAAAAAAGCCAGAGCTGATGAGTGATCCAGGCTTTTGGGCCAGGTTTACATAGCAAGTCAGGCTCAGCAAGACTAGACTGCAGCTTCTCCTTCCGTTTCTTGGCTAGCCCAGGCCTTTCTGTTATAACAACACAAGCAAAGTCCACTGTTGCAAACACCATCTGCTGAAGAGGAGGAAGGTTTCATGCTGTGTCAGTCTCTTTTATCTCAGTGTAGGTTCTGCACAGGAGCTGGCTGAAGTTAGAAAAGCCAAGGAGACCCCAGAAACAGCTTTTCCTGGTGCTGTCTTCAGGCAGTTACTGCTGCAAGTAGAACAGGGCTTCAGAGAAGCAGGACAGCACACAAACAGGTCAGGCCCTCACATCACCCTGCAGGCTTTGGTTGAAAGTTGCATCAGGGTTTTTCCCCCAGAAAACTGCACAAAGCCCCAGGCAACAGAAGCAGCCCTGCTGAAGAGCCAAGGTAGCCCAGCTGAGCTCGGTCTTACTGCTTTGGATCAGGTTAGTCCGGAAACAGAAGCAGCAACAGCCAGGCTGGGACCAGCTGTATGAGGAACAACTGCAGATGTCTCCTCTCCCACATCTGCACAGAGGTGTGGACACACACAAGTCAGCAGCAGCACAGTCAGCTTCTGAAGCCACCCAGCAGGTATTTCAGCTTCTCTGGGAACAGCATCTTCAGATCATAGCTCAGTACCACTGTCAGACCGAGCAGCTGAAGCAGGAACACAATCCTAGAGACCATAGACCAAACAGAACAGATCAGAGCACATTTCTATAGCAATGCAGGGCATACTCACCAGCCAAAGCAACTCTCTCACAGCAGAAAGCAGCTACCCAGCTATGGGCACCGAGGGGATATATACCCCACAGCTCAGCGTGGGACTGAGCAGGATTGGGCCAGAAGGAGACTGGGGCAAACACAAAAGCAGGCAGGAGCACAAGCCCTTTCCTTGGTTGGGCAGGAGCAGAGCAGGTGGGACATAGCAGAAACAAGCCCCAGCTGGGACCTCACGCCAATTGGTGGGACTACAGTCATATTCTGCTCCCCAGGAACCTGGTTCTTGTATGCCCTCCTCATGGATACACCCTCATTTTCCCAGCCCATCATCTTCCCATGCTGAGAAGGGTGCCCCCCCCTCCCCCTGAGTTCCTCACAGACAATGATCCTGCTCCAGGGCAGATGCTCCAGGGCTTGGGATCTGGAACCCAGAGTGTCAGATCCCCATGGAGGCTGGAGAGCAGCCACTGAACTCCAGCAGCCTGCAATACCCACAGCTTCAGATCAAGTCCCTCTCAGCCTGGAGCCAAACCAGGATACAGCTCCAGCTCTTCAACAGCAAAAAGCTGAATTAGTTGTTGCCAGCTGCATATTTAAGCAGGAATTACAGAGGGTTTCTGCTGTGGCAATGCACCAGGTGCTGGTAGTGCTACTGAAGCAGATGAGGAGGAGGGGCAGTGAGCTGGGAAATGGGAGCCCCCATCTCCTGAAAGAGGTGCTCAGGGGAAAGAAGGCTGCTGATTCCTGCCCTGCTCGCATGCAGCCAGCCAGCCCACAGCACCTTCCTCCTCTGAGGTTCCTGGCTCCTGCTGAGCTTGGACCACTGTGAACCTCAGGTCTGGGAAAGAAAAACATCGTTGGGAACACTCCTGGCCACTGACTCCTGGCATAGATGCCCTGGCCATGAAGTGGGATCCTACAGCATGAGGTGTAGGTCAAACGCTGACATCAAAGGTGGCACCCGCGCCAAACTGCAGCCTCTTGGAGGAGGATGTTAGGGAACAATTATGAACTTGGAGCCTCCCAAATCGTGTGAGCAGCTGGATCCTCTGGATGAATAAAACCCTGCCAAAAATTAAGATCTGTTTCTGCAAAGCTGAAACAGCAAATTTGTTTGTCTTTCCTCCTTCCCCTCCCAACCATGTTGTTTTAAACATTTACAGAAACTTTTATACTGTTTAAATAATGATTTGGGAGGGCAGGGGGATTGTTTTCACTTGCCAGCTGCTCCAAGTCAGCAGCACTTCACACACAACTTCTGGTAAATCAGGTGCTGCAATTTGAGACACTACCACCCATGCTGTCCTGGTCACCCCTGCCTCAGTCTGCCTGCCCCACACCTGCTCTGGCAGAAGGAACCCCCAGGACACCTCCTAAGCCTCTGGTGTGCCCCCAGCAGCTGCTGGGGAAGGGGGCTCCCTTGAGACGAGTGAGCTGCAGTAGCTCCCTCTCCTCTGCAGGCTCTGCTGCCTGCCTGGGCAGGAGGAGTGCTGGCAAATGCAGCCCCTGGGTTGCTAGATAAAGGGGTGTACGCTCAGCTCCACCACTCAGCTCCCCAGCAGCACTCCCCACACCACAGAGCTCGGTGCTGGTGCACACCTATGTGCTGGGCAGCAGCGGTGGGGCTTTCTCCTCCCACCGTGGTGAGGAGAGGTGGAGGAGGGAGGATGCTGCCACGGCTGAGCTCTCCCCTCCCTGAGCACAAGTGCTACAGAAGATCAGCCATCTCCCGTGGTGCGTGTTCTCCCGCCCACCTCCTTCGGCAGCAAGGCTGCTCAAGATGACAACTGAGGGGAGCACTCGAAACGTGCAGGGAGAGGTATGGCTGAAGACAGACTGACCTTTATGCAACAGCAGAAGCATTAAGTCAACAGCAAAGCAGCAGTACATGCTCTGGCAGTTAAATCAGAAAGAAAGGTACGTGAGTCTTTCCCTCGTGGGCAGGTCTCCAAGAATTTGGGGGCTGTATTGGGCTGATGGAGTCTTATTTGCAACCTGGCAGAGGTTGGGGGGAAAGGGAGCAGGGAAGGTTGTCAAGGAGAGCTGGAGGCTTTTTTGCAGGATGTTTGGACTGAGTCAAATGACAGGGAAGTAAGTACAAGACATGCTGTGGAAGCAGGATGTGGGATAGAGCAAATGTTTATACAGTCAACTGTGGGCTAATCCATGGGAGGCTTTTGAGACCATAAAAGACATCTGCAAGTGGATAGATCACATTCTGTAGGAAACTAGTGGTTTAAAACAATGCTAGCCTCACTCTTTGATCTATTCTGAAAAGATCAGTCTCTGGAGCCTGAAGAGAAGGCTAAGCAGATCCATAAGTTCTGCCCTCACAGGCAGTGTGGGTAAGAAGGCCCATTATGGTCTCTTCCTGTACAAGAACTTGGGGCCACCAAACAAAATGAACAGGAGCCAGATGCAGAACAAATGAAAGGAAGCTGGCCCCTCTCTCACAGGGCTGACCTGTGCAAGCACTCCCCACAGGAGGGAATGGCTGTGACAGGTTCACAGGGGGACCAGGTGAGTTCATGGAAGAGAAAGTTGCTGAAATCTCCATTCCAGAGAAAACCCATCAGTGGAGGCACCAAAATGGCATCTGGCTCTCCAAGTTCACAGCCCTCAACTGGCTGGTGGCTGGGAAGGTACTGGGAGACACACAATATGTAACCACCCTGCTCTTGTACTGTCCTAGGCATCCTTAGTGGACAGCTCTCAGAGAAACGACATCAGTCTGGAGGGCCGTTGGTCTGACGCCCTGTAGCTCCTTCAAGATGTCACCCAGGGGCTGCCTTCCACAGATCTCCTTACAGACAGTAAGAGGAATAACTGCAGGCCTTCAACCAACAGCCTTCTGTAACCTTGTGAGACCTCAGTTTACTACCCCAGACTCGGCCCAATCAGACATTTGACTTCCTTTTCCTGCACAAGGGCAGGCAAAACAGCCTAAGAGGTCCTGAAATGATGTGACCTTTCATCACTTAAACATGTCCTTCCCCACTGAGCAATGAAAGTAGCAGAGATGCTATTCTCAAACCTAGCTCAAAACAATTATCTCCTTCCTCTGGTATAAACGATGGGAAGCAAAAGGTGAGCCAGAGATGTGGCATTTGCAATTCTCCACTTTCAGTCTGCAGTAGGAAGAAACATTGGCAGTTTGTATTGTGCTCCAACACAACCGCTTGACCTCAGTGCAGCTTATGCTGATTACTTGCAAGAATATGCTTGTTTGTGCCGTGCGTGCCCAGGATATTTCTTCTATCTAAGCCTGAGAGATGAAATATTGCTTCTGTGACAGCGCAGATTGGGTTGACTGAATCAACGGCTGGTTGGCCAAGTAATCCAAGCAAACAGAAATACTGTGTGTGATAAAAGAGGACCTGAGAAGTTCCTCATTAATATTGCCTAGGTATTTTTATACCACCTCACTCCCTTTTTGCTTACTATGCCTTTGCAGCTCTCAGGCTGGCACAGAAAATGAAGAGGATCAATGTCTTTGCCCAAAGCAAGGTCAACTCTTCATTCCTGGTAACTGCTTATCTAGCTTGGCCTTAAAGACACTCTGTGATGGAAATCTTACTCTTGGTTTCCTCTAGCTTCACAGCGTTAAGTTTTCCCTGCTATCTTGGAGTGCATTTGTGTAGCTTTGTACATATCCTCCACCCCTGAGTACACTCCAAGGATATATATTTTAATTAAACATATTCATCCATGAAGAAGCTGGATTCCTACTGCTACTGTTAAACAAGTGCATATGCCTGGCCCCGGGATTTATCTACGTGTGCATGGCCACTGGAACAGTTTGTTGTGTGCTCTCTGTTCCAATCAGCTCCTCCAAGGAACAAAGCTGTGAATGCAATCTGGCTAGCTCTGACAAGATGGTCACTTTGTCTCACTGGGACATCAGCTCTGAAGATCAAGTCAGTCAGTCAGCTTGTCTCCATTCCCCTGACACAATCTCCTCAAGCTCCATTCCCTGTTGCACTTGAAGACAGCACTGTAAGGCTCATTTTGTTGCACTGTGTCCAAGACTCAGTTGAGAAAAGGGGGAAGAAGGGGGAGGGCCATGTGAGTGGCTGAAGATGCCATTCCTTCTGCTGTTCAGCACCATCAGGAGGAGAAAGGGGAACCTTTTCTGTTCTCCACCTGCAGGAATCCATATCATAGCCAAGCCTGCAGATACCACCCTGGTCCCAGAAAAGGCACCCAATAGTTGCACAGATAGACTGTAAAGCTAAAGCTCTGCTTATTCTGTGTACAAGGTTCAGCCTTTAGACAGGGCCCAGTTGCAGCAGAGCATTCCTGAGCCCACGTAAGCACACAGGACGTGCTGAGGAGGAAGGGGTTTGTTTAACATTAAAGGGAGGCTTAAGAGCTTTGCTGCTGGGAGAAGGGAAGGACGTTTTGTTAGCAGCGTGCCTTGTCCTGTGTGGGAAGATGTTGCTTGTCTGCTACTGAGCTTCAAAGAGCCTTTCTTGGGACTGATTAGAAGCAGCAGACACCAGGAGCTGGGACATCATGGCAGGCATTTTTTTAACACTACAGATTATTATTTTTTTCTCTTGGAAGTCTCAAATACCAGCGAGCAATCTCCAGCTGTACCCCAGGGACTGTTCTTTGTGCACTGCTGTGCATGCAGTGCAGGGAAGAGAGACAAGCATCAATCCAGCCACCCCCTGCACCTCAGCATCTCCCCAGGCTTTGTGTGCTTGAGCCACACAGGGGGCTGGTGTCTTCCAGGCACAGTTAGCAATAGGGGTCTGGCTTTTTCATGTGTTCAAATACCTGGGTTGCTTCCCCTGGCCATATATTGGAGATGATAACCACAGCAGGGCAGCTCGGAATGAACAGATTATTTGTTTCTCCAGGCTTTGTGGAACTCTGTCTGCAGGATGAGACTGGGACAGGCAGAGGGGGGAATCAAGAGGAAATCTAATTGCTGCCAGTAAGCATGGAGAGTTTCTCACTGGAGGGACTTACAGGCAGCCAAGAGGGGAAATGGGTGGGAAATTGGGAGGAGACCTCATGCTTCAGCTGAAGTGTGGGATCAAAGCCCAGCTGAGGTTGGAGAGGTTCTGTCATTTATTTTTGGTTTTCTGCCTTTCTCTTCTCTATCACATACTCTGCCCATTCTCCTGTTATCTGCTCTAGGGATAACCAAATACCTCACAGCAGAGCTCAGACTTCTTTGTTGAGGGTAATGCTGCAGCTTTGCAGGACAGATACTGAAGTGCCTTCAAAAGCAGAAGGATGGGGGCTTAACATAGCATATGATTTGCTGGAGGAAGCAACTGCCTCCAAATCCTCCATTGAGAAGTTGAGAGCAGCCCCAAAACATTCACATGTAGAAGATCTCCATGCCCTTTTAATAGTTTTTCTTATGTGCTTCTCCTTTCAAAGACTGGAGCAAAAAAATACCATAACTGATAGAGATTGGCCGCAGGAAATGATGTCCAATTGCCTTGGGGAGCAGCACTGCAACTGCCTGAGGAAGGAGAATTGCTCAACCAGAGCTGCTCAGACCAGACTGTAACTTCCTTCGCATCCCTGGGAAGGCTCACAGACTCTCTTCAGAACAGCCACCATGTTCTGCTGACCTCTGTGAGGCTTTGCCGTGTACTGCAGCTCCCGGGTGAAGCTCGCAGGCCGAAGATGTGTGTGACACGGACGCCCTCTAAAGGGAAGAGCTGACAAAACCCCACTAAGTGCTACCCGGGCAAAGTTGCAGAGATTTAGGAGAGCGTGGGCACGGGCCAGGCAATGACCATCTCTCTTCACCCAGAGTCTTTGTTCTGCCTCTAAAATATGCTTGGGAGCATTATCTACGCACTGCACTCGTGAGTAATTACAGCCAACCTGCTGCGGACTTACCTCTTGCCATCCTCCTGAGCTTTTAATTGTCGAGCCGGTTCATCGCTCGATACTTGGCACGGCTTATCCGTTTATAGGCACAAGCTGACAGGTATTCTCTAGTCTCAGCAGCTTCCACCCCAAAATCCAGACAGTGGCAAATCCCTCAGTACATCTGAGTCTGTGTCTTTTCTCCTTCCAGGATCTGAACTCTGCAAAAAAAAAAAAAAAGGGGGAGAATTTTAGTTGTTTTGTTTTATTAAAAAAAAAAAAACAAGCCACAAACACAAACTTGTGTTGCTTGGGGACTTAAAGGGCTAATTCTATTTGTGAGATTTTATCTAATTGCTTATTCAGGAAGCTAAAAGCAGCCAGGTGGGATGCCAGACACATCTCCACAGAGCAAAGCCCGCTGCAGTGAAGGCTGCATTAATTACCACTGTTCTGTACCATCATCTGCCTTCCCACCAGGCCACACACTCGTGCAACAGGCTCCAGTGGGGCAGCAAGGTGCTGAAGCTGTCCCTCGTCCTCACACCAGAGCAGGGGACCCGCTGCAGGCTACTGCCCAAGCTGCCAGGGCAGCCTGCTCGGCTTTGTGCACCTAGAGAGGGCACAGAGGGCTGGGGAAGACCTCGCAGTCAGCCACTCGGGTTGGAAAAGGCTTATTTTTAACAGCACGTTGGCAACTCTTTACAGCCTTCTTGCACCACTGAGAAAAAAACAAACCAAAACAAAAACAACTTGACTTTTTAAGAGAGACTTTTAAGAAAGAACACGGGCCATTCTGGAGAGCAAAGGACTCAAGTCAGGTTGAATCTGTGCTTTGGGGGACATAAATAAATAAATAAAAATCAGGTTCTAAAATAGGAACAAGGCCAGGAGGCTCCAGGCACTAAAAATAAACATGAAGTCATGTTTCCCTGGGAAGTGCCTTGCCTGAAGAGGGGCCTCTGGGGCCGGCCAGTGCAGCAGCAGCACAGAGCCATCTCCCTGCTGCTGCTGTCGGAGGGGATCCAGGAGCAGAGAACCACTGAGCTCCTAGACAGTGCTCAGGGAGCCTCGGGATGACACGCGGTGTTGCTCTCACAGCCCCAGTGGTACAGGTGGCCGGGTCAGACAGCAGATGAGCTGGCCACCAGTATGGGATGTTTACTCCCAGTGCCACTGAGGGGGACTGGGTGACTTTCCAGGAGCACGTCTACGATTCAGACACCCTAAGGGACTGTGAATCCCTCACTCCTCAAGACATTTCAGGGGTGACACCGCCTTTCACCTGTACTCAGACTGCTCCGCTTCAGACTCAGGTTTGTCTCCTTTCCATTTCCAGTCACTGGAGCTTTCATTACAAAGGTGGATAAAGCTTTGGGGCAAGAAAGTGGGTATTAGCTATTCTTATTTCTACTCTCCTTGGTTCTGTTTACACTTTGTTATTGTTCATAAGCTAAACAGGATCCTATAGATTCATGGCAGTTTCTAAGAGCGAAGGACGATCATGGTACATACTGGAAGCATCACATATTCAAAGCACAGCACATACATTTACCATCTAATCTCTGACTAATCCCCAGTCTCCAGCTAATTAGTCTTTTTGAATTGTGCCCCTTCCTACATGAGCCTAATGCTTGTTCAGCCTTTTGAAGCATTTAGCGTGCCAAGTACAAGCACATGTGTCTCCCTAGTAAACCGGGCACGTGAAGAATGAATAAATGCACTTAATGAGCAGCACGATGGTGCCAAAGCTCTGCGTATGTGTCCCAAAAAAAGGGCCCCTTCCCCAGCGTGCAAAGCCAACCGACACAC
Source organism: Actenoides hombroni (assembly GCA_024336885.1). Taxonomy (NCBI): domain Eukaryota; kingdom Metazoa; phylum Chordata; class Aves; order Coraciiformes; family Alcedinidae; genus Actenoides; species Actenoides hombroni. The sequence continues at coordinate 7,469,187 of WUAM01000431.1, forward strand.
AGAGTTGACATACTTGCTCTATTTCGGTTCTGCAGAAGCTGGTGCCGGGCAATGAATGGCAAATCCACCCTCTGTTAGCTCAACCCGTGGCAGCTCAGTACGGTACAAACAACAAAGGAAATATCTATGATTGGTTCCATCACTTTACATCATCTCCACACGGATGCCCCACCAGTTGCCTCATTCACTGGGCTATCACCCAATCCATGGCACTAAGGTGGTCCCACACTGACGTTTGAGTTCTGCTAGAACTGTGGTGTTTAGTGTTTAAATCACCACAGGTTATGTCAGGGACACCTCAATGGCTTCTGTCCAAATCTGCCTCCGGTTTACACAAAGAGGCCAGAACGAGGTGTTATCTACAAAAGCTGGCAGAATTTCACTGCCTTTAGCTGCTGCTCTCAACTACCGTGTCTTGTTCCTGATTACTTTAACCTCCGAGGTCATTGCACCCATTAGTCTCAAGGGGCCTTCCAGGCTTGTTATGCTGGCTTCAGACCAGTTCACGATACCTTTATTCAGCCTGCAAGTGTCTCCCCCAACCCTTCCCCTCCGCGCAGCCCCCAGGCCCAGCTCCCCGCTCACCACCCCAGCCGGGGCCACGCTCCCGCCCCCGGCCGCTCAGCCCCCGGCCGAGGTGACAGCCGCGGGAGCGGCCCCCGGCGAGAGCCAGCCCTCAGGCCGGCGCGGGGCTACCCACCCTCCCGCCTTCCTCCGCCCCAGCAG
>WUAM01000431.1:7470013-7484653 GCA_024336885.1 Actenoides hombroni
GCCGGGGCCGCCCCCCCCCCCGGCCCCCGCGCCCCCCGGGGCCCCGGCGGGGCCCCCCCCCCCCCCCCCCCCCCCGCTTCCGTCTCCGCCATCCCCGCGGCTCGACATGGCGGTGAGTGCGGCGGCCGCCATCGGCAGCCATCTACGGGCACGGCGGCCCTGAGGGGCGCGGGGATAGCGGGAGGAGGAGCGGGGCACTCCTGCACATCGCCGTGGCCGGCGGTAGGGGTGCGGCGAGGCCTCGGTGGCGTCCTGGGGGGGATGTACCGGTGCCCCCCCCCCGCCCTGGTGGGTGGAGGGAGGCATGGCCGGGCTGCGCTGCGCCCGCCGCTCCCGCCTCGGCCCGGCCCGCAGGCGTTAGCTGCCCTTGTGCCGACCCTTCCCCAGCAGCGCCCGGGGGCTGGCACTTCATCCAGCGGCTCGTGGAGCGCAGCCAGCAGCGCTGGGTCGGGGCTGGTCCTGGCGCAGCCCGCAAGCGGCGAGAGTGAGCGGGCCGAGCCCGCACCACGCACCGCACCCGAGCGAGCACCCCCGCAGAGGGAGGTCCTGGGAGCCGGGGACACTCCCCGGCTGTCGCTGGTGCCGGAGCGAGGAGCACAGGCTGACCACGGAGTCGGGAGCAGGCCGGAGGTTTTGGGGTGGACCTGCCGGGCCCGGCTGTGGCCCGAAAGCTGAGCTAGTGATGATAAAAGTTATCCCTGTCTGAAACTGTTCTCTGCGCTGTGGAAGCGGAATGCTGAGGCTCAGCCTTAGAGCCGCAAAGGTAAAAGAACGGGTCTGTTACGTGAACTAACTCGCTGTCCCCTCCCTCTGTTGCAGAGCGTGGCGCGGTGTCGAGCGAGGGTGGGAACACTCACCTGCCTCGGAAGCCGCTTCCTTCACTGGGCTGACAGTGAACCTGCACCAGCAGCACGATGGTGAGAAGCGTCAGCATCCGTCCCATCAGAGTCTGTTTTTCTGCTCTCAGTGGGCTTATTTTGCTCTGTGAGATGATATCCCTCTGGGTCCCAGGGACTACTGGGAGGAGATGTAAAAGCCCAACGGCTTGATTAATGTAATTAAGCCAATCAAGGCTGCAGCTTTGTTGCAGCTGCCACCTGAGTGTGCAGCCCCTTGCTGCTGTGGAGCACAAGTTTGAAAGGCAGCAGAGAATGAATGGGAATTATACTGTTGTTGGTGCCCAGCAGAGCATCTGCTTGTCAGCGTGGTCAAAGATGAGCAAGACTAGAAGGGATTAGAAGGAGGAGGGATTGGGTGACAGCCCATTATGGAGACACTTGACACAGCTCATCTCATAACTGTATTTGTGACAGAAAGAGACCTAGTGAAAGAATAATTGTTCTGTTGCCTACCTGGAGATGCACTGGGACGCTTTCAGACTTGCCTCAGGTTACTGGGGGTGGGAACGTGTAGTTCACATACCCCAAAGGGTCATTCTAGAAAGGACACACCCTGAAGAATCCTTCCCCAGAAGGGATGTGTCTGTCTAGAGTCAGCTTGAATGCATTTCTCAAACCCATAAACAACTGACAACCCAGATGAATAGATTATTGTTTGGTGCAAGGGGGGAGTTGGTGAAAAAAGGGTCTACACCACCAAAGTCTCAAGAGGTGGTAGGGTTTTTTTTCTAAGCAAGGATTTAAATATCATCCATCTCCCAAAGTTTCTTGCCTCTCAGTGAGACAACTCATGAGCAAACATACTCCTTCTCTCCAAGGGACAGGTTTCTGTGCTAAGTTTGTGAGACAAAACTTGCTGCCTTTAATTCTTTCTCTGTGAACCTGTACTGCTCTGTTCAGGAGGGGTGGGGAAGAAATGAGTGGATGACAAACTTGATTCAAAGTACTGCTGCTAACAGAGTTCAGTGCAAGTTGTGTTTAGGGGGAAATCACGCTGCAGAGTCCTGGCGTGGTTCTGTTGCCCAAAGATGGCTTTGTCAAGGGGCCAGCTGCTAAGTTGGGCTTCAGGCTGGGAAGAGAATGCTTCGGTACTGCATGCTGCTCAGTTTTAATTTTGGGTTATTAATTACATGTCGGCTCTGTAGGCAGCACGTCTTGGAGCTCTGGGCATCAGTGTGTCTTTGCTGTAGTTCTGTAGAACTCGAGGAGTTTATATAAGCCAAGGGCAGGAGAGAAGCTGAGCCTGTGATGTGCTGTTATCCCTGTCTGACAGCTCTGCTATGAGGGAGAAACAACTGTCCACTGAGGCTTATGTACGTCCCCTTAGTGGGTCTCCAGCCCTGGGCAAAGACTCTGTTGTCACACGTGGCACCAGTGGGGCAAAAGCCTGTCCTGCTCCCCTTGCCGCGTGTGTGCAGCGCGAGCACCATCCCCTCCACTCAGCTCCCCAGAGCCCAGGCACAGCCAGGCCCAGTCCCGGGGCCGTACCCGCTGCCGGGGTTGTCATAGCACAGTTTAGGTCTGTGCAGAGTGGTTAAGGCCCTTATCCAAACAGTGAGGCACAGCACGGGCTGCGGGGCAGCGCAGTGAGGCATTTTTATCTCCCTGTGTGTACAGTCACTGGGTACACAGGCTGTAAAAGCACTTTGTCTCGGGGGAGCCGACAGCTGCATTCTCCTAAATGATTTCACGCTTTATTTAACCGAATTTGGATTTGTTTGTAGAAGATCAATGACATTTGCTGACAGGCTGAACTGCCAGACCTGACGACAGCGCACCGCTTAAAAAAAAAATCAAGGTTAGTATGCAAAAGGGGAGGGAATGGTGCTGGAGACCAGCAGGCTGGTTGCTCTGTCAACACAGCTGTGTTCCAACTGGGACCGGTCACTGGGAAGAGCACATGGGACTTTTGGCTTCTAGGGAATAAAGGGGAAAAAAAGGGAAGATGCAGCCTGACAATAAATAGAAAAACCTCCTCAGCGCTTTGAGAGCAGCGAGGGGCAGGAATTGTTTCAGAATAAACTTTTTTAGGATTACAGCATCACTTCATGGCATCTCCCAACTCTAGAAGCTGCAGAAGGAAGATTGTTGCGGAGTGGGTCTCGCCAACAGCCACTGACACGTCGTTTGAAATGGTGTGACAGGGGCACCTCTGTGTAACTGCCAGCTCCTCGTTGCTGCAGCCACAGCCCGGGTGAGTTCCCAGTAAAGCTGGAGAGGACTGGGTACTAGGGGGAAGTTTGTGTCTCCTGAGACCTGTTATTCTTAATGAACTAATGCAGGTGGGGAACTTCTCAACTGACAGGTGCTTTGCTCTGACACTGTTCTTTTTGTCCACTAGGACCTGAGCTACAGCTGGCTGGAGGAAAAGTTTCCCTGCTGTCTTCTGGTCCAGAATAAAATAATTAATGGAAAGTCTTGGGAGTTGAAGTTGTTTTCTGTTTGTTGGACTTTTTTTTTAAAAGGTTAGCTACTTGAACAGAAATTATTTTGAGCAGGATTTGGGGTTAAAACACCTTCAGAAATTCCAAGTGTGAATTTCTGTTCCTCCCTGACACCTAAAGACTTCAGGGTCTGCAGGCACTGAGAGGCAAAGAAAAGCAGTTCCCAACAACAGTGTGCCAACTGCTCACAGCCAAGCTCAGCCTGGTGACGAGCTTGTGGTCTGCTTGGAAGCTCAAAAGGGAGGAGAAGCAAGAGGCAGCAGTTCTTTGTCTGGTAAGCCCTTCAAGTGGAGTGTGTTTAGCTCCAGGGTCTGGTTACACCCTTGGCCAGAAAAAAAAAAATCTCCCTTTTGAAATGGAAAGGAGGGTGTGCAGCAGAGTTCCTGGTGTGGGCTCTGCCCATGAGCTGTGTGGCGTTCCTGGCAGGATGCGGCTCTGTGACGCCACTTGTTCCGAAAGGCCGTGCGTCAGGGTGCTGCTGATTGCCCCGTTCAAAGTCACCCGCATGGGCCCTGCTGAGGCTTGGCCAGAGCTGGTTTGAGGAGGTTTTGGTGCTGCCTTGGTCAGGTGATGTGAGGATCAGGCTCATTCTTTTCATGAAAGAGGTTTTGTTGAGTTCCTGTGAATACAAAACAGGCCTGACAGGCTGCCTTGGTACCATTGTAAGGTGGTGCTGATGGGAACAAAGGTTAATGTGAGACCTGGGAACACAGGATGGGCTCCAAGCTAGAGATAAGATCTGAAGCAGGCTTACAGCTGGACCTGCAACAAGCAGGTGAACTGGCTGAAAGCAGCCTGCTGAGAGCTGGAGGGGTTTTGGAGGTTCCCTGACTCATGGCTAGGGTATCTCGCATCACTGCAGTAAATGGTTCTTCCTCCCAGAGACCCAGCACAGCCCATACCAGCCCAGGTCTGCATGGGCCATTCTCCAGTCCAAGGCTTGCTCTGCTAAAGCTTCTCTGCTCCAGGAGGGTCTCACTCACGTGCAGTTCTTCACAACAACAGAAACGGGCATAAAAGAAAGAAATTATTCAACATTTATGTAATTGCACAAAGTGAGAAAGTGTCTCCAATCACACCACTCCCTCAGCTATGCCCAGTCAACACTCTGGCCACCACCACCTTGAGGAGCCTCCCCTGGGGGTTGTCCTTAGCAGTGCCAGCGCCTTCATGGGATGGCTGAAGGGTCCGAGACTTTCACCTGCCTTGTTTTTCTAGGAGGAGAAAAATTAGAGCGTGATGATTACTTAGCCTCATCCAAGGGCTAAGGCACCAGCAGGTTCCCTGACCCACCTGGCATGGGGCTGCCTTCTCAATGCACGTAGAGGGCACCATATGGTCCCCATACAAGAGAAACCCAACACTCCTGCTACCACCCACACCTGGGCTGTGGACCAGCTCTCGTCTCCAGGATGCTCCAAGGCCAAGCATGTTTCTGACATCCCAGCTGAGCTGCAGTAACCCAACACTTGGCTGGTGACTTTTAAGACCCGTCCTTGTTTGAAAACACCATGACCTAGTGAAGGGGCAAGTGACAGGACACACCGCATCTGTCACAGATCAGCCACTCTCTTTCCTGCTGGTCACAGAGGCAAACAGATACTTCTGGAACGTGGTACATGTCAACTCGGAGCTGGCTGGAGTTCAGGCTTCCTGCAGCCTGGGAGGGAGGTGTTCTCCAAACCCACCACCTTCCTGTTAACTGGATGATCTAGTCTCCAAGGATTCAAGGTTGTTGTGGTCCCACCATGGTGAAGGAGCATTTGAGCTGGAGTACGATGCCAAGGCAAAGGGCATTTGCCAGCCAGAGGCTGCCACACGTACACATCTCCAGCATCCTCTTCCAGCATCACCCTGCCCCTCCTGTGCTTCACAGGGGCCACTGCTGCCTCACAGCCACGTTCGTGGGGCTGGGAGTTCACAGCTACATGCTGTGGTGCTTCTTGCTGCCCCAGTGGCCACATTCAGTCACATCGAGCCACAAAACATTGCTGGAGATCCCTGAGAAAATCCAACATTTCTTTACCAGCTTTGGCTTGCCCCTTACCATCACCCCACCATCAGCTGTGGCGTGGCAGGTCGGCTCCTTGGTCTGGATGGCCAGCTGGGGAGAGCCCTCAGAGGTAGAAAGTGGCCCTCAGGAAAGAAGAGGCACAGGAGTCCTTGGACTTGCCCCAGTAGGTGCTGGTAAAGCCTCACCGCTGGTAAAGGGTCATGATCCCTGCTTGGTGCAGGCTCCTCCACAGCGCTGCCTCCAGCATCATGTCGTGGTTGGCATAAAACACCAGCGGTTTCTTCTCCAGCTCATAGTAGTGGTCTGAGAACTCCTCGTAGTTGGTGGTGATGAACCCATAGGCACTGACCTGCGGGGAGGTGAGACAGACAAAGGATAAGGTCAGGGTTCCACTTTGGGTGGTCCATGCACCAGCACCAGCACCACCCTCCAGGGACAAGGATGGCACATGTAGGACAGCCACCAGAACACACTGGTGCCCACCAGCAGCCTTACACACAAGCTACAAGCTCCCAGCAGCCAAATGGGAGGATTCTCTTGTCCCTGGGTGAAAGGTGGCCCTGTGGCATCTTACCTGGTCGCAGGTGTGGAGCGCGGTGAGGAGCATGAGGGCACCAGTGCTGGGCATGTAGAGCGAGCCGTACTGCGAGTCCAGGAGCTCTGAGCGCAGGAACCTGCCAGCAGACATGGCCAGTCAGAGGGAGCTCACCCATGGTCCAGCACCACGGCTCCCAACACCTGACTCAGCAGCACCCAGTGCCCATCTGGCCCCCACCAGTGACACCAGTGCCTGGTAAGGCAGGGGAACCAAGTGAAACGCAAGACTTGTGTGGATTCTCTGTTGGCTGCTACTAAAGTTCAGCTCATTTGCTGCAGGTTGCCAAAAGGCACCTCTCAGCTGCACGAAATCTCCCCAGCTCAGATGCCAGATTTCATGGAGGTGCTTGGAGCATGAGAAAGGCATAGACCTGTTGGAGCGGGTCCAGAGGAGGCCACAAAAATGATCTAGGGGCTGGAACACCTCTGGGGTTCCCTGCTGTGAGGCCAGGCTGAGGGAGTTGGGGTGTTCAGCCTGGAGAAGAGAAGGCTCTGGGGAGACCTTCTTGTGGCCTTTAAGGTCTTAAAGGGGCCTGTAAGAAAGATGGGGACAGACATTTTAGCAGGGTCTGTTGTGACAGAACAAGGGATGATGTTTTAAACTAAAAGAGGAGAGATTTAGACTGGAGAAAAGGAACAAATTTTTGATGCTGAGGGTGGTGAGACCCTGGCCCAGGTTGCCCAGAGAGGTGGTTGATGCCCCATCCCTGGAACTATTCCAGGTGAGGTTGGATGGGACTCTGAGCAACCTGCTCTAGTTGCAGATGTCCCTGTTCACTGCAGGAGGGGTTGGACAAGATGACGTTGAAAGGTCCCTTCCAACCCAAACCATTCTGTGATTCTGTGAAAGGTAGGAAAATACGGTCCCTTTGGTCCTGTCAACATTTAGTGGACTTTGTGAAATGGAAGGCGAGGTGAGCACAGCGAGGTGCAGGAAGGGGTGTGAGCTGTGCTGCAGGGAACGAGAACGGCAGGGGAGACATCTGCCTTGCCTGCAGAGTGCAGGGCAGAGGTGGTTCCAGTGCCTGGGGAAAACTGGGACTGCTCTTTGATGCTGGGCAGTCACTGGTTTGTACTGGCGAGTGCAGTGGTGGGAGGCAGGCAGTCTGAGCTGGGCATCAGCTGCCGTCCTCATCCTCACCTTGATGTCAGGTACTGCAAGAAATCTGGATGCAGCAGCTTGAACTTCTCTGCAGATGCCTCAGGTCCAAAATACTTTCGTGGCCTGCAGTGGGGCAAGGAGAAGGGCAGAATTTATGTCACAGGAGTCCTGGAGCTACCAGGGGTTTATCCCACCACCACCAGATGTGGGGTGAGGGCAGGCAAGTCATCACCAAAGGTGACAGGGGGATCTTGGGGAGCTACTCACTTGTCTCCCTTGTCTGAACCCTCAGGGACAGGGCTGCCCTGGATGGCTGACCTCAGCATGACGTAGTCACGGACATCCGAGGGGATGAAGATGTACCTGAGGTCCTGCAGTGGGGACACAGACATGGCACTTAGCAGGGCTTTGGGGCACTGCCCACACCAATGGGGTGAGGACTGAGGGCTCCCAAGATGGGGAGAAGGTTTGCGGGGCAAGCCCAGCCTCAAGGGACAGGTTGGAGTCACCTCCCCAACAATCCCTTGGGGTTTCACCTTGGCCTGGGGTATCTGGGTGAAGCCGTACTCCTCGTAGGCAATGAGGGAGTTCTTCATGGTGTTCACCGTGAAGCCATAGAATGAGATCTTGGTCCCGACGTCATCCTCAAAGCCTTTGATCACGGCACCATTGAGCCTGCAGGAAAAGCACAGGATGCGTGTCCAGGGCTGACTTCTCCCCAGCACCCGCGGCCCCATCCTGCTTAGGACTCATCCTCACCTGAAGACCAGGTCATGCGCGTCGATGGCCTTGCCCTGCCGCGAGCCGTTGAGGATGCCGCCGTTGCCCACCACGGCGCAGCGGACACAGCCCCCGGGGAAGGTGCCCCTGTCGAAGAGGTGCCTGTTGGCGGAGGCGTTGAGGAGCTGGAGGGTGCTGCCCACCACTGGAACGGAGCAGGATGGGGCCGGTCAAAGGGAAACGGTGTGCGTCAGCCCGCGTGAGTACGTGCGCGCTTGAGCGTGCAACAGCACACAAGACAAGCTCGCACAAGAGCGCACCCAGGAGGAACACGAGAAAGCTCATGCCATCCTTGTGCAGGAGAAGGGCCTACAGGTGGGATGAGGGGGACACCAGCCCATCCCTCCTGTCCCAGACCTGGTGTCACCCCCTCACAGCCCCCCACACTCCTAAGCCTGCTCCAAACAGAGGCCACCTGAGGCCGTGGAAGGCACGGGGCCGCATCCGGACATCTCCAGCCCTGCGGATGCTGCTGCCCACGCTGGCCACATCCCCTCCTAACAATGTCTCTTTCCAGCTGCCACCGGTTCACTCCCCTCCCGCCGTTCCGAGCACTTCCCAGCCCAGGGATTGAAGATGAAGGCTGCCAGGGAGAGCAGAGGGGGTTTGGGGTAGGAAGGCAAACAATCTCCATCCACAACAATGGAGCGGGTTGTCGGAGCTCCTCCGGCCCCAGTTAATAATCATGCACACACTGGTGCTTTTATTCAGGGAAAATGTCACAAGACTCAACAAGTGGCATTTGCAAAGCTGTCCCCTCCGCCCCGCGCCCCGGGAGGCTGAGTGGGAAGAGATCAAGGTCCCTGGCTCCTCTACAGGGCGGGCTCCTCTGCCTGCCCCATGTCTTCAGGCCCTTCTGCTGGGCTCCCCAGGTCCCTCAAGCTGCCTTGCACCCCCCCGCTGCCCACCCTTGCCCCATCTGCTGCCACCCCCACCCCGGCTGGGTCTGTACCTGCATGGGACAAGCCCTGCCAGCCATAGGGGACATGTCGTGTCTTCAGCCTGTCCCAGGTCTCTGGGGTGAAGTGCTGGTCCCACATCAGCACGGGGGTGTCAAAGCGGAAGATCTCCCCAAACTTGGCATCTGCCTTTGCTCTGTCCGTCACTGAGTGGAGGCATGTGCTGGGCTGGAGGAGAGGAGGACCTTGGTTCAGTCTCCAGACTGGGTCTACCTTCCCTCCAATACCTTGCCCCTCAGCAAGCACTGAGGAGAGGACAAACCCAGGGACAGAAATGCTCCATGTCCATGTTCTGCTGGGCCACCCAGGAAGGGTGCTGCCTCGTGCCTCAGTTTCCTGGTGCAAAACACCCTTTGGTACCCAGCTCACCGGGAGGCAAGAACCAGGGCGTGCAGAGTCACCCAAGAGCATGAGCCCCATGAAAGATTCAGCACCTTCTAGGGCAGGCACCCCTCTGAAGGCCTTTGATGTACAAGTACAACCCCAGTGCCCAGGACCAGCCCCTTCCAGAATCTGTGTCCATCCTCATGGGTCTCCAGCCCAGGCTGGTGACTCAGGTGCCAGAGGAATGGAGGGAGTGGGTGATGCTGGCTCCAACCTCCACACTGAGGAATTACTTGGGGAGGTGCTGCCACTGCAGCAGGAAGCCCTGGGGAGACCCACGTGCATGGATGGAGGAGGTTGCTCCTCCTCACACACAATAATCCTTCCAGATGATGCTGCTCCATGCAGAACTTCAAACAAAACTCAGCAAGGAGAGTCACTGAGAACACTGACAGTACTGTGCTAACCATTACCTGCTTCCTGCTGGGCTTGGGATCCTCCAGCTCTGCAGAATGCTTGAGGGATCTCCCACTGAAAAAGGAATTAAAATTCCATCACTTGGGCACTGGGGAACCCGGCAGAGGGCGGGGGGTCCCAGCTCATGCCAGAACTGCTGTGGACACCTGCTCCCCTTACCTCTCCAAGTTGTCTTCAAGGGCCCATCTGTGGCTGCCAGCTCGGCGCGGTGTCCCCGGTGAAGCCAGGACCAGTGGCTCTGGCTGCAGCAGCCTGGGAGAAGAAGCCGGTGGGGGCTCAGCCAGGGAGGTGACACCAAACTGCCACATCCCGACACGACCCACCTGAGAGGAAAGCCCCCAGGGAGACCACATCACCTCCACTCAGCTCCCCTTCACTGCTGCCTGTGCCCACCCACCCCCCTCCTGCATGTGTCTCTGCCAGCAGAGAGCCACAGATTTCCAAAATACTGGATTTTTACAGAAAGCAGCCACTGTCTCCTGGGGGTTCCACCTCCAGGACACCCACGTACCAAAGAAAGCACCCAGCCCAGCCTGCAGCCTTGGGGGGACCCTGATGAGAGCTCCCTGGCTCTTTCCACCATCCCACCCTTCCTGAGCCCAAGGGAAGCGGTGCTGGGACAAGCCAGGCAGGCCAGCAAGACCCATTTAGTTGCTACACTGCAGAAGCAATCGGGAACTGGGATCTGGAGGCTCCTGGGGTGCACAGGACCCCCCTCTACCACGGGGCCAGCTGGGGCACGCCCTGGTCCTTCACTGAGCACTAAGGGTCAGAGGCAGAGCGTTTCCCATCTCGGGGTGCCCCAAGCCCCATGGGGCCGGGCAGAGCAGGCCCAGCCTCCCAGGGGGCGTGTGGGGCTGGGGGCCGGCAGGGTGGCAGCCTGGCAAGCAGGAGGTGGGAGCCCACCGGAGGGGAACAGGCTCCCATTCATCCCCGCACAGAAGCGCCCTTCAGAGCCCCCCGGCACCGCCTCCAGCCCAGCCGGCAGGTGCTCAGGCCAGAAGGGGGGGATTGTGGAGGAGACAAGGGGCCCCTTGTTACGGGATCTCTGCTGAGGAGCCTGGGGACAGGTAGAGGCAGGTGGAGAGCGGAGCTCTGCCTCCCCCCGCTGCGATAGGCGTTGGGTTTCCACCTCCGCCACGGCCCCTGTCAACACCAGCAGCGCTCACTGCCCTGCCTGGGACCAGATCCAAACACATTTGCCACCCAAACCCCGCCCCGTGCCACCCCGGGGTGCAGCAGGACATGGGGGGACAGCCCAGCGCCTTGCCTGGCTGCTGGCACCGGGGGCTGGAGCATCTCCCCAGGCGTGGATGGGCAGTCACAGCCAAGCACTGGGCAGGGGATGCTGAGGGTGAAGGTGCCTCCAGCCTGGGGCAAGTTCCCCGGCTTAGCCCTTCCCCGAAGCTACATCCTGCTCCCAAGCACATACCAAGAGCCATCCCGCTGTACTGGGGTCTCGATGCCTGGTCTGGCCCCAGAGCCGGGAGAGGGGCTGGGCACAGCATGGCCCCCACCTCCCCTTACAGCCCCCAGCTCCTCCCTGAGCTCATGCCGGGAGCACTGGAGCTGGCAAAGAGGGAGAGCGAACCCCCGGGAGGGAATACCGAGGTGGGACTGAGCTGTCCCAGGGAGATGCTGGAACTGCAGCTTTCTGCGAGCACCTAAATAAACCCCCCTGACCAAACATGCCTGTTCCCTCTGCTCGGGGTCAGGAGCAGAGCTGGCAAGGAACCATCTGGAAAAGGCCATCCAAAGGCTGCACAAGATGTGGTTACACTGGAAGCTGCTCTTTCAGCCCATCTCTGCCAGCCACAGGCAGCAGACCTCATGACAGCTCACCTGTGCAAGAGTCTCACAGCAGCTCTGAGGAGAGCTCCCCAAGCTAAGCCAGCTTAGCTGCAGCAGACAGCAATGGGATCCCCACAGAGCTCACCTCAGTGAGCCACCCCAGCCCTGCTCTCTTCCTCCATCTCACCATACAGAAGATCCCAGCCCATGTGTCCCACCAGCAGTTTATCAATATTACCAGCACCTGAACGACAGGCTAGGGACTGAAGGAACCTCCCTGCTCCAAAGGAGCCAGAACCAGTCCCTGCAAAGCACTGAGCTCCCTGCAACAGCAGATTGCCCTGCACACAAAGCCCTCGCTTTGGCCACCCATCCTTTTTCTGGCCACAGAGGTGAGCCCACCAGCAACCCCCAGAAGCCATTACCTTCACACACCATTACTAGGCTCATGCTGCGTGGGACCTGCACACAAACAGCCTCTCCCAGCCTGCTGCCTCCCCAGACCTTTCTCATCAGGCTCACCAGCCCCAGCTGCACAGCCCTGCCCAGCCAGCCCCTCACCAGCCCTCCCAGCTCTCTCAAGCTTGTTTCTTCATAGAATGGGTTTGGTTGGAAAAGACCTTTAAGCTCATCGAGTCTAACCATTAACCCAGCACTGCTAGGTGACCATTAAACCCTGTCCCTCAGCACCACATCTCCATGGCTTTGAAATCCCTCCGTGGATGGGGACTCAACCCCTGCCCTGGACAGCCTGGGCCGGGCATTGACAGCCCTTTGGGTGAAAACTTTTTCCTAATATCTTGGTACAGAGCCTTCCCTTCCCCTTCCCTGGCTCATCTCAGTGCTTGCAGGACACGGCAGAGACCTGGGCAGTGGCAGCAGAAGGGTGCTGTGCCACTTTCTGCACTGCCAGGGGTGTTGCAGGAGCACCCGGGGCAGTGCGGGTGGTCAGATCCAGCTGAGCTGGGGCTGGCTGCAGGGAGGTGGGTGCAGCCACCTCACCAGGTTGGCTCCTCCTGACATTCAGCCCCACCCGTGGCCAGACACTGTGTGTGGCACTGGCTCATCTCTTCTTTCAGGACTGGTGCTGACCCAATAAACTCAGTCCCTGTGTCAGCACCTCCCTGAACTCACATCCCAGCTGTGGGCACTGGACCCAGGTCCCCAGCGTCACGACAGCCACCCTGGCTGTGGCTGGTGCACAAACCCAGCCGGGGAGGGTGTGGGGCAGCTGGGTCCAACCCATTAGATAGCAGCTCAGCTCGGCTGGGGAGCCAAGCACTTTGATGTAACCCACCAGGATGTGGCAAAGCACCTCGTGATGCTTGATTGACTCAGAAGATGACAACCCTCCCCAGGACCAGCAAACGCACAATGGGGCTGTAGGGAAGGAGTGGCCCGTGGCTACCCAGGCACTGGTCATTGCAGCCGGGCCAGCCAAGCCTGGGTGCGTGGCTTTCACAAATATGACGTCTCTGGTCTGTGGCCACCCTCCATTTCCGGAAGATAACGCCACGTATGAGTTGTGAGCACACACTCTGACCTTATCTTCAGCAAACACTCCTAGGGCCCCGCAGACCCCTCTGATGGTGCTGAAGCAGCAAGGCAAGGCCTCTCTTGGAAGGTGTTTGCTCCATCCCACCATGAAGAGCTGAGCTCCAGAAAGCACCTTTCCCCAGCACAGAGTCAGAGCGGCACGGCCAGGCTGGGCCAAGCTCCATGCTCATCCCATCTGTCACAACAATACAGGCACAAGCAGTGCCAGCAGCTCACCCATGAAGTTTCAGAGAGATGCCCGGGCAGGGAGTGGGACTGGGTTGTGCCCAGCCAAACCCTGGGGGCTCTGGGGTGACCACAGTGTGGTTGGTTCTGCAGGGACAGATGGGAGAGCCCCCATCTCTGTAGGGGCCTCACAGCTGCCTCTATCTTTGTGCCGAACTGGAGGAGGACTCAGCGTTGCTGTGGGTATCTGGAACCCGGGTGAGTGGGTGCTGGCAGCAGCCAGCATCAATCGGGGCTCAGCTTCCTCCTGCCTCCCTTCGTCCCTCTGTAAGTCTGCATGGAGCCACTGCTCGCACAGACCTCCCCGCCGAAAAGTGCTGCCTGCACCAGCACACCCCCGACCCCCCCTTTCTGCCCCGATGGCAGCAGAGCGCGAAGCGTGCGCTGCGTGATGGCACGGCAGCCATGCAGAACACTGTCTGTCCCCATTTCACCTCCAGACACAGCCCCGCACCCGTCAGCAGGGCAGGGCAGATTCCTCCAGGTGCACGGCTCAGGCTGGACAAGCAGCGAGCACGGGGCAGCGTGTTGGTAAACACAGGGAATCCCAGTGAAGAGGACTGGCTCTGCTCTGGGTCTAGCTTTAGCAGCTGGGTTAAAGCCATGAGAAGTCCAGGAGAGGTTTGGGGTGCAGGTGAGCTGCCCAGTGCCTCACCCTGGGCTCCTCTCTGGGGCTGGATGAGCTGATCCTTGGTGCCACAGGTCACAGGGCAGGAGCCTGGGCTGGCTCCACAGCTGGGGGACCTGGGGCTGGGGCAGGTCCAGGTAGGGTCAGGCAGTGGCTGAGTTACCTCCAGCCCTGCCATGTGCTGAGGAGCACCCTGCTCCCAGGCTGGGCCACAGACCCTGTGCCGGGGCATGGCTGGTTTCCATTCCCAGGTCCAGCATGGTCCTTGGGCACATTCCCCTGCCTCGATCTCCCCTCTTACGGATTTTGAGCTCTTTGAGGGAAGCCGTTCCACAGCCCAGTCATAACCTGCCCTGAGCACTCTGTGAGGGCTAACGCTGCTGCCGTGGCACCACTGCTCATTTGGCACAGCAGGGCTGGAAAGAGCCACCCCTGCCCAGGCTGCTGGGGACACTCCTGCTCTGTAAGCTCAACGAGAAAGGGGATCTCTGTCCTCGGCAGGCTGGGCAAGGGGAGCCCCCAGCTCCCAGCTGGGGAGTGGAGAGCATCTAGAGCCCAGGACAGCTCAAACAGCTACATTCCAGCAACTCCCAGAGCAAATCTGGCTGCACTCAGCTCACCCCATGCAGCACCAGCTCTGGTCCCCATGACATCCTCTGTTCCTGGGCTGCACCCAGGCAGCTGGGCTCTGTCACACCCACAGCACCCAAAAGCACCCAGCATGGAGGGGAGGGACACCCACAGCACTCTCCTGGCATGTCACCTGGTGCTCACATGAGAGGAGGGTGGCTGGTCCCGCGGGCCAAGTGCTGTGCAGGCTCCCTCACACCCTGCCCACCCAGC
>WUAM01000431.1:7490119-7526914 GCA_024336885.1 Actenoides hombroni
ACCCCAGGTCCCTCAGCTGCTCCTCACCAGACTTGTGCTCTAGACCCTTCCCCAGCTTCATTGCCCTTCTCTGGACACGCTCCAGTCCCTCAATGTCTTCCAGGTGCTGGACCAGGCTCTGGTCCCAAAGCACCCTGAGGGTGAGAGGGGACACTGTCTCCAAGTGTGGGTGGGCACCAGCCCCTTGTCCGTCTGTGCAGTCCCACCTGATGCTGCGTGGCTGCTGTAGGAGGGGTGGAGGGAGCCTTGGGCTATCCTCAGGACTCAGCCACTGTCTTTCCTGGATTTATGAGCCTGAGGCCTGGGTCAGGACAAGCTGGGAAAGCCCTGCAACACCCAGGGTCTTGACGATTGGCCTGGCAGAGGACCCCAGACCACCACAGCCCCTTGGCATGAGAAGCAGGGGCTGCTGCACCCCAGGAGCTGTTGGCCTGCAGGGCCCTGCACAGGCACCTGGAGATCAAGGCTCACTGCAGGGGAGGTGCTAGGAGGTCATCTGGTGTTTTTTGCCCGAGAAAGTGATGGGCTGCTCCTTTATCTTGTTCTACCTCCCTTGTTATCAATAGTTTTGCTGGTCTGACTGGATTTCCCTGCTACCACATCCCCAACAAAGGGAAAAGGCCCACAGAGCTGAGGGGAGGAGGGTGAACCCCCCAGCCCTGCACGCAGCCCCTGCCCCAGACCTCTCTGCAATAGGGGAACCCAAACAGCACCTGGTAAATCGCCAGCACAGGGGGTTTGTGCTGACCTGGAGCAGGCACGTGTCTCTGCTTCACTCCATGGTCAGCCCAGTCAGCCCCAGCTCGCATCTGGAGGGAGCACCTACTCCATGCCAGGAAGACCAGTGCTGGTGTCTAGCTCGGGCTGCTCTGTGCCTTGGTATCTTGCTTGGGAAGAGAGACAGGAGTGACAATCTGGATGTGTCACCACGGCACCAGGCCACCCTGGAGCTGTGTGGCACATGCAGTGGCTCTCTCCAGCACCTGGTTGGGTTTGGTCTTGGCTGCCAGTGCCAGCAGGCACCCCAAGCCCCAGGACACTGTACAGAGCCTGTCTCATCCCTGCTGGATGAAATGGCCTCTGAACCCCCTGCTCAGCATGAGGACACAGACCAGTTGGAACAGGTCTAGAGGAGGCCACAAAAATGATCTAGGGGCTGGAACACCTCTGCTGGGAGGCCAGGCTGAGAGAGTTGGGGTTGTTCAGCCTGGAGAAGAGAAGGCTCTGGGGAGACCTTCTTGTGGCCTTTAAGGGAACCTATAAGAAAGATGGAGACGGACATTTTAGCAGGGCCTGTTGTGACAGGACAAGGGGTGATGTTTTAAACTAAAAGAGAGAGATTTAGACTGGAGAGAAGGAAGAAATCTTTGATGCTGAGGGTGGTGAGACCCTGGCCCAGGTTGCCCAGAGAGGTGGTCAATGCCCCATCCCTGGAACCGTTCCAGGTGAGGTTGGATGGGGCTCTGAGCAACTTGCTCCAGTTGCAGATGTCCCTGCTCACTGCAGGGGGGTTGGACTAGATGAGCTTGAAAGGTCCCTTCCAACCCAAACCATTGCATGATTCTATGATCCCCGAGCCCAGCAAGTCCCTGTCTGCTTCCTCCTGCTCCAGCCCCAGTCCCAGCTGAGGAGGTACGTGCCTGCAAACATGTAGCAGGACATGGTCCCTGCTTCTGCCAAACAGGTAACCAGTCACACCACAAAACGGGAAGCAATGGAAACCAAAGAAAAGATCTGAAGCCTTGCCAGAAAGGTGACTCTGTAAGAGCTCTTGGGTGACAAGTGGATTTGTTCTCCACATCCTAGCAGGAAATATTTAGAGGCTGTTAACTTCCAGGGAACCCCAGGAGGAGCCGGGCACACCTATATTAGTGGCTCATGGTACTCACCAACAGCTTCCCCAGAAAGAAGGGCTGATGCAATGACAGCTTCCAGACATGCTGACAGACAAATGTGTATTTCTTCCCCAAATCAGACATCTCTGTTTAAATCCAGCAGAACCTGGAGCTCCTGGTTCCACAAAGATGTTGCCAGTTGCTGGCTCTGGGTATGGTGTCAATGCATGAGGAAGAGTCACTGTCTGAGGCATCTCCTCAGGATGTCAGACCTGACCCCACCATTGGAACCTCTGCTTGTGCTGCCTTCTACACCACGTCACGCTGCACAAGCTGAGGCTGCACCTTTGCACATGTTTTGCAGCTGCCAAACTTCTTCTGTGCGTGTCCCTGCGTACCCCAAGGAGCTCTGGGGCCGTAACTCCTAGGGGATTTCGGAGGGTGTTACAAAGGACACCAGGGGACAATGGTCTGATGCAGCATGGGCAGCTGCAGGGCTGTGCACAGCCCTCTGGGTGCCAAACCTGGATGTGCCCGACACAGAACGATGCTGACAGGTCCCTGAACAGGAGCTGCCACCTGGTGGTACTGGGACAATCCTACTGGCCTACCAGTCACGCAGGAGGACCTGGATGGGGACATTTGGGGTTTGTTCAGGTTTTTCCTTATATTCAGGTTTTGCAATACTAGTTTGTACCAAGCTAGAAGGTGGCTGGGAAATGCCACTTCCGACCTGCCTCGAGCTCCCAGGGTCACTCCAGACCCAGTGCCATGGGTGACTCTGGTGAAAGGCAGCTGGATGTGTGCTCCAGAGGATGTGGCCCCATGTGAGCCATCCCTCGCTGGGAGAGGATGCCTTGGTGCAGGGGGTCAGGAGCAAAGCGAGGAGGTGAAGAGGAGCACCAAGTAAGAGTTGTTTTTGTGAGGCCAGAGAAGATACAGTTTTGCCTTTGCCGGGCCTGCAAAGGCCCTTCTCCAGCCAAGGTATCCCTGATAACATCAAAGTATGCCCTCATGTTGAGAACAAAGCCAGGAGCAAACAAGCTCTGTGAGTGGAGAGAAGCCCCCTGGGAAGTTTCCTTCCCTTAGCTCTGGGAAGCCTCAGGCGCACAGAGGAGCTGGATGCTGGGGGAAATCACAGGCTGGGGGGCCAGCCCCTCCCCAAAACCTCCTTGCCCACCATGATCCTGTTGCTCAGCAGGACTCAGCCTCATCCCACTTCCCAAAGGAGGGGGGGAAACAAAAGAGGAGGAGGGGGAAGGGAAGGGTCTAAGAGAAACTTCTAACTTCTTGGGAAGAGAAAAGCTCTATTCAGGCAGGAAGAATACCCGTGAGGAGCTGGTCACTAAGCAACCTGCAGCAATTTGGTACAGCCCAGTGCATGGGTGAGGAACAAAGCTGCCTTGCTGCCCCCTGAGAACCCAGCCAAGCAAGCAACAGGCAGGGAGAGCCTGCAGGGCTTGGGGACAGGGGACACCAGCCACACACAGCCACTGCAAAGGGCTGAGACACCCAGCAAAGTCCAGAGTTCCTGGGTGCTGGGGGCAGTTTGTCCTCAGTTGGCTCTGGAGGGTGACAAGCCTTCATCAGGCTTCCCTTTCATGGGGAGGCCCTTTCCTGCTCGGGAAGGATTTCTGGTCTGCTCTGAAGCCTGTGGCTCCCCATGGGTCTGGTGTCCCCAGGGGGCTACACACATCTCTCCCAAGAGAGGCACAGTGCATTTTGGGTTAACCGCCTGCTCCCACCGACACCAAGGGGCTTGTAGGGGCAGAGCAGCCAGTGTAGCCTCCACTCCCCCCTGGATAACCTCAAGTCTTCATTTGGATTATCAGTAGGGGGAGTTGTCCTTTGCAAACAAGCTCAGCGAGACATGAGAAACTGCTTGGTCTCTCCCTGGCACAAGGGAAAAAGGACAAAGGAAGTCAGGCCTGACAAACTCTGCTGACAATCTAAGCAGAAATGCCTCCCTCGGAGCCCCGGAAGTGTCCCTGGAGATGCTGCTGCCCCCAACAGAAACGTTGCACAACAGGAAAAACTCTTGCAGACAGAGCAGGTCTACTGGGACCAGTCAGTGTGCAGCTGGGCCCCAATCCTGAGCCTGATGAGGCCAGCGAGATGCACTGGACATGCCTGGAAGTTGCTTTTCACCTGCACGGTGCCCTAGGGGAAACATCCAGCCCTTAATGCACTTGGCTCCAGCATCTGATATACTTCGAGACCAGCTGCTGGGACAAGGATAAACTCAACAAGTGTTCACCCACTTCCTCTGTGAGTTGTTTGCCCAGCTCTGAACCCCCAACTGCAAGGAGAACAAGTAGGGGATGCTCAGGCATGTCCACATAAGCAGCAGAGCACGTGTAGATAAGTTATTACCACTCAGCCCTGCCCTTTCCTGGCTTCATGAGCTTGCATCTGAGCCTTGAAGCAACTAACAATGCACACTAAATAACCAGCCAACAGGGCCATGATTTAAAATCAGCTTGGCCAAAGTAGTGCCATTTATTTTGCCTGCAAACCCCCTCTCATCCGGCCAACACACTGCAGGTTTCCTGGCTGCAACCAGGCTCCTCTCAGCACAATGAGGGACAGGCACTCCAGCCAGCGGCAGCGACAGACAGCATCTATCCCTGGACTTGGAGAGTCCCCACCTCCCCTGGCAAGAGGGCACACACAGTGCTCTGGGCACAGCTGGGAGCCATGGGTGCCAAAGCCCAGCTAAGCAAGAGCTTGGCACACCAGGACCATGACAACAGTGACAGGGCCTGCAGCCCGGGGCAGCCCCAGAGCAAGAGGCACCAAGTATGGTATGTCTGCTGCACCAGAGAGCATTTACCTGCCCTTGAGCTGAGCGTGGTGCTCTTTTGGATGTGTCATGATGAGGTCACACTGGGAATCAGAAGTGAGACTTATCCTCTCTCAAATTAGAGACCTACAAGTGTCCAGTCCATTCTTTTTATCTGCAGGGAGCAGAGTGAGAGCATCACCTCCAGGAATGAAGTCAATCTGAGACAAGATCTGTGTGTCAACCTCGATCCACTGGTTGTGAGGGAGCATGCTTAGACAGTACACCCACTGATGGGGAGGGTCCCCCCAGAACAGGAGTAGCCCCCGTGTGAGAAGCATCTCCTTGCAAAGAGAGGAAACGCGGCCAAAAGTGCAGAACACTGAACTATATGCTACCCAGAGCCATCCTGGGTTCTTCTCTCCCAACACCAGTGACTACAACCATCAGCAACAGTCTTGCAGCATAGACAGATGGGACTTCTTTGTTGGTGTGCTGCAGTTTCTTTCTGGTTTTCTCCTGGTCTGTAGCATTTGCACATTTGTAGAAACATTGTGAGAGAACAGAGGTGCTGAAGGAGAGAAATACCTTTGTGGGATGAAATGTGCCTGGAAGCCCAGAGCTAACCTTAGCTCTGGTGGTCCTCTTCTGTTCCCAGTGAGGTGGTGCTGAGATTTCCCAGGCAGTGGCCCTTGCCACACAATCAGGTTCTCTGGTAAAGCTTCATTATATTCTCGTCATGAAGCTTCTTCCACACTTGCTTCTCCAGGTTGAAGTCGTGGTTAACGTAGAAAATTAGACGTTTCTTGTCCTTGTCATAGTAGTGATCCGAGTACTTCTCGTAACCCTCCGTGATGTAGCCATAGGCACTCACCTGGAAGGATGGAGAGCTCACTGGGGAAGAGGTACCAAGGACAGAGGAAGCCAAGTGAAATACAGGACACAGCTCCCAAGCAGGGAGGAAGCACAGGACAGGGATACCAGTCAGGACTCCTCTGGGTGACCTTTCACAGGAGTCCAGAAGGAGAAGACTATGAGCGCTGGCTCCGGGGAGCCTGCTGTCCCCTCACTGCCTCACTTGGAGGCAGGATGGCTCTCAGGCCACAGCAGCTGTGCAAACTCTACGTGAGCTATTTTGGGGCTGTTTTGCCTTCACTCAGGTCCTCCACAGCTGACAAGAATCCCCATACCCTCACGGCTGATGGTAGGCAGGCTCCCCCTGCTCTGCCCTGTTATCCTGTCCCCCCCTTCCAGACAGTGCTGCTTGCAAGAACCGTGGTGCCCTTACCCGGTCACAGAGATGGAGGGCAGTCAGCAGCAGGAAGGCCCCCGTGGTGGGTCTGTACAGCCTCCAGTAGGACTTTTCCAGATTTTTAGATTTTAAAAACCTGCAGCAGGACAGAAGAAAGCACAGAGTAGTTGCTGGGTATGGTGGTTCAAGCTGGGCTCACCTCGTCCCCCTGTGTCATTTGTGGCATCTCCCTCCTTGCAGCAGTTTGTGGCCAAACAAGGCACTTCAGACAAGGCCACATGTGGGGGTACTGTTTCGTGCTCAGTGCAGCACAAGGCCAGCCCAGAACACTCTGTCACCTGCACTGCCACCTAAGCCCTGCAGTGCAGAAGTGGTTTTGAAGCTCCCTGGTATAGCCAGCTCCTCATCCACATTTAGGAGTAAAACGAGACACGGCAAAGGGTGCGGGGGTGGTCACAAAACCCACCAGGAGATGTAGTGGGTTATGTCAGCAGTTATTAGGAAGGCAAGAGTCCACACCAGGAAAAAAGAGCATTTGAGCCCTCTCGGCCTTGGAACAGACCCAAGTGAGAGAGGAGAGGGCAGAAGGGGCAGAGCCATCTGGCTCTGCATTGGTCTTCTCGCAGCGAAGCTCTCAAGGAGACTGAAGGGTAAATGCAGCAAAAACAGGGCATGACAGGAGCTCTTCCTGCATCTCTCAGTCATATGTGACCCACGATTGGCAGATCTTCCAGTGACAGTATCCAGCAGGCTTATGAAAAGGATTAGAAAGGCAAAGAAGAGCAGCCAGGCCGGGCAAATAGGATATTGAAGAAGTGCCTGTTACCGTGTTTGAGGGCACAAACAACCTCCTGAGTTGAGAGGGGGTCTCAGGAGGGAAGGGCTGTTACGGAGCCTTCCTCCAAGATGCTAAATGATGGGGAACATGGCAAGTTGGTCCTGAACTACATCAACTATTCTGGCACTTCAGCAACATACTTCCCACATCTGAAGTTGCCATTTGACCAGGACCTCTTTTGGATGCAGGAAGCCAAACTGTCCAATGGCTGTTGCCTCTCCAGCTCACAGATGCTGGATGTCTGCCCACCACTAACACCCCACTGCAGCATCACACAGAACTTTAACTGACCACACACTGATGAAGCTTCCCCCTCCCAATCTGCTGGTGTGGCTAAACTGCAGTTACAAGGGAGTGAGCTGGGAGAAGAGAACCCAGAGACAGACAGAGATGGCACTGGCCAGAAAACATAAGCCCATTAGAGTATGTAACCCCCAGCTCACCTGTTTTTCGTGTATCTGAGGAAATCAGGGTGAATCACCAGGTATTTGTCCATCATGAAACCTTTATCAAATATGTCCCGGGGCCTCTGCCTAAGGACAGGAATGGGGAGACTCAGGACAAGCTCCTATATTTCCTCATAGCTGGAAAGCATCAGCCCTGATGCAGTTGGTGATAAGAGAACCACCACAAGCACCATTAAGCTATTCTGCAACATTTGCCAGATTATGACAAAGCCTCCCTAACCCATGTGCAGTGCAGAGGAGAGATCAGGGAGGAGAGGCAATAACAGGAGACAGGAATATCAAAAGCACGTGTTTGTATAGACAAGGACTGGTGAGGAGGCCACCATGTACAGACACCAGACCAGACAACAGCACATGCTCATCCCAGAGGACCACAAAGCTCTGGCCACACATCGTTGAAACCAGAGGCTTCTGGGAAGGAGGTGTATTGGTTACAGCAGCACTCAGAGCTGCGGAGGAAGTAAGATATTTCTCCAGAGAAATCTGCCAGGGGAGGGAGGCTTTGACCTGGTTTTACTCAGACCTGCACCTCAGCAGAGCTGAGCACTGTTGAGAGGAAAAGGGCACAACAGAGAGCTCTACATTGAAGGGTGCAGAGGTGGGGGCCAGTTTGTTTTACTACTACCCATGGTAGCTCAGGGCTCCTTTCCTGGTGTTCTTGTTCAGCAGAAGAGCTTTCAGCCACTCATAGTCTCTAGCTCCCTCCAGGAAGTGAATGTATCTGATATGCTAAGGAAACAAGCAAGCATTAACGAACAGCACAAGAGACAGACATCTTTTAAAACCAAAAAGCAAGCAGGCCTAAGCTCACTGAGCTTCTTGCACACACATCTTCAGCCTGCAGCTTTTATCTATCTCACTGAAGCAGAATGGAGATAACATCTCACAGGCAGCTGTGAGATGCTCTCTACTTGCTGAGAGGCCGGGGTTGCGTTTGCAGCTCACCACTGCAAACACTCACTCCAAGCCAAGCCAGTGCAGGTTTAAGGGTAATGCTCAAGTGTTAGTCTTTTGCTCCTCATGGCCAGATCAGAAGCGAAGGCCACAGACTAAGAGCAGCCCATCAAACCTGTGCACACATACAGGATGGACTTGACTTACTTCTCCCTGTGGGATGCTCCTGAACCCTCTGCTTCCCAAGATCTGCAGAGAGGTCACCAGGGAATAGGCTGTGAATCCATAAAAGGAGGTTTTTGTTCCCACATCTTTTTCGTAACCTTTGATGACAGCCCCGCTGACCCTGGACAAGAAAATCAAACAGAAGAGCATAATTAGCAGGTGACCATAGAAATATGGATTCAAGAGTTTTCAAACAGGAAAAGACAGCATTAGTCTGGAGGAAGATTAGGCCCATTTTGAGCTACACCTCTTGATCTGCAGGAGAGCCACTGCTTTGGAGATGTCTTTATGGCTCATCTGTGAACCCAGGCTCTGCCCGTGTGTTTGGGAACTTTCCAATTCCTTTCTGGTTTTTCATCTCCTCCTGCCGCCCGTCATTTTGGCGCTTGGCAGTCGGTGCAAGAGGTGAAGTTACCCCCCCATAATTACCTTCTAGCCAGAATAAGCTAGCCAGGTATCTGCTAAGAAGGAACCTGCCTTACCGGAAGACGTAGTCATGGGAGTCAATCTCCTGGCCCATCCCAGAGTTGTTCAGTATTCCTCCGTTCCCCACGACAGCACAGCTGATGCACGTCGGCACGGTGCTGTTGTTCTCGGCCAGCAGCAGCTGCTGGTGGGGATTCGGGGGCAGCAGGCCCATGACCTCCTTCACCACTGTGGAGGAAACATGGTGGAGAGTCACCATCAAGAGCCTTTGGGATGGACAAAGTGAAACCACCACAGCGTCCACCACAAGATCCACCTAGCCTGATGCTTTTGACACGGAGATGCCGCAAACCTCCAGCTACTTGCGAGTTTGATGGTCCCAACCTGACAGAACCCAAGGGACTCACATGAATAATTCAGCTCCATGAAGCCATAGGGAGGTGCAAAATGCTCCAGGCGCTTCCACTCTCTGTCACTGAAGTATCTCTTGTCTGTGAAGATCATGATATTGGGCAGGAAAAGATCTCGCAGCCATTCAGACTTGGCAGCTTTGGCCTTCAGCGATTCAGAGCAGGTCTTGAAAAACAAGAAGAAACCGCTAAGGACCGATTAGCAGGGAGCTGATAAACCCGACTGAGTGCCAAGTGCTGGCATGCCTGTGTGTGAAAGCATTGGAAAGAAGCACAGAAACTCCCCTGGTACACCCTGCACTCCCCGCAGTGTCCCCATCACTGTGAACACGAGGCATAAATTCACCACTACATTAATAACTAACTGGTGGAAAGTCAGCTACAGGGAAGCCAGAGTGACTCCAGGCCTCTGAGGATCTCCTCTTCAGAACAGGGCTGTGGAGCTCACATATTTTACTGGCTTTGGGCCTCATTAACTGACGCAAATTAGTATCTGTAATAGGTCTAACCTAAACATACCAAACAAGCAACAGCCCTGTTGGCAACGCACCTCGCAAGGTCCTGCCCTCAGAGTGCACATCAGCAAACACACTGAGGAACAGGAGATTGTATCACCATTATCACTCCCTTTTAAAGATAAGGGGCAATGTGCAAACAACTTGTTCAACATCCTAAATGAGTCACAGAGAAGCACGCGTCTCAGAAGGAAATCTGAGCCAGCCTAACCTCTCTAACAAGAGCAGTATCACTGCAGCTGGCAAGAGCTAAGCTGGGTGTGTGCAGATGGAGGGCAAGCAACTGGATTTTCTGTTGAGTCAATATGAGCTCTACTTTCTTAGACAAGTTCCCTAAATACCTACTGAAAGCCAAAACAGAAGACCAAGTGGACCTGCGTGCCCAGCTCAAATCCCCAGATGCCTTGCTGTGTGTTCCACAGCCGAGATGGGCTCTCCGCTACGGGGGAGAATGACAATCTGGTCACAGCCTGAGGAGACAGTCCTCATCCTGCCTGTCACAACAGGAGTACAATGAGAAGGATTTCATGTTGGCATCATTTCACTTGCAGCACATTTCATGTCCAGAGTTCGGGACATGGCCTTCCTGCTCAAGGTGTACTTTGTACCGTCTAGAGTATATATCTCCATAGCTAGACTGGATCAATACCAAAGGAACTAGGGAAAAGTCTGATCGTGTAGGAAAGGAAGGAGATGGGAGTGCTTCTAGTCACTCCCTCTCCCTGCAGAATTAGAGATCGGGTTTGGGAGTGAGAACCCAGCATGTGATGTCTGGATCCGCACCTTCACAAAACCCCTCTGTGCACGTTCTCTCCTCTCTCACATACTGAAGAAGGGTTTTCCCCACTGCTCAGCTGTTCTGTGCCCCCAGATGCTACACAGTCTCAGACTGGGGACGTTCTCAGCTTCCTGCTGTGAACTGTTGTCTTACATTTCTCTGCCAGCTCCTGCTCTGCGCTTCCGAGATGGCTGCATGTGCTCTGCAGCTCATCAGATGAGGAGATAGGAGCCATCTGGCAGTCAAACAGGATCCTGGTGACCTTAACCCCCCTCTATCTGCAGCTGGGGTAAGGTACTGGCTCCTATGTCACACAGACTCTTAGCCATGCAGTTCGCCCACTCCCATATGTATTCTGGGTGCCACGAGACCATAGGGAGCCCAGGAAGAAGGATGTACCTCCTGTGCCACAGACTGGATCATCTGCCAGGCCCTTCTGCTGTGACTCAGTAAGGCTGGGCCAGTGCACGAGCTCAAGCATTTAACAGCCAAGTTCTGCATTTTTGAGTTGGAGATCTCTGGATAACAGAGGTATGTTTGGGGCCAGCTGCTCCTCTCAAGCAGCTCAATGCCACACTGAAGAGCACATCCCATCAGCAAAAGAATGTATCGTGGTGCCAAAAGGGCATCAAAATACCACGAGGGAGACAGAACTCAAAAAGAATGTTACAGAATACCAGTTGTTCAGCTTAAATAAGATTTAAAATAGAATGAGTAGCTCAGAGTCAATCATTTAGCATTAGGATTCAGGGGTTACAGCACAGTATTGTGTGAGTTGGTTCACTGCTTGTTTAGCATCACTTACTTAGCGTGAGTAGCTAGAATTGCTGAAGCCTTAGGCTACAAGCTGTGAACTTTCAGCTAGAAAGTTGAACTTTACCTAGTTAAGCACAAGAGGCCTCCAGACCCAACCAAACTAGGCCACAACCATCATCAGAAGCTGCACAGGAAGAAGATTGTGGACAGTGACCAACACAGTGGAACCATCCAAGCCGTGGAGCTTTGGAAGGGTGAAGAATCTTCTTGCTCACTGCAGGCGTCTATGTACAGGGTGGAAAAGGTGAACTGGCAGCTCCTGGGAAAGACTCTCCTCTTGTTGATAACAAATCACAAGGACAGTAAAAAGAAGTTACTTTTTAGCTCTTGTTTCCTCAATAGGGCTCACGTACACAGATGAATTTTTGCCAATACTGACAGAATACCATAAAACTGGGAACAGTCCCCACCCTCCCACCTCCAGGGCAGGCACAAGAGGTTCTTATCAATCCTCAGCTAACGCTTCTCCTTTGACCTTATTTTGACTTTAACACAAGCACCTAACAAAGCCTCTGCTCCTACGCCCCGAGACCCTCCCACCATCACTGCCAGGGTCATTCTCCACAGCCCAGCACAAGCGTCACCGCTGCCAGAGCTTTCAAGCTGGCACACAGGGACATTGCCACTCCTGCTCCCTCACCACAGCCCTGCTTGTTTTCTTTAGCTGGGCTGCATAAAACAAAGGTCAAGGCAAATCTGGGGAGGGCAACCTGAGTCTTTGTAGGAATGCAGAGGTTTAGTTTCCCAAGAAGCTGGGTGAGAAGTGGGGCACCTGTATGAAGGCTGTCATTTAGTGGCAGACACCTAACGCCTGCCCTGCGGGCATCACAAACCTACCTGTGATCCAACCTACCTTGGGGTGCCACCTCACAGGTAACACACACGCTGCACGTTGTGCCCAAGTCCCCCGTGCAATACATCAAGGCATCTAAAAGAGGGACCACCTTGTAGCACGTCTAGAAGAAGAGAGATTTTCCCCAGCTTCTGATGCACCTGAGCTCCAGAAAGGGCTGCTTGGGCTGACTTCGAAAGGAAGCCACAGAAACGGGTAGAACTGCAGCAAGTCCCTGAACTGGAGCATGGTGGAGAGTTGGCCAGGCTAATGGAGTTGTACATATAGGTCTCCCTCTCCGGGTCTATCAACATCTGCATATACCAGTGAGTTGACCTACCAGCTTGGAAGTCCTCATCTGCAAAAAGCACACATGCCTGGGAGACAACAGACAAGGAGGCATCGTTCTTGTTGAACACACGTGGCCAAGACACCTACCAATGGTGGAGAGGAGTCGTCCAGCAGGTACTCGTCCTCGAAATCCCATTGTGGCTGAGACTTGAAGTCAGCAGCCCTCAGTTTCTTTTCCGTCACTGCAGCTGCATGAAGAACAGGTCTTGCAGTTGTCAGCGATGCAGGAGGCTCTGATGGCTTTGTTTTGTCTTTGGATATGTTCTTTTCATGAGCTCCCTCCACCCCGGGAAGAGGTTTCACTGTTGTCTTCTCCTGGGCTCTCTCCACCCCAGGAAGAGGTTTCACTGTTGCCTTCTCCTGGGCTCTCTCCACCCCAGGTAATGGTTTCACTGTTGCCTTCTCCTTGGCTTCTTCCACCTCGAGAAGAGGTTTCACTGTTGCCTTCTCCTTGGCTTCTTCCACCCTTGGGTCTGGTGTCACTGCTGTTTTCACCTTGTTTCCCTGCAGTCTAGGGGTTGTCTTCACTGTTGCCTTCTTGATTCCCTCCAACCCTGAGGGTGGTTTCACAGTCATGTTCTCCTCGGCTTCCTCCACACTGGCAACTGGTTTCATCGTTTTCTTCTGCTTTTCTTTTCCTTCCCATCTTAGTGTCCTCTCAATGATATCTTGTTTGAGCCTCGTGATATCTCTCCCCAAAGTGACCTTTAAAATGCTCCTCAAGTTCCCATTATCAGAATAGCTCAAACCCTGTTGCTTCTGGATATCCAATTGCAGGGTATCTTCAGAACGTTGGAAAATGTTCAATTGCCTGAATGCAATCAAAGGAAAAGCAGACACATCACACATGCTTTCCACTTAACACCTTCCAGCCCATTTCTAGCACCCTTGGCTCTGAGCCCCTCTCTGTGCTTCACAGCAAGCACTGGGTATGACCACCACACTCAGAGGACTTGCCTTGGCGACTGCCACTGAGTTTCTGCAGGGTGCTGCATGAACTCAGTTTCATTTTCAACCTCACCACCAGTGTTATTCAACTTCCCACACCACTCTGGCTCGAATACCACTTATCTCCCCACTAAGCAAATCCCAGAGGCTACACGTTCCTCTTCAGCACTCGGCTCGTGAAACATCCACACCGGCAGTGACCACAAACCAGCACAGAACAGCTCTGCCCAGCACTGGGCAGGATGGCTGGCAAGGTCCCCAGAGCACTGCAGGAGTGTTTTGGAGATCCTGCATTCAGGACACGGCACCCACCACTAAGGCAGCCATCTGGCTCTCCTCTTTGCCAGCAGAGCCAAGCGCTTCAGCGACAGAGCATGAAGATCTTCCAGAATTCAGTAAGAGAAGTCCAGAAAGCAGTGAAACTCACTCCTTTAACACATCACTTCTTGAGCACTGGGGGGCCACAAGGAACTTCTTCCTCTCCTCCTCCCCCTTAGCCAGCTAATGCAATGACATCACCCAGCACTCACCAGGTACAAGCTACTAAAATACATTCTGATGCTTAAAAATGGAAAAGCTCTGCATTTTCAGCAGCCACCTCTAACACTGCAGCTGCCCCATTGCCTGATGCAGAGGCACAGGCAGGTACACGGATCTCATAGGAGGATACAGCTGCCAACAGCAGAAGAGCCACCTGCAACAAGACTGGGCTGAAACCCATAAAAATAAATAAATAAATTAATAATAATTTAAAAAAAAAAAAAATCAAAGCCAGAAGTGGTGGCATTTTGTCCCAAACATTCATTTTACCTGCACACACCCAGAGGGTGAAACAGGAAAAAAGAAAGTGAAAAAGTTTCTGCAGCTGAGTTTTTCTGTACAGCGAAGCTTTTCAGGGTGAACCAGCCTAGTTTTGGCAGTGACTTTACACTCACATTGCCCCTTTTCATGACACATTTGTTTCTGAGTACTGTGGATTGCATCCGAGGCAATAAATGGGGGGGGAGGAAAGTACCTCTGTACCTGGCAGGCTGTAGATAACAGTTCAGTTGCTGCTGGGGCTTCAGAGTGGTATGGCAGTTATTAAAGTGATTAGGAAGTTATCAGCTAAGAATGCTTTTAAATATCATTTTGTATCAGATAAATACGTGAACATTTCCAACGTCACTTTGACTTAAAAGAGTTTACAGTAAATGTCCTATCAGCTCTTCCTCTACCCGCCCTCATAACCATTAACCAGTCTCAAGCCAGTACACAGTAGTTGCTTTCTATGATAGTGCTTCCTGGAGAAAGTTATCATTCACTGCCTAATGAGAGGCAAGATTTTATATACACACTCTAAGGAGAGAGAAATGTACTAAGGTAGCTCAGGCAGATCTCAAATCCCTGGCTGATCTTCTGTTGTATTTTTAAGGTGACGTTCAAAATTTCGCAGAGAAACAGCAGAGAAACTTTTCCTCACAGAGGGAACCTCCCAAGTTCCAGTTTGTGCCCATTGCCGGGTACCACTGTCAAGAGTCTGGCCCCATCCTCTTGAGCCCTGCCCTTTAGATATTGATCAGATCCCCCCTCAGTCTCCTCCAGCTAAACAGCCCCAGGTCTCTCAGCCTTTCCTGTCCAGAAATGCAATCTGGACTAGGGCTGAATGTAGTCCTTCTGGAAGCCACCAGGAAAAATGGTGGCCCACTGTGTGGGTAAAGTACGAAAACAGGTAGCACTAGTAAAGCAAAAGCTGATCTCTTAAACAGCTACCCCAGAAAACACTGGAAACAAGCGATCAGCAGAGCGAGTTTTTAACTGTGGATCTTCCAACACCGTGCTCCGATTGTGCACAACATGGTCTGCTAAAGCAAAGTGCTTAACTAGCTCAGAGCAGAAGTGCAAGTGTCAGGATGAAGTGACTCAAAGGCAGAAAGAAAGCGAGCACAAGCACTCTAGCCAGGTAGTGCATATCACAAGGGAGCAGGTCTCTTACCTGAAAATCCTTGTCTCCAACAAGTCAAAGTAGGAGTTCAAATAAACAATGAAGATGCAACAGTGTGTTAAAACAAGGAGCCAAATGAAGACTCGGGGAATTTTAGGAAGCTTTCTCCTGAAAAACCACATGGTGAGACTCCCGAGAGTAACAGAGGCTCTGCTGCTGCTGCTGCCCAGAAGTGCTCGCTGGGCAGTGCTTTCCAAAGGTGCTCTGGATGAGTGGGTTGGTCTTCTCTCGGGATTTCCCTATAAGAATGTGCACACCCTCTCTCCCCACATGGTTCCAGTTTCTCAGACAAGACGACAGCTTTGCACTGTTCCTATCGCTCTAAGCTTACGGTGACACAGAATGGAGAAAGAAACACCTCTTACTGCACACAGGGAAGTTTCCTGTATTTTCCTTAGAGTGGTTAGTCCGGTGTAAGAAGGAAATCCTTTACCTCTGATCTGGTGGAAGCATCACTGGGAATATTTGTGTGAATTATGGAAGTAGCCATAGCTTTAACCAAAGAAATCAGCTTTCAGACCACCA
The DNA here is from genome assembly GCA_024336885.1 of Actenoides hombroni. NCBI lineage: Eukaryota > Metazoa > Chordata > Aves > Coraciiformes > Alcedinidae > Actenoides > Actenoides hombroni. Next base: position 7,505,998 of record WUAM01000431.1, read on the forward strand.
CCTGCCCAAGGGCTCAGGGAAGATTCTAGGCATAGCCATAAAGAGATCTGCTTATTTCCTTCCTTGGGCAGTAACTGCTTGTAGCTCCAGTCCAGACACAATGCCTTCCCCCAAAACTGATGGCTAGATACACAACCATTGTACCCTGAGATTGCTTTGAAATGAGTCAGACTCCTTGTAAATCCACCACCTAACAGAGGAGTTTGGGTGTAAAGGCAGATGAGTGCTTGGGTAACGCATTAGAGGACAGGATTCAGAGTCAGTCTGTCTCCTCCCTCTCTAATAACTGACCTGCCTTTAGGGCGATTGGAGAAACTTCAATCCATCATTTCACTTGTCTGAAAGGTGCCAACTCCATCATAATCCAACTGCACTATTGCTGAAAAACTTGTTACACAGGCCTGCCTGCAGCTCAGGTTCCCAGGCTGGATCAAGAGTGTGCCACTTCAGCTCTGAGCTGCTTGTACAGACAGCAGCAATAGCTACTCCTCAGCTGCTCTTCTGTTTGAGTGCTCAGTCTCTCACTTTGGGTTTTTCAACCATCAGGGACCACTGAGTGGCCAGGAAATGATAGATCTGTCAGTTCACCACTAAAAGAGGACCTGGTTGGATCTGAGTCTGTGGCTAGATGTAGAATTTAAAAGAACTAGATCACCCTGTAGACCTTCACAGTACAGTACCTTAAAATTCAGTTAGTTTCAAGGCAGCATCTAATATATCTGAATTTTTCTTCCACATAACACCAAACTAAATTCATGTTTCTTGTATCTGTGCATTGTCATCACGGACAGACAGTCAACTGCCTTCTATACTACTGCCTTCAGTGGCACCCTGGTCGTTTGGGTTTTGTACAGTAGAACCATGCTTTGCTCATCAACAGTGACAGCTAAACAGAGCCTTGCTAATACCATGTGTACAAGAAATGCTCCAAGGGTAACAAATCCCTGCCGCAACCCCAGGGTCTTGCACTACACTTGATTTGAGCCACGAGCATATTCAGACCTGGGATACGTTGCTTCTCCTTGATAGGTGGCACCTGACAATCCCTCTGTCCATCCCAAGCTCCACAATATCACTCTCTTCTCCATGAAAATCAGGGGTCTGCCTGGAGAACAAGTTTTGGCAGTCCAGAATCCATCTCCCCACCATCAGAGTGAAAGACTATCAGAGATGACCACCACAGCAGAAATGGGGCTTTACATGCAAGGGCAAAGGGCTGTTTTAACTCATGGGAAGCTGTTAAATATTAACCCTGACAGTTCAGGGGGAGATGGTCACGCTGCTTCTTACAACACAGGCTGCTTTTGTACAGCTCTTATCAGAAATTACATTCAGATACAAAAAAGCTTTTGTTGACAGTATCACAAATCTCAGTAGCTAACACGCTGCTACGAAATACACAGAGAACGGAAGTTGTTTGCTTTAAGTCACAGAAAAGCCAGTCAGCAGGTTTCTTACCTACCTTGGACCCCTTCACGTATCATGGCAAAAAGCTCCAAGGATTCCCTGTACAAGGCTCAGGAGCAGCTGCATTTCTTTATTGTCCACACTTCCCAACATGTTGCTCTCTCCGGATTGAAGTGCATGACATTGGTTAACAGAGGACCTAGGAGAGAAAAGTCAAACAATAACACAGGTTTGAAAAGCCCTTGAAGAAACAGACAGGAGGTTGTTAGTGCAGGGTACAACCCTGCCTCCATCTACAGCAAAACATTTCAGTACTGCTTGACCTGAGCCTAGGTCCAAAGATCTGCTGAACAATTACAGGCACTGAGAAAGGAATCAGCCAAGGTGCTGCCGTATTCCTGAGCAGCCCTCATTAGCTCCAGGCAATTCTAGAGCAGTGGGCTGAAGGTCTGGGTGTGCAGCATGCAAGTAGCAATTCTGTGGTGACAAAATCTCTAACAGGCTGTTCCTACAGGAGCAAGCATCAGTCCCCAGGCACTGATATGCAGCATACGAAGCAACAGCTTAATTTTAGCCTTCCCTATGTGCCTTCAGCTGTACTGCTTGGAAGAAGTTGCTCGTGTGCACCTACAAGGCTATTTCTGTTAATAGGGTCCCCAAAGGGAGATTCTGGAGGCAGCAAACACTTTTTCTTCAACCTCCTCCACGTGACATGACTGCAAAACCAAGAACCACAGGGGATAGCAAGAGTCCTACAATCAGAAAAAGACAGCTTGCTTTGCTTTTAAAGAACTGGGCTGGCAAATGTGGAGAACATGTCTCTGGTACTCTGTGTTCAGGAAAGACTGTGCTTGGGGGAATATCCAAATCTCTGGCAACCACAGTAGCCAAAAGCAGACTTGCTCTGTTAGACATACAGCTTTTCACCTTCCTGGTGTATGAAAAGAAAACCTAAAAAAACCCCTATCAGAGCACTGTCTTCCACTTCCTTGCTATTATTTCATCATCCTCCACCCGCACTGATGAAATCAGTCTGTCAGAGCTCAGGCAGCCAGGCTGGTTAGCTCAAACATGAGGGCAAACTGGGAAATGGGGATGTACTGTAACTCCTCAGGGATGGCCTGCTGAAAACGGAGGCCAAGAGCAGAGCTGCTCCCTTATAAAGCTCTGTAAGAAGTGTGATTCCTGGGACATGCAGGGCTCCCAGCCCACAGACAGGAACACAGTAAGCCAAGACTGCACCTAGCACAGGGGTTGGCAGCCTCCCAAGGGCCCCAGGCTGGGTTCCAGCCTCCTCTGCCAGGTAGGAGGTTTTGCATGTTTCTCTGGAAGTCCTACCAGCAATCCCAGGAGATGCTGCTTCTCTCATAGTGTAGAGACTCCAAGCCCAGCACGGCTGCTCCATATTCAGCATGTCCATCTATCAACAGCAACGCCCACACCAGAAGTTCTTCTGTTCTTTAGTGCTGTGAAAACAAGACTTCATTTATTTATTGTTTTTAAAAGCAAACTCCACGCAGGCCTATCAAGTGAAAATGATTATCTGGTAGAACATTTTCATCTCCAACAGTCCTCTTAATTCTACATCCATGTAACTACATCCTTAGTTACATCCGGGACAGATAAAAGGCAAATTTGCCTTTTGGGTTTGTTGTCATTTTTTTCCATAAACAAACTTTATCTCCTTTAGATCTTAAACTGTGTGTATTGTGGGAGTCAGCTAGAGCCTTAACTACACTAAAAATTTATCTGCGTGCACGCTCTCAAGAGTGCTGTATATCAAATCTTGTTTACTTGCCTGTGCCCTTTGTGCTTTCCACTTTCCCATGGCTTTGGGCTATGAAACAGAGCATCACAAGATGTGCATTGGGAACAAACTGATCAGGATTCGCTGCAGGACAAACACGCCTTTCAGTCCTGTCCACAACATACCAAAACCAGTACTCGACTGGCATAAAGAAGCTGCTGAAGAAGCTGGGGGTGCTTGGACCTGTTCACAGTGCTACTGGATGATAGAAGTGAGTGAGTTCTAACTGGGAGAGACAAGGATGACACTGCCTGCAACACACGACTACTCAGCCACCATGCCTGTGGGTTAGCAAAGGCTAAGCTCGCACAGGCCTGGCTTGGAAGTGCTCAGTTCTTGCTCCCCCTCCCAGTTCAGCAGGCATCTTCAGAAAGAAGCACATAGTTTCAGGCTGGGAATCCAGGGGGGAATGAAATTACCAAAGCAAACGCTGCACAGCTATTTGTCTTGCTTTCACCAAACAAAACTGATAGCCCAAACATTCCCAAGCTTGTCTTAGTTCCACAATGACCATTTCCTAGCAAGTTCCTTCCCTTCTGCACCAAACCTTCTCTCAAAAAAAACACTGAGCAACCACCCAGATACAACAGCATTTATTGAGGCGAAGCCCCCAGTTCTTCTGTTGCTGCTCTTACAAGGAAAACCACAGTTTTGTCAGAGATCAAAGCCTCAGAGAACTATGCCAGGTGAGCAACAGCTTAGTGGGTCAGATCAGTTTGGTCTGTGTTCTCCAAGGGCTGAAATGCCCCAGGAGAGAAAGAGACAGTGGCTTCCATGGTGGGATGGTAGCAAGTGCCTCTTCGGTATCCACACAGCAGAACTGCAGAGAATGCAAAACTTCTTGGGTTTTTGATAATGCTGTTTTGTCTGCTTGGTATCCAGAGGCAGGCTCCTCCAGCCAGCTCCCATGCACCAAGGAAAGTCTTTGCCTGGAGCAATCACTGGGAGATGGGGTGTAAGTGCTCTGAATTTGGCCATATTACAGCCTCTAGTCACTGGAACTTGTTCTAGTTCTTTCAGTAAGCACAATGACCATGCAGCTATTGAGGCGTTCCCTGCAGCCACAGCTACAGGTATTAATCCCTCTGTACTGAGCGAAGCAGACCAAGGCTTCCATCCCACTGCTTTCCTGCTTCTTGAGCTCTTCATCACTCACCCCATCCTGCTTAAGCTGCCACACTGAAATGGCTCTGGTCCCAGCATTTTTTTCCTCAGACACACAAAGCTGAGAAGATGGATGAGCCACTTCATTTGAGAGAATAAAAACAAAAAACCACAACAAAACAAAACCCACAACAAAACCAAACCCAAAAAATACACTCCCAGCAACAATGGCTGGAAACATCAGCTGGAGTTACACAGGCTGGAAAGAACCAGGGGTACTTTATCCAAATGCCTCCCTCAAGAGCCTTTTGTCTGTGCCATCCCAGCAGGAAGCCCAGCACATCACCCGAGAGCTGACAGACAGAGAGACAAATTGACACCACTTCAGGGCTGATATGGGTTGTGGGCTTTTTTTCTCCCCTTTAAAAATGTATTTGATGGAAAGGAAGAAAATAATTCTGTTCCTTGACTAGGAATCTCTGAGAGCTGTTTCCCCAAGGAGCAGGGCAATACTGTAGACAGGCAAGGAGGTCACTTAAACTCACGGCTGGCTGGCCTCCCACCAGAACAGCAGCCTCTCCAGCTCCTGTCCCTGACAGCTGCCAGGAGTTGGAGCATTCTAGGACTCCCCACTGCTCAAGAGAGAGAAACGTCAGAATCACAAAGCCCAAATTCCTCTCTGTAGCCCTGGCAAAAAAAATGCAGGCATATTATCTCTGTACTTCACATCTGGCTGCAAAAATCAGGCCCTGCACAGATATGAATTACAGAATCACATCTGTGCAGGGGGGCTACTAATTTTAGAGCCAGAAGTGAAATATTTCTTGCTAAAAGTCTTCCCCATACTCTTTCCACTGACCGAACATCAGAAGCCATCCCTCTTGACGTCTGGCAGGACAAATGTGCCATTTGGCAACCCCTGGGATAAAAAGTGCTACAGGAATGACAGGATGTAAGCCTGCTTCTTGAGTGGTATAAATCATCATGTCTCTGACTTCTACTTGGAAAAACGTGGCCTCACGGTGCCTTTCTCTCTGCTCCTGACCGACAGATGCATCAGAGAAGCACAGTCACATTTTTAGCTGAAAGAGTAGCACAGCCACAAGGTCCTGTGAGAAGCAAGATGGATTTACTGCTGGAAATCACACGCTTCCCTTCTCTCTCTTTTGTCTATTGTCTTCTACTTAACAACTCTTCTCCTGCTTTATTTGGATACCTAGAGGGTCCTGTGCTACTTATCTCCATCTTCCTCCTGCTACCTTGACAGGGGCTTTTGCCAGCCATGGAGAGAAGGTAATTCTTTGCCACCACACTGTGCTACTGTAGTGCGAGATCCTTGTGCTCAGGAAGGGGAGACTGTTCTCTCCTGGTTCCCTGGCTGCTGCTTAGCATCTGTTCAATCAGGGTTTGTCTCACAAGCCTTAGAGCTGCAAAGGATACTCCTGGGGCATAGTCTGAGTGGATCAGATGCTATTCATCTCCTCCTGTGAGCTGCACTTCCTGCAGATGGGTGCCATTCTACTGAAAAGTGGTGCAGGGGAGCTGGGCAGGACACCTACTGAGTGCATTCCTAGCTCTGCAGTTTGCATCTCAAACCTCGTGTCCCTACTTCTAGCTACCAAACGAGAATAATCACAGGACATTCCTACAACAGGAACAGTCTCAGCTGTGTTAACAGGATGATGTCAAATTCAGGTGATGTCCAGCCCCTGTGCTCATCTCCACTAGCCTGCCCTTACAGCTCTCTTCTCTGTGGCAGGCATTCTGCACTCACTGAGACACTACCCATTCATCTCAAATGAGTTACCCTGTACAGCCACAGCAACAAAGGCTGCAACACACATCTTGAAAGGTCATCACCCATAGCTCCAAGTTCCAGTGATATCTAAACCAACCCTGTGACTCCAAGCAAATGTCAGTTGAGGTTTGTCTGTCTTTTCAGTGCTTGAGGTTTCTTTCCCTCTCCCTAATCAATCTACACTGCTGTGTCATACTCACCGATCACCGTCTAGGGCACCCTCTCTGCTCCACATCACAGCTTGGTCAAAGTTTGAGTTCATATTTACCCCTTGATATTGTAACCAGAAGTAAACACAAGCCCAGTTAACTAAATTAATTAATATCTTAAGAGCAAATGCACAAATCAATCAAGAGCAAGAACGCACCGAGAAAACCGAGGACCGTGGAAAGCACCTCTCCTGGTTGTTTAACTACGTGTGCTATTCTGTAGAGCCATATGGCAAAGCCCTCTGAGAATCCAAGAGCAAATAACAAGTCCTTGGGTTTATAAACTTTATGTAATTTACCCTAAAGCACTTACAAATTACCTTACTGTGCTTCCTTCAGCAGATACTGAAAGGCAGCCACTGCTGAGAGGAATATGAGGAGCTGTGCTACAGCACCACGTACTTTTCCAGCAAGAAGGTCTCTGAAATGAACAGAAAGGAGGCAGAGTGGTAGAAGACAGATAATCCCATGAGAATTTAACCAGGGTGATGCCAACAGTCCTGCTTTTGCCCAGAGCTAATGGGGATCTTTTTGTTTTCAGCTTCATCTAGACACTGGTGGCTCTCCCACGACATCCTCAGAATCCCAGTGACTGAAGCCACAGTGCTCCAGCAGCTCCCAACTCTAAGGTGGGCTGGTTTATGCCACAGCCAAAGTATTTCAGTGCTGTTCAGGAGGTCAATCTATTAAAAGCATTTGGATACATCAAGCGCCTCACAAACACATTGAAATAACTATACTTTTTGTGAATGGAAGTTCAGGTCCTCTCTAAAACACTATTTGATTCGAGAATTATCTGTCTCATTCAGAACTCTCATCTACAAAACATACATTGGCCCCTTCTCTTTCAAAACAAATGGGTGGCATTTCACTTGTGGAATTTCACATGGCTTACTATCTTATCTGCCTGGGGAAGAAAAAAATCTCCTGTCCTGCTGTTAAGTCTCCTGGTTGTCTGCTGTCCTGTAAAACAATTTATTGCCTAGAGATCACAGCTGAACTGCAACACAGTTTCTCTAGGAGGTCACTTCCTCCAGTTGTTTACTGTTCCCTGTAGAATGCTGCACTCAGCCAGCCTCTCACTCCTCTTAAAATCAGCATTTGACAAGGTCTGGCTTCGAGTAAACCAGAAGACAGCAGTTCCATAAATAAAGAGCACACACTTCATTAAAAGGCCATTCACTCTACATACCCTGGGCACAAGTTTATCTGCTACAAACTTTGAAGGCACCACTGGTCTGGAAGTCAACAAAAAGGGTACCTTAAGGCTGCCTAATCTGGTCTGGGTTAGATAAACTCAGTCACAGATACCTGTCCTACCTGCCTGCTCTGCTAACTGCACCCAAAACACCCAAACTGAGATAGGCGTGGTGGTCACCAACATCACCAGGGTTTTCCTGCAGGCCAAGTCAAGCCACCCTCAAGCCTTGTGGAATAACGACTGGAGGTGACTTCACAGTTAAAATCATACTGAAGATGCAGCATTGTTCACACATCAAGGAAAGGTATAACAGCAGAGAAACTTTCAGGGTAGAGCGCGACTGGTATGCAAGGAATCCATTTCACAGCAGTTCCCTCAGCAACACTGCAAGCAGCACGGGGGATGGAGTGAAGATTGCAAGGCCCTGTGAAATCACAGCAGAGATGGGAACTTGACAGCACTACAGGACTGATAAGCTGCCTGCTTGCAACCCCGTGCCAACAGTCTGCCAGTTTTTGACAAAGTACTGTCCTCGTGTGAACTTTGCTCATTATAATGTCATTATCATACCAAAACACACCTCCAGCCCACAGGCTGCCCACCTCCAAAGAGCCACCATCCCTCACTGAGCTTGCACTGTGAATTTTCTTCAGCGAGAAGAGAGAGAAATTTACACCAACCATAATAAAGGTATTTCTGACTAGAGCCACTCAAGCTCCACCTTGAAGGTAAAAATCATTATAAAAAAGGTTTAAGGAAGGGGGGGTGTTGGGGATGGCATCATCGTGGCCCATTTCTGACTCCTGGGATCAGTCCATGGGCTGAACCTCGCTTCCCCCCCCCCCCTTCAGGACACCTTTGGGTAAGATCTGGACTCTTAAACTTAGAAATCTTCTTGAGCTGCTCTTTGATCTAACACGTTTGGTACACCTTCATATATATGCTTTGCAGACAGTGCATTTATCACTGGCAATCTAAAAGAACTTGTATTCCTGTTGCTCTCAATAAACTGCACTTTTCACGCTGCCAGTCGCAGAAGTTCTCTCATTGGGCCCCCTCAGTTCCTTCCTGGCTGCGTGGTGCCGTGGAGCGTGGCTGGGCAGGGACTGCAGAGGGCTGGGAGTGAATCCAGAGCATGGTACTTCAGATGAACTGAACATGACCAGACTAATAGTACCCAAACTAACAGTGCCCTGGTAGTGAATCCAGAGTGTGGTAGTTCAGATGGACTGAACATGACCAGACTAATAGTGCCAAATTGGACATCACTCAGAATCTAAACCCAGCTGCCCCCAGCCCCTCTGATATCTGAGGAGCAGCTGGAACTCAAAGGGGTTTATTTTCTGCCAAATTACTTTACCCTTTCACGCGACAAGCCTGCAAAACCTTGCTCACAGATTAACTGGGTTTGACTCTGAGCGGAGTCCAGCTGACTAAATTTTGTCTCAGTGCTGCAACTGGCAAGTGGAACTGATGCACAGAGAAGAGATGAGCAGAACCAGCAAAGAACAGACCACCTTTACATCATCCCTTCCTATGTGCACTGAAACACAACTTTATCTAACATACCTATCAATCCCATCAGCTAAGAGGCCCAAGGAGCAGACTCTCAGTACTCCAGCCACCTCTTCCTCCAAAACTAGCTGCACACATGGCTATTTTGAAGGAAAATGGATCAAGAATGTGAGACAGGCACCTAATGCAGCGTCCTGTCCTCTGGTAGATTTGTTTAGAGAGAGAAAGGTTTGTATGAGGGCACCCCAGATCACAGCTCTGCTATCCCACCACGTGCTGATGACCCTCTAGGTTGAGGGGACAGAACGCTCCTGTCACCATCCCACCTTAGGGTAACGTGGTGGATGAGTCTGGGGCTCCCAGACCCTAACCCTGAGAATCTGTGTATGTGTGTGTGTCCCCTGATACTGAATCAGCCACTTTTCCTCAGCTGAGCCAGTCACTGTGACTGCAGAGGGCAGGACAAAGCCCATTGGATTTGACACAATCGGCACAAGGGTGTTTGCCTTGGCTCTTGTTGGCAGAAGGGTGTGCAGGGACATCAACGCCATTGCCGGGGGCTTGTCAGTACAAATATTACCACACTGTCACGCAGGATGCAGATCATTCCCAGGTACAGAATATCCATGTCCAAACAAGGATCACCCACCCTTTACAAAGGACCCATTTGTCAGAAAAGGCTCGAGGTAGAGCTGGCAAAAAGGATGGTGAGCCAGAGAAAAGTTCCACAGGGATAAAGATGCCACTTCCCCCCAGTACCAGCAGTGGAGCAGCTCCACTAGCAGCCTAGCAGGGATTAAGGGGCTTCTCCAAAACCTGCAGCACCTCTGTTGAGCTGCAGGTGAGGGGACAAAGTGAAAGAAGTGAGAATTCCTCTGTGCTGGAGTAAGTTATATTCCCAGTCACATTAACATTGGATTTTCTCCCCCAGTTCTCCTCTCTGATGTGGATGTTCCCCTGGGAGAACAGATACAGGGGCTAAAAGAATGCCTGGCACCAGAGGCCCTCCCAGGTCTCAGGGGCAGCACAGAAGACTGCTAGAAACAGCACGTGAAATCAAACAAACAGAAAATTCCCCACCTCAGCTGTGCTGACAGCAGGTTTTACCAACCCCAGGAGGTGTGTAGGACAGTGCACAATTTCCATGGGGTGTTTTAGGGAACCACCTCATCGTCAGAAAGGGCTGCCCAGGGAGGCAGTTGAGTTGCCATCCCCGGATGTGCTTGAAAGCCATACAGATGTGGTGCTTGGCCTAGTGGTGGACTCGGTAGAGATGGGTTAGTTGGACCTGATGATCTTAAAGGTCTTTTCCAACCTTGACGATTCTGTGACCTACTCACAGCACTGTCAATTTAAGCAGTGCAACTCTTGTTGAAACTGTCACGGTCTACATACAGAACGAGAGGTAAGAACTGAGGCCCAACACTCTTGGGTGTTCACGGGCAGCTTGAAAACAGCTGGAAGATAAAATTCCACCCTAAAACACAAGTTTTCAGGATGTCTCTGCTCTTATCTCAAGGCTGCTGGGTTCATACATGGTGGCACTCCCCCTTCTTTGCTAAGGTCATACAGTTCTGTCCTGCCACAAGGCCAGCAGATGAGACACAGGACAAAGAAACATAGGACAAAGAAACGCAGCCCAGAGGAAAAACAATCGGCAATAACCAATCTCAATTTTCCTGATGCACTGCCTGAAATAGCAGTCCTTTTGCTCCTGCCAAAAGTTAAACTTCACCACTACAAAGCTAATTTAAGTGCGTGGGTGTGAAAATTTCAGCATAGCCTGTATGGAAAGCTGGGGTTTCTATTTTCTCCATCCGGTTTCCACTGGTCTGTCTATTGCCGAGACACAGGTAACACCCCGTGTAACTCACCCAGTATCTTCACATCACAATGGAAAAGCAAACAAAACAAAGACCACGGAAGAAGAACAGGCAACAGTCAGCAGGGCCACCAAAAGTGAAGTGCAGAAACACACACAGAAGAGATCTTTACACAAAAAGCCAAACTAAACAGAGAGTCCAGAGATCAACAGGTACATGTGTCTCTCCCAGACAGTCTACACACCCAGAGACCACACCTTAGCAGTATCCAAAAGCTGTAACTCCTCTATTTTGCAAAAATCACAGCTCTGACTTTTTAGTACAACCACCAGACACTGGGACAAGGCTTGGCAGCCAGCCATTCCACCTCCCTGCAGATCTGTTTCCCCAGGCAGTCCTGGTTTATCCATCCAGTCACATTTTCAGCAAGTCCCTCTTCCCTCCAAAGGTCACAGTCACCTTCACTAGCTGCTGGACTACACTTCTCCCCCAAAAGGAAACAGATAGATTTGTTGTTGACATGAAAGGACACGTTGCACACAAACAGAGCAGCAGCTAGAGGGAGTTGAGGATGACAGGGGGGATTAGAAACATCTCATGCTTCAGTGGGGAACCGGTACCGTGAGTCCAAACAGCTTATAATGAGATGAGAAGTTAAGGCACGAATCTGATGCTGTTATTCATCAAAGTCAGGACTTGCTTTATGTATGAATCACTGGCATACTTAAAACAAGATACCACCTCTTCTGACCTCTGCTTTCCCCCACTGTTTGCCAGTCTCTGGCTAGTGACACCCCTGCGTGCAGCCCACCAGAGCAGCTCCCGCTGAGCTCAGCCAGGGCTGCTGCAGGAACACAGGCACTGGAGAAAGCCTTGCCAGTGACACACAACAATGCTGTGCACCAAACCAGTGCCATCACACTGGGCTTTTCTACCTGTACTCCAGAGACCAGCAATGGTCATCAGAAACCTCTTCTGCCAGCTGACAGCAGTCTCCTCTGGAAAGTGCTCCTCTGCTGCTGGAGGGTACTGGAGTATCTGGGAGCTGAGAGAAGCCGATAGCCAGCCCTCTGATGCTGGAAGGCACTGCAAATGCAAAGTATGATCTTGCAGAGGAGTTACTGCAGCCATCTGCACTTACTACAAACTAAACACTTTCACCATTTCCTTTCCCACCCTCTCATTTTCTCAAAACCATCACCTTGAGTTAATTTCCACTTCCATCAGTTATCAGCAGCAGAATTCCAGCAATCAAGCCACAGGCAGAGCTTGCAAAACAACGTCTCTCTCCACGCAGGCCACTGTCCTTTGTTTCCTTTCCAATGAAAGGCTGTAACAGTGCTGACAAGACAAATGACAGAGGCAATGATCCATAAAGTTATGGAGTTATAAGGACAAAATAAAAATTACAAGGACCATAGAACATCACATAAAAATCACAAATATTTATTTCAGATCTTATCTGATACTACAGCAAGCAAACAAAAATTCAGACTCAAGTCTGGCCGCAGGTGAAATGAAGCTTAACTCTTGGGGGCTGGAGGGAAGTTTTAAATGAGACTTTTTTTAGGAAAATTCTGGCCCTGATCAGGAGGAATTGCTCAGAAAATAGGAGTTTTCCCATCTGTAGTGACTGAAGTTTAGCCAGTCTTGGGAACGGTGGAAAGCCAGCAGATCACAACATGCACGTCTGGGGAAAGATTTGCTAAGGGGAAAAGGACAGTGTGTATCCTTCCCAATTCCCTCTGGAAAAAAAACCCTGGAAGTCTTCAGTGGGAGCTCTGCGGGCCTCCTCTGTGTAAAACCCAGTCTGTGTAAAGCAGCAGTACCCTCCAGTGGACAAATGGCACTTGCTTTTCCTCTCCCATCACCTCCTGTTTACCTCCCTTTATCTACAGAATAAGCAGCATCTAAACTTTCTCTCCAAATGTGAGCACTTTAGGGCTGCATTTACACCAGCCCTGGGTAAGAAAACATGAGTCGTTTCAGGAGAGTGGTAAAAAACAGCTCCCAAAAGAGCCACATTCTCTACTGGCAGGCAGCTCTGCCAGCAGTAAATTACACAGCACATCTCTTTCCCAGTGCTGCCTTTCCTTGCACCACAGTTGCAATCTCATAACCACTGCAGAGGGGGAAAAATGGAACCCAACAAAGGTAAGGACACATTGAATGATAGCATGGTTTGGGTTGGAAGGGACCTTTCAAGCTTATCTAGTCCAACCCCCTGCAGGGAGCAGGGACATCTGCAACTAGAGCAGGTTGCTCAGAGCCCCAGCCAACTCACCTGGAATGGTTCCAGGGATGGGGCATCGACCACCTCTCTGGGCAACCTGGGCCAGGGTCTCACCACCCTCAGCATCAAAAATTTCTTCCTTCTCTCCAGTCTAAATCTCCCTCTTTTAGTTTAACACCATCACCCCTTGTCCTGTCACAACAGGTCCTGTTAAACTGTCTATCCCCATCTTTCTTATAGGTTCCCTTTAAGTCCTGAAAGGCCACAAGAAGGTCTCCCTGGAGCCTTCTCTTCTCCAGGCTGAACAACCCCAACCCTCTCAGCCTCACCTCACAGCAGACGGGTTCCAGCCCTCTGATGCTGCACTAAGTTTCATGGAGGAAGTTGGTTAGAGAGATGCCACAGAGGTCCTGAGCCCACCTCAGCCTCCAACCAAGGTCCCAGAAGTCCTCCTCCAGCCAGGCAGACACCAGCCTGGTGTCCCCATAGCAACCCCACTGGGTCTGGGGTCTCCCTGTCTCACTCGGGGCAGCTTTTTGGCAGCTCCAAGCTGAGCCTGCAGAAGGGGCTCCTGACACTTCACCACAGCCAGCTCCCCCTGTCCACCCACCTGCAAGGAACCACCTGCAAGAGCAGCCTGCAGCTCTCTATCCCCAGCCTAACACAGGTTCCTTCCCTATTTCCATCTAAATCAGAAAAGTCAGGAAGCTGAGGAATACAAACAGACACATTCACAGACCAGGGCGTTTCGTTACCACAAAGGAGAGCACAGGGCTGTTCCCCCAACTTTTATTATTCCTTACGCCCCAAACACACATCAGAGACCTGATGTTCCCAGTGGGACAATGGGATGGTCTCACAAGTTCTGCCACAAACCATCACTCTCCAGGCAAAAGAGCTCGGTCATCTCCTCTCTCCAGATCCCAGGAGATGGGCTTGGGGATGTAGCTGGGGAAGAGGAGACAAATATACACAAACCCAGCACAAGCTGCAGTTTAGCTTTTATTTCTTTTGGTTTATATTTTAACATCATCTTTTTCCCCCTTCTACACTTTTTTAAAAAGTACCAGCAGGGTATTTTTAGTTGCTCCTCTATTGCCAGCCAGCACTATTTTAAATTGCATTTTAAGCTGTTCTGCAGTGCTCCAAACACATCGAGCTGCACGTGAGGCTCTAAAACTACAAGCTTAAGATTGATTTTAAATTGCTTCCTAAAACAGGAGGGTTCCAGCGCAAGGCTGGCTCAAGGGCAGTTGCTGTAGCCAAGCCCAGAGGACACCAGGGCTCCTGTGCAATGGCTGGACCCTGTGTCAGGCCGGATGCTGTTGGCACTGAGGCCAAAGCTGGAGCCTGGTTTTGGAGCTGGGACCCCCAGCTCCAGGCATTGAGAGGCACATGGGGATCCTATGGCATGGGGACAGCCCCGGAGCAGTTTTATAGACCCAGAAGGCAGGGACCCCCTCTATCACCAACCTTCATTTGGGTTCTTGCTCTTCACAAAGGAGGCATTTCTCCAAGGGCATCGACTTTTAACTCAACTAGTTCTTCTAACAGCCCCCACTGCTGACCGAGGGAAAATTATCAGCCAATATCCCAAGTGTGGCAGGAAATCAGCCCAAAACCCTCAGGCAGAGGAAGGATTTGACCCAGCAATTGCACACTCCCGACGAGCCAGCGGCTCAGCACCACCACTGCTCCTCTGGCTCCACACACCCTGCGCTGGAGCCCACAGCCTTATTTACAGCTGCCCCAAAACATTATGTTTCAGAAACAGCAGAACTCACTAATTTAACATTTCCAAAATGATTACCATTTCTCCTTCAGCCAAAAATATTGGCCAAACAGTGCTGGGCATCCTGCCACTCTGTTTCCAGGAGTGACTATATCATCCCCTTCCTCCAAACCCATCAGCCTCTGCCGAGCCCAACGGACGGATCCTTTCAGAGGCAGCAGAGCTGGGCAAGGAGCCGGGGGTCATTGGCAGAGCTGGGGGACAAGCCTCAGCTAATCTCTTCCTGAGAGGAACTGAGCCCTGGTCTCTCATTTAGGCCAGAGAAACAAATAAATCAGTAGGAGAAACCAGCTTTTCCAGAGGCTGCTATGGTTCCCACTGTGCTAGTTTTATTTTCTAAAGTACCTGCTGCCTCCCGGGCTCAGGATGAATTTTGATTTAAGAGTGAAAAGGGGTAATAAAAGCATAACAAGCCATTAACATTCCTCCTGGCCGTGGTGGGGTGTTTGCTCATCACACGTTGATGGAAATGCCATTTGACTTCCTTATGAGCTATAGAAAAATCAATTAATTGGTTTAATCATTCCCTGGGAGTCGCTGCTTATGGAGATACCCGAGTGCCGGGGCCAGCGGGATGCTGCTCCTCCCTCCTCCGACACAGCGGTGGTGGGGAAGGGCCCAGTGCACATCACTGCACCGAGACCCTCACTTCTGCCCCACCAGTTTGAGACTCATCACTTCTTTTTTATTCTATTTTATTTTTTCTTTTTAAGCCTGCAGGCATCCAACTCCGAGCAGCGATTGTATCAAAGGGGCACTTCTTCCGTAAGAGACGCGTCTCCAGGGTGGATTAAGCCTCAACTGCGACTACAGCAGCCCTGCAAAGCACCAGTCTACATTTTACCCCCCAGGCACATCCCCACAGAAGTGGGCAGTAACCATCAGCGTCACAAGGAACCCTCCCCCCAGATTAGTTTCCTTATTTTAACAGCACTCAATTCCCTGCCTGCAATGGCAATTTAATCAGAGCAGTAAAGTTGTACACTTCCACTTTAAACTCCCTTTCCAAGCGTGGGTTGGAGATGGGCGCTTGGTGCACGGTCCCCAACCCAATGGGGGATGCAGTGCTCTGGGGCTGAAGTGGGGACACCAGAAGAAGAAGGCATGGGAGAGGACACATGCTTTTACATGCTTTTAATCAACCCCAGCTTTCTCCATCCAAGCAAAGCAATGGTCTCCTCAAAAAAGAAAAAAAAAAAACCAAGAAACACCCCTGTATTGCTGTGGGGGTGTGACCCCAGAACCAGCCTCTTGTGGGGTTGGTGGCCCTCACACCCCGGGGTGCTGCATAGGGTGCAGGGGGGCAGCTGACACCCACAGTCACTCCCTGCACTGCCCATCATCATCGCCAACAGCCCTTCCTCAACGCATGGCACCACTTTAACCCACAATTAAAGAAGCCTCCCCATACTCAACAGGAAGAGCAGAACAAGTTGTTATTGCCACCGCATGCCACGGTATCCACTTAAAGGGCCCTGGAGCAGTGAAGGATCTGGCAGGAGCCAGCAGGGAGCAGGGCCAGGGGCCAGGCAGAAAGCCCTCACCCTGCATCTGAGTTCTGCCTTGCTTTGGGGTTTCCATTAACCTCTTTCTCCCCGCAGATGAAGGTAGAGAATGGTCCTGGGTGGCGTGAGCTGCAGAGCACAGCATCTCTGGGCCAGCTGGAGAGCTGGCTCCACCACCCCAGCAGTTTTCTGAAGGAGGAAAAAATCAAAAGCTCATCTTCCTCAGCACAGCTCCTCAGCAAGGAGGTGCTCCCAGAACCAACCAGCCGGGCTTGGCACCAACTGGGTGACTTCTTGCAGCATCAGCTGGCTGCTCCAGCTCCGAAGGCCGCTTGGAGTGGCTTTTGGATGGGACAGACACAGCAAGGCTGGCAATGAGCTGCAGGCACTGAAGAGCCGCGCAGCACACTCCTCCCCATGGGTGTCCCCTGGCTGGCACCCTGCCAGTGGGCCACAGGCACAGGAGACTCTAATCCAGCTCTGATATAGCAGCAGGAAAAACTTCTGCATTGGGGGCGTGCAGGATCTGCGTGTCCCTGCTGGTGCCAGGGAGGTGACACCTACCCATTTACCCACACCCTCCCCACAGGGACCCGAGGAAACTCTCGGGATAACGGCCCCACAGGCACTGAAGGGATCAGCGAGGACAACCTCCTGCTGCCTTTGAGAGGCTTGTGCATAAGAAATTCTGGATTCAGATCATGAGAACAGCCTCATCCCTCTGCCTGGACAAGCATCCTGGCCACTGCCTGCAGATCCTGACAAGCTGCTTACAACCACTCCAGAGCTGCTCAGCAGACAGCATCAAAACATAAGACAAGCAGCCCAGGAGAGGGTTATAAGACACTTGGGAAGAAATTGGGAATAATTAGTGCTGAGTTTGCACAGCAGAGACTGTCCTGCTCCCTCCCTTGCTCTGCTCGTGCCGTCACCATCGTTTGGTGCCACGAGTCTTTCTGACTGGTTCTCCTGTTGCCTTCACCACGCATTAAAGGCAGCGAGATAAATGTATAACTTGCATGACTTTTTGAAAGCAAAGGGGACACAAGCAGCCCTGGAATGTGCCCAGTCTGTGCATCACGTCTCAGGGAGGTAGCAGCCCAAGCCCTCACTGCTGGGAGCTCCCTCCAGTAAGGTCAGGGAAGACAAGAGATCGTCAAGGCCACAAAGCAACTTTCAGGTATTTTGTGCAACTCAAGCTCCTGTCAGAAGATGTGCTCTGCTGAGAAGAAATAACTGAGGAGCAGATTGGGAATCTGTCAGAAGTGGCAGCAACCCAAGTTTGCAAATGGGTCCAGAAATTACCTTTCCCAAGGAAGAGGGAACTGGGATGTGAGGATGAACACATCTGTGTTTTGCTTTAAAGCTTCTTTGAGCTGAGCAACATCTCACTGCAGCCAGGACCTCGTGGGCAGAGCTGAACCGAGCCATCCCCTCCTCTGCTATCCTCCCTCACCATAAGCCACAGGCAGAGGGTCAGGATCATGCACACAGACCACTTTCCCCTCTTTCCCTCCCAGCACCATTGACTATGAGGGACGATGACAGAGTTATTCAAGCTCACTGATCATTAGCAAATCCCAGCCTGACCTTTCTGCATCTGCTATGAGAACAAACAGTGACAGTACCTGGCCATGCTAACCCAGCTGGGATGCTGCTGGAGCAGAAGGAAAACCAGCAGAGATGGGAGTGGGAGCAAAGGACCCTTCCATGTAGGTTTACACATTTCTATTTGGCCTCTTCGCTCTGCTCCTTGGGGAGCAATTTAAGGGATTGAAATAACATGAGATCCCATCGCTTCACGGTACTGTGACTCCAGAAGGGTGAAGATGCCCTGCAAAACCCCGAGCAACCTTCAACGTTATTATCTGCAGTACAATTCCCACCTCTCTGCCCTCCTCCACCAACAGCCCTGCTCTGCAGAGGAACAGAAGGCACAAACACCAAAGCATTCAGCTGTGCTGCACAGCCCTAAACAACCTCCCTCTCTCTCCTCTGTGGTCATCAATGGAAGAAATTGCTTTAAGCAGGTGAGACTCCAGGAACTGGTGCAGGTGATGGCCACAGGAAAGGCAGAGCACTCCAGGAGCTGGAATGCAGGTGGGGTGCTGGATTTGGGGAGAGCAGGGCAGGATTTCTGCCAGGTGACATTAAACACCATTTCCAGTGCAAGATGCCCTGGCTGTTGTCTGCTGGATCTCTCCTGAGAGTCCCATACCCCAACACAGCAAACCAGAGCCATTCTGATGCCCCAAGAAGGCAGCAGTGCTCAGCTTCACCCACAGCCTGCATCCAGGACAAGATGCACCAAGCCAGCAAGGGGAACTTGCCTAACAGGCTTTCTCTGTAACTTTTCCACATTTATTTTTCTTTCCCTGCAAAATAAAAGAGAATGACCAAATCACAGAGACTTTTGCAGCAGAAATTGTTCTCTGGCCACCTGCACTTTTGCTGTGCCACAGACCAAGGGAAGTCCCCACTGGAGCTGGTGACCTGCCCACCTCCAGACAGATTCCAGGTCTGCAGTTAATATTGCCAAGCTGCAGAAAGTCCCAGTGGTGTAGGACAGGGAAACCCCCTGCCCTAGCCTACAAGCTGTTGAATATCCCATCAGGGTCCATATCCTGCAGTCCTGAGGAGATCAGACCCCAAAACATCTCAGCAACCTAGGACAGTGTACACCAGTCTTGCAGGGGATGTGCTTCACCCCTGCTCACTTGCATTTTCCAGCTCGTGCTCTAAAATCAGCCCTCCCACACCCTTGTCCTTCCTTTGGCCCCAGTCCCCACTGATCCCTTTTCCAACACGGCTGAGGACACCATGCAGGAGCCCAGTTGTGATCACCAACAGGAAAACAGCTGGAGATGCTGCTGGGAGTTTGTTTTGGGGTGGAAAAAGGCAGGTGTTGAGCTCTCAAGATGAGCACCAATCCAGGCAGGAAACACTCAAAAAGGGGTTGAAAAGACAGTTACAAGAACAGTAAACACACAGCTCCAGTGCTCAGCAAACCACCAATTTCCAAAGGCATCAAGGTTCAAGGACCTCAGCATGAGAACTGCTGTTGCAGCACAGAGACACCAAGCACCAAGATATCTGCATGAACCACTCCAACCACTTGTGTTGAAGTACCACCAAGGTCAGGTGAAATTAAACCAGAACCCTCTCACAAGAGCTGGCAGCCCACAGCAAGGGCAGAGCTCAGCTCCAGCCCTCTCAGGCTACCAGGACCCATCCTACACATCCCCTGGGCCCACACCAAATTCCTCCAGCACCTCATACCCTACCATAAAGGGATCAACAGCAGGAGAAATCAGAAGTCCTTCCATTTTCTAAAGCTACAGCAGTTGCAGGCAATATTCCATCCACATCTAATTACATTTTAACACTTAATAACCTATTTTCCTCCACTAATCCCCTGCAGCCGCAAGCTCTACCAGCAGGACGGATGTCACCCCCAAAACCAGACTGGGGCACAGTCGTGGGCAGAGGCATTGCTCCCAAATCCCTCCCCAGCCACACCACAAGCACCATAATTAAAGATTTTAGTGCTTTTTCAGGATCAGGCCCCTGCCTCAAAACCAGCTTAACTCTGGCAATAAAACAAAACTAAAAGAAAGATGCTTGGGGGAAAAAAAAACCCAAACCAAACAAAACAAAAAGTAAGCACCAAACATTTTAAATTCTATAGAGGAGGAGAGAAGAAGGCACAGAAAACTCAATCTCTTGAGTCCAGAGTCCTTCCCAAAGCATCTACCACATTTAAAATTTATAGACCTGTCTGTTCTCTTTTTTTTATCTAGATCTTTGTTTGTAGAACAAATTCTCTTGGTGGCTATTTCAAAACAAAGGACCTTTGTCAGTGTTTACTTGACAGCAGCGGATTAGGATAAAATAACTCACATTTCAGAAGGGTTTTTTTATTTATTGTTAAGACGCAAAGCCACTGCTGCATCGAATCCCCAAGCAGAGAACCCAGCTGAGGAATGATTTCTGGCACACACCAAGAAACTTGGCTTTTGGAGAAAGCCTCCGAGAAGGGGATTCACATATAAAAATAAAATTAAAAATGGGATTAACTTTTGGACTGTGACATTACCCATTTCTCCTTTTCATGCTCCTGCCTCACATCTATCTTCATTTTGGTTTTGATCAGTGGCTCACACAGTTCAGAAGCCAAGAAAGCTCTGGGCAAGTCTAGGGCATTTTCATAATCTTCCCCTTAGATTGCAATATCCAAGGTTCAGTGCTGGGCTGGTCAGGATACCCAGGAAGAAAGAGGAACAGTCCCAGTCCAGACTGGACTATGAAGGACTATGAGGTTTATCCACAACCCAACAGGATTCCTCTGGTGCAAAAGATTTTTAAGTGCTGGGGTACTGGGCTGGACCCCCCAGCTCTCTGCAGCCACCCCAGCCCTGCAGCCACCAAGCACGTGGGCAGCTTCACCCACAGAGCATTGTTGCAGAGCCTGGCAGGACACGTGGAAACGAGGAGCTGAGCAAACAGCCAGAGAACCCAGGATC
>WUAM01000431.1:7527014-7547108 GCA_024336885.1 Actenoides hombroni
TGATCTTTAAGGTCCCTTCCAACCCGGACAATTCTATGATTCTATGATTCCCACTCCACTGAGATCTTCCTCCTGCACAGGGCTGAGTCTACCCCAGCACCTCCAAGACAGACCACCACATTTTCTGTCCTCGCTGACTAACAGCATTGCCACAAACCTCCTTTGCAGCTTCCTTAGAGCTCAGCTGCTTTCGGAATAAGGTAAATACGAGTAACAACACCACGAACAATCCCTACAAGGTTTTTTCTGCACATGACACGCCAGCTCACTTGGATTTCTGTTGAGTTGTTCACATTTACACCCACAGATGAGACATGAAGTTGAGAGGAAGAGAGTTTGCAGTGAAAAGTCCTCAGTAATGGGGGAAGTGGAGGCAGAGTGGTATCTCCAGACCAGACATCCTTCCTGGCAGATGTTCTCCTTTCTCACTGCAGAGACTGGCAGGGCTGCTGTGGGCTGAGAACTGCTTTCTGAGTAGCTCTCATGAGAAATCCCAAGGGCTGAATGCCAGCCCTTGAGGCAAGCACCCAGGCCTTGTCAGTGAAATGACAGCAAGAGACCTCAGGGTCATTGGGAACGCCAGAGAGAGATGGCTCTGTGTCATGGGAAAAGGTAGCCCACCAACACTAGAAAGTGCTAAGGTGACCTTCTGGCAGCAGGAGAAAATGTATCTTGGAAAACAGGAATTGTAGCCAGGGCTGCCCAGCAGACAAAAGGATGGGATGTTGCAAAATCTCAACCAGGTTTAATGACTATAGCAAAAGGAAAACTGCTGCTATTAGGTCACAGAGCAGTAATGGGCTGGTGTAAGTTTTATAGCAAGAAGGTGGAAATAGCTTTTGTTTGGTTTTTTTTTCTGAGGAAATTTAACAGTGATCAAGAACTGTGAGAGAAATACCATTCCTCTGATTAAAAATAAAGTTGCATTCTGAATGGGAGAAGACAGCATTTATTTACAAGGTGATTGTAGAAGTTGCGGGCCTTGAATAACTTTGTGGCTTTCAGTGCCCATCTGCTCTGCGGTGGCCTCTAGGCAAAGCTTGCCTGCTCTGACTCTACAGGCTGCAGCCTTGAATGCTTGGACATTGGTCGGCTCTGTATGTTGTTGGCAGGTCAGGCTACTATCCTTGGTCTGGGCAGGATGTTTCAGAAAATATTGCTGATCAAAAATAGGATGGCAGCTTCCTAATATGCCTGCCCAGATAAGGGGATGCTCTGCAGCTGGAAGTGATAAGGAAGCAGGAAAAGAAAATGCAGCAGTACACGCAAGTGTGATGTTTTTCAATGTGGTCACACAAAGGGACAGCTGGTCCTTAGGGAGTTCTTGAAAGGAGGCTTAGAAGGCGTAAACCATTCCCAGGCTGGTCTCCCACATCCCTCTCCTCCATCGCTTCTTGGTGTCACAAGCTCCTCCTTCCCCAGAACCATATGCCTGCTCAGCAGTTGTCTCTGCCACCCCAAAGCGGCTGCAGCATGAGCATCTTCCTCCAGCCACGTCCTCAAGGACCCTTGCCAGATGGTGACAACTGTCTGCTACAGCCATATGGTTTGACGAACAGGGTCCGCTCTCAAGTCACGCTCCAAAGCTCAGGGCAAGTGCAATCTTCCTGAGGTTCATGAAACAACGTACAGAATTTCAAATATGGTGGAGGAAAAAGAGACTGAGGTGCGAACGCACCTCAGTGTCCTCCTCAACGCCACTGAGCTGGATGATAACCCTTTATCTTGTCAGGAAAATTCAGTTACGGGGATGTTTTCTCAAAGTTTGAGTTTGTAGTTGTGTTTTAAGTCACACAGACCTCCACGTGACAGCCTCAGGACTGAGGTGAAGTGTCTCAGTTCGCACAGCTGTGACCCACCTTGTACCGAGCAGGGTTGTGTTGTGTTTGGGAACTGTGTCTCTGCCTCCGACAGCTCAGACCCTGAGCAAGCTGCTTCTCCTCGAGGGCAGGAAGTAGAACACCATTATGATCGTAGTGTGGAATCACAGGCTGGTTTGGGTTGGAAGGGACCTTTAAAACTCATGGGGTCCAACCCCCCTGCAAGGCGCAGGGACATCTACAACTAGAGCAGGTTGCTCAGAGCCCCAGCCAACCTCCCCTGGAATGGTTCCAGGGATGGGGCATCGACCACCTCTCTGGGCAACCTGGGCCAGGGTCTCACCACCCTCAGCGTAAAAAAACGTCTTCCTTTTCTCTCATCTAAATTTCCCCTTTTTCATTTTGAAACCACCACCCCTTGTCCCGTTGCCCTGCTAAAAAGGCTGTCCCCATTTTTCTTACAGGCTCCCCAACACACCTCACCCCTCGACTTTAGCACTGGGCACAACTTCACAGCCAGACATGCCACAGCGAGTCCACACCTGACCACAGGGAAGAGAGTTTAGATACTGCTTATTCTGTAGATAAATGGAGGTAAACATGAACTTGCCACATCTGGCCCCTTCGTGCTGCTGATTTTGGCAAGGAGTTCAGACTGCTCCCCGGGATGGTGGAGCTCTTTCTACACCAGCAGCCCTTACAATTGGACTCAATGCTTGGAAACAGTCACAATCCCCACAGTAGGTTCCACACCACCCTCTCGTGGAGAAAAATAAAAATCAATTATCCCCTTTATTTAGACAACTGAAGATGAAACAAACAATGTCATACCTCCTCTTTGTCAGTTTACTGTTCCCAACGCAATTCATTGGTTAACAAAGGCAAGCAGCACAGAGCATTCCCAACAGCTGAGCCCACCCTGACTCACTCCCTACACATCCCTGTCTCCATGACCACATTCCTGAGCTACTTTGGGAATTACGAACGGGATTCAGACAAGAGACTTTTTGCTTTAGGAAAAGGGGAGTCCTGCAGCCACTCCAGAGCTGCTGGTTTGGATCCAGTGATCAGATGAGATTGATGTGCAACAGATCTAGTCAAAGTGGGTTGGTTTGGGTTTTTTTAATTTAATTAATTAAAAAAAGTAAAATAATCACAAGGACTTCCATGTTTTGCTCTGTTTCTGTCCTCCAGAAAGCCAGATTCCAGTCCACAGTTCCAGCACTCCATGGCCGTCTCCCGAGCTTATCCTCAGGAATTCTCACCATCTAGTGCTGCTTCCAGAACTCAGTCTGCACACGTCCTCATTGATCAGAATCTCTGCTGCTTCACTTGACATCTGGGGAAGACTGACAAGAAAAGATCACGTCCCTGGAACATGGCAAACTCCCACCTTTGAGAGAAAAGCTTTCGTTGTGTTATGGAGAACAGAGAATAAACCCAAGTACCATTCACTTGCCACAGAGAGAAGGCAGGAGACACCGCTGGCCATTTTCCACCACCTCTAAGCTCATGTTGGTCAGAACTGCTGGAGAAACACAGGTAGAAAAGGCTACAGCATCAAAGGGATTGTAGAGATACATCTCTGTGGCCCTTTTTCTACAGCCCTAATGTTATAGCACAATGTGATTCACCAACAGAAGTGTGGGTGGTGAGGAAGGTGAAGTTGCCTTCTTCAAACAGGAGATGCTTATGCCACGCTCTCACTGCTTGGCTGCTACACAGATTCCCTACGCTCACCACTCACTGCCAGTTTCCAAACTAGTTATTTCACTCCCCAGAAGAAATGGTAGTTCCTAAAATGGATTGTTATCCACAACGTGATTTCTGAACTCTGTCCCCACAATCCTTATGGGAATAAGCCCAGTCTACTATAAATTCAGGCCTTAATTCCCTGTCACATGCATGTCGCCTGGATACAGTGACTAAGGATACAAGGGTCAGGGGAGGTGGGGAGGGAAGGAGGCTGGAAGGAGTCAGGGGTTCCCAGCTGGTCTGGAAACTCCAACTTGTTCTCCTCTGGTGGATATATTAATGATGACTTTTCGCCTTCGATTCATTCTGAGAAATGCCCCTGAGGAATTTATTCAAAATACTTGACATAGTTTGCAAAAAAATCCTGTAACTGCCCTGCACAGCACAGAATGCAACAGAAGCTAGAACATAACCTTGTGGGTGCAACAAGCAGAGGGTTCCTGGGGGGTATGGGGCCACACTCTTTCCCTTCGATAACCATTCTCCTTTCCTTCAAAGGAAAGGACACTGGGAACCCACCTCTCCACTCACTGGCACAATCTCTCACACCACTGGCACCACCGCCCACTTTGCCTCTGCTGCCAACACGCTGGGCCAAGCCCAATTACATACCTTACACCAGCTCCAGAGTGTAAAGCAGATGCTATTGCATCGAGGAGCATCAAGTTTACTAATTCCAGAGGCAATTTATGCAAAAAAAACCCCACCTCATTTAAATTATATGTAGTGTCCAAACCTGAAATGCCTATCGAAGCTACCTACAGAGACAAAGAAGGGGAATTCTACTTTCTCCTTCCCCTGCCTTCACCTCCCCTACCTACTAAAGTTCCTTAAACTAAATCATTCCAGATTTTTTTTAAACCTGGATCTCTGGTGTACGAGTGCTTGAACAACAAAGGGAAACCCATCCACGAACACTGATGACACAGAACACTCATTCTCTGTTCTACCCAAGATTAGATCAAGGCAATGCAATCCATTCTATAGCTACAGAATCAAGAGTTTTAACACTAGATCACACTTATGGATGCTAGGAACACACCTAAGTAGGGGCATCAGGATAAACGTGGCTACAAATCATCCCAGCAAAGATCTAGGATGAGCCATTCTTGCCAAGCACGCTACTGAGAGCAGCAGCACACACCTCACCTTCCTTCGGGCACTACTAGAGGGACAGAAGACTCCCTTCCCAAAGTGCCAGCACAGGTAGATCCCAAGACTAAACACGGACTTACTAAAGAACAGCTTATAAACCATGGTGACCTCGAGTCACGCCGCTGCACTCCCACTGCAAACCCACTGAAACGAACGTGCCAGGGACTTCGGCTCAGGGGGAACAGCTGGTGAAAACCACCCGTACACAGGCGGGTTAATCTGGATGCCTCACACGGCCCGTCGGCCGGCGAAGCGGCGCCAGGGAAGCGCTGCGACCTTGCCCCAGCCCCCCTCACCTCACAGGCACCGAAACGGCCCTTTCCTAGAGGCCACGGGCGCTGCCGCGCACCCGCTGCCCAAGCACGCACAGACGCACAGACAGACAGACAGACAGACAGACAGACAGACAGACAGACAACCCCACTCCCCGCGCCGCCGAGGGAGGCCTTAGCCCCTAGAACGGGCCCAGTCCACCCGCAGACCTCCAGCCCCTCCCGCCACCGCCGCCATCTTACTGAGCGGAGCGGGGAGCGGCCCCGCCCCGAGCGGTGGGTGGTGTGGCGTCACATGTAGCCACGCCCACTGCGCATGCGCAAACGCTGCACCACCACCTTCTGACGCTCCCCGGCTGTAGCGGGGTACGGCGGCCGGCGAGGGACAAGCCACCGCCGTTCCGCGTTATGTACGGGGGCCTGGTGGGGGTATGTGTTAAAAAATGTACAGGCTGAACTGGTCTGAAACCAGCATAACAAGCCTGGAAAGCCCTTGAGACTAATGTGTGGAATGACCTCGAAGGTTAAAGTAATCAGAAACAAGACACGGTAGTTAAGAGCAGCAGCTTAAATGCAGTAAAATTCTGTCAACTTTTGTACGTAACACCTCGTTCTGGCCTCTTTGTGTAAACCGGAGACAGATTTGGACAAAAATCAAAACACTGAGGTGTCCCCGACATAACCTGTGGTGATTTAAGTACTAAACCCCACAATTCTAGGAGGAGAATTTAAATGTAAGTGTGGGACCCCACCTTAGTGCAATGGACTAGGTGATAGCCCAGTGAATTAGGCAACTGGTGGAGGGGGTGTAAGGAGATGATGTGATGTAAAGTCATGTAACCATATATCACTTATTTGGACTGTATGTATATAGACTTCTGCTGTTTGAGCTAACGGGGGCTGGATTCGTGATTTATCACCTAGCATTTGTTCCTGCAGAACTGAAATAAAGCAAATATCTCTACTATGTTTTGATTGGCTTTGTACACAGGGTAAAGGACCCTGGTTTGGGGATTACAGAAGTGAAGAAAGGTTTCCCCAATGTCCCCCACAGTGTGTCCCCCCCTGCCCTGCCGCCCCAGTGTGTTCATAGGGCTGTTTCTGTACCCTGCAGCCCTGCATGAGGCTGAGGAAAAGAAGCCAGTGTTATTTAAAGGACAATACCCAGAAGGGGAGATGCTGCCGTAGCAACTGGTGAAATTTCCTGTATAAATATTGATGAGCTGAGAGGTAGAAGGAAATTAGAAGCTGGCCAGCCAAGGTCCCAGCTGCAGCCTCCGAATGCCACCTTCCTGCTGCCGCCCAGAGACTCACAAGGATCTGTCCAGCGGGCTCCTCTTTGTGGGGGAAGATATATAATACAGTCTTGCAACTGCACACAGAGAAAACGTACCATTTAACTCCAGTGGTTTAGATGTCCCTTTGTTTCATGTCTTGGGCAGAGGCTTTTTTAATGAGCTTCATTTCTTTTCGTAAATTTGGGCCTAGTAAATGACAGATCTTTTGCTGCTGTCCTGTCATCAGCAGTATCTTAACGTTTTGGTGGCACTGCTCGGAGCTGGGACAAGTTTAATGCCAGCTGCTCTACCTTATTCAGTGTCACTGTCGCTGGTATAATATGAAGCTGAGAAGTTTGAGGAATTTTTTTTTTCTTTTTCTTTTTTTTTTTACTTGTTCATAAAAGGTACAAATGTAAAAGAAGAACCATAAAACTATTTTGGAAATAAACTGTAAAGTCTATAAGACAAAAACTAAAAATCAGCTAAACCTTAACTCTCCTTTGCTTGCTTTCAAGAAGAGCTTTGAAAAGATTCTGCTTTCAGTTTTGAGCTAGGGAGAAGTCCCATGTATAAATTTTCTCAATTTCTCCCTGTGCACAGACTGACAAAGGAAAATGTGGCCTAGGGACACAGCAAGCTAGCATAATGTTGCACATCACAAGACTCCTTTTCCCACTTAATTCCTTCATGTTGAATAGGAAGAGGTAATCTTCAGACATTAAATTTAGATTAAGTCAGTACTGGTAGTAAAATCAGCTTGATCTCATAATAAATTTGCCTTCACTGAAGTGAAAATCATTAAAAGATAAAACTGTTCTTAAAAGTAAAATAGTAATGGTGTTATAGAATATACTAGTGGGAAACAGCGACCAGATAATGAGACATTTGGTTTCTCAGACTCAAAAGGATTACACAAAATAAAGCAAACCTAATCTTTTAAGAGATCACACTGTAAAACTGGGTCAGAAAACGTTGCCTCCCTTTGTCAGCAGTTATTAAAACTCAGAAAATCTCCCTGATAAAGTATTTAACAGGATTTCATAGGAGAGATAAGGACAGGAGAAGACATTCTGTTAACATTAGGAACACTCATTGATTTACTCTCTCCAAACCACCAAGGGCTGGTCAAGACTTTTTGAAACACTTGATAAATTCACAGAGGCTTCCTAAGTATGTATTTTCCCACATCATTTTTATAGTAGGAGAACAGGATCTGAGTTGGACACAATTGTTCTTCTAAAAAAGCCACCCTTCTGTACTGCTTTTACCAATGTCAAGAGGCAGAGAGATGTTTGTGTCTCCAGGTTGAAGTCTTCTCAGGTATGAAGATGAGCTCAATGAGGTCAGCTGGAACCAACTTGGATTTGTTTCAAAAAGCCATCGTGAAGGAGGATGAAGTGTTCTTTCCAAGGAGATGAGAATGGCAATTCACCTCTAATCGGAGCCCTAATGCCTTGCCTTTGGCTATTATTTTTCTAACTGTAGGATTGGAAGCCTTTCTGCCAAGAGAGGTTGTGCAGTCTCCATCTTTGTAAGTTTTCAAGACCCAACAGGATAAAGCCCTGAGTAGCCTGGCTTGGTCTTATAACTGATGCTGCTTTCAGCAGGAGGTTGGACTACAGACCTCCTTAGGTCCCTTTCTACCTGAGTTATTCTATGATTCTGTTATTTTCATACATTTTTACATCTATCATCTTTGGCTTTCTCCAGATATCAAACTGATAAAGGCTGGGTTTGAAAGTTCATTTTTATAAAGCATGGCCAGAAAAAAAGTTACAAGTTTAACTGCTTTGTATGACTGAGACATGACCCAGCCAGAAAGAGGTAAAAATCTCTGCACGAGATGAAAATATCATGATAGATCTCCAAGGAAAAATGATTCAAAGGGTAAGAAATTACAAGGCTTTTGAAATACTTATCACAGACCTCTATGCGTTTACAAAACAAACCAGAACTGCAAAATAACTACCAAAACACATTTATAGCACTGCAGCCTCCAGTGTCTTGCATAAAAAGGGCGAAGATGACTTTGGGGCCACTGGCTGCAAGGTTATATATCATACAGTCTAAGCTGCTCCTTCATGTCTCCTTCAGACATCTCTCCAAATGTGTCACTTTTTTCCTTCATGAGCCTGAAGATGGCAGCCAGCTGCTCTCTCTGAACCCTGCCAAGAAGAAAAGGAGAAGTAGGAATAGCTGGTCCCCAGAAGGCACTTTGAGCAAGAACACCATGGTCAAATGAAACACAAAGCCAAGCATAGATCATTTTGCCAGCCTTGCTGGCTGCAGGAAATCTGGCCATGTGAGATAAGAAAGAGATAGCCTCTGGTTCTCCTTCCTCCACCTTCCCCTCTATCCAATCATCCTGCACGTCTCTCTGCATTTCTTTAAATATGGAGATAAAAAGGACTGCTTTAACACCAGCTTTGGAGTTCCTTAGGGCTTATCTATGCTCAGAGTTTCAAGGTAACTTGACATGTGAAATTTCCTAAGACTAACGTGTCCCAGTTTAGCAGACTCCGTAATGAAACTACATTAAGCTTCATCAGCACCGTGTCCTTTCACTCTGTAATGTGGATACAGAGTAATTCAGGAGTAGCTATTAAGTTTTAAATGCATACCCTACCTTAAAATTAGAGACCAGACTACCTTCCAGTGTGGACAGGACTTTAATCAGCCACTGTAAGATAAGATCACAGATAGAAATTTGCTTTGATTCAAGAGTTCGTATGCTGGTGTCAAATGGTGAGATGGACTCAGGTAGCCAGATCAACAATGAGGTGAACCCTGTGTGGGCAGAGGCTGACCAGTGGACTACCTAGCTCAGATTTCCACCCCTAGGAAGTCCCATAGTAGATGATTAACTCTTCTCTCCCCATAGCAGAAGATATCCTGACTTTTCCCTAACCTGAAGCAGTTAACCATTGTTGCATGTCCTGCAGCACAAAGATTTGTATCTGTCACAGGCCTTTATAGCAGGGCTTATGTCATTCATACAGCTACTGACCATCACTCAGGGATACAGAAGGGTGGGCAGCACAAGAGTGCCATTTGTTCACACGTAGCTGATGAACTGATGCAGCTGTCCACAAATCCTCTTTTAGGGCAAAACAGACATACGTGCATCTCAGCTCCAGTCAGGGTTGGCTGTGGGCTGGGGCATTCTCATTACTGGAGCCCCCACCTGATTGGGATCAGACCACAGTGTTGCCTGACACTGCTCATACCTGACTCTCCTGTGTGAGATTAAAAGAACTAACAAGGCTTGTGGATGTTTTATGGCTGTAAAAAGGGAGAAGCAGTCTCTACTACTTCAAGGCTCATTTCTCCCCTACATTACTGTGGGGCCAGAATTCAGGGATAGCTCAGCAGCTCAGAGCACAGATCTGATGCAATTGCAGCTCCTCCTGCTCATTTACCATTTTTAGACCTCCCCTGAGCTAGAAAAACAGACTCTGGCTTTTACTTCCACATGGTCACCCTGTCAAGAGTCCTCTGTCCCCATCACAGCCAACTTTCCACATAGGGGTTTAATCCATTTAAATGAGCACCTTTGGTTAACCTGGAGCAATCTTGCTGTTAGTGCTGTGTGGACAAGCTGTTAACTGTTCCAGTGACAGGAGGGGTAGAAACACCTATTGACAGGCAAAATCAGGACACAGTCTTTGCTTGAAAGGACAGTGTCAACACATCAGAAGCAACCACACCATGAATGAGATCAACAGAAGGAGACAGAGGAGCCTTCGCGGGCTCAGCTCCTGCTGAGTGGGGCTCTGCATTTTGCCCTCTCCTGGACTAAGCCCCCACAAAAGCAGGAACAGCAGGCTGTCCTCCCAGCACCAGTGCAGCAAAAAAAGCAGATCCCAGCGAAAGAAAGCTCATTTGCCAATTCTTTTCTATTGCAATTAAAATACAATTGTCCTAAGGCCAAACACATCCTGATAACGACGTGGGATCTTATGGTTATGAAAGCTCTGGCCATAGGCTGTCAAGCGCCTGCATTTGTCTGTCTCTTCTGTAATTTTTTTCTGCTCCTGTGAACAGCATCCAACTGCCCTTTCCAGACGAGAGGAGGGGAAGCGCAGTCGTTAGTGATCAATATTTTATTTTAGATCATCGCTGGGCACCAGAGGGCACATTTCCAGCCTGGTCTGGAGAAATTCAATACACAGCCTGACATGTCTGCAGTGCATGCCAGCTGGGAGTGTTCCACACAGGTCTGCATCCCTCACATGTAATTTCACAGGCATTAACACTGCTGAAACCTCCCAAAAAGGCCCCTTTACCGGTCCCCAAACCTCCAAAATCAAGATCACAGATAATATTCCCTCTATGTTTTTTAAAGCACAACATCAATATGTTTTGGCTCTGCCCTCAATGTTAAATGTCATGACTGTGTATTTGAAAAACAGAAATTAAAAAAAAAACCCAGCTGTTACTGCTGTGACTTCTCTGTGCTACATAATCTACAAAGGTAGAGCAAAACAAAGATAAAGAGAGAAAAGAGCCTGGAAAAGAAGAGTAAGGCATCGAAAACATGGACCTGATTTCAGAAAGGAGCACCTCCTATCAAAGGCGACCTTGACAAACAACTTTGTAGTGCTCCAAGTTGTAGGGTTTTTTTTTTGTAATTTCAGATCAAACCATCTCCATTCACAAGTAAAATAGTTTTCTCTTTCCAGTAAGTGCTGTCCTTAAAACTACTTGGATCGAGGAGGTCAAACAGGATTTTAAGTATTGCTGACAAAATAAATGAATTAAGGATTTTTCAAAGCAGCCTAATTCTTCTTGATAGGCAATTGAGTTTGGATACTTAACTCCCTTAGGCTCGTTTTAGACATTTCAGTTCAAGACTTTTACAATGAATGGGAGAATTGGGGCCATGAGCCATTGGTATGTACATTAGAGGAGATCTCTGTTTCAGGAGCTGCTAGGCACCTGCCTTCTCAGCCCCTGAAATCCCGGGCAGAGCTCTGCAGTGGGAACACTGCTAATTGCTCTGTAGCCAAACAAGACTCAGATCCTGCTGCAACAGTGTTGCTCCAGCAGAAATAAGGGAAAATCCCTCACTTTCACCCCTGGTCTGACTCTACTGTTAAGGAAGGCAGTAGAATCATTTGCGGAGTAAAAGGCATAGGGAGGCAGAATGTACCTCTGACCTAAAATCCAGATTTTCAACTCAAATCTCCTGAGAAAGAAGCTACAAGCTGCTGGAGGCAGGGAGAACAAGCACAAACCAAATAAACTATTCAAAGGTTTATTGGACCAAACAAAGGCAATTTTTACAGATTCAAGCCACTAGAATTACAGTCCTTTGTATAAGAGCCACCATCAGATACAAAACAAACAAACTAAACAAACAAAAGTAAAAAATACCCAGACAGCCATTTGAGTTGAAGAAATAGTTTGACTCGCTGCCACTACCAAAAAATCTGGACTCAACTATAGACTCTGCTCGATGTACATATTGCCATGTAACTTAAACACAACGTATATAAGGCATTCTTTGCATAGTTGGGTGCTCGGGACACAGTCAGCCAGCCAGCCCTGCAGGGAGACAGCGGCTGTACCAGCAGGATGTTGAAGCGGAGGGTCCAGATGTGCCTAAATTCTTATGCAAACCACTGAACACGCTTGCAGTTGTCAGCTGGGAAGGGGCAGCCCAGCCTCTCCTAAAGCTGAAGCCTCCTGCTGTTCTTTAAATGAGCCCTTTTGTTAAGAGTTTGCCAACCCCAGGTGCTGGAAAGGACAACTGTGTACAAGATTTCAAGTATTGTCTGCATAGCCATTACGAAGGAAAAAAATAAAATAAAAAAAAAAAAAAGAAAAAGAAGCAGCTGGTTGGGTTTCTGATATGTTTGCAGCGTTGGCCAAGAGGCAGTTTTCCGGCAGTGAAAGAGAAACTTTGAAGGACACATCCCCTCCCAGCCTGGTGTTTCTATAGCATCACTAGAGGACTGGGGCCCTCTTCTCATTCTCACAAACCAGCTGGGTTTGCTTTGAAGCCTGCTGTGTCTGAAGCAGGTACACGCACCCAGCCAAATCCATCCTCTGTATGTGACAGAGCTGAGGAGCAGCACTGAGCTCTGGCTCCAGTGGACAAGCCACAGGGCTAGCAAGAGAAGAGGGCATTGGAACAGCAAGCAAGCAGAGGAGGAAGGAGAGTGTCTCTTCCAGGACCACTGCTATCTCAGTCTGAGCCAGAGGGAACCTCTAAAGCTATAGCTCCCTCCTTGCGTCTCTCCTCTTGGGAACTGGAGTAAGGAAAAGGGAGGATCCAGATACTAAGAGCAACAAAAGTGTGGTCTCCTAAACCTCCATTACAAGCAGCACAGCTAAACTATCAATCTCTGTCACTTCTCGAGTCCTCTGTCTACCTACAGAAGCAGCTCTCTGCCAAAGTAACTACAGAAGCAAGATTTGAGTCAGTCCAGCCATCCCTCACTTGGACCCCACTTTGTCCCTCCACCCCTCAGAACAAAGCAGCATTGTACAGCATTTGAAATCACAGGCAGTTCCCAACCCCAGCAGTAAAGAAGAGTTTGGCCCCAGGAAGAAACAACTTGATAGTCTGGTATAAGGTCCAGGCTGGTCTGGGAGAAGACCTATGGTTCACCCACCCCAATAAGGGAAGAACACAGATTTCATGGCAGGTCTAATACATGGTCATGAACACAACTAATAGTCTCGCTGCATATTTAGTGTCCAATTTGGGTTCTGTTTGGGAGAGAGGGAGGAAAGTTCATCCCAGACCCCCAAACACCACAACTCAAGTCACTGCTCGGGCCCAGCCCCAGTCCACGGAGCCACGCAACAGGATTTCCTCAAACTTAACACCACAGGAGCTTTTGAAGAACTCAACTTCAGACCAAGAGGGGGATCCCAAGTTTTGAGGGTTTATGGATTTCTCTTATGGGTGTGTTTGATTGGTTTTGGTATTTCTCTCAAGCCTTTAAAGATGCCAAGGGATGCCTTTAGGAGGAGGCTAGGGACAACTTCATATAGTCTTCAGTTCTGCAAAGAGAAACAGGAAGAGAAATCATTTCAGTCATTTCACCCCTCAGGTTGGTTCATTATTATTCACATAAATGAGCAGAGGGGAAACTCAGTGTGTGTGGGGGGCAGTGGGGAGGGGAAGACAAGGCAACTTCCCACCTCAGGGCAGAACAAGGCACTGTTTGCAAACCTCACACCTCCAAGGAGGCACTTTGCTTCATCGGCTGCAGCAGGATAGTCGAAACCCAATCAGAAGTGTAAATCCTCTTGTCTGGCACCAGTCTAAGTTACAACCTGTTTAATTTACTGATGAGAGCTGGAGAAACCCAACTAATTAGAAGCCTTCATTAGATCCAGGGGTTACTGCCTCACTGTCCCAGGCACAGCCTGCCTGGGCTGTTGGCACCCTTGTCCAGCCCAGATTCCTCCTCCCACCTGCAGCCAGATGAGCTGGGAATGAGCACCGGTTTCATAGGGCAGTGTGCCTGAACAAGTCAACCTTTCTCAGTCCTCCTTCAGATGTGTCTGTTCAAGGGAAGGAGGCAAAAAACCCCCAGAGTCTCTGCAGGTCACAAGGCTTCCTTTTGATGGGAAGCTCTCCCAATGTCCCAGGGAAGGAGGACGAGATGATTAGATGTGTTTTATGGGTGGGGACATCCAGGCACTCCCTGAGGTCTTGCAGCATGTTGTTAGCAGAGCCAGGGTTAAAAAAATGTGGTCCCTTGTTTTCAGCTTGAACCTTTCAGACACTCTGTCCTGACTGCCCCAGCATCTCCTATGGCCCCATCATCTGCAATGGGACACAGCTGACAGGAGGCTGGGTGGCCGCCCCTGGACAGAGACCTGCACCGAGATAGAGAGAAGCCACAACACACATTACCTGGGCACTTACACACACAGATGCACCCCAGCCTATGTCCTCCTGCATTCAATAAGGTTCACTGCCCGTAAACACCTAAACCCCATTTGAAAGTTCCTGGCTCCTACCAGCCACAGCACAAAGGCAAGTTACAGCCTCATTTGTTCCTCACTCTTCTGCGAAGGGTTGTCTTCTCCAGCAGCCTTGCAAGAGCAGCCGGCAACACGGATCCCGGATGGGAGACGCAGGGGGAAGCATCACGTGGGACCCAGGTTACTCCAGCAACCCTGCAGAGGCTTCAGTGGCCGGGCCCATTAGGTCAAAGAAAGGAAATTCTCCGGAGTGGATAATCGCTCTGCAGGAATCGCAGCGCTGAGGATCGGATCATCCCACTCAAGTCACGCAAGCATAATCAGATTTCACGCGTGAGGGCACCACAGGCTCTCTGCCACGGAGGCCCAGGAGGAGAGGTCCCCTCCAGCATCCTGCAGTTGGAGCGGGGAGGGCTGGAGGATGTCAGGGAGGGCACATGAGGCTCAGTTGCAGCCTGCAGCCCCTCACAGGGATACTCACCTCCAGGACTGGGCTGGGCCAACAGCTAGAGCAAGGAGATCTTAAACCAAGCGTGAACTTAATGGAGGATGTTGGTCAGAGCCATAAATTCCCCATTTGCACAACAGAGTTACTCCTTTCTGTTCCTGGAGTAAGCTGTGAGGACAATTAGACTAAAGAACATGAGTCAGTCCATCACTGGGGACATGGGGGCCATATAAACCCCCAGGCTGAGAAGCTCTGGCATTGCTGCTGCAGAGCCTGAAAGACTTCATTAGGTTGTGATGGAGGCTGAGAGCTTTGAGTCACTGCATATCCTTGACTCTTCCCTCCTTTCTATTCACCTTGGATGATGAAATCAATCCAATCAGCATGTCTTCCCCCAGCAGCACATCAATCAAACTACCTTAGGGTCTTCTTTTGCTGGAAGCCCATATCCTTTCATCAGGGAGAGATTATCTAGATCTCTCTGCTCTGGCCCAAACTGAGGGCCAAGGCAGTGAATCGTATCATTTGTCAGCTGGACACAGTTCCGTGCAAGGAAGAGCCAGAGAACAAGGAATTCACACAAGAGGAGGTCCTGGATTATCAGGGAGACTCAAGTACTAAAGGTCTCAAAAGACCATGCTTCTCCTGAAACATGAAACCTGGGTGTCCTTCAAAAGCATTCCACGCACTCCAGCTCTGCCACAGCATTGGCACAAGGCTTCTTGCTTTTGAGACCAGACAGCATCCCAGTACTGACAAACGAGGTGTGCTGCTGGCAATCCCATGTGTGTTTATCCCTTGTGTGTGCAAGGTCAGGAAATCTTGAAGTCTGTCCACAGACTAGAGCTTTCCAAAGGAGTTCTGACCCACTCTAAGGAGATCCCCGAGCATCTCGCCATAACCACCTCTGGTAATTGCTTGTGCCTTTTCCAGGAATAGTTTCCACTCAGCTGATTTTCAGAAGTGCAGAGCATTCCCAGCTCCTTCTTCTGTCAGAGGGGAAAGGTGCTCAGCTTGTCAGGACCATCAGTCCTCTGGTCTGAAATCCTGGCAAGGAGGGCAGATAGCAATCTGGCTAAAGACTCTTCTCAATCCAGACAGGCAAGGATTGACCCTTGAGGATCAAGAGCAGTAAAGAAAGGGCCTGGGTGCTAGGCAGACCTGGCAATGGGTGGTCAAGCTCTCCCCAGGCAGTTCCCTCCCATCTCACCGCTGGGGATGGTCCCACCACCACTGCTTCCCCTTTCTTTACTATGAGGACAGGTACCATCTTATTTCTGGTAGTGACCACAACTCAGTCTTGTTCGAGATCAGGGTATTGCAGAAAGACTGAGGAATGACTTACTAAATCTAAGCTTTCCTGGTGGTCCCAAAAGTGTGGGCCAGTTGCTTCAGCCAGTAGGTAAAACACCACAGAGAGAGAGGAGTTCAATGCAGAACAGGGAGAGACAGTGCTTAGAAAAGGTTAGAGCAGAGAAGTAAAGGTACCAAAGGGAGCTTCTACCAACATAAATCCAAAATTACTCCAGTAGGACAGAAAAGTTGAAAGGTGTACTGGACCTGGGGAAATACCCGCTGCTCCTCAGGAACACCAGGAAAGCAGTTGAGGCTGCTGGAGCCGGCACGACCAGGGAGCACAAGTCCCACTGCCTTTAGGACAGGGGCCATGGAGGAGTCAGTGGGATCGGGGACTGTCTCACTCCCCGAGCAGACCTTGCCCACCACTGTTTCAAGCTGGAAGCCTCCCACGTTTCCCGGCCACAGCTGAAAAGGCCAGAACATGGTCGGGAAGGTGGCTCGAGCTCCCGGCCAGCACAGCTGAGAGGCCACGGTCACCTCCTTCGGTTGCGTGCCCGTCCCTTTGCCACGTTCCCGAGGGCCCAGGCAAGGCGGCAGCAGTGGGGAGAGCCACGGCGGGCCGGCCTGTGCGCTCCTCCGTCGCTCCGTGTTGGTGCTCCAGCTCGCTGCCTACCAGTTTGCCCCCAGACCGGTGCAGAGCCCGGATTGCCAGCAGCCCCTCGGCCTCCCCCGGCCGCACCGGAGAGCGGGGCAGAGCGGGGCTCCCAGGGAGCCAGCCGACAGACGAGAGCAAGCTGCCCGTGCTGCACAGCATTAAGCGGAAGCGGATGAAGACAAGTGGTGAGCGTTGGGCGAGGGAGACATGGAGAAGCAGCCACGAGCTTGGACAATTCAGGACCCGAGCCAAAAGAAAAACCGCCCAGGAGCTCAAGCAGAGTTGCTGTCTGGTCTG
This sequence comes from Actenoides hombroni, assembly GCA_024336885.1. Lineage (NCBI taxonomy): Eukaryota > Metazoa > Chordata > Aves > Coraciiformes > Alcedinidae > Actenoides > Actenoides hombroni. Next base: position 7,543,943 of record WUAM01000431.1, read on the forward strand.
AAACCTCAGGGCAGGGCAGGGCAGGGCAGGGGCAGAGACTCGCGTCCCGCAAAGGCTACGGAGGAGCTTGCAAAAAAAGTTTCCTCTCTGGGATGGGAAAAAGAGGAGATGGGGAAGGGTCCTCTTGGCCTCCCCTTCCCCGGGTTTCTGAGGGAGACATCCTGAGTTGCTCAGGTTTTAAAGCTGCGGGGGACTCATGACTCAATCAGATGCTCTATAAATAGGACCAGAGCTCAAGTCCACGGACATCTCATAGGTCAGAGGACATTTTCCCTGGGGATTTGGTGGAGGCAGGGAACAGCGCTGGGCCTCAGGAGACTCCCTCCTCATACAAGTGGAATCTGGCACCTAGGGAGGGAACATCAGAGCACGGGGAGCTCAGCAGGGAACCCTCTAAACACGCAGTGCCCCTTTCTTACAAGGGGCAGGTGAGGCTGCAAGCAGCCTTGCACCATGGCTAGTGCCATCCCCATGGCTGCTGGCCGCAGTGAAGCAGTGGCCAGCCTGCCCTGAAGAGTCCCATGGCCCTAGGCTTTGCAGTCCCTTGCTGCTACTCCTCCTCCCTCAGCCCAAGACGACTATCGTGCTGCAGAAGATGAAAAGCAAACAAATAATAAAATCCCAAAGAAAGCCCAAACTTACCAGCTTCCCTCATCCAAAAGAAGCACCATGCTGGAGAGGACAGGACAGCAAAGCCACTGAGTTGGGGGCGAAGGTTAGCAAAAAAGAAAGGAGGAGAAAGAGGCCCAGATCCCATGCTATACAGAGAGGGGAGCAGGCAAGCGAGCCAGGGCTATGTGATGGCAGGGGGTGGACAGGGACAGATGCCAATGGAGAGCTCTCCTGAAATGCAACCTCCCCCAGCCCAGCTCACCCACTGATTTTTGGAGGGACAGCAGCGGAGATGTTCAAAATAGGTCAAGGTTTGTCAACACAGTCATTAAACCCCTGCAGCTGCTTCCTGCCCATGTGTGCTCCAGAGCTGTCATTATGAGCATTGTCTTGTTCAATACCAAACTTCTGCACAGTTCTCCCTCAAGCCACAGCTGCATCCCCAGTTTGATCTGGGATGTCTGACAGAGCAGGGAAAGGTCTCTCCTCTCTACCATTCCCTAGAGACAGGGTCTGTCCAGGGCATCCTGCCTTGCTGAAACTCCAGGGTCAAGCTCAGTTTTACTCGGTGCCTTGTAACCAAGAGGAGACAGGCTTCCATTGCTAAATTGCCACCAGGAAAAGAACTGAGCATGAGATTTACAACCATCCAGTTCCCCTTGCATGAATCCCAGCTTGAAGTTGAGCCCTAGGCTTAAATCTAGTCTGGATTCAAGCAGTATCTCCTCAACTCACACAGAAGTTTAGGAGGATTGAGAGGCAGGAGAAGAATTTGCTCCTGGAATGGGTCACCTGGCTGCAGAAACTGAACCCATTAGCCAGAAAAACTGGGCAGCCATCCCTACCTTCTCCTCAGCCTTACAGAGACTGGACTGTGGTCTGGGGCATCACCTGCTCCATCCATGAGTGCACCTGCAAACAGTGGAGCGTGTCTGAGCAGTTCATTGCCATTTGCTCGGACCCTGCCTAAGGGGTCTGCAAGGGTGCCCTAGCTGAAGGCCATGGGGCAGCTTCTGGCTCCCTACCCCCACCTCTTCCTAAATCCCAAAAGAGAGGACAGAGAGGAGAGACCTTTCCACAGACCATCACATGGGATCTACTCTTTTTTTCTTGAGCCAACACATCTAGCAAAGAGTGGCAAGGACATAGCACAGACAGCTCAACCCCTTGGCATCACCAAGGCCAGCCAAGACTTGGCTGGGACCTGCTCTGCCTCATGGAAAGAGAGCTGAAAGCAGAGACCCAAGATAGTTGCTTCTCCTGATTGTTTTCTGTTTTACTACAAGTGGAGCCATGTTGCAGATGTCAGTGCTCAGAGTCCTGGTCATAGTCCTTTGTAACTGAAAAAACCCCATACTAAGCTCTTTCAGCCTCAAGAGAGGTTTGAGGAGCAGCTGGCAGAGACCCACTTCAGTCCCTTTATGTGAGCCCAACCCTGAAGGCACACTGGGGAGCCTTTCCTTCCTCTTCGTCCCTCACCTGCACACGGTGCCCAGCCAGGACAGCAGCACCAAACAGTCAGCCCATGTGGGCAGTGTCTCCTGCCTGATCAGGGACAATCTGCACCGCTACAAGTCATGTTTCTCAGCCTAAACTAGTGCTTTACACCAGGGCAGCTACAGTTGGCAATAGATGGCCAAAAGCCTCAGGTGCAGAAGAGGAGGATTTGGGAAATACACTGTGCTGACTTGACTAAGGGCTGTATCCTTCCCCCGCACTCTTCCCCTTCCTGCCCAGACTATTCTTCTCCCTCAGGGGAGCAAACGCTACGTGCTTCTGTTCTAGAAGCACTGGTGACCCACCAGGTGCAATCAAGCACAGCCACCACCCGAGCAGATATATTTGCCAACTCAATTTACTGTGCTTTCCCTCACTGAGCAGGCCCTCTATTTTTTAAGACTGAAGTAACCAGAAGCAGGAAGTTGCATCACTCCGTAAAGGTCACATTCCTTTCCTTTTTAGTCCAGATTTAGCACCAGTCTGAAGCCACAAGTCTCAAGTGAACACTAGGCAAGACAACCACAACTTCTGGAGTGATGCAGACTAGAGCAGAAGTGGGGTTTTGGTTAAATAACCCAATCTACTGCAAGTCCAGCCCCTCCCGTAATCCATCCAGTGGCACCTGCAAAATTAGGGGTCCCTACATTAAGACTTGTGACTACTGATCAACTCAAAAAGTAGCCTCAGGGAGGTCTGGGGGACCCATTTGCATTTCTGGGATGTTTCTTACAAGCTACTTCACACAGGGACCTGTGGCTCCACGGGAAAGCTGGAGGAGTGCCCGGGCTAAAAGCACAGACTGAGCCTGTCTCAGCTGTGGCAAGACACCTTCACACTAACTGCCCAGCTCAGCAGCCCCAAGTTTCCCAATCAGTAAATAGAAGCGGTCGTGGGATGTCCAACTTCAGGCAGCCAAGACCAAAGAGGTGAGCAACCAAACCTGAGAGCCCCTGTTCCCCCCAGAGCGTTCATGGGAAGCAAGATGGAGGCAGAGGAGAGTGGACTAATTAAATCTGTTATGAGGAGGGAAGGGGGAGGAAGGGGGGGAGGGAGG
>WUAM01000431.1:7557332-7581909 GCA_024336885.1 Actenoides hombroni
AAGATCTCATTGCCGCCAGCTTCGGCAAGGGCACGCGGCCGGCAGCAGCTGCCTGGCCCCGAGGTCACGCAGGACCAGGAACGTGCCCTGTGCTCCCTGCCTGCTCCTGCTTGCGGGAAGGATGGAACCAGCCCATGCCACAGCACATCCTGTGCTGTGCTTACATCTGAATCACAGCTCTGGACAGCTTGCCAGGGGCTCTGGAAAGCCCAGCACCTGCCACTGCAGAGTTAAAATCCAGCAAGTCATTCACCTTAAATACCAACGCAGCAATGCGTTGGTCTTGGCTTTTGGCAGCTCCTGGCTTTAGAGCTGCAAGCGTTTGTTGGATCATCAGAAACACGCTTTTGCCCTTTAGTTTCCACAGCCAACAAGCAAGACACACACTCATAAAGCTGACTCCAGCAGTGGAGGCTTTGGACCAAAGCAGGAGTGGGGACAAGACCCCAAAGGACATTTGGGGCACAGGCAGCAACTGACCACAGACAGCCCTGAGTCACCCAGGGGAAGACAGCTCAGACACAGCATTGTACCCCCAAAATCCCTCCTTGTGGCTTTGCCACCACATGAGCCCTCTCCCAGCCCTACAAGAGACGGAGACTGGACTCCCCATCACAGCATCATCTGGTTTTCAGCTTATCTCTGGCCGTTTCCTCCCTGCTTTCTCCATCCCTGGTGCAAACCCCTCCAGAAAGGGCACGAGGAGGCCGTGGGACTGGAGTATCCCTCTCCCTTTCCTTATTTGAAGGGACAGCCCTGGCACCTATGGACAGGATGGGGACAAAAAAGTGCCCCACTCCAGCTCTGGGAAAAGGGAAGATCCCAGGCTGCAAAGCAGGGGGAGAAAATTGTCTTGGATTAAACTCCTGGGCCCTACACGTTGCCATTTATGGCTGCACTTTCTGCTCCAAGCCTGATGCAAGAGGTTGCAAGAAGGAAAGAAGGGAGACGGGACACAGCCAGACAGAAAGAGAAAAGCCAGCAGGAGAAGGGGAAGGAAGAAGCCTTTAAAAAAATTTTAAAAAATGGACAATAAAAAAAAAGGAAAAGAAAAAAAGAAAAATGTTGGGCAGAGTTTAGCAAAGCAAAGCAGCTGCTACATCAGCAGCTCCCTTTCACCCCACTGCTGCGGGTCTCTGTCCTCCCACCAGACAGAGAAGCAGCTGCTAAGGAACAAGAGCAGTTTTCCTGCCCTGGGTGATGGTCCTGCCAGCCCCAGGGTGCCATGGGGGAGCCAGGGAGCAGGGACAGACAAAGCCTGCCCTCACCTCAGAGGCTTACCCTTCACAAGGGTGGGCAAAGAGTCCTCACGGCCTCTGCTCCAACAGCACATGGGCTCTGGGCAGGCTCCTGGGGCTGTACCCAGCCCAGAAGGGACTGGCCAGCAGCTTGAGCTCCTGGACCCACTGTAGAGGACACAATATCAAACCTCAACAGAACCACGACCCACGGCTGTGTCCCAAACCACGTCCCAGTACCAGTGCTGTGCTCCAACTGCGTGACTGGGATGTAGGGGAGGGCACAACACGTGGCACAGGCTGCCTGGCAGGGTGACACACATCACTCCTCGCTTCCCAGTTCGCGGCCACTGCAAGAGATGACCTGTTTCGTTACAGGCACAGGCAGCGCTGGGTGAGAGCTGGGGCACACCCGAGCTGGTACAGAGAACTCCACACCCTGCTGGCAGGGCCCGTGCCAGACAAGGGGCAGCACCCCCCCACATTTGTCCCCATGGTGCTGCGGGACAGCAGAGCTCCTGTCCCAGCCCTGGGGCAGCCCAGAGGCAGCCTGCACAGCCGCCAATTAAAGGCGGGCTAATTAGACATCCTCTCCCCTCCAGCACGGGGCAGGCAGGTAGGAGGTGATAGAGGGAGAGACACTGACTTCTTAAATTTAAAGAAGGTCCCTACTGGGAGCTGGGTGGTTTGTGCTTCTGCTGCCTGGTGTGCCCAGAGGCACCGGGAGCCCCCAGAATGGCACAGATGGAGTGGGAGACACAGAGAAAAGGCACCGGTAGCTTTGTTACCAGGGAAAGGGTGACATCCCCTTCATGCCTTTGCCATCCAGGTGACAGCACCCCGGGCTGCCCCAGTCAGGCAGGGTTTGCAGAAGTCCCTGGCTGGGGTGAGCTGGGCTCTTCAGAGTGCAAGGCCTCTCCCTTGCTGGATCACCTCCAGAGCTATCCCCTCCCTCCCCACTGTCACCCACTTGACCCTGCTCGGTTTGAAGCCACCAGCTGTGGTTAACCCCCGGCAAACCAGCCAGGCTGTCATGCCCAGCAGAGCATCCTGACCAGGATGGCATCCCAGCAGCAGTCCTGGACTACCACTGAAAACTCTGCCCCATCCCTGCCATCTGCCATTTCCAGGACAGAAATTCTCACTGCAGAATTGAAGTTTTCTGACTGCTTTTTCAAGAACCAGACTTGGCAGCTCCAGCAATGCTGCAGTTCCCACCCAAGAGCTTTTCATTAGGGGATTGCTTTGACAGCCCTGCCTCATACATTAACAAGCTGGAGATAGGGATGAGCTCAGACAGTGACATACTAATTAACTTTTTTTTCAGTGATGGGAGCCAGCAGAGGCAAGGGGAACCACTACCAGTAGTTAATGGAAACAGGGACTCCTGGGGTCCTTTCCCTGCTCTGCCACTGCTGCTTTTTATAGTGGTGGGCATGATGCTGCAATCAGGCTGGGGTAGGGAAGCCTTGACCCACACTGACTTTACCAGCTGGTTTCACATTGCAGGAGATGGGAGCAGGAGTGAGGCTGAGCCACGCAGTTGCCCCAGCAGATACTGGTTTGCAGGGAGATGGGAAGGAAGAAGGCAGCAGGGTGTACAGCTCCAGCCAGCCATTAAACACACCGAGGCTGCTCTCCGAGAGCGGGTTCATCCATCAGCATTTTGGTCAAGTGGTTAATGGCTGCAGTGAATCCAAACCAGCCCAGTGCAGTACATGCTGAGCAAACAGGAGTGGAGGTGGGGAACAAAATAAAATAGAAAAAAAATAAGGAAAGCAAGCTCTCCGAGTGCCAAGCACACCTCTCTGCTTGCTGATGTGCTGAGAAGCCCTGAGCCTGCAGCAGTCCCGACTCTGCCAGAAGCCCGCAGTCGGACGGATGGTGTCTGGGAGCCTCCTCTGCTGAGTCACATCAGAGGACTGCAGCCCTTGGCTAAGCCAAGATGGTTTGATAGCGCTCGTTTCCATCACCAGCCGCCTGCAAAGCACGCGCTCCTCTACCCAAGGCCAGTCCCATCCCTGCCTGTAACATCTTTGGCCTGAGCAGTGCTGAAGGAGAAGGACAAGGCAAGTTTGAGGATATCTGGAGGGAGCAAAACCAGGGAACCCAGGGGAAACTCTCTGTGAACGGTCTCCCCAACTCTGCCCCCAGAGAAGCAGCCCGGGTGGTGCTCCCTGCGCACACACATGCAGTGCCCGCTGCAAATGCACATACTCCCTCCACTGTGCCACCCAGCACCGGCAGCCTGCGCCAAGCAGCCCTGGCAGCTGCCAGATCACGCACAGGCCAGCGCTCCCAAACACTTACTCAGCAGCGAGAAGCATCCCTCCCCATCCTGCTGCTCTCCACTGCCACCCAAACTGCAGCCACTGACTGGTCCCTGTCCTTCCCAAAGAGATGCTGCTCAGGTCCAGGGCAACTCATCCTGCCTGCAGCATGGTAACCATTTCCCAAGAGGAAAAACTGCCCAGGACCCAGCACTGGTGTCCCCTTTGCTCTGCTGTAAGAAGGGCTGAGCATAAACCCCATCCCACGGAGCCCAGCCAGGCTTCTGGAGGACACAAGACTCTCTGCGCCTTGAGTAAGGGCTGGCCTCCAGCCACGAAAAGCCCTGTGCCTGAGTGGGGATGAACAAGCTGAGGTGATCTCTGAAGACCACAAGCATTGCAGCAGTGCCTGAAATCAGGTCTGAGGAGCAGCCAGAGGGGAGGAAAAGCATTCCCAAGACTCAAGCTAGTGAGGCAGCAGATGACAGTGGCACTAGGTATGGCCATCTGTCCCGACAGGGTGCTGCTCTTCATCAGACAGTGCCGGGTGCACCCCAGGCCCTGCAGCAGCTCTGGCCAGGTGGGCAGCTTTGCTGCTGAGCTAGCCCAGACAGGACCCAGCTGGCCAACGATGGCCTAGGGGTTCTCCAGTTTGACAGATATCCTGATACTCAAAGGCACCAACAAATCACGTGGCAGAGGGACAGACGTGGCTTCCAGGATGCTGGGCTGAGGGAGCTGCTTGAGCACCATACCCACAGCCAAGGGGTGCTGGGAAGGGGAGAGGGAAAGCTCTGAGGCTTGAAAACAATAAGGGGAGGTGAGGGGGAGCACAGGGATAGCACAGGGAGGCAGACTCATGTCCCAGCCTCAAGAGCGGCTCAGGGCTCACCCCAAGGCCTTGCAGAGCATCATGGTCTAGAGGGGAGTGTGCAATCTCCTGGGACTTGCCCAAGACCATCCAGTGAGTCAGTGGCGATGCTTCCCAAGGCAAGGGCTGGCTGCACACTGCCTGGGAGCCTGGATACAGTCGCTGAGGATTACAAATGCTGCTAATAATAGCCAGCAGGCGCCAGGGCCCCAGGCCTGTGCTCCCCAGCCGAACCACGCTGCTTGCACACGGACGACGCATCGCTCCTGGACTTCCCAGACACCCCATTACTCACTTCCCCCCACTGGGACAAGGGGCTGCCCTGGGAGAAAGCCACCCACAGAGGGAGTTCAGGCACCTTGTGTTGTCACCAAGTCCCACCCGAGCTAGGCAAGAGCAGAGCAAGCTCTTTCTACAGACGCTGGCTTGGTCTTTTATTTTTAAACAAGATCCGGTGCTGGAGGAGGATTTACTGGGCGTTTATAGGCATCGCTGCCCGCACCAGCCCCCCCGGTGAGCCAGGGGTCAGAACTTGGGGTCAGCATCCTGCTGGGGTTGGGAGGGAGGGGGAAGGCATCCCCTTCCCCTGGGGTGGGCAAGGACAGCCGGCAAGGGCACAATTTACTGCCAACCCACAGAGAGAGGATGCAGATGAGAAAAATAAACATATATAAACATACACACACTCCACCATCCCCCATCCCCCCCCCAGCACCTGGATTAGCTCTTGGGAGAAGAAAAAGACTCCCCGGGGGGGCTGTGCAGACAGGAGAAGCTGACACCGACACACGCTTCTCTTCCCTTAAATCTTCGCTGACTATTGTTACGAGCGTATCTTGGGGGGCGGTGTTGGAAAGGAGCCCAAAACACCCCCACGACCACTGCCCCCCTCGGGCACAACGGGCTTGTCCCCCCCCGAGGGCAAACCTGGGTTTTGCCGGGACCTCTCTTTTCTTAGAGGAAAACCCCGGGCGCTGCCATCCGCGAGCACCAGCACCTCCCTCGGGGCAAAGGGACGCTCCGGCGGGGTTTGGGGACACACCAGCTTTACGGACCCCAGCGGTCCCGGGGGACGGGGAGAGGCTTCGCAGGGAGCCGGCCTTACCTTGCTCTCCGCGCCCTCCCGGTGCCCGGGCTCCTGGGGCTCGGCGGGCGGCTGCCGGGGAACGCTCTCGGCGGGAGACTCCCGGGGCTCTGCGGGCAGCTGCCGAGGGATGTTCTCGGGGGCCGGCTGCCGGGGGATGCTCTCGGGGGCCGCGGGACTGGGCTCGGCCGCGGGGCCCGGCTCCGCCGCCGCCTCCCGCTGCTCGCCCGCCGCCTCCTTCCCTTCCTCACCCGCTCCGACCTCCTCCACCGGCACTCGGGTCCCCTCGTCCTCCGACCCCTCGGCCGCGGCCGGTCCCGCTGCTGCCGCCGGCGCCGCTTCGCCCTCCCGGGGCGGCTCGGCCGCTGCCGGCTCCCGGGGCCGCTCCCCCTCGGCTCTCCGCAGCCTCACGAAGACGGAGGCGAGGACAATAGCCAGGACGGTGAAGAGAAGCGGGACGGCCAGGTACAAGTCCACGGCCACGTCCATCCTGCCCTGCTGCCGGAGCCCTCCTCGACCCGACTGCGCGGCCGCGGAAGGTGCGCGACCAGCCCGCTCGGCCTGCGGCGGGGCTGGGCAGGCTCTCAGCCGGCTTTACCCGGCGTCATCTGCCTGGGCCCTGCCCACAGCGCCGGCCCCCCCCCCCCCCCCCGGCCTCCGTACCCACCTCCCTGCAGGGAGCCGGCAGCCAGAGCCATCCCATCTTTCCCGGTCACAGGGGATGTACATCCGCACCCACGGGTGGGATTCGGGCGAGTGGAACCGGGCAAGGAAGGCTCCTGCAAGCATCCCAGCTCTGCTTGATGTGTGTCAGGCTCAGGACAGGAGAATCTTTTATTAGACACTGCTCTATATCTAAAAAGTTGGTCCCAAACTGCTCTGCACATGCACTCGTGTCATTCCTGTTTGGAAAGGTCTCTGTCTCCTGGGATGCTCCCTGGGGGCAGACAGGCACCCCCGGTTTGGTGTGCTCGGTGTGCTGCAGGGAGCCCAGCGCAGGCTGGGGTGTCAGCTGGCCTCCATGTCGTGCTTAACGGGCATTTACACCTTGCTAGCCCTTGGCTGGGTAGCAGAGGAGCTGGCAAGGTAAGGGAGAGGCTGTCTTGACTCTCCTCAGTGAGGAGCATCTGGCAGTACACCCACACCAAGCTTCAGAGAGTTGCTTCACCTTCCCCACGAGCTGTGGGTGATACTGGTGCCATGTTTCTGCCAGAAACTGGTGTCCCACCCATCAGGTAAGTGGATGCACCTGAGAGCAGCTGGGCTGCCAGAGCCACCCCCTGTGCTCCTCACTGCTGGAGCATCTGAAAAACAGGAGGCTCCAAAAATGAGATGTGCCCAAAAGCCTTCACAAGCTGGCAAGGCAACTGTCCAAGTGGTTGTCTGGTCCTTCCAGACTCTGCACCAAGGATTTCCTGCCTCTTGAGACTGCTGGGAGGATTAGACAACCTTTTACAAAGCAGGCTGAAATTAGAAGGCCTAAGCTATTCCTGCCAGGGTAAAACCAGCATGGAGCTTTGGCCCAGCCACACGCAAGAGGAGCAGACATGGGAATCCATGATGAAAGCTTCCTCTGTGAAAAAGGCTTTGGGGATATCTCCAAGAGCAGAGGTTTTTATTGACTAGCTAAAAACAAAACATGAACGAAGTTGGGATTAAATCCCTGGGGTGGGAGGAAGGAAGTGAAGCCGTGATCCTCACTGCAGTTTGTCTTTATTGGTAATCCTATCAGGCAGGCAATCGTTAGCATATGGATAATTGTATTCTTAGCAACAAGCAACCTCAGTACTTATCTTCCCTTCTTCATTTCCTAGGCCCTGATCATCAGAGCTTCTCTAGAGCTCAATCAGAACATCCAGAGATTGGCACTGCTTCAGCATCTTTTTTGATGTGTATTTGGTCCCTTCTTTTCCCTTCCTGTCCAAGCCAACCAACTCTTCAGCTTGGTGAAGCCACCAGCTTCCCAAAGTTTGACTCACTAGATGGAAGTAGTGTAAAAGCACAAGGGATGTGACAGCCAGAACTGCTCTCCCAGGTAGATACAAAAGGGTATTAATAGATCTGGAGTACAGCGGGACTGAAATTCAAGCAGCTTCTGGAAGACCCTTCCAGGGGCAGGAGGAGCAAAGAGCCTCAGCAGAAGGGGTTTTGGCTGAGCCTGTCCCACAGGACATGGTGAGCATTGATTAGAGCCCAGCACAGCCTTGGATACGTGATTACATTGCTTGTGTGTTTGGGGAGGCAGCTTGGGAATCACCAGTTAATCAGGTTTGTTTGTATTTCTTCTGGCCACTGTGGTCTGCTTGTGGGGGAGCCGAACTGGAGCTGCAGCCAGAGATGACCATTCACGGCTTCTGTCCCTGGCAGTGATTCACTATCAGGCCTGTCATGCTTGTAGGAGTTGTGAGAACTGCAGGGCTCAGATACCTCTGAAAAACAACACTCCCGGTCTTGAGAACAACAGCCGGGAGCACCAAGGACACATCTGCAAGAGCTGCTCAAACTAAGCCAACTTCATACAGCAACGAGCTGGTAGAACCAGCAGCAGGGCTCAGGTCCCTGCACCCAGAGCTGGGGTGAGAGCCAAGCTCTCCTGCAGAACATGATCAGATGGGGATGGTCACCCAAGCAGAAACCAGGCCCAGCAGACACCATGTGATTAGCCACTTGTCCCTTCCATGGCTCTCCCGGGGCAATTGGATGAAGTAAACTTGCCTTGATGCACCAAGGGAAGGACAGGGGGGATCTGTACGGTTCTCCCATCAGCTCACTCAAAAAAATTCATTAAATGGTTTGGGTTGGAAGGGACCTTTAAAGCTCATCTAGTCCAAACCCCCTGCACGGAGTAGGGACATCTGCAACTAAAGCAGGTTGCTCAGAGCCCCGTCCAACTTCACCTGGAATGGTTCCAGGGATGGGGCATTGACCACCTCTCTGGGCAACCTGGGCCAGGGTCCCACCACCTTCATTACAAAAAGATTTCTTCCTTCTCTTCAGTCCAAATCTTCCTCTTTTAGTTTAAAACCCTAACCCTGTGTCCTGTCATAACAAGTGCTGGGAAAAAGTCTGTCAGCACCTTTCTGACAGGTCCCTTTACATACTGAAAGGCCACAAGAAGGTCTCCCCAAAGCCTTCTCTTCTCCAGGCTGAACAAACCCACCTCTCTCAGCCTGGCCTCACAGCAGAGGGGTTCCAGCCCTCCCATCATCTTTGTGGCCTCCTCTGCCTGGCTCTAACAGGTCCTTGTCTCTCCTGTGCTGAGGACTCCAGAGATGGGCCCAGCATAGCAGGGCTGGGTCCGTAGAGCAGAGGGGCAGAATCCCCTCCCTCACCCTCCTGCCCACGCTGCTGGGGATGCAGCCCAGGGTGCCATTGGCTTCAGGGCTGCGAGTGCATGTTGCCAGCTCCCACCCAGCTTTTCACCCACCAGCACCCCCAAGTCCTTCTCTGCAGAGCTGCTCTCAATCCTTTCATGCCCCAGCCTCTGTTGATACCGGGTCTTACGCTGCTGTCTCTCAGAACCGCCAAAGCAGACAGGAAACCCCAGTGCCCGTCGGAGCAGGCGGCCCAGGGCAGCTGGTGGTGACTCTCCTGTTCTTGCCTGGCACTGGGCCGGTGCCACAGTTGCCTGGGCTGGACTCCTAGGGGACAGCCCTCAGGAGAGTCTCTCCAGAGCCGAGAGGAGACTGCAACCCAACAGCAACACTAATCCCCGCGGCTGCCGCTGCGCAGCCCCCCGCTCCGGGGTGGGATGGATCCAGCCCCCGGACGGGCCAGGAGGGCTCCCAGGGACAGCCGAGCTGCCGAGGGGCTGCCGCTGGCTCTGCCCGGAGCTGGGGCTCGGGGCGGACAATCCTCGGGGGAGGGCGGGCGGGGCGGCATCCCCGTGTCCCGGGCCGGGGGCTGGAGGCTCGGGGCCGCCTGCCTGGCCCGGGGCGGCTGCCGGAGCGCGGCTGCCCTCTCCCGGGAGGCGAGCAGCTCTGCAGGGCTGGCACACAGACCCGGCCCCGCGCAAAACCTGCGTGGATGGGGACTCCAGGCTGCAGCGTGGGGCGGGGAGCAAAGGGCTGGGTGCCGGCTGGGGAGCCTCACCGGCAAAGGGGGGCTCAGGAGACCTGCGGGGACAACTGCTCCGGGAAACGTCCTCGCCACGGAAACTGCTGCGTGCTACACGAGGGACTCCCCTCTGCTGGCTCCCTACAGCAGCAGTCAGCACTGCTCCCAGTCTCCCAGTCTAACGTCCTGAGCAGCCAGGAAAACTTTCTGTAGCTACTAAAAAGGCCTGACTTGCCCTGTGGCGTGTTCTTACTGCCTCCTGCAGCATGCAAACCGAGCAGGGAGTAGTTGCTCCAAGCTCCTCTGCTCACACAGATGCACCCTCCCACCCAAAGCACGAAAGGCAGCTGGAGCAAGATGGGTTTCAACACCCCTTGCTCCATCACAGCTGGAACCCCAGCACAGGGCTACAGGATCCTGCACAGCATAGTGAGCAGGTACAAGCTGGTTTCTAGCAGGGAAAGCAGCAGCTGCTGGTTTGCACAGACCTTAGTGAATGCAGGCAGCAGCTGCTCCAGATGATTCTGTGTTCCGGGTCCTCTGAAAGTAAAGTTTGAGCACAGCCTGGACTTTTAACTGGCCCAAATGCAGACTCTCTTCGCAAGCCCAGTCACGCTCCTAGCCACTCATACCACCTTTTACTTGCCAAGAACAGCAACACCCTCCCTGTGTTGATGCCAGAAATGAGAAGCTCTCCCAGTAAACGCCACTGTCTTTGTCCCATTCTTCAGCTGACCCAGGCTTGGAGGTCACTAACCTGTCCAGCTGTGCCTTTGCTGTTCACAGCCAGGCCTGTGCTAGCTCTGACACTGCAGGGGTGCTCAGAGAGCTGGTTCAATCCCCAAGTGGCAGAAAACTAAAAACCACAAGCAGAGTTTGGCTCACAAGAGATCGGAGCCAGCAGAAGGTGGGGATGGCTGAACCTCCCTCCCACTGACAGGGACGATCCTACCAAAAAGCCCTCCAAAGAGGTTTCCAACTTTCTCCCTAGGCTCCCACTACTAACCCCTCTGCTAGCTGTGCCTCCGGTCTCACCCAGTACAGCTCCTCTTCCATCATGTTAAAACTAATTTTCCAGTCTAATCCCCCAGCTAGAGCAGTTATTGATGGTCTTCAAAGTTTTGAACCAGCTGTACAATTGGCCTTGCCCTCAAAGGTGAGTTGATACAAGCCACAAGCTCACAGATACTGGCAGCCCATCCAGTCCTGACCACCGCAGAGCAGCTGAGAACAGACACAGCCTTAGGTCTAACCAAGGCAGCGCCGCATCAGAGGAGAGGTTATGAAATTCTGGTGTGTCCTCCCTGCTAGCACAGCTAGGACAGAGCTGTACCATCTGCTGCTCCTCCGCTGCCCTGCTCCTCCTCCTCTTCCTCATCTCGTGGCCACACAGATGCCGGCTGTGGTGGCTGCTCCCCAGTTTCAGGTCCTTCTGTTGAAGGAGAGGACACACAAGTTACAGGCATCACATACAGGTGGGAGCTGCCAGCAGCTCTCAAAACAGAAGGGACATGGAATGATTTCCTTTTGAAGACATTTCCAATCAGCTCTACCTACCTCAAATGTACAGTCCTCCAGAAACAAAGGAGGTGCAGCCCCACAGAGGAGCCTTGCAAAAAAGATGAGATGCTGCAAGCACCTAAGCTCAGTCCCAAGCCAGTTTTAAACCGTGTAGCTACTCAGTGCCACACCTACCAATCAAGTAGGAGTGCAGCCCAGCTCTCTTTGTGACTTGCTTTCTAACTGCTGCTGAAGAAATACCAGTGCTTATTTGCTTTTGCATCAACCTGGAGGAAAGGAGCCAGAACATCAGCAAAGGTGCAGCACTGACAATCCAGCCCCCGTGTTCCCACTCAGGTAATCCTGTCCTGTGGGGTCCCCAGCAGCGGTTAGAAAATAAAAATCACTTTGTGTGCTCCTTGTGGAAATGGGGCATTAGGTTGGAACTGTCACAAAGAGGAAGACAGGTAAATAAATCAGAGGAATAAAAATAAATCAAGTCCGGATTGCAAGGCACAATGGAACTGCTGAAGGAGGAACCAGCAGCACCTGCAAAAGGGATTCTCTTGAAGCTGGGCACACACAAAATCACCTCTCTTGGGAACAGAAAGGAGAAGAGATAGGTTATAAAAGCATTCCTACAATGGCTCCACACAGCTTTCAGCCACCACAATTCCTACTGTTTCCTGGAATTGGGTCTTGTTACACACCAAGCAGCAGCACGCCTGCAGCACCCACATGGAGAGCAGGGGCTTGTTTGCCAATTGTGGCTGCCTGGCTGCATCTTGCAGAGACGTGTGTAGGGCTCAGAAAGAGATTGTCTGAGGAGCAATTGGAAAGGAGAAAAAAAATTTGGCTTTATAGGTGACACTGAACAAGCAGAGTGTTTCCATCAGTGTTTGGGAAGGACAGAGGTTTACGCAGAAACAAGCAAACTTGCTGCCTACTGCCACAAGCCTATTTACTCTTTGAGGTGTCTCATTCTACAATATACTGCTACAAATATTTCAAAAGCCTGCAGGCTGCTGTCCCACACTGTTTCAGCTTATTTACCTACAGTCACCAGTTTCAACAAAGCTCACTAACACCAGACAAGTTTTTCCCCTTTCCCAATCCTTGTTCCACTACACAGCCAAACTGGTGAAGAGGCAGCTTCAGCCACACAGGAGCACGTGCCCTCAGACACTGCTCTCTCCCCAGGCATGGGGAGCACAGTCAGCCAGCTCTCTCTAGGGGTCCAGCCCTTGCACAGCAGCTCTCTGCACTGCACAGCTTACCTAGAAGTGTAGCAGCAGCACGTGACACCTGGAAGAGGAAACCCCCTCCCAACAGTATGAGGTGGCAAGAGAAATACAACACAAGGCTTCTTGTAATAGACACAGGAAGGGACAAAAGCAGGCGCTGAAGTCTGGTAACAAAGCTACTGACACAAACCTTGTCCCACAGCCACCGCAGTCCCAGCAGGTTCCAAACCACACCCTGCCATACTGATGTACTAGTCACGTGTGAGAAAGAGCTATGGAGTTCCCCAAGCACCCCCAGAGCCATCACCCGAACACCATTCCACATCCTGCTGCGCTCTGGGAAACTGAGGTGTACACCTGTAGGGCTCTTTTTTCAGACCATGTTATGAAAAAAGCGACTAGCCAACAGGATAATGCAAAATAATTGATTTTATTTAAAATAAAAAGCAAAAACACAATCATCCAAACAAGACAAGAGTATCCCAGCTCTGCTGGATGGGGTGATAAAGCAGCTAACAGCAGTGGCAGGGCCTGGAGCTGACAGTGTGACTGTCAAACGGGTCAGTTAAGCTCTTTCCTTCCTCCCTTTGCAAGGGGGGTGCCAAAACCCTCCCGTTACAATCAGCCCACTCAGGCATTTCAGATTGGATTCAGCCAATGGTCGCTTCCTGCCCAATGGCTGGGGATTCAGGGAGGAAAAGGGGCTCGGTTACTTAATGAAAGAGGTCGCTGTCTTTCTTCTAAGCATTTGGAAAGGCTTAATGTAACTGAGAAGACAAACTGGAGGCAGCGTTCCCGAGCTGGGATGGGAAGGAAGGGATGTGTCAGCGTTGCCCCAGAGTCACCTGCTCCCCCAGCACTTGTGCAGAGAACAGGTGCCCAGAACAGGCACCCGTTGCTCACATCCACGGTCCTGACCGGGTATTTACGCCTTGACTCCTGAACCGTCGTATCGGACAAGCCTGGATCGGTTGTACCACACACAACAGCGTGGCCAGAGCTCCCAAATCTCTTCACCTTCCACCAGAGCAGGCAGGATAATGACACCGATATGCAGACTACAGTCAGGAAGCTGCAGCCCAAATGCAGCAGGCAGCTCTCCGAGTCCATCCCCGGGGAACGGGGCAGCCCACAGAGCATCCCCACGGCAGGGCTGTGGTAGAGCAGCGACTGGGAAACGAGGGGCCGCTGGCTCGGGGTGCTGGAGCACAGCCTGCTACATCCAGGGGCTCTACAGTACACAAAAGCATTGGGGGTGGAACAAGAGACATGGATGCCCCGAGAAGCACAAGCCTGGAGAAGTGAGAGCACAAAACCCACTCTCCCCAGTCAGCCTCCCACAAGCTTGGAGCTAGGGATGAGGGGAGCACAGTTTTTAACTTCATTCCTCATTTACCCAGCCTAGAATGAGGGCCTGGGAAGCATCAGCTCCCCCACTTCCTGTAAGGCCAGTGAAGCTGACTCCCTGATGAGAGATAATTTAATCTAGTCCTATTTTTAAAAACTCCCAATCTAGCAGGTCCTCCCATTTAGAGCAGGCCACTAAATGCCAACGGTTAAACTCTGGTGAAAACAAAAAGCCTTGTTTTGCTACAGTTTCTGTACCACACAGCAATTCTGGAAGGGCCACCACAGAACACCACATGGCCAGGAGTGCTGAACAACATCCCCAATGTTTGCTGCTACAGAAAGCTAACGCCAGGTTAGGAAGTCTCGAGTTGCTTAGGATGTCTGGAACACATTTTGTGGGAGGACAACTTCAAAACATCTTACACAGTAATTACATTTCGGCCTCACAACACCCCTGTGAGGTAGGTATTTTCCTCATCCACTACAACAAAGACAGAAACTCACCAGTTTGGCTGAGGCAAGAGCCTGCAAGAGGAAGAACCAGAGATCCCAGGAGTCCCGATTCCCAGGCAGCCTGAACAGCCATTACCTCTGTTTCCCATCAGAAGGTGCCTAGTGGAGAAGCCAGCACCTTGCTGCTGGTTTCACATCACCTGCAGTCCCTTCCAAACGCACCACTTTTCTGCCAGGGACTCAAACCAACACAGGTTTCCAGCTGAAATGCGTTTTATGTCACACCACAGAAGAGTTCATAGGCACGGAGGAATATCCTGCACTTTGAATCTTCCTGCTGTGCTTCCTGGTGACAGAGGGTCAGCTTTCCCAGCACAGTGACCAGGCTCTTGTGCATGTGCTTTTAAGACTGCAGAATTGAACCCTGCGTGCCAAATGCTACAGCATAAGCCGTCCCACTGACACACCAACTGTCAAGACACCAAAGAGGCCAGGGGACAGTCCTCCAAGGGCTTCCCTCACCGAGGCTGAGCTGAGACTTCTTCAACTCTCCAGATGCCACATTCTGCTGGAAGGCAGCAGCTGCAGCCTGGCCTGTGTGAGGGGACACAGATTGTGCAGACTCCCAGGCTGGCCAAACAGGCAGGAAAAAGGCAACCTTGGCCAGAAATGCCAGGAGTTAGAGAAGGTTTTTTTGTGGAAGAATATGCAGCAGTCTACAGAGCAAGCATGATGCCCAGCGATCACAGGAAACACAGGAGGCTGGACAGCTAAAGACTGTACCAAAACCCATTCTTTCTCTGTTTTTCCACCACCATGCTGCTCCTACACAAAGTGACTGGCACAGAAGATTCAGAAACACACATCCTGACAAATGTATCAAGGATTCCCTTGTACAACAGAATATGGCCTGGTCTTCAAGGAGGGAGCAAGTGTTCAAATAGGAAGAGACAAGGTTAAAAAACAGATCAGAAAACCCAGACAGGCAATGTTCTGGGCTCCATCAAACCCAACATGGATAAGAAAGTCACAGTTAAGGCTGCCAATCTGCTTTTTAACTCTGCTGCCAGCGCCTGGGCATTATTACATGTCTACTACATGGTCACCACTTCTTTTTTGGGAGAGGAAACTCAAAAGCAGAATGGCTGAGATCAGATCTAATATCCACTTCCCGGGTTTCAGGAGAGCACCCAAGGAAGCTCCTCAAACCAGCTTGCTTCTATCTGTGCTGTTGAGGTGGAAAAGAAGGATCATTTCCTTGCAGCACACCTCCAGGCAGCCAGACCTCTGCACTCATGCTACCAGCACAAGCCCCTGCTAAAAAAAAAACCCAGCAGCTCCAGCAGATCCCTTGGGGATGAGAGCTTTACCCACCATAATACAAACCCACCTACACAGACTCAAGCAACACATTGCATTTTTTAAAAAGCATAAAACAATACAGTCCCCCTTCCAGTCCTTCAAAACTGGCACTGCAAATTCCAGAAACGTCAGAACCCATAACCTCAAAGAAAAGCCATTTAGGTCTGTGAACTGCACTGGCCTGCACAAGCCCATGGCCTGTAACTGCTTGGTATGTCAAGCCCAAACTGCTGTTACCATGTGGGAGTTGGACTTTGTCAGTCGTTGCCTAGTGCTGAACAACAAGCCTGCACCTAAAGGACTGGAATTCTGGCAAATGCTGACTTTTTCCCCCACAGTTTTTGCTGTGCAAGAACCTCCAGGATTCTCCTGCTCCAATCAAGCTTCCTATCGCAAGGTGCTAGTGCCTCTTTGTTACCAGTCATCAAAACAGACACAGAGCCAAAGTGAACGGGCTGCTGCTGGTTAAGGTGTTGCACCTGTATGCATGTAGATTAAGCCCACAAAAGATGCTTCAGGTCGGTGGTCACCTCCGCTGAAGATGCTTCAGTGTTTGGAGCATTCACACCACCTCCCTGTCCCCAAATTCTGGCGAGAGATCCGACGGACGTTCAGATGAGGCCAAAAGGGCTGGTGTTCCTTTCCTCAAGTGTACAGGACAACATGTAAACATATGACAGTGTCAAAGCAAGGCAGGTTTTAACATTTACCTGCTGGTTTAAAAAAAAAAAAAAAAGAAGAAAAAAAAAAAGAGTTCTGTAAAAACTGACCGTCGTCTTCCTTGCCAGTTACGTGAACCATTAAATACTTGTCGTGTCCTTACCCAAAGCTGGGTTATTAGTGCACTCACTCGGGGCGCAGAGGGGACAAAGCATTGCACAGTAACGTAGAGTCGGGGCGTTCCCCTGGGGGTTACCAAGGAGCCAACCTTTGACAGCACATAAATGAAGACGGGCGTCTCGATTGAGGAAGAGCGACAAAAACTTAAGGGACTGTGAGAAACAGAAGCAGAAGGGGGTAGAACAGAGCTGGCCGGCTGCTAACGGAGCTTCGATCGGCAGCTGCCTCTAGGTGGGCGTTGGTATCACTCAGGGGTAGCTGCGGCCTCCACAAGACTCCCTAATCCTGTCAAAAGAAGTACAACTGCCTGTCAGACAACTAGAAGGTTTCCCCTCGTAGCGGGGTAAGAGATGGCAGCATGCAGGTTAATTGTATGCACATTCTTCCTACAGAACTGTACAAGCTGCATTAAGGTTTCAGGTTTGGGACTGTTTCTATCTGCTCAGCCGTCACCCACCCGCCCACACCAACAGAAACGAGCAGCATACAGGAGGAGCAACAGGGAAACCTGGAAAACAATGTGATTGGTTTCAATAGTTAAGGTATCCATTTGAAAATCTGAAGTGCAAACAACTTAAAAATGCATGGGATTTTCAGAAGAACAGATCTGCACTTGCACTCTGCATCTTTAGTTTGCTTTTTTAATAAAAAAAACAGGGCCTGCATTAAGGTTTGTTACTTCCTGCTGCTCGTTCCCTGCCTGAAGTCACACTGGCTGCTGAAATGGGACTTGACAACTTCATAACAAACAAATTTTAAAACCTCCAGGGCAAATTAAGCAGTCAGGACAGTTCCCTCTAACTGTTTTAATGCTGCTCTGTACTTATAATTCAATTGTATGCAGTTACGAGCAGCTCCTGAAACCCAGAAAGTAATACAGCACAGCAAGATAAACAGCAACAGGCACAGCAGCAAACAGGCCTCTAGGCAGCACCCTATACTGGGAAGTCAGGCATGATACTGGGAACCTGGAGGTCCTCAGGTAAATGACTATCACACATCTTTAGCAAGCCACATGGTACGTCATCACAGCACTGGTATCTGTGCCAAATCTGGAGCACCCAACAGCTCAGTAACTAGAGAGCACCTAATGCAGGCAGCTGATACAGCAGCAGTTGACCAAACTGCAAAGAGCCTGCTTAAGAATTTTGGCAAGTCTCTGCTCTATTAGAAAAATGCTTCATTTAACAAAGCATTTTTAAGTTCCTCCCTGCAGCATAATCCCAGGTTCCGAGGGTTTCACTGGTTTTGACCTGGCAAGTCCAGAGAATTTCCTTCCTTAGCAACTTTATCTTAAATGGTATCTATTCTTGATTCTGCAGTATTAATGTTCTCTCTTCAGATTCACTAGAAACTTGCCTTCTTTTTTTTTTCTTTTTTCTTTTTACACTAGACACCTGGGGTTTGGGATAAACTTTGCCTTGAACAGATAAAACAGTGGGCCATACTGAAGTAATTCAGCAACAATGAGAGAAACTGTACAGCTACTCGAAGGTTTTCCTATTTGGATAGGGCATCAAAACCTGAGCCTTCTGTAACTTTTTGCTATTCAGTTGTGCTCTCTGAAGAGCACAGTTAAAATATCCCACATCTCCTATTAAACACAAAGATAATATTTTCTCTATTAAAAGAGACAAGGAGGAAAAGTAATAAAACTGTTTATTAAATAAAGTTTAAAAATTCTCATTTGAAAAAAAAATTATCAAGAATCTTAGTGTTCTGTTTGGAGCAATTAAAATAAGTCATGGAGGGAAGATATCACCACTGGCCAACTGCTTTATGTTCTGTAAGGAACCCCTCACTTTCCATCCCTCTGTCCTGAAGAATCACCCTATCTGGAGTCTGCCAGCTCTGCCTTGTAATGTCTTTTGCTTGCTTAAAAACAACAGTTGCCATCAGGTCACCTGGAGGAGCTGCGCTCTTTGCTCACGCAGTCATCCTGGGAAGTTGTGTCACCATTGCCCATCATGCTGCACGTTCTCCTCTTTTTCCTCCGATGCATCATCCCCTCTGTCTCGGAGCCAGAGTCACACTGAAGTGTCAAGAGATGAAACCAGAATTCAGAGAAACCAAGTAAACTGTTTGTGTGGTGGGATTCACTGTAAGAGCTACCTCAGCAAGCCCGAGGAATCAATGTTCACAGAACGTGCTACTGTAGATCAGACACAGGAAATATATTGTAAATTAAGCATTTTAGAAAATCAGCAATGGGAATGTTCCTTGATTTCATCACTCACTAAGCTGGCTGGGGGCAAGACAATGGATGTGTTCCCAGAAGGACCTGGATTTCTGAGAGCAAACTCAGTGCCTTCTGGAGGACTTGGGCGTCTAGAAAAGTCCCCTGTCATAACTGACAGTCTGTGTTTTGGATCTTGTTCCCCCTCCCCAATTTAAAAACGTTCCTTTTGCAGCCATTTTACACAAGGCTAAATAAGGGTCAGATTTATATGAAATAAAAGCATAGTTCAAACAAACCAAATTCATTTAACAATACAAAGAGAGGCTTCAGCAAACAACTTGCTAAGACCACAGGCTCCTCCACCACATAGATTTGTTTAGTTGCTTTCAATTAATTTCATAGAACCACAGAATCACTTCAGTTGGGGGAGACCTCAAAGATCATTGAGTCCAACAATTAACTCAGCACTGCCAAGTGCCACTGTACCTAATCCACGTGATTAGGTACAGAAAACTCAATATAATCATGGGACATGGATCACCCATGGTAGCAAAAAGCATTACCTCTGAATCAGAGTCTGAGGAGCTGGAGCTTGAGGAACTGGAAGAATCACTAGAGCTATCAGAAGCAATACCAGTAGACTCTTGCAGGTCAACTGAATCAGCCAAGGCTGCCAAGTCAGGATGCTCCTGCTTTAGGATCCTAAATGCAGTTGAAATCTTGGGGTTAGCCTTTGAACAGTGACACTGCATGTAAACCAAGAGGGTATTTTGGGGGTTGTTTTGAATAGAGAATATGAAAAGAAAGCTACTGAAGCTCTTACCTGTACCATTTCCGAGACAGTTTGGGTCTCCCTCTCACTGTCTTGTGCCACACCACAGGGAAGTTGGTACAGCTGGCAAAGTTTTGCGTGATGGCAATGGTTGTGTCAAGATTGAGAACTACGTGCCACCAGCCACCTACAATGACAACACCAACGACCAACGTTACAGAAAGCAAGTTCAAGAACAGCAGTGAACACTCCTCCCGGGTGGAAATCAGACCGTATCTCCCAAACCCAGGGGAATTTGCCACGACAACATCTCTCCTCAGTCTTACTTCAGCATCTGCTCCAATGCTTTACTGATTCCTCTTACAGAAGGCTGCTGAACACTCCAACAGTACTGAAGATCTGACCTGACAGCAACACACTGGTTACTGACAGCTTATTTAACAGCAAGAGCTGTTGCAACCCCAAGAGCACAGAGGCACCTTCTGTTAAGCGGGAGAGCACTTTCCATACTGATTTAGTAAGGTTCTTATGACTACAGACCAACCTTTCATTTAAAAATAGACACAAAACTGTTTCCCCACACAGGATAAAAATAGACAGCGGTGTTCTTACAACCCACTGATAACCTCATAAAAAGACTAAGGAAACAGTTTAATAGAACCCGACAGCTACAAAATCTTAACAGAAGGTACACTGAGGAGTCACTAAGAAGTGCCAAGACAATCACAAGGCACTCTTTCAGCTGCATGCTAGAGACAAGCAGCGTGGAGAGAAGCTATGGCCACACTGCACAAAAATGACACAAGATGTAGAGATTAGCATTTGGCCCTGAACTCACCTGCTTTGTCCCCTATAGCCACCTCACCTCTCAGTTATAATGGGCACACAGTGTGCAGCCACTTAGAAGGAATGACATCTTTATCAGATTTTTCTGCAGCTTTTGATTTCAACTGCAAGATGAAACATAACCACAGAGAGGTGGGTGGAAGGTGTCAGTGCCTTTAACTAGTTCTTTTCCTGCAGCTAAGAAAAATCCATGTGCAGACTACCCAGTCTCTAAAAGTCAGTCATGAATTTCCTACAGTGTACATAAACCTTTTTGTCCAAGAGTTACTGGTACTCAAACCCTTCTAATATTTTCTATATTTATACTTTCTAATATTTTATTTCTTTATGGTTTCCTATTCCTGCAGAGTAGTTCATGATCCTGTTCCTCTCATACTGTAACTCAGGTCCTGTTTGGTTTCTCACCTATAATACATGCAATCCTATGCTATAGGCCACATACATTTCTGGACATTCAGAAAATAACTGAATAGTCTTAAAACACACTTCATAATAGCTACCCCTTTTCAAACAGCCCAGAATAGTTTCTTTTGTAAGAGACTGGACATATAAGAAAGTCAAAATGTTCTCTCCATCCATACTACACACAAATATTAAAATGATGTTTTTCTTTTCCAGAGTTCCTTGCTAGAGAGGTTCTTGTGTACCTGGCACAAAGACCGTCTCGCCGGGTTTCTGTAAGATCTCCAGGGGTTTGAATTCTGGAGGCCAGGTGGGGAGCTGTGTCCTGGGATAGATGACGTTGAACCAAGTGATTGCCTCATCCTGCTGGTTGCCTCCCTCTTCTCGTGTCACTTTGATCAGCTCTCTGGGAGTGCTGGTAGGGAACAGGCACCAACGCTTATGTCCCTGGACTAAGGCATTCCACGCGCTAGTTCCCAAAGGGTCGATGTGAATTCCTGTTCCAGAACGAGGTGGGCCCATCACAAACCACCTGTGTGGTGGAGATAAAAAAAAACCACAACCAAATCAGTTAGAAGAGCTACCTTCTCTTTTCTTCCAATTAGATGGACAATGACAACTGTTAATTTCACATGTTAGAAACCAAGGTAGTTACAGTGCCTTCATTTACCTTCTGGAGACTGTTAGGCTCATGCTACAGCAAAAAGATACAACATGAGTTTGACCTAAAAATCCAACGTGAACTGGGAGAGGAATGACTCTGGGACAAGAAAGTGAAGATAGCTTTTGACAGTTGGTTTTGAACTGCTCTTCAATAAAACATATAGTGATTTCAAGGTTTATTAATGTGATTAAATTGCATCAGCCTGCACAAGGATTCTTACTATGCAGGAAGATTCTCCTAATCCTCTGCTCTTCTGAAATTCACTACGCAAACAGATCCAGAACTGCAGAACAATGAGGAACAAACAAAAGGCAACACAAATAAGGAACAGAACAAAGTTACGCAAGCCTGGCCTCCTTCTCTGCCTTGTGTCCATTTACAACAGGCTTTTCATTCTAACATTTAACTAGATGGAGTTTATTCTCCAGTGACCATTCAGGATTTGGTGTGCATGTTCTCATTCCCCATTTGCCAGGTTTATTTCTCCCAATGGAGAACTTTGACTACTATACATGTTTAACAGCAGCAGCACATTCAATTGCTCATTTCCCCTGTAACAGAGCAGTAAGATCTACCGTACCAGATAAAGTCACCTCAGTGAGGTGACCTTCTGTCAGGCATCAAGAGGAAAAAAAGGGTAACAATTGTTTCACAGGCAGCAGCGTGGGTAGAAACTACAGCACGAGCACAACCCCTCCATCACAGGGCTGACAGACAGGCAATACCCAGCAAGAGGAGTTTAAAGGTTCAGAAACCACCAAAAGTGACCAAACTATCTCCCCTTTCCCGGGCAGGTGTAAATAAAGGTGGTTTTCAAGTATCACTTGCTAGCACCAACTGTAGGACTGTAGATTTGGTTATCAAGCTGCACTCTTCCTACTTCACAAAGGCACCATAAAAATGTAAATAAGCAGCTGTTCGTCACTTCTATTGTCGATTCACTCTTCAGACTTATATTAGTCTTGGGAAGCTAATTAAACCACAAGCAGAACAGTCAAAGCTTTTACCAAGTCAGACGAAATTAGACACATAAAGGTCTGTCTGGGATGCAAACACACCATTCAATGCCATTTTTCTGACTATAACCTGAATCTACACATGCAGAAGATTTAAACCCCCTCATTTAGCGACGCTATCATTTACCAGCATCTTCCCCCAGGGGGTTAATTTACAATTAACATAACCCAGTTGGCCACAAGACATCTAATTTACTATTAAAAACTTCACAACCTGCAACTTCAATTTAAAAGCAACCCCTCAAACTAAAATAGATGTTTCAGTGAATGGCTTCCAAAATTACTGACTTTATTTTAAAGAGGAGCAGCTCCAATAAAGATGCTCTAAACACCACGAGCTCTCACTTTAAGTTCCATACACTATCAGACACCTCTCGATCTAGAGGTCAGCCTGTACAGTTTGTATCCTGATCATATGAGTAGAAAAAAAATCCACTTCCTGATGGATTTTTAATTATGCCCTTAAACCACTGGAATCTCTTCACCCGTTTCTGTGCCGAGATGAAACCCTTCACTCCGGGAGGCATCAGCACGCTCTCTTGTATCCTTCATCTCTGAAAAAAATCTAACAGCCTCAAATCAGCCCACATTTCCCAGAACAAAGTACAAGAACTGTGACTACCAAGACCACAAGCTAGGAGCTCAGCGTGTGCCTGTGGGTGGGGAAGAGACAGCAGCGTGAGCGAGTCACAACCAGATCAGCCAGTTTACCTCTAACCCGGACAAAGGGTTCCCAGCTCTGCAAGGGTATCCAGTTTCTACCAGAGACTTCACCTGGCGTGCTTCTGCGTTTGATCACAGCCCTGTATGCTCTTCTTAGAGGACAATTACAAAACGGGTCTGTCTCAACACTAAAAACACCTCCTTAGTGATATTAAGTAGAACTAATTGCATGCTTCACTCCTGCAAAAGCACAACCAGACTACAGACACATAAGAGGCTGCACAAAGAGAAGTGTACTGTTATTCATGACTTGCTGCATTTTAAAAACCCCAAACAATTAAAAACCCCATGTTACTGCCTCATGTCACTCAAAGGGCAAAGCATTCTCTGACAATTATAACATCGCTGTAAAGACTTGAATTGCTTGGGAGGGTTCAGCTTATGCTCACGCTGCTATGAAGTGTTATATTCATGTAGATAAGATACAAAACTGATTTACAAGAGCCCAAGTACAAGGTTGTTGCATTTGATCTCAAGAATGAAGAGTCATTTCAATCTTTTTCCAATCAGATGCAAAAAAAATTGAAATGGCTACATGGATGTGAAATCCCATCCCATCCATGTTCTTAGGGGAGCCAAGAACTAGTCTCTACAATTCATACTAATCTACCTTAAGATCTTTACCTTAAAAGGACTGACCCATAATTAAACAAAATTCCACGCTGTACATAAGCTGCTCGTGCAAAACCCAGGAGTTAGGCTTGAGGTACTTAAAATTTGACAGTGAGAAGGCACATGGAGCAAGAAATTAATTTTCATCATTTTCAGTAACTATGCAAAAAAAATTAGTACTTTTTTTTTAATCTAAAAAAAATGAAGTAAACTGATTTAATTAGGAGGAAAAAGAAAAAACAAAACAAAACAGGAAAAAGAACACGAATTTGTTAGCAACACCACTGTCACAACCAGAAATTGTGATACATGAATCCACCCTTCCCTCCCTCTGGGCCACGGATGTATGTTCATCTCAAAAGAGCTGTCACAAAGCTATCACTTTGTTTTATATAAGCCAATCATACCTAGTTAGGTAGAACTAATGAGATGCAAATATCTGCTTTTATCTTACTGTCACTGTACCGTACCTGTAAGGCGGCCTGCGTTTCTCCCCTGCGTACTGGAAGAGATCATCAGTGAAGAATTTGGGTACTTTGTAATCCTCCAGGAGTTTCCTGCGCTTGGGATGCTCTCCGTAACTGCTGTCAAAGATGTAGAGTGGGCTGTCATCACGTGTGGTTTCCATGTACTCTATGTAATATTTCATCTTCATCTTCACAGAATAACCGTCATTGTCCTCTCCGCATTTGAACTTCTGGTTCCTATACTTGCGTTTCAGCCGCTCCAGAGTCCACTTCTCCTGGGCAGACCAGCCCACCTGGGCGTTCAGCAAGACCACAGGCTTGTAAGGTTTTTCATAACGCTCAACAAATTCCTCCACTGTTAACTGGAGTGCATCTGCCCTCTCCACGTTATCCTGTGAAACCAAGGGAGGAACACAGAGTAGATATTAGGACAGAATAACGTCCTAGAACTGCGCTTTCCAAGTCAGCGCGGAGGTGCTTCACACTTACACTTTGCTCCACGCACCACGAGGGTATCAAGCTGCCTACATGTTATTTTAAGCTCCCCGAGGCGGCAGTCCCATTTTCCATGCCCCACTCCTTCGACCCATCAGTAACACCAGCAGGGCGAAGTCGTTTGGCACTTCTC
>WUAM01000431.1:7582599-7615390 GCA_024336885.1 Actenoides hombroni
TCAGCTCGGGCCGGGCGCTGCGCTTCGCCTCACGGATCCGCTTCTTACTCTTATGATTCATGGCGGCGGAGCTGCTAACGGCAGCACCGGGAACCGTCACCATCCACCGCCCCAGGCCCCGCTCCACGCCCGGCCCAGTCCTGCCCCCGGCCCGGCCGCCGCACCTTCGAGAAATTTCACCCCCCTTGCCGCCGCTTGTCGCCGCGGCCCCGCCTCCGCCCCCCTCCCATTGGCTCGCTGCGCCGCCGTCTTCCGCCACGCTTCGCCCGACCCCCGGCGCTGATTGGCCGAGGGCGGGAAGCGGCGCGGCCGACCCGCCATGTTGGGAGTTGCAGGTGACGGGAAGGGAGCGCGGGGCGCCGATCGTCCTTGACCGCGCTGCCCGGGCCTCGCTCGCCGGCGGGGCCGCCCCGGCAGCCCTCCCGCCGCCTCTACCCTACTCCCGGCGGGCGAGAGCTCCGCGCCTGCCGCTCCCCTGACAGCGACGAGCCGGCTCCGTGTCACCCGGTTCGTGCGGGCCTGCGCCGTGCCCTTCACGGCACCGGCCCGCGGAGGGGGAGCCCGTTCAGTCCCGCCGGGGCAAGGGCGCGCGCGGGAGCGGCCCGCTTTCACCGCCGCACGCGGGGGAGGCCGCCCGGAGCGCCTGCGACCGCGCTCCCCGTGACGCCGCGCCCGGAGAAGGCGCCGATTGGCCCGCGCGGCCCGGGGCGCTACGTCGCCGCTCGCGATTGGTCGGCGGCACGGCTCGTCCATGGCGGAATCGCGCCCGGGCTGCGTGCGGCGGTACCGCTTCGGCGAGGGCCCCGCGGCGCTGGCGCTGCGCATCCCGGAGGTACCACCCCCGGGGCGGGGCGGGGGAAGAGGGGCGGTGGCGGTGAAACCGGGATCGGCTCGGCGGTGGGGCCGCCGGGGGGACCGCTCCCGCCGCACGCAGCGCCGCGCCCGGTGTGTTTCAGGTGCTGGACTCGCAGTACGGGATGTACGTGTGGCCCTGCGCCGTGGTCCTGGCGCAGTACGTCTGGGCCCAGCGGGGAAGCCTGCCCGGCAAGCGAGTGCTGGAGGTAGGGCCGAGAGCCCCTCTTGACAGCCCCCGGTCTGCAGGGGCTGCATCCCCCCTTCCATCTCCGTGTTATAGGTGGGTGCGGGCGTGAGCCTCCCCGGGGTGCTGGCGGCCAAGTGCGGTGCCCAGGTGGTGCTGTCCGACAGCGAGGAGCTGCCCCGCTGCCTGCAGAACTGCCGGAGGAGCTGCTTGATGAACCACCTGCCCCACGTCCCTGTCCTGGGGCTCACCTGGGGCCGGGTGTCTCCTGAGCTGCTCTCTCTTGTGCCCATAGACATCATTCTAGGATCGGATGTCTTTTTTGACCCAAAAGGTATGTTAACACTCTGGAGAATCTTTCATTGGTGACAAACTACAAGGACTGAATGTCCAAGTAGTGCTGGGAACACGTCAAGGGATCAGGTGACAGCTGTTACAGTGACTGTGCTATTGAGCCTGTTATTCTTGGGGTAATTGTAGTATGAAACTATCAGAGAAATACCATGAGGAGGGACAAATAGAAAATGGAGTCATTAACTCCCTAAGACCCTTATACAGATGCCATTAGTCCTGTATTGACTTAATTACCATTTCACATAAGACACATTTAACTGTTCCTAGAATCCAGAGGCTAACCAAGACTGCTTTATCTCCCCCAACAAAGACTTTGAAGATATTTTAACTATGATTTACTTCTTACTGGAGAAGAGTCCACATGCTCAATTCTGGACTACTTATCAAGTCCGAAGGTAAACTCTTCTGCATATTTAAGGCTCAAATCTTAATTCCTGTCTCCCTGTCTTAACTGTGATTAAGATCTCAGAGGCCCCACTGCACTGATACTCCTCCTATACAGGGAATCAGGTTGGTACTAGCCCAGTAAACCCTAGAGATAGCAGGTAAAACCAGCCAAACAAGAAAATAATCCAGGAACCACCAATTTACTGTTGACTAGAAAACAGTTAGAAACTGTTTTGCAAACTGTTGTATTTAAACTTGGTGACAGTCTCCTGTAATTGCTGCAGGAGTTCTGAACAGGGATGATGTTTTCACTCACTGGTTGTTTCCTGCCCTCAGCGCTGACTGGTCTATTGAAGCTTTGCTCTGCAAATGGAAGCTGAAGAGCACCCATGTTCCTCTACACTCCTTCGGTGCAGACAAAGAGCACTTGGCCAGCTCCTCTCTGCCAGGAAGACACACGATCGAAATGATGATCATCTCACTAGCACAGTCAGATGGTAGTTAAGTTTATTCTGCTTGTTGGTTCCAATACAAGATGATACTTAACTGTTCACTGTACCACAGATCTGCAGAAAACAGTCCTGTTTACAGCAAACCTCATGCATTTTTTTTATTTCTTTTTGTGGGAAGCAGCTCCCCTTAGCACTGATTTTTAAAACATGCACTGTAAAAATAAAGCTGTTCAATCATTCAGCTGTAGCTTTTGAGAAATTTGAACTATTCTGCGGTCTTCTGGAGGAGCGCAGAGACTCCATTCCATCATGTGACCCACTACACAACAGAGCTTAACAATCTACAAGATCCAACTGAAAGTCTCAACTTGAACTATGAAAAGTTAACTGCACTCAAAGATAAAAAATATCCCCGTAATATCCATTTCCCAGGACTGAAGCTCTTTCCCAAAGGTTCGTATTCCCAAAGCCAGCCCCTGTTTTCACATCAATCTGTGCAGACTGCTGCTAGCCCTGCAGTCCTGGAACATACAAACTCCTCTAGTGGTAGAAAAGTACTTTTAATCCTCAATCAAGCCAGATGTTTCCATTCCCATTTAACATACATGCACAGAAGTTAACAAGGCATTACAAAAACCCTTGACACATGATGAAATTACAATTCATTTGGTACCCAAATCAAGAAAAAAAATAAAATCAGCACTGTAAGATGAGCCCCCCCCTCAAGCAGCAGCCTGTTGAGTCAGGGCAAGCACACAGCAAATGCAATTAGTACTGCTCAGTGTGTATCTTCCATAACAACATCCCGCTCTGTCTGTAATACTTGCATACAACATTTGGGTTAGTCACAATACCAGTTCAGTCTGCCCGTAGCAATTTAAAAGCAACCCCCGTGGATAAAATTTCTATAAGCAGTAAAATGCATTCAGGTACTAGATAAAAGTTAAACATTGACAATATAATTGCAGAAATCTTCTCAAGCTAAAAATAAGCTGACTCGGACATTAAGTTGAGAAAAGTTAACACAGAAAAATGTTTAATATTAACTACAGAGACAGTGGGTATAGTACAGAATGTCTTAAGCAAAAGATACACCAATCAGTACTTACAAAGGAATGAACCATTTCTTTCTTAACATTACATTTCTCATATGTAAGTTCGTATATGTAGGTTGGTAAGTTTTACCATTCTGGAAAAAATAAGGTGTGTATACCATCAGCTAGATGTGCTCACTGTATGCTCCATTATTTTTACGCAAGGCCCGGGTGACTGGAAGTGCAGTTGTCAGGCATTTTAATTAACTGGACAGCCATTTGTTTCTGCACGACAAGGCATCGTTACACAGGAGCAATCAGGAGAAAACAGGAAACAGCCAAGCACTCTGCACTGCAACACGCCACCTTAACAGCTAACCAGCATTACTCAACTGCTACACAACTGCGCCTAGTGCACAAAAATACATAAGAGAAGAGATTAGAATTGAGTCTGATAAAACAATCCTTTCAAATATCAACTGTCACCTGAAAAGATTTCTACCAATTTGAATTTGAAGCTATTTGAATTCAAAGTTTTCTTAAAAAAAAAAAGCATTTACAGTAAGTTTCAAATTGAAGTTCTGCAGAATTTAAGGAATGAAGACAAAATTGAGAATACTTTTTTGACAGTTAGCTACTTAGCATATAATGGCTGCATGTTTCTTCAGTATGAAACTGGAGGCAGCAAATTACCATCAGTTTTAATTTCAAATAAAAGTCAGCACTATATAAACAAAAATGAAGTTTTACCTCAAATATCCAAGCCAATAATGAAATCGGTAGTCGTTCACTTCACTAAATTACAAGAAATTTGAATAACAGCAACAAAATGGCACATAAAATGTAAAATCTGCCACTTGAGGCGCAACTTAAACAAGTAAAAAGTTAGACAAAATGTTACAAAATAACCTTTTCATCGGCTGGTTGCTCGGGCCAGGGGTCTCTCCAGTGGGCTGAAGACTCAAGCGCTCTTTTCCCCCCAAAGACGTCCTTTATGTGGGTTCTCATTTATCTGATGCATCTAGGTGTGAAGAGAGAAAAGTTCAGCCAGGTTTCTACCTTGTCTCTCCTGGTTGTGTGGATGACTTCAGGTATACTTCTAGAGTTGGATTTCAACTGGCTTTGCCTAATTTAATTAAGTTTTAGGAATTTCCATAAGTGTTCCACCTCCCCCCTGTGTGTAGCTTTACTTCAGAGGCCAAATGTATGGTTCTGTCAGAGTTTAGTTACAAAGAAGAACAAGCATCAGGCTGTAGTTCAAGCCACCATTAACTTCAGTTCAGCCTGTTCAACAATAGATTTTATTAAAAGTTACATTAAAAGTTATAAAACTAACACTTCTCCATAAAGACTTAACTAAGCTCTAATTAGCATTCAAAACAAAGTGTGACTAATTTTGCTACAGTTATCTAACTTCAGAGCTAGCTTAGGCCCTTTCCTTTTAAAAAACAGGACCAAACAGTTTGAAGGGTTAAAGACACACTATCCTTTCCCCACCCAGTGTATCCTCAGATGCCTCTTCCAAGATGTCGACTCGAGGAAAAACTAGTTTCCATGGTTCTCTTGTTGCAAGGAATTTGCCACTTTTCTAGAACAGTTATTACCTCCAGTCAGTATAACGGCCACTGAACCGATCTTCCGTTATAAAGGATAGTGTATCTTTAACATTTAAAGACAAACCTGCTCCAATACACGCCCACAGAAACTGGTCCCTGGAGGATCAGCCAAATCAGTTAAAATCTGCAATACTGGCCAATATTCTTTTAGCAAACAGGAGACCGCAGCTTTAAAGGGGAAAATGCAGATGTTGGATAAATACAGTAAGAAATAATCATTTTCATCATAGGTTGTGTCTCATACAATATTTTATTAAAACCAAGCCATTAATCTGTCAATAAAACATTTTCTCCGTTAAAAAAAATGCTCTGTAGAAAGCCCTTCAGTATTAATTTCCCTAAACCAATAACCAAAAAGCACTGCTCAAGAAAAAAAAACCAACAAAAAACCACAACTAATAATGTGCCCCATTAGAATTCACTTGATTCAGGCTATTAACAGTCTAAGAACTACCCAACACCCCACTTAAGTGCTACAATAAAGTAACATGCACCATGTGCTGATCCCGAGGTACATTACCATGTTCCTAGGAAGATACAGCTCCTTCTTCTTCCGGAGACTTGGGAGGGCTC
Organism: Actenoides hombroni; assembly: GCA_024336885.1. Lineage (NCBI taxonomy): Eukaryota > Metazoa > Chordata > Aves > Coraciiformes > Alcedinidae > Actenoides > Actenoides hombroni. Next base: position 7,588,055 of record WUAM01000431.1, read on the forward strand.
TTAGACCTGGATCTAGAGTTGGATTCCCTCTTTGAGGCAGGGGGAGGGCTTCTAGATCTGGACCGGGATCGTGACCTGGACCGGGATCTGGAGACAGACGAGGACTTTGACTTGGATCTCCTGGCAGACCTGGACTTCGAGGTGGAGCGAGACCGAGACCGTGTACGAGACCGGGATTTGGATCGACTGTAGCGGGACCGACTGCGGGATCTAGAGCGGCTCCTGCTTCTAGATCGGCTGCGACGGCGTCTTCGAGGGCTGAAACACACCAGAAAGGAAAAACGAAGCGTTAAAAAGTTGAACGCGGGCGGCGCAGCAGACTCCAGCGACTACTTCGGGACTCAGAGGGCGGAACGGGACCCACGTGGGCAAGAAAGTGAGTGTTGAGAGGGCGCCATTGTTCAGAGCGAGTGGCCGGGGGCTAAATCTACTACAGGGCAAAACCCTTCCGCTCCAAGGGAGCTCCACGTGCTTTTCCTACTAAACTCCTACTCCCCGCTCCAAACCCCGGCACGAAACTCACTTGGAGAAGTAAAACCAAAACCAAACGCCCTCCGTTGTACAGGCGCGCGGCCGAGCCCCGTCCCGTCGCCTTCTTTACCCAACTCCGCTGCTCCCCGGCGCTCACCTGCGGCTGCGGCGGCCGTAGCCACTGCTCCCGTAGCGGCGCGGCGGCGGGCCCCGCCGGCTGTGGTGCGAGTCGGGGGGGCGGCCGTAGCGGGCCATCTGCACGCGGAGCTCCCGGCCATCCAGCACGGCCCCGTCCATCGCGTCCATCGCGTCCTCGGCATCGCGTTTGTCGTGGAAACGGACGAAAGCGAAGCCGCGGCTCTCCTTGGTGTAGCGATCCCGGGGGATGTAGACGTCACCCACGCGGCCGTACTTCTCGAAGACCCTCCGGAGCGTGTCCGGGGACGTCCGGTAGGTCAGGTTGTCCACCTTGAGGGACGTCATGCCCTCCACGTCTGGCGGAGGGCGCCCGTAGCTCATGGCGGGCAAAAGCCCCCGAGGGGCGGTGGCGGCGGCGGCGAAGAAACCCGAGGAAAGCGGGGCGAGCCAGGAGACGGCGCGGCCCTGAGGGAGGGAAGCGCCTCACACCGGAGGGGGAGCGCCAGAGAGGCGGCCCAGCAGAGTCCAGAAAGGAGGGGAGCTACAGGGCATAGGGAGAGGCCGCGGGGTCTCGGCGCAGAGGGAGAAGCAGGCACCCACCTCGGGGGTCCGGCGGCCTTAAGCCCGAGCGAAGCGCCAGACCCGGCCTCCCCCGCCCGCCGCCGCGAGGAAATGAGCGGGGTGCCGCCCGCGCGCGCCTACTTAACGCCACAAAATGGCCGACGGCGACCCGGAAGCGAAAGCCCCGCCCTGCGCCCGGCGGCGGCCTCTCCCAACGCCGCCTGCTCTGGCTGTTATTTTCTCTTTACCGACCGAGGATTCCGGAGGCAGCCTTAGAAAGAGCACGGAAAACCTTAGTCTAAATTATTATTTCGCCTGCCTTTGAAAATGATCGTTGAGGCGGCTCCGCCGTGACCCGGAAGGACTCGGCGGAGGCGGGGAAATTTTGAACAATGTGTGCCGAAAACGATAAAAAAACGGCAATCGGGCGAGGCCGCTCTGTGCCAGGGGGAGGAGGGGCGGGAAATCCTCGCCGCGAGAGAAAAATAAAACCGTGAACGAAGGGAATCGCCTCTCGCGCGGGCGGGGAGGTGACGGTTTAAAATGGCGGACGTGGAGGGGAGAGTGCGGTGAGGGGAGCAGCGCAGTGACCCGCGGCTCGGGCCGCTGTCAGGGCGGTTCTCCTGGGACAGCTGCTGCGGGAGCTCTGTGCCCTGCCTGCTCCCGCCGTTGCCGGGTCTGTGCTCCACGCCGCGCTGCGAGGGGCCTGTCGGGCCGGCGTGTGCGCTTTTCGAGCTCTCCTCCCCCTCCAACCGGTAGCGGTGCCCGGTGGAGCCCCCTCGGCCCGAGCAGCGATGGCCGCACGCTGCGGTCCGGTGCAGAGCCGCGTAGGCAGCTCTCCGCCCCATTGCTGCTGGGGAGCTGAACTCCGGCGGCTGCATCGGTGCCTGGGAGCGCTGGGAACCGTCAGTAATCCTCTCTTACACCCAGCGCGCTCTGCAAGCCGCTGCTTTGGCAGTGTGGGTGGTAAAGGTGGAATGAGGGAGGAGATCAGCACAGCCCTGGGGAAGGGCGACAAGCAGGTTCCCGGAATTTGGTCTGGGAAACTCTGTGAAAGCTGCTCCTCCACCCCAAAAGTCGTTCCTGTGTCACCTCAGGCATTGAATAAAATGCCCCAACTCCAAGTATAATACCTGCTTTATAGGTAGTATATACCTAGTAGATAATGGTCAGTTCTTGTCTTACCACAGTGGTAAATGTTTCTACCCTCCTGTATCACTATGTTGAAAGAACAGAAACGAAGAGGCAGCTCTCTACTGATTTGTTTAAAGTATTCGTAGGAGAAAGAAAATTCAGTATTAGAATTTAAATCTTTATTCTTACAGTAATTGTGTTTAACACTTTCTGCACTGAAGAAGTATACAAATCAGCAATGATATCAATACAAACCAGGAAGCAACGGTTTGTTCCCTATTACAAAAGACTTAAGAAATAAAATAAATTAGTACTGCACATTTTTGTGTTGTTTCATGTCATGTTGTTTGTTTTCCTAGAGAATTTTGATTAGATTTTTTTCTGATTCATCTGCTGAAACCCTTTCTCTAAGCAGAAATTTGAAGTTTATCTTTCCAATGCTTTCCCTAAAATGTCAGAGGGAGCTTCCTGGGTCTCTCCCTGCCTACTTTCTCTTACTTTGATAGAAGCTGTTGCGGAAAGGAGTAGTCCAGCACGCTGGCCCAGTTTGCTGATGGATGCTTACACTGGCACAAAGGGAAGAAGGTGCAAGTGGGGGACAGTGCCGGGAGGATCTTGGTATAATCAAGAAGAGAGCTTTGCTTGTGTTAAAAGAAAATATTCTAATTGGTTCTTTGTAAAGCAGTGTCTGAATAATCCTACTGACTTCCTTTCACAAGTGAAAAATAAATAGTTTTGAAAAAACCACATTTTTTAGGAGATACGACTTTGGAATTAAAAGCATATTAAATATGTAGCAATAGTCAGGACGTGGATTTTATTGAAGTTCTTTACTGTAGATAGCAGAGGTAGAATTTGGTGATTTGTTGTTTCAACCAGTTCTGGATTTCCTTCCCTCTCTCTTTGGTCAGCAGTGAAGGGGAGCTGGTTCAGCTGAATGCTCCAATCCTGACTCGGAAGCCCAGCAGAGCAGACAGAAGATAGCAACAGTGAAAAGCTGTTCAGTTGGTGTGGGATCCTCTTTCAATTTTGCTGATGTTTTAACAGACATCTTCAAAACCCAAAGATCTGTTGATCTTAACATTTATTATTTAGAAATACTGCGAAGTAAAATATTACGGGTGTGTAACTACTGCAAACGAATGTTGTTTCTTGAGACAAAGCAGTGAAAGGTTATGAAGAGTCTTTCCTCTCCTTGGTGAAACTGCCTTGGCAGGGGGGTTGGACATGGTGATCTCCAGAGGTCCCTTCCAGCCCCTGTCACTGTGCTATTCTGCGAGTCCCTGCGACAGCGACCGGCAGAAGCCCTGTGCAGAGCGAGTGTTGGTACCCCTGAGATCCGGAGTTTCTCCGAGGTAAGAATCATTTTCCCTTTGGAATTTGTGTGTTTGAATTTATCTAATTAAGCAGTTTTCTCAGACTGCTTTCTAAGACTTTATTATCTCGCTGAGTATTATTTAGTGGATAGAGATAATTATTAAAACCCGGTATAAATGGTTTTATTTTAAGGATTAGGAGATTCTCACAGGTAGAAAAAGTATCCTTCCATAAAACTGCATTTCCCATAGTGCACAAGGGCTGTCTGGGCTGGGTCAGCTGATTCAGACTCTGAAATGTCCCTTATTTCCTGTCCAACGTGCATGGAAATGACTCGTGTATACCAATGTCTCATCTTTCCTTCGTCAGGTGATTTGAAGGCTATGGACCGGAATCCTGATTTAGAACAATGGCAAGAAACTGAGCTCATTAACTAGCTCGATATTTGGAAAACTGCTTCGTTTGGGGGAAAATGATGTCATGAAGAAGTAACACGCTGCAGCCCTCTCTCTTAACTTCATGGGAAAAGGTAGAGAGAACCTTGGTCTTTACCTTTTGTACCGGACCTTTCTTTGTTCGTTTATTTTTTGGAGTTACCGATTTTGCTGTACATTATTTAAGACACTTACTAGGTTCCTTTATTAGTTGATGGTTACCTCTTAGCAGCTAATTAGGAACCCTAAATAATCGTCACTTTTGAAGCTTTCTTTCTGTTTTATTCCTTTTGCTTTTTTCTTTTTTAACAGAGGCTAAGAGGAAACTTAATAGAGTTTTTCCAGACTGAAGCTGAGGACTTGCAAAGGAACCACAAAATGTCTCCGGAATCAAAAAAACTTTTCAACATCATTATTTTGGGATTTTCATTTATGTTTATATTCACTGCTTTCCAAACCTGTGGAAATATTGCGGTAGGTGTGAATTTCAAAGCATGCCACATTTCTGTCAGTTACTAATCCTTTCTTCTCTTTTCTATACTCTACTGTAAGAGTTGCTTTATTTTGGACACCCTGGCATTTTGTCTCCTCTCTTTTGGTTCAGTGTTCACTAGATTAAGTTGGTTAACTGGATAATTAAGCAGTTTATTTCTTTAAGATGGCACAGCTACATATGTAAATGTGCCTGATCTCTTAGAAAATAGAACATTAATCTTATCAGATGATCAAACTTTAATGTAGTGTCTGTTTTGACACTTGGCAATGTTTAAAAATCTACTTACATTGGGCCCTCCATATTTCTGATTATTCTATATAGTCCCTTTCAAAACAGTTGCCTAAGTTGTTGTTATTAACAATGCCCCTAGTTTTTCCTGGAAGGCTTTTTTTCTAACCTACCATGTTTTCCTGCTCTAACAAACTAGACATTGAGGGGGAGCATGAGGATAACACCTGACAAGTAGTCAGACTTCCACAATTGCTAGAACTGCCAAGTCACTTTTCTACCTGAAGAAGTAATTTACTGCTTTAAGTATCATCTATCCTTTTTGCATGCTGCAGCGAAACTGAGCATAACATAATCCAACTGTACTATTAAAAGCAGATTGCACTCTTACTACTTCAATTCTTAGAATCCTGCTGACACACTTAGTGCAGTTCCTCTAACTTCCTGAGTTGTTGACATTGCTTTTAGTATTAGTTGCAAGCCTGAAGGACAGATTTCAACATATCACTTGAGACTACAGATCCTGCAGCTTCTCTCTCCTTTCATGCAAAAAGAATCCTTTCAGGGTTCAGACATGTAAATGTCCTTCAGTGCATTATGGAAATAACAGGATAGTTTTTTGTACAAGTCATAGTGCAGCATGATACTGTATGTAAGTGCAGCCCAGTGATCTTCGAAGCTCTGCCATGAATTCACTGAACTGGACCAAATGATCCTGCAGTCAGGTCACTTATTGTCATTAAAGTCCTTACGAGTGACTTTCAGTCAGATCTGCCCAACTAATGACATGGTCTCTCAATCACTAAAGCTGATTCAAGGGGAATAAAAAAAGGAACAGGGAAATAATGGGAAACCAGAGAGAACGGAAACTCTTAGCAGAAGCTCATAGTTAGGTCAAATTAAGAGTTTTTTTAAACTCCTCCCCCCCCCCCCCCTTTTTTTTCAATTAAGATTGTCATATGTATCTACCTAAAAGAGGTGTTCAGTGAAACAGAAGTTTTGTGAAATATTTTAAGGTCTGTGATGAAATCGTGATACGATGCTGAAGTATGAATTACTGCTCCACATGTAGATGTTTCCCTGCCAAGTGTCTCCTCCACCTTCACTGTGGAGGTGCTGTGAGTTGTAATTAACGCTTTCAATTGTTTTAAGTACTTTGTAGAGTCTCTTCATGATTAATTCGAATGTCCAATACTGACTTCAGACCGGTGCAAGTGTTCTCAAACTGCAAGATTCATTCTAACATGTTACAATTTATGATTTCCTCTGCACAGCAAACTGTTATCACAAACTTAAACAACACGGATTTTCATGGCAGTGGCTACACAAGGTAATTGACTCAGATCTTCTTGTTACTTTGCCCCTTACAGGTCGAAGCTGGTTATAATTCCATCTAGTAGAGATATACTCTCAAGAGATTATAGTGTTCTCCTGACTTCACAATTTAATAATGTATTTCAGACTTCTCACATCCATTCTACTTCTACTCTGAATTATTTTTAGTTGAACTGCACGTCTGTTTTGCAGGTTTTCTCTGTAGGGAGGATGACCACCATACGGTCATCACTTTCTCAGCATTTTATCTTAGGAGGTGAAGAATGTGGAAGTTTAAAAACAAATCAAACTTCTGACTGAGGCCTTGACTGTTTGCCTTTGTAGGACAGATGTTTTGGATCAACTTCCAGGAAATACTGCAACATAAATGTGAAAGGAGCAGTCGGAAAGGCGAGAAGCAAAGCCCCCAAAAGCCATTCTGTTTGTTTATTGCGCTGGCACGGCCAAACTCGCCAGGCTGGTCGGGGACCTCTTGTATGCCAAATTAATCTGGCACACAGGAGAACCTGGTGGCTGCTTTGAAGGATTTACTGTCTTAATTTAAACTAAAAATACAACTGGCACAAAATGTATCTACAAAACTTGTGTGGTGTGTTTGGCGGAAAACGAAAACCTGACTGGTAGATGAGCTGAGGCTCTGGAACTTCTCCTCTAGAAGCACTGGGTGCTAAATACAGTAGCTGTTGTTCATGCACAGTTTGACAACTGCATGTTGTACATTACAAGACATGCTTGTCTGCAGTAGTGTGGAACTCTATTCGGCCATCCAGAAAACACTCTGCACTTCTCTATTCCCACATAGAGAGCTGGGGGGGGGAAGGTAACAGAAGGAAAGAAGGAAATGTTTGCTCATAAAAGTTACACTGTTTCTTAAGATATATATGTGCTTAACTTGATATTTTGGAATTGACTGAATATTCTTAAATCAGTTGTGCTTATACCCTGTATTTTATTTGAGGTACTTCATCATCTTTGTTGTTTATTTATGTAGCATGTCCATTATTTATGGAGTATTCTCTGCATCAAATCTCATATCACCTTCAGTGGTTGCGATAGTGGGACCTCAACTTTCCATGGTTGTTAGTGGCATATTTTATAGGTAAGTATGAATTCTGAATTTTTGTCTGCTTCCCTTGAAATCTTTATTTCCTTTTTTCACACCTAAGGCTACAATGCCATACGTGAAATTGTACTGGCTAAGGCAGGCACCTTGCAGAGGTACTGTCAGTATCAATAAAGGTGTAACTGCAGAGTACTTCAGCCTACTGCAAACAGAGTGTATTTTTTTGCCACAGCATCTCCAGACTTTGCTGATTTGAAATTCAGGTTGTGGTTTCAGGTTAATGAATATCTATTTTTAAAAAGAAGCTAATTGAGATATCTGATTGTGAAAGAGCATTGTCCACTTTAAGTCTATATTCAATAAACTGATCTGTTCTATTCCAGCCTATACATTGCAGTTTTTATCCAGCCTGCTACATGGGCTTTCTACACTGCTTCTGTTTTTATTGGCATTGCAGCTGCTGGTAAGCATTGTTCTTAATCTGTTTACTATTTTTTGCTATATTTGAATATACCTCTAAAATATTTTTAATTCCTGAACAATACATTCTGTGTATTTCAGTGCTCTGGACAGCACAGGGAAACTGCTTAACTGTAAATTCTGATGAAAACACCATTGGCAGGAACAGTGGAGTGTTTTGGGCACTGTTACAGTCCAGGTAAGCTTTATTTGTTAATCTTTTTTTGGTTGTGTACACATTCTACTTTACATATTTTTTGATAAGTGGCAGACTGCATCAAGAAATGCTCCACAGGTACCTTGCAGGCAGTGAAGTGGGAAGGAGAGCTTGAAGCACCATTTCTATTGTTATTCTGCATTATAGAACAACAAAAAATTCATATCACAAGCATCTGCTCTGCACAAGAGATATATTTCTGTTAGGGTAGCATTTGATATGCCTAACAGAAATCTTGTTGATTGTGGAGGGCTGTGCTAATTTGTGTCCTGATCCTGAGTGCACTTAAGGCCTAATGGGACTGAACAGCTTCACCTGTCACCTCCACCACACCCTTCCCATCTGCCCATGGGCCCAGGAGCTCCATTTAAACTCAGGCCTGGGCCTGCAGTTGTTTTGGAGCTGCACTGGAAGAGTACTGGTCTCTAGCTTCAGTCACAGTTATGCCTATGAATCCTGGTGGTCTAAACCCTGATCTACAGACTGACTCCCATCTTGCCTTTATTCTGCTTTGTCACTGTGGGCCTGCATGGCAGTCACCAGACCTCACTGGCCTGTGGGTAGACTTCCTGGCTTGACTTCAGACCTCAACATCAGCTTGTATGGTGGTCTTGACTGGAGCTGCTCTGCCTGCCTTGCTCAAGTATTGCAATGCTGCATTGGGCTCTAGCCAGTTGAGCACCTTCTCTGCTGGATGTGTTATCCTGGGACTCGTGGCTCCCCTTCCCCAAGGGAGCAGCTGGATCTTGCTGTTCTGGGATGAGCTGAAGTGAAGATACTAATGTTGGACCTGGCAGCCAGAAGTCAGAAAAGAGATCTTGTTGTTGATAATTCTTTGGTATTAAGCTGCCTCAACCAAAAAAGTCACTAAAAGTGTCAAGAAAGGTGCTGAGATCAAGGTAGCGGATGCTGCATTGCTGCTAGTGAAGACTTTGTGCAGGTCTGGTTTGTGCCTCTCGGGAGAGTGTAGTGCAATTAGGGAATAGGGAAAGAACAAAACCGTGTAAGAAGATAGAGCTGCTGACTTGAAGAGAGACTAAAAAGGCTGGGACTCTTTCTCTGGAGAGAAAACCTCTGGGGAGTATTACCCTGAGGGGTTACTGAAACACGAAGGCAGCAGGTGAGCTGAATGTAGAACTGTTACTTGTCAAATGCTGCTGTACTGGAACTCGGGGCATTTGTCAAAACTGGAAGAGGATTTGTTTGAAACAGATCAAGTGCTTCTTTATATGGTGGGTGATTAAACTTCTGGAGCTTCCTGCCATGGGAGACTGTAGTGTTGGATGGTATCAGCAAGATCAAAAAGGAATTGGACAAATTAATTGGCAACAAGTCCACAAATGATTGCTGAAGTGAGATGACTTTTACACCCCTAGTACAGCAGGTTTGGATATTGGGAGGTAACAAGGAAGTTGCAGAAGGTGCTTAGGCTGGTGAGCCTGCACTAGGTGGCATTGCTGATGCTGTTGTGGGGACAATACTGAATGAGGAGAGCATCAGTCTGAACCAGTGGCATGCTTCTTGTGTTCCTCAAGTTTTGGGTTCAGGAATTAGCGTATCAGTATCTTGTCAGAGTAGCAATCTCCACAAACACAACTAATCATGTGTTTTACTCTGAGTAAAATGTGTGGTTTTAAATGAAAAAAAAAACTTTAAGGCTGTTTTGAATTCAGAATTACCAAATTTCAGGATACTTTAAGTAGAACATGGATTTTCCCTTGAGCTGTTAACAAACAATTTAGCATTGCTGGAGCAATTCTTCAGGCAAGACACATGACTTTTCTAAGGAAGTATTACAAAATCTTTTCCATCAATATGACAGCTTTTTAACTCCCACCCTTCCAAAATTAGAGAGGCAACTTAGATACAGATTTCCCCATTTTTGTTTCCACCTTGTGTTTTGATTGCTGAAAATGAACAGCCAACACTTGGCAAAGAATCCTCTACTGTGTCTGATGTTTTATATCAAGTAAGCAGTTTGCATGGAGGGTGACTAGTGTCTTTATTTCTTTCACAAGCATCTTTATTTTGTTCACAACTACACAGTAGTTATTTTTGCACAGAGCAGTGTTACTGTGATGCTACACCCTTAATCTTATGGCAAAAAGTGCTGCTCACCTGGCTTGTCCTTTTTGTTTACAGCTTGTTTTTTGGAAACCTCTATATATACTTCGCTTGGCAAGGAAAAACTCACATATCAGGTGGGTATTGCTTGTTTATATGGGAAGCCATCCTCTGAAGTATGGTAGCATGGATAAACAGATGAAATAATGAACTGGAAAGTGGCAGGAAACTTACACAACAGCAGACACTTTATTTCCTAATGTATTGCTAGAGAGACTGTTTTTGGAGTAAGTTTTTGATTCAATGTTCCATGGTACTCGCAGCCCTTGCATTAGGTGTGGTGTTTTCCTGGGAGCAATGCACTTTGAGTACCTTCTTTTAGGATTTTGTCTAGAAAATTAATCAAAATGCTGGTTTAGTAAAGGTTTTCCACAGTAGCTACTCTGGGATTGTTGTGCTGTGTGGACACAGTTATGCCAAAATTCACATATTTGAGGGGAAAGTTATTCTGGGATGGCTGTTTGTTTAATTTACATGCTATTCCGTTCCTAAGTAAGTTCCTGGTGTAGGCAGTCCTTCCAAATCGGTTTGGAGACTGATTAATCTCTGGAACAAAGGATAAGAAAGGAATATGACCCCAGTTCACATCTGCACTAATCATTGTGCTGGCCCAGAACAGAGCAGCAAGGCAGAGGTTGAGATGTGCAGCTGGACCGAGAGTGGGCGGCTGCTTCCTAAACTAGCAGCGTTGTCAGAAGAGTGTGTAGACAGCTCAGTCTTCCTTTCTTGGAGTAGTTTATGAAGACTAACTTCCCAAGGGGATTTTAATTAATACTGTAGGCTGGTTTTTTTGAATTTGACATGCTAGACTGGTAAAGAGCAGGAATTGGAGAGCAGTGGGTTTGATTAATATTCTTAAGAATCTGGATAGTGGTTGAGACTCGGTGGTTTTAAAGGAAGGATTTCTGGCAACTGTTTAGGTAAGGAAAGGTAGGTGGGGGTATAAACTAAGAAAATGGCAATGAGCAAGATCTAAAATTTCAATTATAAAACTTAAGCACTGCTGGAAAAAAACAACATTTTGTAAACAAATGGGATTGATTGTCCTGTTCTATAATCACTGAGAGTTTTCCTTACGGGAGTCTTAAAGCAAAATACCAACTAGAATGGTCAGTTCTTTTAATGTTTAAAAGATGAGGATACTTCTGCTGTAGTCAATCAGGAATAAGACCTTGATTTTAATTTTTTTTTTTAAAATGATAATTACTAGGCTTCAGAAATACTGCCCTGTTGAGATGAGTAGTCCATGCCTCTGTCAGATCCATCTTTTCAGGTTCTTCACAGACAGGGGCTTGGTAGTACAGCACACCTTAATTTTTAAAGGTCAGCTCCCACATTCCTTCACCTTTAGCACAAAGGTTTAAATGTTCTTGAAAGTACTGGAGATGCTTTGAACCTGGTGGGCCTGAAATTCTCTGCATTCTAAATTTCCTTGCTCTTGCTAACTACAGAATAGAGCAATTAACTACGGGGGAGTTCTGTTACATTTTCCCCATCTTTAAATGTCTTGAGACTCCTCTTTATTAAAAAATGGTGGTGTCAGAAGATTTGACAGTGTTTAAAAATCAATTCCTCCTCCCTTTTACTACCTAAATGAAAAATTTACAGGCATTTCAAGGTGAAGCACCTAATCTCTCTTTGATCTGTAATCAGACGCAGGTTATTTTTAATTGATGAAGAACAATTTTGTGTTTGCCTTTAAGCTAAAGGTGAAATAAATACAAGCGTAGGCAATATCTTCAGAATTATACCTTAGTTCAATCATGACTATTACATGGGGGGTTTTTCCCTTTTTTTTTTTCTGCTTAGTATTTTTAAGCGGGAATGACTCCTGTATTACAGACATTCCTGTGGCAAACAAGTTGGTTAATGCAGCAGAGCTGGTGCAAGGGCAGCCATTCTCCAGCTGCATGTTGTGTGCTGTAACCAGGTTTCTGTGGGCTTAAGGTTTTTGTAGTTGACAAGTCTACCAGTTTATGATGTTATGGTGCTAATATTTCTTGATGCTGGTAAGGAGCTTTTTTTGAAATTAGAAAGGGTTTGGGGTATTCTATGTCCATTCTGAATTATGCAAGTCTTGAAAGATGTACTTTCTTCTGCTAATAATTTATGCACTTCCTTTGTTAATTGGCTCCTCCTTGGTCATAGCCTTTTCATGGCAGAAAATGTGAGTGACACTCTTTAACATGCCAATATTTTAGTGGCATCATAAAACTGAGACAGGAATTTGCCAGCAGCTGGGCACCTTTTGCTCCGTGTGCAAGGTAAGTTAGAAAATCAGTATGCATTTTAAACAGTGTTATGTAGCATGTCTGTATTAGTTCTTTGGAGGTAGCTGAATTGGTTTGATTTGCTTTTGCACCTCTAGTTATGACTCTTCTTTGTTTTTCCACAGAAAGCGATCGCAGAACTGTCTTCATTGCTCTGACTGTTATCAGTCTTGTGGGCACAGTTCTGTTCTTTCTGATTAGGAAACAAGAGGACACAAAAGCTCCTGGGGAGGAAGATTCTGCTAATGAAATCCAGGGGGACAGCTTGTAAGTGGTTATGGCAATAACATGTTGTCACACACGCTCATTATGCTCCTACTCCTCAGTGGCACATCGTGTATTCACTTTCCCCTCTACACTGGAACTATGAATGTTATGAAAAACCTGTACAATTTACAGATTTAATAAAGTGTCTGTACTTTAACAAGTGAGAATTCATGTTCTATGTATAATGTATTTTCGGGGTGGAGTGCAGTACTGCACATTAAGTTTTTCTATTAATAAGTGCCTTTGGAAAAATACTTACTACCTTCTCCAGAGATTATTATTAAACACCTATCTGCCTTTCATAGACTGTCTTGCCCTCATCAGCCCACCTTTTAAAGGCTGGAATAAGCAGAATTTACTCCCTTTTTAGAGGTTCTCTTTTATGTACTGAAACAATTTTTTCCTATCTTCTCTAAATAGATATGTGCCACCCCTATAAATACATTAGAAGTGCACAGGTACACAGATGGATAGATTCAGTACATTTTTGCCAGAGGCATCAGTTTAAATATTTTTGCTTCATTTAAAAAACAATGAAAATCTTAGAAGAACACCAGTATGTCAGTGAAAAAATGTTCAAAGCTAAAATGCTCACAAGAAAGATTCTGTTAAGCAGTTTAATTTTTGAATGGCATTCACTAGCATAGAAAGCAAACAGCAATTTTTTTGTGAATAGTAGTTTAGATTCCCAGAAACTTTTAATAATATTAGCATATTCCAGTATGCAGTGCTGGAATAGGAAATGTACAGAAAACTGGAAAAAATTTATCTGCCTTCTAGCACAGTAATACAGTGTGGTTATTCTTTTTTCCTTTGACTAAGTTATTTGTTTACCCAGGTCTGCACAAAACAAAATGAGGAGAGCAGTGGCTGCCTTCAGTAAGTTTCGTGTGAAAGTTGTTTCAAAAAAAAAAATACTGATGTATCCTTCCAGTTCTCTGTAATGTTGCTGATGAGATCACGTGTGAATCACTTAGAACAAAAATTTGTGAACAAATTAAGTTTTAAGAATGCATTTCAGTTATTCCACTTTGAATATAGAATTTCAGGGTTGGCCTGCTTGGAAGAATGACTGCCCAGTGTCAATGGTTTTCAGACCAGAGATGACAGTTCACACAGGGACATGGGGCTGATGACTTTTGAGCGTGATAGGAATTTGGTTGTCTCCATGAGTGTTTGTGATTTTTTGAGCCTAGTCAAAATGGAGTTTGCAACTGGAAAGAAAAGCTTGGTAACCACTGAATTAATGCATGGGCAAATTACTGTTGATGTGTGATCGATGTGAGGTGGCTGGCTGCACTTCAGCAGTGCTCCTTTCAGGTAACATACCTACAAACAAAGCCTGGCTGCAAGCACAGAAAGTGAAGTAGACTTCACTTTGATTTCATCCCAGAATAGGACAGGAGAGATTTAGAGGGGTACTTCCCTGATGTAGTTTCAAATCTCAGCTACTTTACAACAGCTTCCTTGTATAGATGAGCTCAAACAGATCAAGTCACTGTTTGAGATGGCTAATGTGTGAAAGTTTTGGTATTTAAAAAAACCAAAACACTAATATAATGAGGTAAAGAAGTTACATGTTTTATTTTGTTACCAGTTAAAAACAGTTTTGAATTGGAACATCTTCATTTTCCATCAATGTTTGACGTGGTCTGCTGGTCACTGTTAAGTTTGTTTTGAGAAAGTGTCCCTCTTCACTAAAAATTTATCCTTTTAGGAGACAATCGTCAGGAACTGAGAGCGCAAAAATACAGTGAGCAGAAATTGTCTGCTAACTGAAGACTCTGTCTCCCCTCTTTAATATTTCTTCCTTTGCATTTCTTGCAAAAAAAGATTTCTGATAACAGCATTTCTTTCAAAGGGCAAGTCAGGGTTGGTTTGTTAGAACTCTGTCAAAGGTTGCATAACTTTAACCTATTTCTGCAAAGAACAAAAAGTGTGGATTGTCTTAATAGTGTTCCCAGTTTTATTAACATCCATTATTTTGTCTTTGTAGAGAAATCTATAGAGCTGAGCTTCACCAAAGAGATTCTGCTTCTCAGTGTTCCAACAGCCTACACAGGTATGAAGCAAGCAGAGTGTGTAACCATGGAGCAGTGTCAGGGCATTGTTTGGAATTCTCCTCCTGGAGCAGAGTTCCAATTCTGAATCTCTGCAAGTGTGACTTGAATATTTCAGTTAACTTTGAACAAATTACTTACAGCTTTTCTGAGTTCTAGAAAGTGTTTCTGTATGGGAGGAGGGTTGGACTTAAAGCTGTAAATACTGACAGGTGTAGTAGTACTTGGTTCAATAAAGTTCTGGGTCACCCAAACTGAGGGTTAGGCAAAATTTACCTAGCTGATTTTTATGTGGTTTGACATTACACTATCAATAGGTTGTAGACTGGATAATGCAATTGCATTTGAATTATTTTTGTACAGTACACTTTCAGTGTCCCCTCCGCTGTGGTGTGGGAGATTGCTAACAGTTTTTGGTTTAGTCTTGGTTCTACTGGGGAAAAGTTCAGCCATTTTCAGCTGGTTTTGTCACTAATATTTGCTTTGGCAAGAGCTCTGTTTAGCAACTCTAAACCTCTTCTGCCATTAGTAGACCAAAGTGTGAATTGCAAAATAAAAATACCTGTATCTTTTGCCGTATACTAAAGTGATTCTTCCACTAAAATGCTATAAAATGTTTAAAATGTTGCGGAGGTTCTTTAATGGATTTTGAACAGGTTTCTTGTTCCTTATTTGGCTTCAGCCGTACTCGTGTTCATGAGCAAATGAAATTTTAGAAAGAACAGATGCATTTTCAGAACCTTAGCTCTGAGTCACCATTATGAAAAACTGTTGTTAGCTCTTTTAGGTAAAAAGACAGACTTAGATGCAAACAAACTATAAATGGTGTCATAACATCTGCTGCAGTTTACAGACAGCTTCTGGCAGAGAAATAGAAAGAGTAGCTACGAAGTCAGCTTGTACCAGCCACTAATGAGTTACGTTTTACTTCACCGCATCTCCAGTGTTTCATTGCCCCAAATTAACTAACTTGAATTCCTCTTAGATGTTTAGCACAATGGGAATGTGAAGCAAGATAACAAGGGAAGGGAATCAGTCGGGTTTTGCCTGATTAATATGCAATGTGGTCTTGCAGGTAGCAGAAAAAAAATTAATCAGTCCAGCTTGGAAAAAAATAGCTGCTGCCATCTGGTGGCTTTTGGTCAATACTGTCACTTTGTGCAGGAAAGTGCAAAATCCCATGAGGCAAACGGAAGCTTTGATTTTCAAAACTTAAGCTCAGATTATTAAGACTGCTTGAAGTTCACCCCTTTTCTGAGGCTGTCCAGTTCAAGTGCCATGTTGGGTACCCTGCAGCGTGGAGACCAGGGTATGGTGTGTCAGATTTTGGCAGTAGCAAAAGGCAAAGGAGAGGTACATTAGAAACTCTTTGATTTTTATTTTATTTATTGAACTGTTGCTTGTTTAGGTTTAACACTTTGCATTGTTTTAAACATACGTTCCATTAAGGAACTGGTAATTTTACATTGGTGGTTGCTGATAGTCCTGCTAGTTGGACTCTGCCATGTTGTCTCTCCTCACACACAGCAATGGCAGTAGGAAGAAAGAAGAGTTTTAAACAAATAGCAGTTCTTCCTCAGTTTTAGTTCATTATGTACAGAATACTAGCAGTTTATTTTAGGGATCTTAGCTCTCTTGCTGTTTGGAAGTGCTGAGAGTCTTAAGAATGATAACTTGGCAGGGGGGAAAAACCCAACACCTTACATGTGAAATTCCAAGGCTCTTGAAAAGCAGAAATATAAACTACATGTAGAGATTGTGTCAACAGCAGCAGCACTGAACCCAAGTGCATGTAACACTATTTAGTGACAGTGGGGTTTTTAATAGTTTCTGTAAACTGGCATAGGAGAATATCATAATTACATAGTTTAAAATACCCTAATTGCTTATATTATGCATACCTCATGTAAATGTAGGTATTTGAAAGGTACTTTAGGGAAAAACAGCCTTTAAACATAAAGAATGTTTTAATAACTTTCATACTAGTTCATCTATCAATTTTGTTCGGTTTCTTTCAAAGGTTTGGAATTAACATTCTTTTCTGGAGTATATGGAACATGTATTGGTGCTGTGAATAGGTTTGGCAGTGAAGAGAAAAGCCTTATTGGTCTCTCTGGTATTTTTATTGGTGTTGGAGAAATTCTAGGTGAGTCTAAACTTACTACCTTACAGACAAAAAAGGATTAAGATGATGTAGTTACTCAAAATGAAGGGTTTTTCTCTTGTATTTAACTGCATAGTGTCTTTCAAGCTTCCAGCAATGATTATATGAACAACAAATGAAATACAGGAAATAAATTTGTCAACGTGGTTCCTTATTGCACTGTGAATTACAAATTACAGCCTGTGAAGTGAATGTGGACTAAGGATGTGAAATACTGGTGACTATGAACCCTGAGATTTTGGGTTCTTTTTAGGTTAATGCAAAGAAATGCACAAGACTTGGAATAGAGAGACATTAGAATACAACATTATTAGGGAACCTTCATCCTAACAGAAGATATTCTGGTTTTAAGTAGTATTTTGTTTACACTTTTTATTATTTCTTTATTGATGTTGTGACTATTCTAGATTTGTTAAAGTATTACACAAAATATGCCTTTCTTTAAAAAAGTTAGCTTGTGCTAGATGAGATCTGATATTTGAATAACATTGAATATAGGTAATGTTCATTAAGTGAATTTTGTTTGGGTTTTTTAATTATTTTTTTTTTTTGCTTAAACTCAAGCGTGGAGTGTTTAAAACAAACCACTGTCTTTGTTCCATACAACAACTCACATCCACATAGAGGTTTTGCCATCCATTTTCACTGAGTACTGTTGCAATACTGGAGAAAATGGTGGCTGCTGGGAAAATACTTGTACAAAGGTTAAAGTGTCTTCATCAGCAATCATCTGATAAATCTCCTGCCTGCTTTTCTCAGATGTCTCTAGCAGCCCAAAGGTTCTGTCATCTGGCAAGTGGGGCTGGCAGATCTGGTGAACTCCTTGGGACTGTTTTCATGTCTGTCAATCTTTCATTTATCCCATATGGGAAAGTTTATATCTAAGTTTTCATCATTGTTGGGTTTTTTTATGTTATTTTGTTTGGTTTTGTTCTTTACATCTGATTTAATTATCCAATCTTTTCCACTTGTACAGGTGGAGGAATCTTTGGTTTACTGAGCAAGAATAGTCGTTTTGGCAGGAATCCTGTTGTGATGCTGGGGATCATTGTCCACTTCATAGCCTTTTATTTAATTTTTTTCAACATGCCAAATGATGCCCCTATTGCTCCTATGGAAGGAACAAATGACGTTGCTTATATGATTCCAAGGTATGTGAACCTTTTCTTTTTGACTGGTATAACTCAAGTTGTATATAAAGAGCTTGTTGCTGTAGTAGAAAACTTCTGGAAATTGCTTTTCTTTGTAGTAACTAACTCCATAGAAAAGGTTTTCAGGATTCTGTTTTGATATTCTATCAGCACGCACCCAATTTAGGAATTTCAGTGGTTAAAAGAATAAAAAGCATGGGGATCTTTGGTAGCAATTCGGTCACTGAGAACTGGCATTCCTTACATGTAATACAATAGCGAGGCCAAAAATTATTGCATTAGATGTCAAAAATGTAGTTGATTTTAAAACAGTGTTGGGCTCAGTTTTCCAACAGCCGGGAGCAGCAGCCTTGCACCACAGCACTGGTTTCCGAAGTCTTTGAATACTGGTTGTCCAAGTCCACTAGCTCTGACTGGAGCCACGCTGTGCCTGTTTTATATTGCTCAGGGCCAGGTGAAGAGTATCTGGAGCTTTCCTAGTCATCATTGTGACTTTCTTTTGGGGTGTATTTTATGTGAAAATAGTGTTGTCAGTTTGTGCGGACAGCCGCTAACTTGCAATTATAAAGATTTGTGCCTGGGACACTTCATTAGTTACCTGGAGTATTTTTCTGCAGAGTGAATTGGTATTTCTCTTAATATTCTTGCAGGTATAAACTCACCATGTGTTTCAGCTTTTAATCACTGCTTTGTGAGTTTTGCAGCTCCAGGCACCAAAATGAGTTCTCGTGGTTCTCATTCAGGGTAGGATTGACTGCAGGTCACAGTAACCAAAGTCTTAGCATTCAAGTCACTAAATTATTTTTGCCAAGTGTTCCCAGTTCTTTTCCAGTGAAATTGAAAGTCGGGTAACTTTCTTCCATTCTCACTTTTCAAATTAGTCTGCCAAGAATAGTTTATAAATGTGTAAGCTGTTTGAACAACTGGTTTTTAAACTTGCTTTGCTTTCTCCTTCAGCAAAGAGGTGGCCATATTCTGTAGCTTCCTGCTGGGCTTTGGGGATAGCTGTTTTAACACCCAGCTCCTCAGTATTTTGGGATTCCTGTATTCAGAAGACAGTGCTCCTGCCTTTGCCATCTTCAAGTTTGTTCAGGTATTACATGACAAGGTCTTTTGAAAGTATGACTGTTGGAATGTTATTGTAATGCTGGGCTGGGTTTTTTAAATGAGCGGAGGAAAAAAAATCTGCTGCTTCTGCAAAGGATTTCAGCCTGATATTTTATTTTTTTACCGTTGAAAGGAAAGAAAAAAGTTTATAGGCAGGAGTAGCTTCATTGCATAGTTTGGTGTGATTATATAATTGAATTGCTATTATTTACAAGTTTTGAGGGAATTCAGAAGCATTGGGAATTGTAGTTTGAAGTCAAAAGGCTTGGTTAAATTAACCACACTTGGATTTTTGTTTAAATGATATTTACTGAATTTACTTACTCGAAGTCTTTGACAGAGGTGTGAGTTAAAAGGAAACAAGTTGTGTAAACAGTAGTTGAAGAGTTTGTGCATGTTGTACCATATCACTGCGAGTTACCAGGTGGGTACACAGACAAAAGAAGAATTAAGTGACGTTTATCTGTCCTTAAGTTGTTAGAATGCCAAAATAAATGCATATCTGCTAGCTGGAGATGCGACGAAATGTCTTTGTGTAATATAGATACAACTACTGTATTTTGGATAGATCACTCACGGGGATTAATCTTGCTTAGTACTGAATTTCCAGGTCAGGGTCTGTGTTGGTCAGAGGTATTGATAGAGAAAACAGTGATGCAAAGCAGCATGCATGGCCACACCAACAGCAAGATAGTGCTAGGAGCAGAGCTCAGGGTGTGTCTAGTTTAAAAGATGAGCTGCTTGCTTCAAAAAGGTATTTTCTCTTTCCTTGTGCACAACCTCATTTTGATACCATTCTCGGTGATACGTAAGAATTTGAGATGAACACTGAATATAAAGATACATGAGCTCTAAGGAAAACTTTGCCTTTAAAGAGGATAGATTGCAAGTAAGCAACACTGCTTGTCAAAGCCTCTGGCTATTTTGATACGGAATAGTTTGTGACGCTGTAAAACTGGAAATAGCTTCCTGGATTTTGCCTTAAAGCCTTGGCAGTGTCATTTCTAGAGAAACTGTTTTCAAATACCAGAGAACCGCACTTGAGATGCTGCAAACACTTTGGAATTCTGTAGTGAACACTATTTAAATAACAAGTAAAAACTACATCTGTTGTCTATCATATTAAGACATATGTTGAGGTTTTAAGATCCTCTACAGAAGCACAGTTCTGAGAGTTGCATATGAAGCTGTGTGTATGTCAATTTGATAACCCTTGTACAGTAACACTAGCCTGGAAATCTCCGCTGATGATCTTTTTTACATTGTGTTTTTTTCTTCTCTCAGTCCATCTGTGCTGCAGTTGCATTTTTCTACAGTAACTACTTCCTCCTGCAGTGGCAGCTCCTGATCATGGTGGTTGTGGGCTTCTTTGGAACAATCACCTTCTTTACTGTGGAGTGGGAAGCAGCAGCAGCTCTTGCTGCCCGCAGCTCGGACTACAGCAGCATTTGATCCAGATACCATGCGTGGGCCAACGTAAGGGAAAAGCAGTGAAGTGGCACAAGCAGGTGAAAACATCAAGTTGCTGCAGAGGTTACAATGGAGGAAGCTACTTCTAAATCACCATGGGTCTAACTGAATGGGGAACACGGGAGGAAAAAGAATGCCAAATTTGAAAGGCTTTTTTCTTGCTTTAATCAGCTGAGCGTGGTGTGCATGTTCTTAAAAATCCACTATTAGAAATGGAAGGAAACACAGATCTGTGTATTGAACAGTCCTGTTCTGAGATGTATCTTCAGAATCTAATTGCCTAATTTCACTCCACTAGGCACTATAGAATTAGTTTTGTTTTTTTCCCCTTAAATTATTTTTCCTATATTCTAGTTCTGCAAACACTTGAATTCTGGTATTGAGTGATATTTTTATAAGGTACATTATATTGCAGAGTGTGTCTGCACAGCTGAGAAATCAATTTATGACATTGACTTTTTCAGCAATTAGATATGTAGAAGTATTTCTGTGGGAGATACTGCCTTATTCTCTTATCACCCAGTTCCTATTTCATGTGTTTAAATTTTATCAGATGCGTGGGATTTTCTTTTTTTCAAGTGAATCAGGTTGTAGTGTCACACTAAAGATTTCAGATGCATTTGAAGTTACCCTTAGCTATCTTAAGGAGGTGATCCTGAGATGTGTAAAATATCGATCACTGAAAACAGTCTCTTGCTTCAGCATCTGGGAATTGAGCTGTTGGGAGAGCTACTGGAACTGTATGAAGGACTTTAAGACGCGGCTTCCCTCCCAGGTTCCTAAATGGTTCTCTTGAGTTTGACGTTTTCATCATAATCTGTGATGGGAGCATTGTCTAAGAACTTTTTAAAGTACAAATAGACTCAGAATGTGAACTGTAAGAAGAATCTTGCAGTGTTTATCTTACTGCATAGTCTAAAAATACCTGAAACACTTGACATAAGTTGTTTCATTCAGTGTATTTTTGGGAAGACCGTACTGTAATCTTACTCTGCCAAATGTGAAAAGAACGATACCAGTATAGTAACTAAGTTTTAATCCAAAACTGTTATAGATGATATAATATGGGCAGGGAACGCAGCTCACCCTGATTTTGTTTTATTTTTTTGTCTACGTAGCTTTGTAGTACTTGCAGTTGTGTTTCTATTTAGCGGGCAAACAAGGTGCAACCACGAGCAGGTATGGAACACTGCGACGGTGCTTTTAGACACTCCAGGTAGCTATTTTTAGAAGAGTTCCATTTGCCAACCTTTTTTTTTTATGCACAGTCAGAATGTTGATGTCTTATCTTTAAAGACAAGCTGAAAAAAAGTTGACTCCATATGTGTCAGTAGCTCCTGCTATGTAGGTGTACCCAAGGTTAAACTTGACAAGGGAGTGTGGTATCTCCTGTGACATTTGCTGTCACTTCTGCTCTCCCAGGGCATGTAACACACAACTCCCATGAAGCACAGCCCTCCGTGCACAGCAAAACAGCTGAGAGGGATTATTTCACAGGCGTACAGAAAGGGATTTTCAAATGCACTGCAGGTTTTTGCTGTGAGATCAGGAAGGTGTTAATGGGGGATAAGAGGGCACCTGAATGCTTGGCAAGCAAAGAAATCGGTGAGGACAGCCAGGAGAGAAAGCCTTTGTGTATTCCCAGGAGATTTAATGAATGATGTAAAAAAGAATGAGACAGAACACATGCATTTTGAGCAAGGAGTTACTGAAGCCATTGCAATTTGTCAGACAAGCTGGAAAAGCGTTCAGTATTCAATCAGTATATCCATTTAATGTGACTGCAGCGCTCTCATGCCCCTCTCCATCCACTCCTGTTACCCTGTGTTTAAATCATACTATTTTTATACACTGAGCGCCTTATACACAAAGGATGGGATGCTGCCAGTGATAAGAATTCTCTTGTTGCTACACATTTGTATTTTCTCCCAAGTATAAAACGAGCTTTTTTTTTTCTCTGAACTTTTCCTGGGACCAATTTTTCTCCTACGTGTCAATGAGAGAAGAAAGACTTGAAAGTTTACAAGGAACAATTTTGTCCTACAGTACACAGAAGGGAAAAAATAATTCTTGGGTCTTGTCTTGATTAGTAACCTATAAATGCTTTTCAAACAATGTCTCTTAATTGTAGCTAGATTACCACTCATGAGGTTGCTTTTTAACTTGATCACTTAACGACAAATTTGTGTTGTTCTTCTGCCCTATAACAATTAAATCAACTGCTTTACTAGAAATTAAAGAAAATTGTGACATTCATGTAGTTCTAAAAAGCATTTTGAGACCGACTTTCAGGGATGCTAATGAACTAGGACGTGTGGATTTTCAGTACCTCTGTAAATCCGAGGCTTTGTGCTTTTTTTTTCCCTGTTCTGCTTGGTTTGACTCACTGTCAGATAATGCTAGAAGGCTTCTCAGCACTATTGATTGGGTTGTTAAAGTGAAGTGTAGTATTGGTCTGTCAAGTTTTACAAGAAATGAAATTCTCAAAGCTGCGTAATGGAGAGCTGGTTTTTATGGAGAAGTATTTTTTTACTATTAATTATGTAAGTATTGCTTTTGACATTTGATCTTAAGAGACAGTTCTCAGTTAATCAAGCTGATGACACATGATTGCTTTTCACTTACGACTTTGATTTGTCAGGAGGTGAAAAGTCCATCTGACCATACGCAATTGTTAGTTTGGTCACAGCAATAGAAAGAATAGTAATGCTGACATCCATTTATGATTTCATCTCTTAATCTTTTTATCAGCTTTTGCCAGTCCTGAGACTGCTCCCGTTCATTTCACCTCTTTGGCCCTTGAACAATTTTTTGTTCATCTGATTTGGGAGCTTACTGTTAAATTCAGTGGGATTTGAAAAAAGGCTTTTGCTGTATTTGTGGTACTGTGGGTTTGTTGTATGTTAGGGATTTTATCTTTCAAAGCGAAATTACACATTGAGTTACTTGGGTTTATTGAAAATGTGTCAAACTTGTGATTTTTTTTCCTTATTATTATTCTTATAGGTTCTTACTAAAGTTTAATATCTTGACATATCACATCCCAAAGTTTTTCAAACAAATGCTAAATAGGAAATGAAAACTGATATTTGTGACATTTGAGTGCCAAAGAATCTGCTACTAATTAGTCTTTAATGCATATAAGCATGCCTATATTTTTGTCTTGACAGTTGTTTTTCATTTTTATGTATGAATGTATGGAGAATTTCTGCAGCTGTCAGACCTTCAGAATCAAGTGATGTGCTTTTAACTTCTGTTGTGTTAATTCCATTAGGTACAATCTATGCTGAAAAGTTTAGATAAGGAAGAGAACCACTTAGAAAATGGGTTTTAGAAATAATTTTAAACTATCAATTTCTGTAGGTAAGGCTAAACTCATAAGGGATAAAAAAAAACCCCAAACAAACAGAAACCAGAACACAACACTACAGAAAGCCCGAACAAAAAACACCATAACCTCTACCAAAGTTCCTGTCTTAGCAGAACCCTTCCTGGGGTACAGTTTTTACTAAAACCAAGAAGGCTTCTGTTGGTACAGTTGCTTTCAATTTTTGTGACTATTTTAAACTGCACTAGAAAGAGAACTTCCTGGTGGGGTTTGCTGGTAGAACTTTATTGGAAAAAAATAATTAAGAGTAGAAAACCATCAATTCAGGACTGTATGTCAGTTAACAAGGCTGGGCAAGCTCCACTCCACTGTCTTTGAACTCCACAAGTTTACTTCAGCTGGGGAATGTGGTTCCCTGGACACCACCCTTAGTGCCAGTAATTGCTGCTGCAGAGGTTGCCTAGCAGCTTGCCTCTGCTTGAAGAGTAGGTGTGTGTGAAGAGAACCTCAAGGATTTTTTTCTAGGGCAAGGATTAATCTCTTGCTGTCAGTAGCAATGTGTGTCACCATGCCAGTAGACACAATACTCATCTTTGACTCAAATTGTGCAAGTATGTTAGCTGAGACAGGACCTTGCAGTCATGACCATTAATTTTTCCTAGTGAAATGCATTTTTGAAGACTTCAGCCACACGACTCTTTTCCTTTGAAGTCTTGTAGCCTCACTTGTGCTAATTGAATGGCAGCAGTAGTAAATACCGTGTTTCCCTTGTTCCCTGGTAGGTCTTCTGACATGCTGGTATGAATAATTAAAAATGGGAGAATTTAAAGCTGGAGCTGTAGTTGAGAAGCTCAACAAGGTACTTGTCATTCTGCTCTGACCACGCTGCTTCTCTCATAGTTTTCATGGATAAATTCATAATGATGCTTTCAGAAGTTTAACTTCAGGGGTTGTGTTAGTACAATGAGAGAATGGAAAAAACCATCCTTAAAGTGCAATAGAGAGCAAACTTGGGACTGAGAATAATTCTCTGGGAGGATGTGAAGGGGGGTACTTTGTTCAGTTGAATTTGAGTGTTTAGCTGCTGCTGGCATTGACTCAATTCCTATTTGTTTCCTACTTCCTCTGCTATCTTGGTTATTTCAGCTGTTGACAAGTCCTCCTCCTAAGCTATCTGTTCTCTTTTTGTTTACATTTTGACACCGTGGAAGTCTAATTTAAATGATTGAGACTTTTTAACCTTAATAAAAGGTTTGTGTGGGTTAGAATTGATGATAATTGAGAACAGGCTCACACAATGATTATCCTAATGAAAAAACCCTGATTTACCTGTGAGTGTACCGACTCTTTGCTCTATTTCTTTTCATGGTCACAGTCATGCAAATAAAAGTGAATCACAGACCGTGTTTTTGTTAATGATTCTTAAGCTGTCACAATTGCTCTTTTCACTGTTTTACAGTCGTGCCAGGGGCTCTGGCAAAGGAAGGCACAGCCCTAAAACTGCTGGATCTCAGAAGTGCTTTGTGGCACCTGTAAGGGCCCGCTTGGGGAAAATTAAAATGTTTGGTGTAGTGCTGAGCAGCCCTTTGGAACCACTTAATTCTAGTTGTGGTGTAGCCTAGTGAAATGTCTTGTGGAAATCGGGGTGGCTGCTTCAGTCCCAGCCCTTTTTCTTTCCTGGTCCTGTTTGAGAGTCCATCTTAAGAAAACTGACGTGGTTGTTGGGAGGAGAATGTGACTACTATTAGTGTGTGTATAGATTCCTCTTCCAGTATCCTTTCTCACGACTTGAGATATTTTTCTTCTAACTCAAGTCTTGTATGTCTGAAAGACTCCACAAAATTAATTGGAAATGTGAAGTATTTGGGTCCTGTTTATCTAAATTTCTGTGTAGGCCTGGAGGGTTATCGTCTGGTCGGAAACTGTGTGGCTAAAAGGTGTGATTCAGTCCTGGCCTCACACTGAGATTAAAAGGGTGTGGAGGGAGCAGCTTTGCTGGCAGTCCTTTGGCTGGATTGGTACGTGACAGAGTGTGATTGCAGGGGTGAAGGTGCTGAGTGAAGGGAACAAATGCCTCACGCAAGGAGGCTGGTACAGACAAATTTTGCCTGCTGCATTTTTCCCTCGAGGTTCAGTAATGTGCAGATTCATCAAAATCCACTGTGGTTCCACTAGTGTGATCTTTGGATCACCTTGGTATTCTGATTTTTTTGGAGAGAAAGGAACTGTATTCAATAGCTGACTGTAAAATCCTTTATGTGAACAAATGGAAAAGAACCTCACAGGTTGGCTTTTGCTGCGCGCAGCCCTTTGAATATGGGGATAAAAGGATTTTTTTAGGAGCTTGCACTTCAAAGTTAGATTATGAAAGAGGGGGAAAAAAATAGAAGGCTTGTGCCTTAAATGGAAAAAAATCATTCATTCTGTCATATTAAAGAGAAATTGCTATTTGTTAAGGTCACTTAGTGAAATTAGCTTCAATTAGACATCCTTACTAAATGCAGTGGTGACTGCTTATTGTCAGAACTACTCATCTTGTGGTAATGCCTGACCTGCAGAGTTTGTTATGATTATTAATCTTTGTAAAAAACCCAATTACACAGATAATAACCTGTTTAAAAGAGCCTCACCACTGTACATCGTTATTTGTTTCATGTTCGCAAAAGTGTAACTGTGGCGCAGAGCATTTGTTTAACAGCTCCAGTGCTGAAGGGTTGTGCTAAGGACATAGTGTTTCCTCTGTAGCAATAAAGCAGTGGAGGATGCCTGGGGCCATGGGCTGTGCTGTCCTTCTGCCACGGGACTCAGCGTTCGGTGCTGGAAGTGGGGGCCAGTGGAGCGAGTCGCAAGCTGCTGGAGTGCCTCTGTCCTGGTCCAGCAGCATAATTGATGGAGGAGGATGCTGGTGGAGTGTAACAGCAAGTGCTCAGCCTTTTTCCCTTGTTGAAATCTCTCCAAATGCTCATCTAAAAGTTCCAGACTAAATTTCCAACTACCTTTCTTCCTCTTATACATATTGCTAGGAAATAAAAATGACCACTGTCTTGTGTTCCTGTCCTCAGCTTTACACAGGGTAAACCCAACCCATTCATCAGCTGGCGCTTCCTTTTAGGTGCTTTCTCTGTGTGGTGACCCAGCCTTGCAGCAGGATGACAGGAGCTGCTCTTCCTCCCCACAGGGCTGGGATTCCTCCTCTGCCTTCAGCAGCAGCGGGTGAATGGTACGAGGCCGATGCTCTTCCTTGGTGTGTTAGGACAGGTGATGCACGGACACTGGGCAGTGCTAAACTTACCAGTACAATGTGTGCTTGTGCTCTAACTGGAACTTCTGGAGAAAACACAGCGTGAGTGAGACAGCCTGAAAAATGTGTGTTCCAGTGTTCGCATTCGTATGCCACCCTTACCTCGCTGCGGAGTGAAACGGAGCCGCAATCACAGGCCCATCTCGATGACATTTATGAATAATTATAATAATTATTCTTCGTAAGAGCTTAATTCTGCAAATTCTCAGCCGTGTCGGTGAGAGGCAAAGTGCTGCCCTTT
>WUAM01000431.1:7615490-7643832 GCA_024336885.1 Actenoides hombroni
CTTGCAGCAGTTGTGCAGTTGGCTCTTAAATCTGCAGTTGTATCTGTTGGAGCAATGTCTTTGTGAGGTGCACGTGGCCGTGGAGCTCAGAAAAAGGACTCTCTCCCTGCCAGTGGAGCATGGGAAGCGGGGAAGTGCTGCCCCTTGGGAGGCTGGGGGAGAGGGGGGTGCTTGGTAGCCCTGGGGGGGGGTTGCTCGGCGTCGGCGTGGCACGGCACTTGCCTCCGTGGCCTGCTTTCGTGCCAGCACTGCTGGCATTTGATACGCTCATAAAAAAATGACTGTAGAGGAAAGAAAGGGCATTATGCACACTGGGTTTCATTTCATGCAGAAGGCAATTGGATTTAGAAGTTTGCTAGCCGGTATTTATCATGTTCTGCAGCGAACAAATAAACCACCAGTCGCAAGGCTGGGGAGAGGAGGATGACTTGAAGTGCAGCAACAGGGGAAGATTTGTGCTCCAGACACGCTGCCTGGGTAAGACACCTCTGTCCCAAGGGAGATCCAAGCCCAGCATGTAATGCTGTCAGTGAGGGACAGTGCCTGTTGGATTTCAGTGGAGCAGGGGCTGTGGCTGTAGACAGCCCTCAGATGTTCCCAGGGACTTTCCTGCTGCAGGCTATGAGCACATTTACCAGTGGCCGTTTCCTTGACCCCTTTGCTCTAACGCCCTACCCACCTCTGGAGCTGTGTTTAAGCTCAGGTCCTTGCCATTGGTCTTTGTTTAAGCTACGACGTGTGCACGTGTCCACGCCTGGCCTCTCACTGTGTTGATCCTCAACCAGGTCTTACTGATGTTGCTCATGTAGCCTCAGCCCTGCCTTGTCCAGTGATTGCTGGCTGTGGCTAACCCTGCTACCATCACTGGACCAGTTTGGGTGCTGCGGGCCTGTGTTGTTGCTGGTGGTGAAGCTCTCTTGGCTTGCCTTGCAGAGATGTCGCTTCTGCTGCTTGCAGGTGTAGAGCAGCTCAACCTGCCTTGATACCCATGTGTGCCTAGGGAGCACAGTGGGTCTGCTGTGGGTGGGGCTGTGGGGTGATGGATGTGCTCCTGGGATGGTCACAAGGCTATGAACAACCAGACCTTGGGTTTACCCACCATGAGTGGCTTTTTCACCGGAAAAGTGAAGGATTGCTTGGTGTTCATGACTGGGCTGGGGAAAGGGTTCCCAGGGCATAAAACTGCTTGGGCAGTTTTACACACCTCAGTCCAACATCTGCCAAAAAAACCCAACAATAAAATACATGGGTCTCGTTCTGCTTTCCAACACCAGCTCATCCCCACTGCTGGTCTGGATTCACTGCAGGATCAAAGCAAAAGATTCCATCTGTGAGACACAGAGTCTGTAGCTACCTGTGGCCAGGTGAGCTTGGTAACAAGCCAGCTGAGAAACAGAGGTGAGTGCTTAAATACGTAGGAGGAAAACAAGGGTATTCTTGGTAATATTTAGGCAACTGGGAGTCAGGAAATGATGATGTGTTAAGTACTGATAATGAGGGAACAGCAAAGCTCGGATTCTGCTTGTCAGTGAAGAATGAACCCATGAGCCAGGCTTGTGCAGAGCACAGGAAGAGCTCTCTGTGGCTCTTTTCACTTCACAGCGTGCCGTGGGGGGGTTTGGTTTTACTCTGTGTGTGTCTGCGTGCATATATCTGTCACTTTTATTTTGAGGAGAATGAAGTGTCATAGTGCACTATTAAAAATTAAACTTCAGACGGTGATGAAGTCTTAAGGTGATGGGTGCTTAGGCTGCAGAGGAAAGGAGCAGGAATACCCAGGTAAGTTTTAAGCAGCTGAAAGTGCAGTTTGATGGTCAATATTTTCATGAGAGGCTCTGTTAAACAAGAACAACAATGTTCCTGGGTCACTGTCTGAAATTCTGAAATGAACTTTTGTCTCTGGCAGAATTAAAGGCTTAGGATATCAATAATACTTAGATGTGGAGACTGCTCAGTATTTTCTAGTGCAAAATACTGCCGTGAAAAACTCAGTTTGTTTTTTCTCTGCTAATAAATTCCACCCTCAAAAAACTTTGTGCAGGAGATAAATATTGCAAAGCAGGAGAGTTTTGAAGCAGGAAGTGAAGCGGTGTGCCCAAGGCAACCGGCATCCTCAGCAGGGGAGCTGGGAATACCATTGCTTGCTCCCAGCTAATCCAGTTTGCAAATCCCCAGACAGCATTGCCATACTGGGAGCTGCCTCTAGCTGTGAACAGCTCTTCCCCTTGCTCCAGGATGTAAAATACTGTCCAAAAGCTTAACACAAGGCTTCCCGTGTGAGGGTGGGGAGGTGGGAAGAGTTATACCTTTATGGGATGATAAACAGAGGCTGGTTACGAGTGCTTGAGAGACTAGCTGGTTTGTGAAAGCTGTTGGAGAACCTGCAGCAGCACAGCCTGGGGAGACACCAGCTCATCCCAGGCCTGCTCTCACCCTAGCTGTGCTGGCCTGCCTGCTGATGGAAAGGGTGGGCAGAGGAAGCTGTGCGGTTCAGGGGAGCAGAGAGAAACGTGCTGGATCCGCTCTGCGTCTGGCAGTGCTGTAGGGAAATGTCTCCAGAGAAACACCTTGAAATGGGCTTCTGCAAGCAGGTGCTGTGAGACAGACCTTTGGGTCTCGCTGCCTTGACCTGGGTGTGCTCGGTGTGGGGTCTGTGCCCGAGCGGTGCCTCGCTCTCTGGTGTACCCACTGAAAGCTCGGTGCTCCCCGAGAGCAAGGCGATTGGGCTGGGGCCGATTTAACCGGCAGGAGCTGAGGGAAGCAGCCTGGGGCTCTCCAACCCAGACCCGAAGAACCCATGCTCTCCACACCCGGGGTCTGGCTCTCCTTGCCATAGCTGCAGAGGATGCTCTCTGCTCACATGGCTCCTGGCTGCTCTGCGCGGAGCCTCCCAAGGTGCCCTTTCTGATCTCGCTCCCACTGCCAGCAACTGCCTTTCAATTAAATACAGCTCAGGTCAGCTTTTGACAAGTAGCCTCCCGTGTAACACAAGGAGGTTACCAGCCAGCAGGTTCTTGAAATGCATCTTAAAAAGAGGAAGGCTTGGG
This sequence comes from Actenoides hombroni, assembly GCA_024336885.1. Taxonomy (NCBI): domain Eukaryota; kingdom Metazoa; phylum Chordata; class Aves; order Coraciiformes; family Alcedinidae; genus Actenoides; species Actenoides hombroni. The sequence continues at coordinate 7,618,538 of WUAM01000431.1, forward strand.
CTGGGAGCCAAGATAATTTTTTTAAGGTGTTTTTTTTTCCCTCCCCCCCCCCATCCTTCTCTGTAGCAACTCTTTCTGTAGAGCTGTGGCTCAGATGGCTGCTTGTGGGGACTGAGAGGTGACGGCTGTGTGATGTTAATTAGCTGTTGTACCTGCAGCACTTCAGCGTGTAAAACCCTGACAGACCCAGTTGTCATAATTAATGACTGCAGAAATAGCAGAAGGGCTCTTAGACCTTCTGCTGGGGGATTTAAGCCAATTTCCAAGTCCTAGAAACCAGGCAGAGGCTTGAGTGAGGGCAGGTTGTCCCGTGTGTTTGCAAAGGGTTTCTTGCTGCCTCCTGAAGCAGTGAGAACATAATGCTCTGTGGTTCAGGATGAGAGACACATCTGCTCCCAAGCATGATCTCTTCTGATGGCGTTTCTGCATTCACCTCTATCATAACTGCCCTCTTAAGGTGTTCAGTGCTGTACAGCAGAGGTGGAAAATGGTGTTAGATTTTTATAATTGACGTCTCTAGCGTATTTTTGACAGCAAGGAGTAAAGTGATGTTGTTTGAGGCATTGTGTGACCTGTTCTCCTGCTGTCACAGGGCATAAACCAGGAACCGCTGATGGTGTGGGAGAAGAGCTCCAGCTAAGACTCAGCAGGAACTGCTGACCTTGCTTGAATGGCTGTGAAGGCTGCAGGTCCTGGATTTGGGGTCAGCTTGAGTGGGAAACCAGTGATCTAGAGGAACTGAGAGAACTGTGGGGCTAAGTTCCTCCTCTGGGAAGGACTGGATTTTGGACTGAGTCCTCGTAGCTGTGGAGTGGAGAGGTTTTGTGAGGAGGGAGCATAAGAGGGAGACAGGAAAGGATGCGGACATGCTGTGGTACTGGTGAGAAATCATGGCCAGCTGGTATGGTACTGGGAGGCGGGATGCTGGTCTGGATGTGCATTTGAGGGTGAGGTTGATCCCAGAAACTTCCCTGGCTTTTTGTAGGGTGGCAGCTTCAGCCTGTTGGTTCAGGAAGGTAAGAGCCTCAGAGTATTACCCTCTGGATATTGCATGGAAGGGGAGGCACTTTGTGGTATCTTTGCATTTAATGTGATTGATCAGAAGCCTGGCTGGGGGAGATTTTGTGTGTGACCTCGGTAACACCAAGTGGCCAGGCTTGAAGCAGCAGGATCTGTGCTGGGCCTTGGGTGCAGAAGGTGAGATCCCACCTACCTGCCCCACTTTGGGGTGGGGATGTGTCCCAGCTGCACAGCAGGAATTGGTCCTGTCCCTGTGGCTGCTCATGGGTCATGGTGCCTCTGCAGATCTCCTGACCTCCTTTGCCAAGCACCCACAGATGAATGGATGAAAATAAGCAGGTGCAAAGGGCCCGGAGGGAGTGGAGGAAGCCTTTCCTGGCTGGCTACAGCTGACAATAAAGTCCTGGATGTTGCAGCATCTCTCCTCCCAAGGCATCATTTTTTCCACCTGCTGAGCTGGAGCTGTAGCTGGGCCAGCCCACGGGTGGGTTGGCTGAGCACGCAGCGCTGCCTCGTCCCCTGCTAGGGCTGCTTTGGAGCAGCACTCCCTGGTAGAGTTTATTGCTCTGTTGGGCACGTACGGCTGCTGACCTGCATTTGGCTTCCCCCTTATCTAGTGGAGAGGCAATTCCAGCCTCTGTAATTAATGATTCTCTCCCACCAGGGTCTTGGGTGAAGCAACAACACAGGAAATTGGCCGGGCTAAGTGGTGTCTGTGCTTGGATCCTGGCTGCAAAGGCAGACATGAGCCAGCTGAGATGAATTGTGGCTTGGTTGCTGAATTCATTTTTCATCCTTGGGTCTGAAGGCAGACACATGAATAGCTCCTGTGCAGGCTGAGCTGCACGCTTACCACAGTGCTCCTCTGCCTGGGGCCTCATCTGTTGCAAACATCCCACGTGCTGATGGAGAAAGGCCAAGGTTTGTTCTGTATCCCTGGGGGTACCTGTGCTTGGGTTTTGCAATGGTTTCAGGGACCAGATAGTCTAATACCACTCCTCAGAGAGATAAGGTTCTCATTTGCCTCCCCCATCACCTTATCTCTTTTTCCTTGCTCTTTCCTCCCCCTTGTAGCTACTGATGGCTGTGCTCACAGCCATCTCCAAGGTTCAGCGGTGTCACCTTGTGCCATGTCCATGGGTGGTACAGATGAGGCAGTCTAGTGAGCTAAGCTTTGAGCTCTGAATTTCTAATCCTGGCTCCTTTTCTGGCCTTAGACAGGTGCATTAGAGCAGCTCTTGGCTCCCTCACCTGCTGGATGGGCCTGTTGCTAAAACAGCCCACTTCTGGGGCAGCATGAGGCATGCTCAGTGGATCTGCAAATGAATTATTCAGGCTTGTTGGCCAGCAACATGCTGCTGGAAGCGCTTGGTTATTTTTGGAGACCGTGTAAGGTAGAAGGGAGCATCCACCTTCTCTGCAGAAGCTGAGTTGAGAGACTCTCCTGTCAGTTGGACCCAGCTCCTGAAAAGCCTATGGCCATTAAAACCAATCCTTCACCTTACTGGGACATCTTTGGAGGTGCTGCCTATTCCCTGACCCTGCAAAAAGCTGGACTCTTGCACCCCCTTGCTAGAGCAGCTGAGAGGAGTTTGGCCCCAGGGAAAGACTGTGGTGATGCTGGAGACACTGGGGATGAGCTTTCTCTACCTACAGTTTCTTCTGCCCTGGGTACCTAACGTCCAAGGTGTTTACATTTGCTGTAGTTGGCAGATAAGGACATTGTGGAGGATGTTGGATGGCTGGGTGAGGACTGCAACAGCTTCCCATTGTGTTGAGGAAACTCTGCCAGCCCACCATGAGAGGAAGGAGGAGATCTGCTCGAGTCCCCGAGGAGGAAAGATGCTGAGTGCGTGAAAACAAGGTTTAAGCCCGTGTTTGCATGAGAGGGAAACTGCTTTTTGCAGAAGTAGCTTTTCCTGGCATTGCAGTTCATCTTGTTAATAAATCTCTTGTAACACCTCCCTGCAGAGCCCTTCCAGAAATTGGCTAACCAGGAGAAAGTCGAGATCAAAGATAAGCCTCCTAATCCATTATCAGCAAACACAGAGTCCCCATCTGCTATCAAAGGGTCCTGCAACCTGACAACCAACAGGGAGCCAGCCATGGCTGCTGCCTGCACAGATGCTTGGTCACCACCACACCTTCCCCACCTCTCTCTAGATTCAGGCTGCTGTCATCTTAGATTAGCGGGCTCGTGCTCAGTCTGTGCCTCCTCTAGGAAAGAGCCAGGCAGAGCTGATGGGCTGAAGCACATGTACCTTGTCTGAAAAACAAGCACCAGGGGGTTTATAGAGCCATGTTCAGTTTGGTGCTGTGTGCTCTGGTATGGAAACAAGAGCCCCTGCTCACCCAGGGTTGCTTTTGAGAGTGTTTGCAGGAGGAGATGGAGAAACTCCTGCAATTGAGCATCTCTGTGAAGAGTTAAGGCTGAGAGCCCTGGGGCTGTTTAGCTGGAGAAGAGAAGACTGCGAGGAGATCTGATCGATAGCTAAAGAAGAGTGAGGAGTGTGGGCAAGAGGATGGGGCCAGGCACTTGTAAGTGATGCCCAGAGACAGGACAAGGAGCAACAGGCACAAACTGGAACCCAGGAGGCTCCATCTGAACAAAAGAAAAGTGTTTTGCTGTGAGGCTGTCAGAGCCTGGCCCAGGCTGCCTGGTGAGGTTGTGGAGTCTCCTCTGGAGAGATTCCAAACCCGCCTGGACAGTGTGATCCTGGGCTCCCTGCTCTGGGTGACCCTGCTGGAGCAGAGGGGGTTTGGACCAGATGATCCCCAGAGATCCCTTTTAACTTCCACCATGATGTGATTCTATATTTATTAATTTCGTGGGTGGATTGCTTGGCTTCCTTTCCCCCTCCTTTGAGTCTTTGCACGGGGATCTGTTCAGAAGGGAGCACTGGCAGCTTGGCAGTGTCTGCACAGCCCTGGGCTGTGTGGCTCCAGCATGTCACGTCTCTGGGGATGCTCAGCAAGGGGACAGTCCTGCCATGGAGGAATTGGTGGTCTAGGCTGAGGACCTTGCTTTGCAGGAAGGGCACAAAGATGTTACCTGACTTCTCGGTGGTGTCTGAGTATGGAGCTGAGGTTTGCAGGCAGAGCTGTGTTGTGTTCCTACTTTTCTTCTTTCTCTATTCCCATTTCCTTTGAAATATTCATTATTCGGAACAAAAATCTGTTCCAGGTAATTTCAGGATTCAACTTGCTGCACAAATTGAGCAAAAGAGTGAAAATAACAGCAGGTAAAGAATGGTTTAATTTAGTAACTGATTTTCTATAAAGTAATTATTTCTTTAAAAACCTGGGATTTGCTGAAAGTATCACAATTACTTTTTCCATTATGGCTACAGAATGGAGGGCTCGTTTAATTAGTAAACATTTGGCATGCCTTTAAATAGGTTTTTAATTACATTAAAAGGACACTGTCAAGGTGTCTTTCATCATTTTTAATAGACCTGGATTTTTTCCCTCCCTCGCAGTCAGATGCAACTCTCTGGGTTTTACTGGCTGATCCAAACAAAAACTGGAGAAGCCATTTCCCTAAAAAAAGATTAAAATAAAAGGCTCGTTTGTAGGCTGGGAGCCGAGCCGTGGTCTCCCAGCCTCCCAACTCCCTCAGCTTGTTGGCAGCAGGGCTTGCAGCTGCTTTGCATTGTACTGTGGGGAGGTGGAGGTGTCCCTGTCCCTGAGCACTGTCACCCCTGTTTCATCACCCAGGGACCCTTTGGGCTCGGTGGCAGCTCTCCTGCCCTAGCCAGCCCTGAGGGTCACCCCGTGCTGTACAGTCTGTACTAAACCTGCAGCTTTTTGCCCCATCAATCACCCCGTGTTGTTCAGGAGGCTCCCTGGTGAAGCAGACGCTGGTACTACAGCTTTACAGCTCGCAGCTGCTCCAAGGAGTAGCTCTCCTAATAAATCACTAGTGCTCTAACTGAGCTTGATGGGAGCTCCCAGAGGAGATCCAGCTCTGGGTGAGTTCCCCAGGCTCCTGCTTCACTTTGGATACGCAGCCCTGGCCTGTGAGATGCTGTTGGCAGAGGCCAAACTTGATTAACCCCAGGCAGTGCTGGGGTGTTTCTGGTCCCCTGCCCAGTGTGGGGGAGGCTGGGCATGGCTGTGCTGTTGGTAGATGATAAATGAGGCAGTAGTCCCAGGCATGGCAGAAGCTGTTTGCATCTCCCCCTGCTCTGCCTCGCAGGAGCTGAGGTTTTTGACCCCCTTTTTTGGGAAGATTCTCTAATTGAAATAGATAGAAGATGCTTTAGGTGGAGGCAGCCTGTCTTAAGCAAAGGCTTCCTGGGTTGTCCCTGAAGGGAAAGAAATAACAGCAAAACCCAGAGTGTGACAGTGGGATGGCAGTGCTGGTGGTATCTTCCAGGGATGTGTGACATGGGGGTGCAACTGTGGGGCTGGCTGGGGACATGTGTTGGTCCTTTCTGCCCCCATCTGAGCCGTGTCTTCACTCTTCTTCAGGCCTTTTGCAGGCTGAATAACCAGAACGAGATGCCTCTTGTTTAATTTCTGCTCATGTTTCAGCCATTGTTGCTGTCCTCTGGAGAGCAGGAGCCACAAGGAATGAAAATATCCAGCATTTTTGGTTTAGTGTTGGTGATTGTGCTCTGTTGGGTACTGACAGTCTTCCTTGCAGCCACATCTTCCTCCAGCATGTTCTGAGCATCTTTTTGGGGATCCTCAGTTTTCTCCCCTACTCCCATCTTTTCTTCTCCACCTCATCCACCACCTGCTTTTTACTCTTCCTGCTCCCTCTCAGCTCCCCACAAAATTGTTTGCTTCTCCTGCAGTGATCATCACCCTGCTACATGGCCTTTAGTCAGGGTGCTGAGCCTTCTTGACCCCAAAGCAGATGGAGATGTGGAGCAATGGTGAGAGGTGGGGATGGCTCATGCTCCTCAACAGCCTCAGGGATCTGGGCAGCAGAAGAGGTGTGGCCTTTCATCTGTCCCCCTTGCTGGAAGGAATTGATGCACAGCTCATCCACCCACGATTCCTAAAGGGAAGTGATGCCCTGTCCTGCCTCCCACCTCGGCACCAGCTCCAGTTTCCAGGGAGACAGGCTCTGGGAAACCAGTGGAAGTGCTGGAGCTGGCAGGATTGCACAGCTCACCATCAGGTAGTGGGTTCCCAGAGGTCCCTTCCACCCCAGCCTGTATCCCACCTGTCAGAGCCACTCGCTCCCCTGGGTGCAGCTCCTATCCACTTTTCCTGCTCAGCATCACTGTGTGACAGCTTCCTGGGCAGAGGGGATGGTGCCGCAGGAGCTGCCCCTCCTCTGGGTCTCTCCGTGTGGCCTTAGAGCCTTTTTGCTTTGCAGGATCGGGACTGAGGAGAGGGCTGTGAAGTGGTGGGTGCGGGAGCAGGGTTGTGGTGGGAGTGGTGCTGCTGTGCTGTGTCCCTGTCTGTCAGTGTCCCTTGTCCCCTGTCTTGGGGTGCCTGTCTTCTGGAGGGCCTGGGGTGGATGGATGCTGGGGTGGAGTGGTAAAGCCTTGGGAATGTGACTGTCCTGATGCTGCTCCATGCCCTGTCCCCTGGTGCTGTGGGGACCAGAGGTCCCTGAGGTGTCACCTGCACGCCAGCTTGGCCCCTGCACCCATCACCCATGGAGCTTTCTGGAAGGGAGCAAATGGTTGTGAATAACCTCGATCATGGCTTTGCAAGGCTTCCATAAAATATGAATGTGTGAGAACATCTGCATCAATTATTCAAGGTATTCAGCACGGGGGATATTTCCCTGGCAATTTCACGGGGGCTCCTGGAGCTTGATTGTCCCACCCGCTGGGTGTGCAGCAGAAAGGGAAGGTCCTGAGCATCCCCAGTCTCCCAGCTCCTCCCATTGCTCTCCTTAGATTGCAAACTGTTCTCCCTCCTGCCTCGATGTGCTTTCCCCCAGCTCCCAGCACTATTAACACCTCTAATTAGAGCTGCTTATTGATGTGCTGCTGTTTGTCTAAGTGCAGCTGATCAAGGCAGAGAAGTGACTGAGCTTAAAAGTGGCTCCCACCTCCCTGCCTTGCCACGCAGCCAGCACCGTGCTGCTTGGGGCTGGGGGAGAGAGGGGTGAAGAAGCCAGATAGGAAAGCCAGAGTGGGAGAGGCGTGTGCTGCCAGCCAGCCATGGCCATGCCTTGTCTCTGTGTGAGTGACTCCAGGTAATCCTGATTTTTCCCTCTCTGGCAGTTGCTACAGGAGCGTGTCGTGCGTGCAGCGTCCCTTGGGAGAAAGGTGTCCCTGTGTGTGTGCCTGTGTTCAGTGCTGCCCCACTGGGACTGCCTTGTGACAGGAAAAAACCCCTTGGTGCAGAGGGTGGTCCAAGGAGGAGGTGTCTTGTTTGGGACCTTTACCCCATGGGGTAACCAGAGAGCTGAGCACCCAGAAAGCAGACCCAGCACCTGGAGATGAATGGATGGCTGGACACTCACTGCAGGAGAGCCATGATTGTGGGAGCAGGACCCAAACCCCCAAAAGCAGCTGGGCAGAACATGTCCCACCACAGCTGGGGTGCTGGGGGACATGGTCCTGCTCTTTCCTCCCAGCACAGGTACATGGGACCATCCAGGCATTTGCATCTCTGTAATGCCAGCACTAGACAAGAGTGATTGCTGGTGCTGAGGCAGTGCTGTGTGGCTGGTAACTGGTGTAATAAGAGAGAAAAGGATTAATGCAGCATCACGAGAACATGTGTTTGGAGTCTGCCTCCTGCTAGTGGCTGGGGAAGAGTTTGTGCCATGACCTGCATGTGGTGAGATGGGTTTCCTGATCTTCTCACCTTGCTTTGAAGCTGGCAGCTCCTCCTGGACCACACACACTGACAGGGGAAGGTGGCACTTGGCTGCAGGAGGCGAGGTGCTGGCTGTCCCTAAAGCATGGCAACTCCCCAGCACCTCTAACCATCAGACAGCCTGGGGACAAGGTGGAGAGGGCGATGCACTCTAGAAGGAGAATTTTCCTTCCGCACTGCAGTTGGCTTTTATTAATTCCTCATGCAGTGAAGTCTCTATTAATAATAGTTCTAGGATCTGGCTGGTGAGCTGGGTAATGAGATTCTCTACCTGCTGTTCCTGTGCTGCTGTGATTGTGTTTGGAGGACAAAATTCTATGTGGATTAATTAAAATGAAAAACAAAAGGGGGGAAAAAAAAGGGGTTGTTTGAATTATTTACTAGTTTCCAGGAGACAAAGCAGTAATTGCAAGTGTCCTGTTGCAGGTGTTTGGAGGGGGGATGCTCCCTCCTCTGAGCAAGGAGCAAAGTGTGGTTATTTACTGGTGTTGGAGGAGATTTATCAGTCCTCATGAATGCCAAGCACAGCTCCAATTGCTCCTCAATTTGCTGATTCTCATTTTCTCCTCTTGGTTGTGGAAATTCTGAAGAGACAGGCTCCAAGACAGCTTTGACACAGGTAAATGTGGGAACACAGCAGCGTGCTCTTCCCTCGTGCATAAGTAAATGTCAGGGAAAAAAACCAAACCATCATGCCCTGAGGAGCTGACCCTTCTCCATCAGCTTTCTATCCCTGCCAGGGCTCCTCTGGGTCACACAAATGTCACAGTGTGTTCTTTGTGATGTCTTTTTCTGGATGCCCACTGTGGATGGCAGGTGAGGGATCCTGAGCCTGAAGCAAGGGGAATACACCCAGGATGGGACAAGTGCCTTCTGGAGCTGGCTGAGGTCTTACCACTGACAGGCAGGTCTGGGTCCCTAACCTAGGGCTGGACCCAACTGCAGGGAAAACCCACTGTGGGCCGTGTCCCAGCTGCCCCACGGTATTGGGATCTGGTGGCTGGGGTGGCTTCGGCAGCTCTGCTCTGCTCGGGTGGGGATGGAGGGCTGGTGTAAAATCAAGTGTGAGATCCTACTTTCCTTTGCAGCCCCTCTTAGCTGATGGATCAGCAGCATTTTAGGGAGTTGCTCTGCGCTTTTACTGCTCTTTTACTCAACTGCTTCTCTCCCTGATTGCCTCTGTCCCTCCGTCTCCTTTTAACCAAGGGCCTCGGGAGCTGCCTAATTGACTTCAAAGGGAACAGGACTTGCTTGAAATTGGGTTTTGCATTCCTCTCAGCCTCCTTGCCTGGTGACCCCAGCTCATGCAGCAGTTCACTTTCACTGGTTCATCTATAGGAGAAGAATGATAGAAAGAAAGAAAAGTAAAAAAAAAAACGGTGGGAAAAAAAATAATAAATCCATTCAGTAATACATGGCATGATCAATATTCCTTTGTCTCCATATTCAAATTGTGAATCCTGCTGAGAAAAAAAATGGGGGTGCCTCATTGGAGATAAGAAGTTAGTCTTTAAAGACAGTGAAGATTTAGGATGGTGTAATTGCTTTAAGGTTTGATAATCTAGACTATGCAAACTTTTAATTTTTAACCCGATGACCTAGATCCTTGGCAACAGAGATGATTCAAGATGAGAAGCAATGACACCTCGGTGACCTGAAAAGAACCAGTGGTGATGCTGTGTGCCCTGGGATGTGACCTCCTGGGGTCAGTCACGGCTCAGTGGTGGGGGGGGACACATGTTGAAGCTGGATACTGCCTGTGTCCAGAGGCATGAGAAGTGAGTAGAGAAGGTGAAGAGCAGGGTGGGAAAAGATAGATAGGGAGGTGAAGGAAAATGCACAGCCTGCATGGTAGGGCAGGATCTGGTGCTTATAAGTGTAATTTTCTGGGGGGTTTGTCAGGTCCAGGCTGTGGTGCAGGTCTGCCCAGTTTTTGGAGTTTCTCTGTGCCTTTCTCCCAGGCAGGGATGCTGCCCATCCACTGCCTTGTGTATCTGCCCCTCCTGAGCTCCTCCTGCTTTGTACCCTGGGTGGTGGTAGCACAGGGGGTCCCCTCCTCCCACCGCCTCCACGGGCAATGTCTGGAACCATCCTGGGGCACCGAGGCTAGAGGAGGCAGAAACACCTTTCTCCCTTCTCCGTTCTTCCCACTGGGGTGAAAGGGCAGGAGGTCATCCTGAAGACAAGCTACAAAGTGAAGCACAGCAAATGAAGTAGTTAATTACAGGTAATTATTCATCAAGGAGATTATGGGAGCTGGGAGCTGGAGGAGAGGACTGCAAGGACTCCATGTTCCTCACAGGAAGCTCAGCCTGAGCTCCCCGACACTTACAGGTAAGAACTGGTCCTCTCAGGTGGCATGGGCTGGAAAACATCCTGGGGGATTAGATATCCCTTCACAACAGCAGCTGCCTCCAGGAAGCACAAGCTCTGTTGTGCTGCTGCCTGTGCTTCTGCCCATGGTCTAGGCAGCCGGAGGATGGGCAGGAGCAGCCCAGGGTGGAGGGCACCCCATGGTGAATGTCACCCTGTGGGGAACGTCACCCATTTTTCAGCCCAGACTAAAGCATCCTGCTGGGATTTTGCTCCAGGCTCTGTAGGAGAAGGTGGCCCAGCCTGAATGGGGATCAGCCAAACGCAGCACCCCTTAGCCTTCCCTGCTGGCAATGGAGCAGAATTAAAACTCAATCTTTTCTGCTGTTGTGATTTCACATTTTTTATATGGGAAGAGACCTCGTTAGTGATGAGGTAGATTATGTGCTTATATTATCAGCAGTAAAGCAAAGTTGCTTTTAATTCCACCATTGTTTGACACAGTTCTCAGAGATTTTTCTATTCGCCTTTTTTTTTTTTTCCCCCCTCTGGGTCTCCACTAATAGAAATTGCTTTGTTGTTAAACCCAATTTCACTCTTGACTGGGCTGAAATATGCTTATTTCCCTTCTAAAATAATAATAATAAAAATCTAGAATGATTTGCACTCATCGTATATGAAAAACGAATATTTTTCTTCATATGGCCTATCAGGTTGAAATGTCTGAGGGTTTCAGAGGTTTATTTTTTGAATGGTCTAATTGCACGATCTCAACCTATAGCTGGAGGCTTTCCAGTTGTTGCTTTATGAATGTGAATAAGTCAAGTTTCTGGATGCTAGGGCTCATCAGGCTCAGGGACACAGTGCATGTGGGGCAGAGATGGCAAACTCCTTACAACCCCTGGCAGGAAGGGCTGCGAGCACTGGTCAGCAGCAGCGACTCTCCTGCAGAGAGCTCTTGCTCTCCTAACTCCTGACTTTATTTTCTTTAATTCCAGCTGAAACTCTGCACACCTTATCCCTCTTTGTTTGGCTAATGCTGGTGCGAGCTTGCCAGCCTCCCGTTGCAGTGAGTCCTAGCTCTGGCACTGCCCAGCTGCACTCCAAGGGGTACCAGTGTCCTGCCTGGGCTCCCTGGGCTCACTTTGGGCTATCGATAGGAACCCTGGGCCACTGTAAGTTCATGTGCGCACAGAAGGCTGCCGAGGGAGGAGGGTGGTAGGGATGGGTCATAAGCTGTCCCTTCTTCCCAGCCCTGTGGTACACCACTTTGCATCCTCCTCCTTTCTTGGGCTCAAACATGTCTCCAAATTGTGCATGTTGATGCTACTGGGTCAGTGAACTCATTTGGCTGAGCCTTGGGGCCACAGGGGACATAACATCCATCCAGGGTGGCCCCTGGACACCCCCTGTCTCAGGAGGTGGCAGGGACTCAGTGCAATGTGCTATTAAGCCTGGGAGGTTCCTCCAGCCTATTTTTCTTGTGGCCTCCCCTGTACGATGTCCTTTGGATGCTAATTCAATGGCTGAGAAACAGAGTGTCCTCCCGGGACTGTGCTGGGCTGGAAATCTCTGCTCAGCTGAGTGTGACAGCGAGGCAGAGGAGGAGGCAAACCTGAACTGGCAGCTTGGAGAAGTTTGCCTGGCAAAGGGATGGATCCAGCCTTTGCGTCTGACTTTTTTTTGGAGGTATCTGGATCCAACCAGGAATGTGTTGCTTTGTCCCCTTCCCTGAGGGTGCTCTCTGAGGTGTTTAGCCTCAAATACTCTCACCCAAAGGGAGGATGCTCTTCTCCTTGGGAGCTGTGGTTCAGACTCCCACCCCCTCTCCTCTGCTGCTCTAATTTACCCTGGGCTTGGCCTCTTCTTTGTTTCCTCTTCCCTGCCTGGACTTGTGCAGGGCAGAGGTGCCCACTGTGCTTCCCGGGGTGTTGGGAGTTCTCCCCAGGAGACCGAAACCCTGTCAGTGCACTGCAGTGACACCAATACATCTCCGTAATCTGCTGTACAGCTCTCCCTCTCTCTTTAATTTTTAATTGCTGCTCTTGTTTCCTCTGGCATCTCCCTTTGCAGCAGGGTAGTCAGGAAACCTCTCTGACCGATAAAGCTGGATCAGGATCTCCTTTTTACCTTTTGCATTTTCTTCCAAGTGAAGCCAGGGCCATTGCTGGGTTTAATTAACACAATGAGAAAAATGCACTCATTTCTTTCTTCAAGAAGAGAAAGGGAAATCCAGCTTCTCTTCTGCTCTCAAAACACATCAACCTCTTGGGAGCTGAGGAGTGATCCTTTACCTCTATTTTTCTCCTTTCCTGTAAATGAATTAGCAGCTAATGGAAGTGAAGGATTCACAGTGCTGACAGCCTTGCAAGGGCAGGAGCCTCCCAAATTCCCCACACAAGGCTGTGCTGATGCTGCCCTGTGCTGATGGGAGCTGTAGAATCCCATGTTTTACACCTGACCTGGCTGTGCACCTCCAGCAGGTACCTAAGCACCGGAGCCGTGTGTCTTGTGCTGTGCACCACTGGGGTCCCAGCTGCTGGCCCAGGGAAGGAAGGGCAGAAATTGGTATCTGCCTGCGGTTAAATTGCACCCCACTGAGATCTCAGCCATGCAGACAGCCCCAGGAACTGGTGAACAGCCCAAGGGACCCTTCTGGTGGGTAAAACACCCCTTGGGGTAGTATCAGGTACCCTCTTGAAGCTGCCTTTTAGCTGAGCAGTGCTTGGTGTTTTCAGGCTTTGGAGGGAAGCGTTGCATCCTCTGGAGGATGCAGTCCTGTCAGTGAATGAGTCGTCCACTCCTGTGGCTTCAGTGCTCAGGCAGCAGTAAGGCCATCTGTGCTGCTTGCTGCTGGACATGTCCCACCAGCTGTGGTTCCTCCCAGTTTCTACTGGCCCCTTTCATCAGTCTTGAGGACCCGTGTGTCTCCCACGGACAGAGATGCAAAGGTGGCTTTAGGACTCTGTCATCCCCTCCCCGCTCTTTGCTGGTGGCCTCTCCAAATGCAACATATGAACAAATTCAGGGCTGGTTTTGCTGGGAGCAGGGAGAAAGGCTTTATGCACTGCAGGGGTGGAGCAGGGCTGCCTGTGCAGGCATCCCAGCCATACATTGCCTGCAGCAGCTCTTGGTACAGCGGCAGGGTGGCTGCTGATGCTTGCTGGCATGGGAGAGCAGTACCAGGCTCAAAGCCTTTCTGCCTTATTGCTACAGAGCTGGACAGAGCTGTGAATGCAGCAACTGAGGCAGTGATGGAGCCAAGTAGTTTTATATCAATAAAGAGTGTTTTGTACCCAGAAATGTTGTTGGGGGGGGACAACACACGGAGAAGTTACTGTGACTAAGTGATCTTATGCCCAGAGCATTTGGGCATTGCGGCTCCTGCAATCAAATTATATTTCTTATCTCAAGGGCAAAATTGTGCATGAGGAGAACTTGAGAAAGTACCTTGTCATAGCACATTACAACTCAGTGGTTTGCTCTGATTCTTCTCCTCTGTGATCATTATTTTTCCAGGAAGACCAAGTAGCTTAAGGCTCAAAAGGGGGCTCCAAAAAGAAACAAGTGGCAGAGTCTGAGCCCCCAGGCTTTGGAACATTGAGGAGGGGTCCTGGGCTGGTGTGAAGACTCTCTGGAGAGTCCTGGGGTGCCTTTGGAGCCCTGGCAGTGCTTAGGCATTGCTCACCAAAAGCCACTACAAAGGCTGTCACTGTGACTTGTTTGGAGCTGCCCATGGGTGTGCTGCCCACAGCTGAGCAGTGATGACTGTCAGGCTGTGCCCTGCACAGGAGTATAATATTTTAAGCTTTACTTATAGTGGTTTACACTCCACCTTGTATTTATAACCCCCTTTTTTCCACTTGCAGTGGTCTAACCCATTGTGTTCTGTGCAGCAATGTCTGGGTTAGGGAGGTATGGTAACACAGTTACTCAAGATCAGTTGATAATTCCCGAGATCCTTTGCTGGGCCAGTGGTGCAGGGTGAGTCCTGGCTGCCAGAGGATGCTCCAGTGTTGGAGCTGGAACTGTGGCTCTGCCCCAGGTTATAGGCAGGACTGTGGAGGTGGCCGGCTGGTGCCTGTACTGGAGATGTTCCATGTCTGCCTGTGGTTGGGCAGGAGCTCTAACCAGGGGAAAACTGATTTCTTTTGTACCAGCTAGCTGAGGAGTTAGTTATCTCCATTCCCTGCTGATGCTTAGTTCTTAATAGTAGAATCGTAAAATTGTTTGGGTTGGATGAGACTTTAAGATCATCAAGTCCCACCATTAACCCAGCACAGCCAGGGCACCAGTAAACCATGTCTCTCAGCATGACCTCTCTGTGGCTTTGAAACCCCTCCAGGGATGGGGACTCCACCACTGCCAGGCCTTGACAACCCTTGCAGGGAAGAAATTGTTCCTCAGGTCCAACCTAAACCTCCCCTTGTGCAACTTGAGGCTGTTTCCTCTTGTCCTGTTGCTTGTTCCTTGGGAGCAGTGGCCAACCCCCCCTGGCTCCAACCTCCTGTCAGGGAGCTGTTGAGAGCAGTAATAACAAACATACACCCGTGTGTGTGTGTGTGTGTGTGTGTTTGTACACACGCACATACAACTTCAGCATATTGATTTTTGGGGCCGTTGCTTCTCAGCTGCCGAAGAAGATAATTCACTGCTTTATTACCATCCTTGGATTTTAGATTTATCCTTCTAAACAGAGAGTGAACTGGTAGTTAGTTAAGTATTTTGTTTCAAGCAGCAGCAGAGGGAAGGGACTGTGGGCTGCAGGGCACCTCCTCGGGGATGGGGGCCCAGGAGGAGAGCAAAGGCCATGTTCTCATCCAGGGGGTGATGGATCCTGCATGGGATGGCACTGGCAGGAGTTGAGAGCAGTAGAGGTGACTCTGCCTGGCTCCCTGGCCAACCCCAGCACCTTCCTGGGTGTGCATAGAGAACAGACCTTCCCCCATCTCCAGACAACCCCTCTCCCATGTGGACTTGAGATGAAGCTGGATGCTCTGCAATGTGAGGCAGGAGACCTGAAACAAGAGGAGCAGCAGGCTCTGGTGGTGTCCCTCCCTCCGTCACCCGGCCATGAGGGTGTCCCCACACGTTGGGGTGCCCCTGCTAATTGCCAGGTTTATGGGATATTGCACACTGTTAATGGGGCTGTTACAACCTCACTAATGCCTCTGTGCAGCCGTGCAGGAGAATGGAGAGTTGCTATCTGATGTGCTGGCTGGAGCCAAAATAAAGCCTTGTTGAATGGGGATTGCCAAAAGCAGATTTCTGCATTTTATGTTTTATTTTATTATTTTATTTTCTCTTTTTTTTGCTGGCTGGCACTGCAGCAGACACTGGGAGGGAGCCAAGGTGGCTGAGCTGCCTTCTGCCCTGGCCAAGAACCGGCGAGGACTCAGAGGGGTCTGTTTCCAGCCCTGTAGGGAGGTGGCAGAGGACACACATCATTTTATCCCAGGTCCTTTCTCCCACTCCTAAGTCTTACAGAATTAATGTGCTGTGCTTCACCATACCCCAGCCTTTTCCTGATGGAATGCTTCTGCCTTTGGCCTCAGGGAAGAGCTGCCACTTGGCACCACCCAGAACTTGTGGGATGCGCGGAGGGACCTCTATCGTTATGGAGGTGAGGAGGGGCCCCCACCCCATGCTGCAACTCTCACAGGCCCCTGCTCTGCACTCCCCAGGATGGGAAGCTCTGTTTTCCTCTCAGGAAGGTGCTGCCAGCTCCTGGCACATGGGAGGCAGTGATTTGGCTGCTCCATTGACCATTTCATGGTGCGTGTTTATGTGCATTAGGAAGGTTTCCAGCCCCATCACAGTGAGTTGGGCGCAGAGCAAAAGGCCGGCTGGAGCTGTGCTCTGGAGAGCAGCAAGTGGGGAAACATCAGGTTTTAAGGTGGTTTTACAGCTCAGATGTGATCTAAGGGTCTCCCGGCAGAGAAACAGGAGTGGGGAATGGAGGAAGCAGCCAGGAGCAAGGAGATCAAGGGTGACAGGATCCCACAGCACCTTCATTAGTCTGCTGCTTCCCTCCTTGCCCAAAGGCCAAGTTAAGACGACCAGGTGGTCTTTTCAGAGGCAGCCAGATGCACCAGAAGACTCCTGACTGCACCTGAAATAGCAACAATGGAGGCACCCTGGCTGGAGTTAGGTGTCTGTCCAGCCCAGTGGGTCTGCATGGCCATGTCCATAAGGTCCCCATGGGTTGGGTTCAGGGAGGAGTGTCCTTGCCAAGATGTTGGGCTGCCTGTGTTGAAGATCAGGGAGAGCTGACCTAAAGGTTTGAATTTGGCTTGACATCACTGACACCTGCTTCTGAGCCACGCTTCCTGCACCCCCCAGTCCACGTGTCCATCTGCCTCAGCCTGGTGTTATCCCACTCACACCCAGTGTGGTAATGATTCCTCCTCTGTCCCCTGCCCATGGAAACTGTGAATAAACACAAAACTGTGAATGAACCCCCAAAGGGTATGCTTTATCTTCTCACTTCTTGGCAAAAAGTGCTGTTTTGTGGGGAGAAAGTGCTGTTTCATGGAAAATTTCCAGCTGTCTTTTGTATCTGAGCTCACCTGTGGCTGCTGCTGCAGCAGCATATGCTACCTGGAGCTCTGCTGACCAAAGCTACCCCTGGTTTACACCAGGGAGGAGGAAGCAGAGTGCCTGGGATCCCTATGGAAATCAGAGCTGTGGTATCATGACAATCATAATACGGCATTTCCTCTTCATAAGCCTCGTGGGAAAACAACAGGATTTTGCACAGACAAAGAAGCCCCCAGTGAGTTTATAAAGGAGGGGGGTATTTGGCTGCTTGGTGCTGGGAGAATGTTGCAATTGCATGGCACTCACAGAGTAGATGTTTGAGCTGTGCCAGGTTGTTGGGGTTGGAGGAGTGTTTCTCGCAAGCAGGATGGAGAAAGGCTGGGAAAGACCATGGGAGCAAAACGTTCTACCTTGGGGAAGGCAAAGGGGTAGCTTTCCCCCATTGTCACTCCCTGCTTCATGGTGCCTATGGTGGTACCAGGTG
Organism: Actenoides hombroni; assembly: GCA_024336885.1. Lineage (NCBI taxonomy): Eukaryota > Metazoa > Chordata > Aves > Coraciiformes > Alcedinidae > Actenoides > Actenoides hombroni. The sequence continues at coordinate 7,635,690 of WUAM01000431.1, forward strand.
CAGTGAGGGATGGCCAAGCATGGCATGAGGGGGCCCTGTTTGCACCACAGCCCCTCCCCCCAGACCAGGGCCTGAGGACAACGGACTCCTTACAGCTCTCTGCAATTGGGTGCTTGCCCCCTCCCTCCCAGCTGGCGGGGTGCACCCATGCCCACTGGGCACCTTCGAGTCGGGGGGCTGCAAATGAGCTGCCTCTGGGCTCTGTGCACATTCGGCTCCTTTAAGTCCTAAGCTTTGGGAGGCTTTTTGTGCCTGTCACCTTTTACACGTGAGCTGGGAACACCTCTGCTGAGCTCAGCAGCTGCTTCTCCTGCCTCAGCTCTCATGGCCCCTTCTTTGTCTTCCCAAGGACGCTTCCTTGCGTCCCTGCCCCGGCCACTCCACACCACCCTGTTCCTTTTGGCAGCACCCAGGGGTGCCTGGGGACATTGGGAAGCCACGTCGTGGGCTGCAACTGTGGCCCCTCAGAAAGAAAACAGGGTGGTGGGGAAGCAAAGCCATAGTCCAGTGCTGTCAGAGCCAGGCTCCAGACCCCACTTTTTCCCCAAAAGCAGGGCCTGCCCTGCTCCTCCCATCCCCTCCAAGCACACAGCACTCGGGGGGGCTGCACGGGGGTCTTTCTAGTTTGACACACACATCTCCCCACCCCCGTTTTCCCAGCAAAGGGCATCCCCAGCTCCCGAAGTCCCCGCACCGGGGACTGTCACCTGCCTCGGGATGCGACCACCTTCCCCCCCAAAATGCCTCCCGCCCCGGGGAGCAGCCAGCACCCCCCTCTCCCGAGAATACCCGCTACCCCCAGGCACCCCCGCTCCCAGCCGGGCTGCCGCTAGATGGCACAAGGCGCCCGGCGCAGACTCCGCGGGCGGTGCGGGGCGGAGCTGCTTTCCGCGGGGGGCTGCGCGGAACGGCGCGGAGCGGAGCGGGGCGTGTGTGGGGGTGTCCCCGCACGGGCTGCGCGGGAGCGGAGCCGTCCCGGCGATGGGCTCGGCAGGCAGCGGGTAGGGCTAGGGCGGGCGGGGAGGTGCTCTGCGCCCCGCTCCGCGCCCCGCCATGCGCCCCCGCGGAGCCCCGCGCTCCAGGAGACCCAAGCCGAGCGCTGCCCGGCGGGGTCCGCACCGCGCTGGCCCCCCCCTGGAGTTCGTGTGTTCCCCCCCCCCCCCGCAGCCCTCCCAGCGCTGTGCTTGCCACTGGGAGCTGGTCACCCCCCCGGGTTGTGGCTGCTGCCGGGCAGGGCTCGCACAGCACCGAGGATGTTTGTCCAACGTTCCCCCCGCAGTGGGATGGGGGGGACGTGATCTTGGGAGAGGGCACGGTTCGGGACAGCTGACCCAGACTGGCCAAAGGGATATTCCAGACCATGTGATGTCAGCTGAGCTAGAAAAGCTGGGAAAAGGAGGAGTGGGGGGGCATGCACCTGTCCTCTGAAGGAGCCCTGCTCCCCGAAACAGCCCAAACTGCATAGTTCCTGTGGTAACGAGGAACGCGTTTGGATTCTGGCTACTCTTAACGCCTCTTGCTTTTTCATCTGCATACATTTGACGAGTTGATAGCCCCTTCTTTTAATTCCTTTTCTCACTCAAGCTGAAACTTTGAATTTTAGCTTATATTGCTGGAGTGCACTGTGTAAGACTTCCCGGTTTGAATTCCTGCTCGTGTCCAGGCGTATCAGTCAGCAGCCTGATTTGCTCTAGTTTATCATCTCCTATGTATGTTGAGTCAGCTGGGAGAAAAATAGTTCTGCCTCTTTCCAGCAATTCTAGTTAAGCTGTTCAATTAAACATTTCTATGTTTGAGATATTTTTTCAGGACAGGATTCTTGTCTTTTTGCTCAGGGGAAATAACACACCTGTCAATCCTGCTCCCTTCTTCAGATGTGAGGAAATAATTGTGGAGAAGAAGCACAGGAAGAAGAATTTATTTTAATCCCAAACCTAGATTTACTTTGGTAGTGAAAACAGGCAAATGTTGTTTATATTTTCTTAAATGCTACATAAACATTTAGGATGTTGAGAGGAAAGGTTCTACGGGTATTAAAAGTATAAGAAGGAAAAACAAGGAACAAAAGTTTTCTTGGTGTTTGAAGTTAACATACTTGGCTGCATTTAAGGGCACAGTGGACAGGTTACACAAAGTTCTCCCACTCCCACCAGTAAAACCCATTCTGCGTTGCAGCAAGTCTCAGTATCCTGCGAGTTGTACTAGAAAGACAACGCTGCCTGCATCCTCCTGTCCAAACAGGCACTTGGGCTGGATCCCTACGGGGATGGCAGCACCGTGCTTTGGGGCAAACCACCAGCGATGATGAGCAGCAGGGCTGCATTGGCCCCCTCGGCTCCCCCCAGCTGCCTGCTCACCCGGAGAGAGATCTGGGTGGGTACAGCACAGCCCGACTGCAAACACGCTACCGTGCAGGGATTGCCAGGCTGGGGGCAGCCTCACCCACCAAACCAGTACCGTTTGGGGCAATAGTGCATGAATGCACCAGCTCAGGCTTGAAACTACTCTCTACATAGTGCTACACTTAACCAAAGCTTCCCCCCCACACCTCTGAGAGACTTTCCTTTTTTCTGCCAGGCCAAAGTCCTGGATGTAGCATGCCTACTTTCCAGGGTACCAAACCACGATGTGTTTCTAGGCGTCTAATAGCTGGTTTAATGGGATTATTTCTCTTTGCATAGACTTTCTAGAAAAAATGGCCTAAGCAGTTGATCATTAGCTGAAGCAAAACAGTTTCTCTTCTGATACTGTCTTCCAACAGGGAAGGTGCCCCACAAGGGATGGACTCTGGTAGGGCAACACCAACTCTGAGATTGTCTTCTGAGACGGGACTGTGAACCGCTTATAGCATAAAACCACAGATGTAGACAACACTTCTGAAAGTCTCAGATGCATGTACATAGGGATTTGTTTTAGGAATCAGTAAATCCTAGCTACATGATTTCCTTTGGGGGAATTCAGCTGTTGCATTGCTATTATACATAAGTTTTCTTCTTCGGTCTTTCTACTTCGGAATATCCTCAAAGACACGGGAACCTGCAAGAGGTTAACTGTTTTCTTCTGTCAAATCTGTAGGAACTTGTCAATTAAACTGGTTGAACACCAATGATTAGTCACTAGTGCCGTAGGACGTTGGTTTGTACTATATGCTGTAAAAACAATGAAATAAACCTAAGTGTTCTAATCACTTTTACGACGTTTATCAAATCGCTCCAGTAAAGCCTTCCATATGCTGCCTGGGATTGTTTGGTGCTTGCTGATGAGAGCCTGGATGGCAGTCTTGGTCTGAAAAGAGAAGAGCAAGTTGCCTTTACAGATCTGCTTATGCAAAGGAGACAGTATAGTCACTGACTTCTTAGACATTCAGGAGGTATCGGGAAGTCCTCACATAAGATCTACTTTAAAAAAATGTTGTCTTTTAGAATAGCTATTTTTCCTAACAATACTTTCCTTGGAAAGGATAAAATAATAAAAATTGACTGCAGTTGAGATAGGCTTAAATTATTGAGACTTATCAAACCCGGATATTACAAAGTCAAAACAACCTTTAACACATGCAAACATTAAGTCTGTAGGATCTCCATCCCTGAAGGTTTTAATCCAAAGTGCTGCATAAAGCCTGACTAACCTCATCTGATCTCATACCTGACCTTCTTGGGACCAGGAATTTGGAGGGGCGACCTCCATCTGTCCTTCCCAACATGAATTCTTCTGTAATTGTATCATATATGGCAGGCACATAATAAGAGAATTCATATCTAAGTCCTGTTCATTTTCACTCTACCTGAGATTCAAATGCAAGTTTGTGAAGAGAATGCATAAACTATTCTGTATTTCTACTAGGGATAAGAAATAATCTCCTTTAGTTTTTCCTCATGCATTTAAACTTGAAATAAAGCTAGCTATATACTCCAGTAATCCAGCCCAGAGTGATGGCAGAATATCACTGGCAATCTAAGAAGAGAGCAGCCAAACCTTTCCTGACAGATTCATGTCGTGACTCCTTTCCAGGGCAGGATCAGACAGAGGTCAGCCAGGCCACTGCTCATCCCAAACCTCATTTCAGTTGGTCTGGGGTGGTTGCTTTTTTTAACTAATGTGAGCCACAGAAGCCCTGACCGTACTCCCACTGAAGTGGGTGATCAAAGGCTAGACTTAGTAAAGCAATTTGATGCCATGAGAAATTTCATCTTCAGTTTTAGAGGTACACAAAATACTGTTCCCCCAAATCATAAGAACATGGATATCCATAAGGACAGTCTTAGCACAAATATTGCTTCCAGCCTCCTAAACCTGCTAAGACCAAACTCCCCAGCTTGCTGGGGCAGTTCCCTTCTAACAGACCAAACCTGTCCTTCTGGTTTCACTGCTGGGAAGCCCAGAACAATCTGCAGGAGATCTTTCATTAAAGAAAAACAAGAAAGAAAAGCCAATGTTCCTGCATCTTTTGGGGGACAGCAAAGTGGGCTTTTTCCATCAGTGACTCCTAACAAGTGTTTTGATCTATGCATTCCTAGGCCATAGCAGATTTGTTTTGCACAAAATTCTCCTTTAATCTCTCTGAATTTTTTTTTCTCCTTTCATCTTCTATGAAAAAAAAAAATTAAATATGCATTTTCTGTATAGATTAGTATTTTGAAAAATGCCTAAACCCTGGATCTATAAGCATTTTTATGCTCCTAGGCACCAGTGATTTCACCAACTGTAAGTACTCAAAATATTGGGGTTTTTTGGATGCAAGTTATTTTTTCATCATTTACCTTTTGACAGTGAGACTGAAGTTCTTGTGGAATTATTTTTCTTTTTTTTTTTCTAGAGCCCAATGTTATTTAGAGAAGATTCTCAAAGTTACTTGTTATATATGAAATTTCTTTTCCTAGTTCCTGAAAACTGAACTTAAAACATAGTTTACATCATTTCATTTATCAGAGCTACCAAAGGCATGGGAGAAACAAAGGCAGCATCCCAAGAAGACAGAGCTCACACATTCTGCAAGGATGAGGGCATCCCAATCAACTATTACTATCTCAATACATACTTGTAGGTGTCCATACGTTAAATAATCCCGGAGCTCAACTGCCCATTGCTTTAACAAGCTAGTAAATGTCTATTTGTCTTTATCTGACAACAAGAAAACTAGTTTCAAGTGCATATATAATAGAGGGCAAAGTATGTCGTTCAGAATTACACAGAGAGCTGACTTACCTTCTCAACTAACTCCTCTGTAGTTATATTTGGATCGTAAGGGATTGGCTCCCCGATGTATGTGCGGAATTTAACGGGAAGTCCTCCGTACGGAGGAGTGATGGGCAATCGGGTGCTTTCATACAACTGTCTGAAAAGTCCTGAAATAGTTCAACCAGAGGAAAAAGGGAGACTATAGTCACAGAAAACACAATCCAAACTTGAAATCTGATGAATGTGGAAGACTTCTCACAAATGCATGTTTTATCTGACAGTCAAGAAGAAATTACAGGATTTAGGTAACTGGCCTTCAAAACAAAGCTCAATAGACTTGATAGATCCCTGAAATAACACTGCATTAAGAACCAAATCACACAGCACAAGCCAGTTATACACCAGCTACTTCCATATTTGAGATACCTCTGACCCACCACAAACATGTTGGAGAATGCAGAGTAAGCACAAGTCTGAAAAGCAAAAGCTAAGAGAAAAGTGAGAGAAATCGGAGAGAAAAGTGGAGAAAACATTCCAAATACTTAAAATGTTTTTTAAAGTTCTTACTTCTTTCTTTAAACATCCTGTATCCTTCCCGGACATTTTGAGTATACATTGGAATGATGGGCTGAGGAATCACAAAAACAAAACAAAACAAAAAGGTGGAAATATTATACCAGTTTTGAATTAATGTTTTAGTGTCTGTTAATGCAGCTAAGAAAATGACTTGAATACAGAGGATAATTAACAGTCAGTTAAGTAGCAAACAAGGAATCTTGTTATAAAAAATAAACTCCAAACTAGAAATAAAATTCTGTTTCTCAGGTCCCACAAACATTGCTGCTTTAAAGTCACCATAGAAAAACCCTCAGACCGAAGGAGTGCAATAATAAGTGATGCATGAGCCAGCAGCACTGTAAAGGTGAGCTCAGGCTAGTAGGTGTCACAGAAGAAAATACTCTCTCTGCCCTTCAGGTAACAGACAATCCTATGCAGCATCTGCTTTACCAAACATTATGCAAATAAGCATAGGAACCTTTCACACTGCAAGAACCTTATTCTCAATGAATAACCAATTCATTAATTATAAATAAAGCCATAAACCCTGTCAAGAGAAGGTGCCAGCAGTTTTAGGTACTACTGTTCAGGTATTTCCATGTGCTTTGAAATTATGGAAGACTGGAAGGATTAAGAGGATTACTAGCAAGGATTTTTTGTGATGTGTTTCGATCAGGGTGGCACTCTATATAAAGGGCACTCAAGGGTTTTTTCATTCAATTTTTCTTTTTAAAAAAAACCAAACTTACTACCTTGTAGAATTCCACTATAAGGTTCCAAGTGAAAACATCTGGCAAAAGATTAAATGTTTGAAGTAGCTTGAAAGACAAGTATAAAAGCAAAATGATTAGAAGTCACTCAAGCTGTTAAAGTGACACCTCTTTCTGGTGGTTTATTATTAAATTAATATGTAACAGGAAAGAATATAAGGGAATGCAAAATGCCCATGTGAATTTGACTGGCTTTATCTTATTCACAATCTGATATTTCTTGGTAGTGGTGGCGTGCAGGCCCACACAAGATATGAAATACTGTGACTAACATTTACCAGCCCACACTTTTGAGGAAAAGGACAGGAGAAGGAACAGAAGCACATAAAACATGACTTTTAGAAGGCCACATAACAAGATAAAGAGGTAGAAACCGGACTCCCAGCCTAAAATTTATCCGTTGGGTAAATGCCCCTAAATTTACTCTGGTGGCTAGTTATCTAGTAGTAGGACCTAGAGCACAAGAGAGCAAAGCAGAGTTTGAGATGCAACAAATTGGATGAGGTGAGAAAGAAACATAATTGCTGTACAGATGGAACTGCAGAGATGGATGCCTTGCAACAGACATGAAAAAGCTACATAGTTCTGTGAAACCTTGTCTCCCTATGGATTAATGTGCTTGAGGAAAGCAGTGGGAAAAGGAAAAGAAACCTTTACTCTCAAACCTTTTCTTCTGTCTGGAAGATTTTCCAGCAAACACTCTTAACTAGCATTTTATACTGAAGCACGTATGCAACAAGCAGAAACAGGGTTTGGTAACATATGAGAACTCACCACTTTTGCATCTAAAGCGACCTGAGCAAAGCCTTTTCGATTTCCCCACAGGAGCTGATAACTTTCATCGCTGAAGAGTGCTTCTCTAACTCCACCTGGTGAGATGGACACCAAGTATCCATTCTTCAGTGCAATGAGACACTCCTCCCTCGTACCTGGCATAACACCCATCACTTCCAGTAACAATTTAAGTCCTGCAATAAAGAAGTAACAAATACACATTATTATTATAACAATATATCACAAATACTGCTTGAATGTAGGAACAAGATTACAGCTCAGTGAAAATCTAATAGCTATATATTTGGACTGAAGCCAATTTGTACGAAGGAAGCCAAACAACTACCGAGTAAATATTGGCAAAATGACAATGATGTGCCCAAATGTTATGAAGATGAAGCAGCTTATCAAGAGCATCTCAATAAACTAATGCCTCCACGTGCTATTTTCCATAATTATCAAAACACCAGCCATGCAACTGAAACGTGTGCATCATAACTAGAAATCTGAAAATAAAGATCTGTTCTTCCCTCCTTCTTTTGCAATATTTTAACACAGACAAAAAAAATCAGTACAATAAAGATTACTACAAAAATGAAAACCTGGGAAGCAACTTCTTTTAGTGTTCTTTTAAAAATGGGATGTTTAACATTTTGAACGTTGAGTTTTTGAGTTGTTAAATTCAGTATTTTGTGGTTAAATTGCAACCTAGGTGGATCAAATGGGACTGCTTTGTGACTCTTAAGATGCACAAATGGCAGAAGTTAGCAGGGCAGGTTCTGCACTGCATGAACAGTTGGGTGAACTATCTTTCTTTCTTTCTTTCTTTCTTTCTTTCTTTCTTTCTTTCTTTCTTTCTTTCT
>WUAM01000431.1:7659872-7676765 GCA_024336885.1 Actenoides hombroni
GGCTGAGATTTTTTTTTTTATTTATTATTATTATTATTACTATTTTTACTTAAGATTTGGAATGGGTTTTGTTTCTTTATTGGAGAAGGACCGTCTCTGCTCACTGTTGACAGCAAAGCTCAGAGCTTTGCTGCTGAAAAGCATCTTGGAATCACTCAGAACCAGTTGGGAAATTGGATGGTGGCAGGGACACAAGGGGAAACCTTGGAGAAGCCAGTGGGAGAGCTGGGGGGGAGTCAGGCTGTCACTGGGGGCTTGGCCATGGGGTTGGGGCGTGCAGCTCTGCTCACTGCCAGCTTCTCTGGGATCCAGGGGGAAATGGTTTCCTTCCCCAGCGGGAATATCCTTGTCCCAACTTAGTGAACTGGGAGCAGAGCTATCTTGCTGACTATGCTTCTGCAGCAAGGACTCAGAGCAGGTATCCTTGGCCGGATCCCCTGGGGTGTGGATGAAACTCAGGCAGCAGAAAATCCCCATCTCCTGCTTGAGCATGGGGCGATCCCTGGGAAGCTCTGCCCAGGTGGTGGGGACGTGGCCTTGTGCACCCCTGGGTGCCCAGCAGAGATAGCAGCTTGTTGCTGCCTGATGGAAACGTGAGCCCCGTGTAGCTCCGTGCCTCAGTTTCCTTTGTCCCCCTGCCCAGAATCAGGCTCCCTTAGCAGGGCTGGAGAGGCTCCTGGGACACATCCAAACCCCTCAGGAAAGAGCTTTTCCCAGGTCTCTTCTGTGGGCATGAGCACCGTACACGTGTCTGGGTTTTAATCAGGGGCCAGAGCTGTTTCTCTGCCCGGACTTTGCGAGCAGCCATTTAAATTTCAAATGAACTGCGCCACTAAACAAGCCTTCATAATTAAACGAGTGGAGCCCAGCTACGCACTGGGACGACAGCCCAGCCCTTAGTGGCAAAGGCAGCATCAGCTCCCAGTCATCTCCATTGCCTTTCCAGACCTGATCCTTGCATCTTCCCGGTGAACCAGCACGACCTGACTTCCACTCTTCAAAACAAACTGGGATCGAAATCCTTGGGCCAGGGGTACCACTCAGGCTGTGAAAACATGGTGGTTGTGGTTTAAGACCTTCTGGCCAGCTGCAAGGGATTTACTGGGTCCTTTTCCTGACCCCCCAGCCTCGCCCCACTGGCACAGGAGCACACAGGAAGGATGTGCAGTCTCCATTTCACTCAAAAACTCAGTTCAGGGTCTAAACTCTGACCTGCTGGCAGTGCTGGGATGTTGGAGCAGGAGCAAAGCCTGAGCAGAAATCCCCATGTGGTGGGTGGTCAGTCCTGGAAGCTGCCTGGGGCAGGCGGGTGGAGGGAGCCAGGGGCTGTGAGCTGTGAATACAGCACAACCATGGTGGAGATGCCACCAGAGTGGGCTCAGTCCTGTGGGGAAATAACTAATGTGGTTTTTCTGACTTAAACCCATCTCAGAGCTTTGCTATTTTTCTTGGCTGTGTCTTTGCTTGGTTTGGGGAGGCCCCTGTACAGACTGAGCTCCAGGGTCCAAGTTACGACTTCTTTCCCCTCGTAGCATCTTTTAACTGTGAGTTCTGCCTTTTAATGAGACAGGCTGTGACGTGTGTGTCCCCCAGGGGATGAGGAGGCCTTCCTGGTAGGGTGGGCAAAGGTGACTCTTGTGCTCCCAGACCCATCCAGTGAGGTCTACGGCTGCACAGGATCTTGGGCATCCATTGATTCAAAGAGAAAGTCACTGCCTTTTTGCCATGGGAGCGCAGAGAGCATTAGGGCAAGAGTCTGGTTTCAATGTCCATGAATATTTAGTGATTTTTTTAATTTCTTTTTTCTTGAGGAATTTCTTTTTCTCTCAGTTTTTCTTCTGTTTGTTAGATAGCGTCAAGAAAAATAATGTGTTGCTGATAATCTCAACCTAGCATGGAAGACAGCCTTTGGCGAGGTCTGGCTGGCCTGCTGTCAGCTTCTTGGAGGGGTTAGGGGTTGGCTTGTAACCCCCTGTTCACGTGGGGCACGTCCGACAGCACCAGGCAGCCTTTCACCGTGCCTGCCGGGGCAAGAGACAGGCAGGGATGTGTGCCCAGTGCCAAAGCCCCCAGGTCAGCTGCAGTGCCTGTGCAGCCCCCCTCCATCAGAGCTGGAGAACCACCCCTCAGCATCCATGGCTCCAGCGCCATGGCATCTGGAGATGGAGTTAGAGGGTGACTTCCTGGGGGAGCGGAGCTGGGGCTGCATCTTTGCAGCAGTGGGAGCCGTTGCATTGAGCTGGTTCCCACCACGGCCACATGCATTGTGCTCATCTGCTACCCAAACCATCTAGACCTCGCATTCAGGCTGGCCTCTCTGCTCTTCAACGTGCACTGCAGCTCCAGTCAGCTCCTGTGGAGAGGAGAAGCCCGTGCCAGGGCTATCCCTGGCATCCAGTGCCATTGGGATGCCCCACTCCATCCCACCCCCGGGACTGGGCTGGGTGCAGAGTGCTGTGCTGGGGCAGGGGATGCAGGGGATGTACCAGCACCATCACCCTCTGGCTTTGCAAGACCTGGGTTTGCCTCTCTTTGGAAACGTAGGAGATGTCCATAAGTCCCGGTAGCCACTGGGGTGTCCGGCAGCCGCTCGCCTTCCCAGCACCGCCCGCCTGGCTCCTGCTGCTCCCTAAATTAAATATGTGCTGCCTTTTGGAAAACGCATGGGAGTGGAACAGCAGAGATAAGGTAAACGGGAGAAGTGCAGGGGATTATGCACTGATTAAGTTATTACTAACGTGAAATGAGCCGCACTGAGATGAAACGGGAGCTTTATTTCCTGTTCCCTAGCTTTGGGCTCAGGGCTGCCTGTCACCAGGCAGCAGATCAAACTGGGAGCCAGGAGCCTGTGTATCCCCCGGCACTTTCAACACAGCAGCGGGTCGGTGCTGTGCAACCCATCGGAAGCAGAGCGTTAAACAGGGCTGGGAATTGGAGGCCTTCACTGGTGGGGAGGGTTTGCTGGGATGCGGCGCTTGAGGCAGAGTTATTTGCAGTGCTGGGGCACCCACCCTCTAGCAGATTTGAGTAGAAAAGAAATTCTGCTCTGCAACAGGAAAATCCGGTGCTGCTGGGGAGGATGTGTTGGGGGAGGACCACCTACTTGCTCTGTTTTCCATGCTTTTCCTTAAGCATTCCCTGTAGGCTGCTGTCAAAGGCAGGATGCTGGGCTAGTTGTTTCTTGGGGAGTGAAAAATAGAAGTGCAAAATGAAAGGCTGTTTGGTTAGTGTTTGAGAACAAAGTTGGTTTCCTGTAAGCGCTCGGGACGGGCTGGATCGGGTGGACAAGTCAGGAGTTTATGCCCAGAGAGGCAGGGGGGGAAACTGGATTGGGGGCTGGTATAACCACTGGCTGTGGGGAGCTGCAGCAGCCCAGCTGGGTTTGGAAACAGGCAGGGAATAAGCTGTACTTGGGCAGGATGATGGGGCTGTTGGCAGAGCTAGGGAGGGGATAGCAGGGACACCAAGGCACCGAGATGGTTCTGGATGGTCCGGTGGTGGGGCCGGGGAGCGCAGGACCACGGGCAGCTTTGGGGGGCTGGAGCCACGGGCAGCTTTGGGGGCTGGAGCTGGGAGGAGGGGGATTTTCTCATTCTGACGTGGCAGTGCCCAGCTCACAACTGTGTCTCGCTTGCTCTTTGTGTGCCCGCAGTGATGGGCGCGCTGGAGTCCCGAGGGGTGCTGCGGCGAATGAGCGACATGCTGGAGATGCTGATGAAGAGAATGGACATCCTGGCCAGGCTGGAGAATAGCACTGACTTCCACAAAGGGGATGAAGCACGATTCCCTCTGGACAGGTCAGTTGGCCACGCCGATGCCCCAGGCAGACCTCGTGGAGCAGCGCTGGGCTCTGGGGGGTTGCAGGAGCAGGAAACCCCTATGTGCTCTGCAGTGCTTTGGATTGTTGTTTGCTGTTTCTGGAACCCTTTTCTTTTGGGATTTCTGAAATGACTGTGATTTTGGAGGTTACCTGTAGCACCTGTCAAAGTTGCAGTGTGGGAGGGTGTCTCTTCGCTGTCGTGCTGTGGTGGAGCTGGAGGTGGGACTTGCTGATGGCTGGAGCAGTACCTGGTCCATGGTCTGTACTCCCTCTGCCATTAAATCCTAGAACAAACTCAGGCCGGTTTCTGTATCTCAGATAGCTGTCAAATTTAGTGGTGTTTGAAATCCAGGGCTGATGTGCTCAGCTTTGGAGTTGAGCAAGACTTAAAATGAAATAGGAGGAAGCTGTCGGGCCCCGAAGCGCTGGCTGCCTGGAGCAGGTGTCCTGGCTTCCCGTGATGCACATGCCACATCCATCCCAGCTGGCAGCTGGAGAGATCCCATCAGACCCTCCCATCTTGATGTGCTGACTTACTAAGGAGACATTTCCCTTTGCTTTGGGAGCCTTTGGACATTTATTAATGCTAATTTGGCTGTCATGCCAAGGCCTGCTAAATTGGTAACTAAAGTGACTCAAATGTGGAGAGGCAGAGGTGGAAAAACTGAGGGACAGCACTTGGGACAAACTTTGCAATGTGGAGAAGACGCCAGCGTAGATTTTTCTCACAGATGACACGTGAGTAGTGGGGGGCAGGGATGTGACATGCCGTGGACACCGCTGCCCTGTGCCATGCCACCGGAACTAGATGTCTCCTGCCTGGCATTCCCACCTCGACCTCCTGCCACGGCCACACTCCACAGACAGTGGGGGTTCCTGTGCCTCCCCTTTTCCATCACCATTTCCATTTCTCTCTCTTGCTTTCCTTCTGAAGCATTTTTGCACCGATAATGGAAAATAGAGTAAGTGAGCCTGTAATTAAAGGCTGTGCTGTGCCGAACTGCGTGCACACATGAATTAAAGCTGCACAGGCAGCCTCAGAGTGCGTGGTCTTGCCTTTTAAGTAACATAATTTCAACCACTGAAAAATATAATTTCCCTCAGTAGTGGCAAGTGCTGGGGGTTTTGTTGTTACGAGGCTGGCTGGTACCCAAGTGTACTGGGAGGACAACAGTGATCCCAGAGAAGAATGTACAGGACTATTACAGCCGGCAACTGGAAGGTGCTTGCTCACATTTGATGGTTTTCTTGGCCAATGTCATGTTAAAAGAACCAGTAATTTCAGGTGATGGTAATTTCCGTGTATCAGCAGCCAAGAGAGAGACTTAAATGCATTTCTGTGAACCGGCAGCAGTCACTGCAGGTGGGGATCTCATGTTCCAGTTCTGCCGTGTGGCTGGTGACTCTGGGGTCATTCCTCCGAGAGACCAGAGAGGATGGGAGCTTACAGACCCGGCACATCAACACAGCCTCAGGGTTTGTGTATGAGCTGAGATGGGCTTGAGGGATTGAGGTTACATCTGTCTTAATTTTCAGGAATAGAAAATCAAGGACAACTAGTTTATCACCTTTTGTTCCTTGTAAGTGACCCCTTAAGTGCATTCAAGTCCCTTCATTTGATCCTGCATCAAAACCGTTCCGTGTCATCTCCTTGTTCTCACCTGAAGGTCAGGTTTTGGTCACAGGGCAGAGCATGTCCAGATGAAGCACCCACCGTGGAGGGGTTTCTTGTGGATTTTTGCTGTGATGGTCTGTAATGAAGCACTGGCAGCATTTGCAGATGCTTGTGAAGTGTTTCCCAAGTGCTCCCCTCCTACCCTGCAGCCTCTGGGTTTGGCTGAGGTCTGTGGTCAGAGGAGGCACTTTGGAAGTGTTACAGCTGTGCTGGGTCTTAGTGGATTTGAGCTGTTCCAGCTCTGCTGCCACATGTGCTCCCCCCTCTGTAGTGCCCTTTCTTGGCTGCCGTCATTTGCAGGGTGCACGAGACAGCTGGAAGGGTGCAGAGCCAACACACCCCATCTGCCACCCTGCTCCGAGCAGAGCCTGGCTCCAAGCTGCCCCCAGTGCTCGTGTGGATGCTCTCCAGAGCTGCACGGAGCATCCCGACGGGAATCGAATAGCAGCTGCTGAGAAACCTGGGCTGAGACCCTGCGGAGTGGGGTTGATGAGGTCCCTCTCCCTTTGAGGGTAACCAGCTGCAGCCCCTGGGGACCCTCTGTGCTGAGGGGGAACAGGCACCACCAACTGTACTGGGACTGAGCGGGGTCTTCTGAACCCAGGTCAGCCCCGTGGCTGTGGAGATGCCCTGATGCTGTTTGTTATTAGGACCTTGGGATGCCACCAAGGGCTTGTTTCCGCCTTCCCTCCCTGTCTCTGTCTCTTTGATCACCAGTGACCGACTTGAAGCTGTCAGCAAAAGATAATACAATTAAAGGGTGAAAATTTCAAAGGGATTTTATTCTTTAAAGCATTGCTGGTTAGCACGGCTGCCTTCGTCTCCTTCCCCACTCATCAAAGCTGCGAGCGTGGGCTTTGCGATTCCACCTTGCACAAAAGTGGATTAATTCTTGTTTTTACAAAGCACTCTCTTGCTTAATGCTGGATCTCTGACAAAATCAGGAGGGCTTGGGTTTGCAGAGCCCTAACAAAGAGGAAGGAGATGAAGGCTTCGGTGAGCTTTATGAAATAGCCTGTGGGTCCTGTCCCTCTTTAACGCTGCACTGGCAGAGGGCAGGGGTGGCTTTTCCCCTCACAGTGTGCAAGGGGGAGTTTAAATATACAGGGTGTAATTAATGACCTGCCTTGGAAAGCCTCCCAGCTGCTAGGGCAGGCAGCTTTCTGTGACCAAAAGTTGCTCCAAGACCTTTCTTGCTCCGTAGGTGCCGCCTGATTGAATGCTCTGTAGGTGCCTCTATGTGCAGCCCACCCACCTCTTGCAATGCTTTAGATAAAACTCTTGGAAAACCTTGGTGTCCAATGGGCTCTTTAGAAGAGCTGCCCAGGAGGTTTGTGCGATGTCACACTGGGGTAAGGGGACACAGGTTGCACCCATGAACCAGCCAGCTGAGTTGCTGGATCCCTTCTCCAGCCATCCTCAGGCTTCCCCCAGCCCTCA
Source organism: Actenoides hombroni (assembly GCA_024336885.1). Taxonomy (NCBI): domain Eukaryota; kingdom Metazoa; phylum Chordata; class Aves; order Coraciiformes; family Alcedinidae; genus Actenoides; species Actenoides hombroni. The sequence goes on from WUAM01000431.1 coordinate 7,666,808, forward strand.
CCCTGCCCGTGCTGGGAAGGTAAACGATGGGTTCCCTAATGAGGGCAAGCAGCCCGCCAGTCAGCTGCAGAAAAATCAATACTGCTGTTAATTGAATGCAACCCTCGTAAGTCATCAGAGGGGAAGGAAATTAGAAGTACTTATGGAAGCCTCCTGGAGAGCTGTTTACTGGGCAAGGGAAATATTAGTTTGCAGTGGAAGTGTTGGTCTCCCACTGGAAAGTGGGAGGGAGGAGGGCTGAAGTGGCTGACCCAAGGTGGCATCATAACCTGACAGCGCTGGGGCTCAGAGAAGCCCCTTTCAAGGAGCCCAGCAGCCCCTGCCCACCCCATGCCCACAGGGAGGTGGCAGCAGGGAACACTGGTGTCTGCAGTGCCAACATCCTCAGTTGTCCCTCTCCCTCACATAGTGGTAGCCTGTATAGGGTGTTATTTGCTAACGACTGATTAATTGTCAAGCTTAATTACTGCCAAGGCTCAGTTAATTTCCACACGCTTTAAGTATTTGTTCTTGTAATCATTACATGGCTTCATATTCCCCCAGTAATTAAAAGTCTCACTATATGACACCGAAGGGGTGATGTTCTTGCACCCTGCCAGCCTGGCTCTATTAATTCCTGAGTTGTCACTGTTGATAAGCTGGCTTCAGTGAAATCGCTGCCAGATGCTGCGGTCCCCTGCTATCCAGGTGAGCCTGGAGAGGTCTTAGACCCCTCTGTGCATCGTCTCCCTGTCCCCTTGGTGTGCTTCAGGGCTCAGAGAGGGCATCTGCAAGGTGAGGCTGGTGCTAGGAGGTGTGAAAGCTGTCTGGAGCTGGCAGAGCCCTGAAGCAGCCTGCAGGGAAGGTAAGACCTGTCCTGCGATCCAGCTCAGCTTACTTGCAGATTCCACAACCTATTTCACCCTGGCAGAGGTGGCAAGTTGTTTCTTGCTGGCTCCTGAGGATGTCTCCAGCTGAATGTTTTCAGTGTTAGCTTGGAGGGGCTGGACACAGCACAGGAGGTCAGTAAAGACCCCTCTGTCTGGGGTCCCCATCAGGGTCAGGGGAGGAGACACATGGGGGAATTCATGTCTGGGCAGCTGAGATCAAGTGCTTTTCTCTCTGAGGCAGAGTAAAAAGGTGGCCGTGTACTGCTAGCAGGGTGGCCAGGGAAGCAGGGTCCATCCGTGTTCCCCAACCTTGCCTGATGGGCTCTGGGCTCATTGGAAGGGACCCGCAGCTGGAGGGTGGGTGGTGGGCATTGCCAACATGGTGGGTTAGAGGTGCCCAAGTGTGCCCAGATCACTCACATCCTCCCTCCTGCTCCCAGGCTTGTACCTCCCCCAGCACCTCCACCTCAATTTGCTAAACCTCATTCTGCGATAGGTTTTGCTTTCTGTTTATTTTGTGCTTTTCCATCCCAAAGCATTGATGTGCCAGGGGCTGCTTTATCACAGGGCTTTGCAAATGAGGCTTATTGAAGCATTACCCTGTGGAGGCAAAGTGCAGTTGCTGGTAGTTTTGTGCCATGGTTGTGTTTTCTCAAATGGCTTGCATGGGGAAAGACCTCAGCACCTGGTTCCCTGGGGCAAGGGGCACCGAGATTGCCATTAACTTTTGAGTAATTACATGGGTGTTTGGGAGCAGGTTTGGACCCAAGTGAGAACTGGGATAGCTTCTGGGAGGAGGCAGAAGTTGGATTGTGGGCTAATCGAGGTGCTCTGAAGCATGGGAGCAGGGCTGCTGTGGCTGTGCTCATCCTCTCTCCTTGCCATGAGTGATGGAGAAACCTGAGGAGAGCATCTCCACCAAGCCAGTGTCCCTCTGCTGTTGTTGGAGCAGAAGGTCAGGCTTGCTGGCTCTAAATTCACTGCATCCTGGTGAGGTTTGCTCCAGGGATGCTGTAGTGCTGATGGTGGAAACACAGGCTGCCAAAAATAACCCTTCCAAAATGAAGCAGAGCATGCCCATGAAACATGCAGTTGGAAAAGAAAATCTGAGGCTGAGGGATTTTTTTAGGGAGAGCATCAGCCTCCCAGTAACCTCCTTGTGTCCCCTTGTCCATGTCCTTGCGCTGTCTCCTATGAGCAGCCCTGGCTCCCAGCCTTTCACGTGCAAACCACCTCAGAGAGGATGAAGATCTGCACACAAGGGCATGGATCCCTGAAAAAGGTTTGGCCTCCAGCATCCATGAGGTTTCCTTGGATTCTCTTACACCAGAGGAATGAAACTCTTGATTTTTCCGTCTTCTTGGAGATTTAAATCACACTTTTTGGTTATCCAGCACTTGGATGAGGGCTTTCCCCCATATCCGTGGGAACCCCTCTTCTTTCCTCAGCTTGTCCCCCACTGGCTGCTGGGTGACTCCAAACTCATCCCACCAGGATGGATGGATGGATGGATGGGGAGGAGCCTGAGACACAGGATGACCCACTGGAGATGCCAGGGGTTTGTTTCTTCATGAGATACTCCAACTATTTTAATGGGCAGCACCTCAAAAGCTGCAGCAGGAGCCAGGAGGATGGGAAAGGCCCTTTTCCCATTGCCAGGAGGGGTTATCGTTCAGTGCCATCTCTGGGATTCCAGCTCCCTGTCCTGGAGAGCAAGGCTGTCATGGGGCTGGATGTCAGGGGGTGATTTGTGTCCCCAGAGCAGGGAAGTAACAAGACACAACACCAGCCCTGGGCACCCTTCCCAGCTGCTTTCTGTTCTGCCTTGGATCTTTGGGGAAAAGAAAAATAAAATCAAATCTTTAAATAGGGAAATGGCAGCACAGACATTGTAATGAGCACGTTGAAAGCCTTTGGTAAACTGCTCTGTGCAAATGTTGCATTTGTTGATGTATTATCTTCAGAACATCTGCTTTTCTCCATCTGTATCGGTCTTCTCAAAGTCTCTGCTTTCACCAGTTAATAGCAAGACATATCAGATGAGCAAGCAAATATGTTTAGGGCTTGTATTATGAAGACAACACACAAATAGGAAGAGATTCATCTTTTCATAATGCCACTTTTATAAAAGGCAATATAAATACAGTGCCTTGTAACAGGATAAACAGGCTGAAGCTGAGCTGCTGCTGTGGGGCCGGGGACAAGAGGCAAAGTGAAGGGAACCAAATTAATGGGTAAAAAAGTAAAGGAAAACTCAACCTCTGGCTATATTATATGGCAAATGATCTGCCAGGCGGGAAAGATACATCTTAATAGCAGTTTTTGAAATGAGATGAACACTGTATACAGTGCGTTGTAGAGCACAGTGTGATCTGAATCTTAATCAACATGGGGAAATATAAATCTGAAAATAATAAAGATGAAATCAATATTAATGGTTAGAAGTAAAAGTACTGTATTTGCTGTAGTAAACGGTTTTAAAGTCCCAGGGAAAAATTTGTTCTAGAAAACCCATAGTAATTCACTATAGTTTCAAAAGCTGGCACAGCCCCAGTGCATTTTGGTGGCATTTATATGTCACTATAGAAAAATGTAAAAAGCAACAAGATAAAAAAAAAGCCAAACCAGCCCGTTGCTGCTCCCTGTGCAGTGGTAGCTGTGGAAGCGAGTTCATCTTTTGGCTGGGCTGGTGGGGCCGTGCTGGTGGCCCAGCTCGGATGGAGACACGTGGTGGGACGTTCCCCTTCTGCTTAACCATCACTGAGCAGAATAAGCCACTCACCTTGTCCTTCCCACTGTCTCCAGTTACCAAGAACGGGGCATCAAATTCTGATGAGCTACAGAAAACCTTTTTGCATTTGAGGTTTTGCTTTAGAAGTCTTTGTTTTCTTGTCCTCTGCCCAGGTGACAAATCCCTGTAATGAGAGGTGATGTAACTTACGCTTAACCTTCTTCTCATCAGTTTAATAAGTTAAATGGAATTTGCTGCTGAAGTGGTAGCCTTGTTGCCTGGCAGATAAAACCCTGGAGGTGGCTGACTCTTTGCTGCCTGTGTCAGTGCTAACAGCGAGGCCCATCAGCGCTCCCCACGTGCGAGCTCCCCTCTGCACCTCCACCATGAAATCCCTCGCTCAAAGCCATGGGCATCAGGAGATAACCAGTTTGATGAGTAAGGGTGATGAACGTGCAAGCAGTGGGAGATTTGAGCCCGGCTCTTCATTTTGGAGGGATGCTTTCTACTGTTTCTCCACCTTCATATCTGCTAAGAACCGTGGTGGACACGCTTTGTGTCAGTTTGCTGTAAGCCTCTGCGTCTGGGGAAAGCCTCGCGGAGCCGATGCGATGGCTGTTTCCAGTGAGACCTGGAAGTGCTGTCTGAGTGTGATATCAGACATCTTACATCAAAGGGCTCTGAGTGGAAATCTTCGTGTTTGGGGAGCAGCTGTAACTTCCAAGAGCTGGTGGGCAAGCTGGCATAGATTCTGGACCAAATCCACCACCCAGAGGAAATGGCTGCTGCGGCCGGAGCTCTGGCAGGACTTAGTCTGGGTGAGAGGCTGAGCCTGGAAGGAAGATGTATATTTAGGAAAACAATCCTGACTTTTGTTTGAATGTGTTTGTGGGTGCCCAGTGCTCAGTCCTGGCTGAGCTGAGGTCTGGAGGTCTTCAGAGAGGTGGGGACAGGGTTTGCTGCTAGGTTTTGAAATTCTCCTAATCACTTGGGAGCTTGGGAGCAGGTTCGAACCCAAGTGAGAACTGGGATAGCTTCTGGGAGGAGGCAGAAGTTGGACTGTGGGCTACTCTGTGCTCATCTCCACCAAGCCAGTGTCCCTCTGCTGTTGTTGGAGCAGGAGATCAGGCTCGCTGGCTCTAAATTCACTGCATCCTGGTGAGGTTTGCTCCTAAACTGCCCAGCCCAGTTGTTCCCTGTTTACCGAGCACCCGTGCGTCACCTACGTGGTCAGACAGCTGCTTGCCAGTGGAAAAAGGGTTGCAGAAATGGGGAATTTGCAAGCTTTCAGGGCTGATTGAGCTGCACAGCCCTCAGACCAGGAACATTTTATCTCCCAGGGGCCACACTGATCACCAGAGTCTATCGCAGGTCATTTTTGTGCCCATGTTGTACCAGGGCCTTGCGAGCGAGCTGCCCGCTGCAGCGCTTACGGCCCCTGGCAGGATATCTGGGGTTTATTCTCCACAAAGGCTGAAAGTTACTTGGGGGCAATGGTGTCCTTTGCATTTAATGATTATTTCTTAAAAGCCTAAGACATATGGCTCCCTATGGAGGTATGCAGGGTGAATATTGATGGTCATAAACCATGCTAGAAGGAAAAAAGTGGGCTGCTCGCTGCTAGCGAATGGACTTTAAATCAACAACCAAAGCAGTACCGGTTCATAAAGCTGGGATTTTTTTAGCCTGGAGGACACAGGTACTTTGAATCCCAGCCTTCAGGTTCACTGATCTGCTGGAGAACAAACATAAAACTTCACTGGGAAGAACCTGACATGAGCACGTATTTTTTTTTTTGTGCCGAGAGTATTCAAGGCAGTCCTTTTGGTTTTGCTCGCTGCTTATGACATTTCCTTGTATTATAATGATCTCGGCAGCAGCGGGAGAAAAAAAAACTTATGACCCAGATGCTGCAGAAGGGGAAATTATTTACTGCGATAACCGCGCTCGCTGGGATGCGGTGGTAGTTTGCGGTGGAAGCGGCAGGCAAGGCGCTGGGAGGTGGAGAGCTTGCTCCTTGTCAAGCCTGGCAGAGCACCGCTGCTGATGGATTGAGTTCTCTTGCCCTTTTGTATATTACACCAGGTTTTAATTGACACCCGGCCTCTTTACAGGGCTCCGTCGCTCCATCTACACAATGTAGATGAGCTTAACAGTGCTGTTTACCTAGGATGGTATTGATTGCGAGGTTTAATTCGATAGATGACGGGCGCAGCTATTCAAACCGGTGGAATTTCATCTCCAGCCACACTGGGAAGGTGCCTGTGGGCTCTGCTGGGGCTGTGATACCCAGCTCACCCCTGGCTCAGGCAGTGCTGCTGATGCTCGCCCCGGCACCCTGTCCCCACGCAGCCCTTGCCGGGCGACCTGGAAATCCGCTCGCCCACACCTTTGGTGGGTGGCTTGGCTCAGGCCACCCACGTGTTTTGAATCTCTCTGCAGCCTGCTCCAGGCCCATCAGCTTCTGCAGCCCTCCTCTGGTTTCACCTTCCTTTCTCTGGGTTTTTGATTTTATTTTTTTTTCTCCCTTTTTTTTCCCAGCGTGGTTGCCTACGTGCACCTCAAGGCCAATAATCACCGCAGAGGATTTTCAAACATAGCACATCTGAAATTAGAAAACAAATTTTTTTCCAGCCTATTTAATGTTTCCTCATGTAAAATGCACAGATGTAGCCGTGTTTATCAGGACACTGCCAAAAAATCCAGCAGAATACTGATTTATGTAGGTTTTTAATCAAACCTCTTGGAAGGCAATGATCGTTTTGCCCAGTACACACTGGACCAGCCATTCCCATGTTGCATCCTGGAGCAAAATTCACTCTGCTGGAAGCTTCCAAGGATGGCAAGTTTGCTATAGGCACCCCTGGGAAACCCCAAGTTTTCAGGGTCTGTTTGGTTTTTTTTCCCAGGTTCCAGCCAGCAGCGGGGTTGATGGAGAGGATCCAAGCTATAGCTCAAAACGTCTCGGACATCGCAATAAAAGTAGATCAGATTCTGCGGAACAGCCTGCTGAACGGGAAAGGTGAGTGTCCCTGGGGGTCCCCGTGCTCCAAACCTCCTACGAGTTTGCAGTTGCAATAGGTAGGTCCAGCCAAGCCTACCATGAAAAATTGGGTTAAAATGCAAGGGAATGGATGTTAATCTGAGGTTACCCAACTCGCTCCTGTCTGCAGGGCTAAGTAGGGCATCTGAAGGTCTTCAGCAGACCTCCTAGGGCTGCTTGTGTCCAGCTCTGTGCAGATGCAGCCCATGGTCACACCATTTCTTTGAGGTAAAGGAGGTCCTGAGTGTGGTCCGAGCCTTCTCGGAGATTTCCAGGACCCTCATCTTGCAATTACATCCAGGAAGGTTGGAAAAGAAGTTTGTATAGGGAACTACCCTCGGTGGTCTCTGACAGCAGTAATGTTCTCCTAAAAGCGTTGCCTCTCTTGGCCTAGAAGGACTTGAGAGCTGGGGAGATCAATCTGCAGGGGAGCGAGACCTGGGAAACTCATGCCCGCAAGGGGGGGAGGATGGTGACAAATCTGAAACGCTGTAAGAAATAAATGCCACCGAATTAAATGCAGAATTAAAGATGGGGAGCAGTGCCAGCACAAAGACCTGGATACAAAAATACGTGTCGGTTTGGATCCAAAACGCAGGGGCTGGCATCCTGTGCCAGGAGAGATGTTCCCGTCCCACTCTGGCAGTACTGGGAGGGCAGCTGGGCTTTCCAGTTGTTTTTCCACATGGCTGGCTGCATGGTTCCTGGGGTGTGGGCTGGCATCATCAAGTAGAAGTTGCTTCTGCTGCCTATTCCACCTCGTGGTTTTCAGTTACAGGCAAAGGAGAGCTTCTAGGAGAGGTGGTGTCTTTTTATTAATCCAGCCACAGAGGAAGAAAAGATTCTATTATGTTTTTTAACCACTTCTGTGCATTATTCTGGGGCTGACCCCAGGGTTTGAATCTTCTCTTGACAGCTCAGCAGGACAGTTTTTATTGCAAGTTTGTCATGTAAGGGCTGTCAGGTGCTTCCTTAGATGCTGCAGCCTACTTATGGATGCTTACTAGGACCTGGGGTCTGGACTAGCCTGTGAGCAGCAGGGAGGTGCTATGGAGAGACCTGCTGAGATTTAGGAAAGGGGAACATGCTCTCAGCACTGAAGCAGGGCTGAGGGGCTTCCTCTGTTTCCTTCCTGGCCTTGGGGAAAATGCTTCTCATCCTGGTGTCCTACTTCATCAAGTGGGTTGGGGCTGTCTGCCAGCACAACTGTGGTGCCAATGCATGTGCTCAGGGGCTGGCAGCCCTATCCCATCCTGCCTCATCCCACCCCAGCATTTCTAGCTGCTCTACCAACATGTCCTGGCTCTCCCCATACCCAAATTGTCTTTCTGCAGTGATGGAAGGCAGGAGGGACCAGTGCGAGGTGCCCAGGGACCCCAAGTACCCTGACTGCGCTGGGAAAGTGGAGGTAAGTCAGAGAGGGTCTCGACCTGGGGTGGGAGCTGCTGGGAAGGGTGCAAAGTAATGACCCTAGGGGTTAAACTGGGAAGGGCAGTGACAAGGAGGATGCTTCCCTGAATAAAACCATTGGCTTTAAAATGGGAAAGATGTGTCCCATTGCAGAAGAAGGAGCAGAGCCAAAGACAGGGAAAGCAAAGCACACGGCTGTGTTGTGAGGAGAAAACACAAGGGAGGTATTCACCTCCTCTGGGAGCCTTTACTAGACAAATATAACTGTTTTCCCCTTCAGTTTTAATTGTGTGAAGCACTGAAGCCGTGGCACCCAGAGGTGTGCAGGCAGCAGCAGGCTCAGCTGTGTGAGACCACCTCTGCCTGCAGCCCTCCCTGCCTGTTGGCTCTTTGTTTAGTGACGGAAGCACGGTGAGGAGGAAGCTCTGTCACATCCCCTTTAAATATCTGGAGCATTTGCTGGTGGCTGGGGAATAATCTCAGCATCGCACAGAAGAGCATCTTGTTAAGGTGGCCAGGACCTCCATCTCAAATAGGATGTTCTGCCTGACCCACCCTGCTCTTTACACCTGAATGCAGCCTGGCATTTGGCCCAGAGCATGATTACTTTGCCAGAGAGCATATTTACATGAACTAATTAAAAGCATTTCCCTCTTCCCTCCCTTTCCCAGCCTCCTGCTTCAAGAGCAGGCTTCTGTAGGACCGAGTCTCCCTGAAAAGATGTTGAAGGGTATATTAAAATGATACCAGGGGATTGTATTTCCCTCTTCCCCTGGTGCTAGGCATCCTTTCCTTCCATGATTTGAGTAAATTTGGAATGTAATTTAATTGTGGAAGGCTGTAATTCGATCTGCTGTCCGGGTGATTGCTGCGTTTTACATACTGGGCGCAGCGACCTGTCTCCCGAGTAGATTTGTTTTTGTAGTTGAATTAGGAAGAAGCCGGCGAGGACCGTTGTGGGCGATGATAAATCGCTGCTCAGGTCACTGGTTATTCTCTTTCATGTGAAATCATCCTCAGGGACCTGGTGGATCTGTCTCCTTGCCCCGCTGGGCCTGGGGTGATGAGATCAGCAGCTCAGCTCGCTCCCCAGCAAAGCTAACAAGCAGAAAACCCCGTGGTGGATCGTTTCCTAGGGATTATTGGCTGTGCCCCCAGGGATGGCATGTGTTGGTGCTGGAACTAGTGCTAGAAACACATGGAGCCCCCAGAAAGCCCTTCTGGCTCTTCCTTTGCCCCATGGGCCCTGGAGGCACCGGGCAGGCAAATATCTGGTGCTGGGTGTGTGCTGGTTTGCAGCCCTGTATCCACTCTCTGCCCTTCATTTCTAGCTCCCAGCTAGAGAAAGGTGACAGAGAATGGAGTTTGCTCATAGCAGGGGCATCTCACAGGGCCGTTGCATCCCCTCCTGGCCGCTGGATGAGCCCCACGTGTTTCTTTGCCCCCTTGCAGTGGATGAGGGCCAGGTGGACCTCCGACCCCTGCTACGCGTTTTTTGGTGTAGATGGCACCGAGTGCTCGTTCCTCATCTACCTCAGTGAAGTCGAGTGGTTCTGCCCTCCCCTGCCGTGGCGAAACCGGACGACGGCTTTGCCTTCCCCCCCACCGCTGCCCCCGGTGCAGGTAAGGGGGGGGGGCAGCCTGTGCCCTGCCAGTCTGAGGGGCTTGGGGGACAGCATGGTTTCAGGGCTGCCAGAAATGAGTGTTCCCAGGGTCAGCAGGGCTGTGATGCCTCACGTGGGTTTTCATAGAATCATGAACAGTTTGGGTTGGAAGGGTCCTTTAAAGCTTATTTACTCCAACCCCTTGCAGAGAGCAGGTACAATTGCAACTAGAGCAGATTGCTCAGAGCCCCGGCCAACCTCACCCGGGAGGTGTCCCCGGTTGCAGCCCTGGGGCGCCTCT
>WUAM01000431.1:7676865-7693131 GCA_024336885.1 Actenoides hombroni
AGGGACAATTGCAACTAGAGCAGGTTGCTCAGAGCCCCGGCCAACCTCACCCGGAAGGTTTCCCCCGTGGCAGCCCTGGGGCTCCTCTCGCGGCTGCTTTCCCTACACTCGAAATGCAGAGCGTGCTCCTTTCCTAGGCAGCTTTCCGGGGTGACCTGGCTCACCTCCTGGAGCTGATTGGCACGGGCAAGGAGTCCCTCAGCTTCATGAAGAAGAGGATCCGGCACTTGGCCCAGCAGTGGCTGCGGGCAGCTCAGCGCCTCCAGCAGAAGCTGAAGGACCGGCAAAGGGACCAGAAACACGTATGAGCAAATCACACAGGAGGGGTCATGGTGGGGAGGTGGAAAAGCCGAGTCCTTGGGAGCGGAGGCAGCTGGGATGTGGGTGATCTGAGAGGGAAATTAATTTATGAAAGAATTTGGGTCTGTTGGGTTGGTCCTGTCTGTGTTTTTGCAGTGCCCTGCCCTTCAGTCCCTGTGTGCTGGGAGACCTGGCTCCAGTCCGTGGGACAGATGGTGATGTCTGTCAGGAATGTGAACCTGCTCCCAGGATAGAAAGCACCAGCTGATCAGAGCTGGTGAACTTGGACTATTGGGTCTTTGCTAATTGAACACAGATCACTTTTCTTTACACCTGAGTTATCACAGCATGGCAAAGGAGCTGGAGGGAATAGGGGACCATAAGTCATTTTGGGCTGGGAAATCCAAATTGTCCCTTTGCCCCAGTGCCACCCATCCCAGCACTGACCCCTCTCCTTGTCTCTCCAGATCTTGATCCATATTGGCTTCCTGACAGAGGAGTCGGGGGATGTTTTCAGTCCGCGGGTGCTGAAGGGGGGCCCACTGGGTGAGATGGTGCAGTGGGCCGATATCCTGGCTGCCCTCTTCCTCCTGGGACACAGCCTGAGGGTCACAGTCTCCCTGAAGGAGCTGCAGAGGTGGGTGCTGCGGTGCTATGGCTGCACAGTCCCCACTAAGAGGGTCTGCCCCCATATGTGTGTGGGGTTCCAGCGAGGTCCTGGAGCGTGTCCAAAGAAGGGCAATGAAGCTGGAATAGGGTCTAGAGCACAAGCTTTGTGAGGAGTGGATGAGGACCTGGGGTTGTTCACCCTGGAGAACACCCCCATTCCCCAGGGATGCTCTTTGTGGGACTGGTGGCCATGTGGCTGCAGGATGCAGGTGTCCTGCAGGTCACTGGCTCTGCCCATCATTCATGGCTGTGTTCAGCCCCTGTGACTGTCCTCCCTTCCCTCCCTTCCCTCCCTTCTTCCCTCCTCTGCCATGTGGCAGGCTGCCAAAAATAGCCTGCATCCCTTTCAGGGGGGTGGCAGCCACCAAGGAGTCTCTCCTCAGAAGGTGCTGGTGGTGGCTTGGGGACCTGCAGGGGAATTTGCCGCTGATGGGGCACTTTCCACAGAGGGATGGGCTTTTTCTGCCATGGGATATGGGACAATGCAGGGTGAGAGTGTGCAAACTGCTACGCCAGGGCACCCTACAAGTGCCTCTAAACAGCACCCTCACTCCAAGAGGGACCAATATTAGATGGAGTGATAAGATAACCGTGTGCCATGTTCCTCTCTGCTGATGGAGTTCTGTTAGTGCTGGGCTGTCAGTGCTGCCTCCTGTAACCTTGCAAGATTTCCTCACCTCCTATGAGACATCTCAAGCAGAGGGCAAGTGCTGGGGAAAATGCAAATTAGGATGGGTTATAAATGGTGAAAAGCCTGAAGCTGCCTCAGGGACTGGGCAAGGTTTGGGCAATGCTAAGCCAGCATCGGCCACATAATGAGCCCTGCTGAAAAGGGAGTGAAAAAAAACCAAACAACCCTGGAAAAAAACCCCACAACAACAACAACAAAAAAACCAACCCAGCCCCTGTGGCATTCAGAATTAATGGACAGAATTAGCTCTTGACTAATTAACTAAAAAAAAAATAATAACCCTGGTCCTAATGCAGAAGGCAGCAGCTTCTCAAAGAGGCAGGCACACATCACGGCGATTTCTGCGTGGCACGCTGAGCTCAATCGACGTGCAAAATAATAACCGTGTGCTCAAGGATGAAAGAAGATAATGGCTGGGAGGGTCGTGTTGTTGTTGCGTGGTTCTTGTTTGTGTTTTTTGATGAAGAGCCTCATGGTGGTCATTTAATGAGGGGAAGGAGCTGGCTGAGTCTTCCAGGGAGTTTTGCAGTCTCCGTTTCCCTCTGATCGTGATTCTGGGGAGAGCTCAGTTGCTGCCTGTAGTATTTTGCCTTCCTCAGAAACAGAGGAGCTTCAGCATCAGTTGGCAGTGATGAGACCTCCTCTTCTGACATGGATTTGGACATCTCCCCTGGGAATTGCCAGCACTGTCTCTTCCCTTTCATAGCTGTGCTAGGGGGCAAGGGAGCGGGGCTGGCGCTGCACATCTTGCACGTCTCTCTGTCTCAGCGACAGAAACCATCCCCACCTCCCCAAGCACGTGTCCTGTGCCTGGCTGTGATGGCATTTTAAATGCTGGACCCCCACGTCACTGGTCCACCTCCACTCTGGGCTGGGGCAAGTGGAGGCAGGACCTAGGGCTGTTTGTAGACCGATCCCAGTGTTCACTGGGACTCTCCTGCAGCCCATCCAGAGGTGGATTAGCGTGGATGTCAGAGAAGGAGCAGAGGTCCCTGCTGAGGGGAAGACTGAGCGGTGCCAGCAGCCCTGCTTGGTGCTGGTAGATCTCTCGGCAACGTCCCTGCTGTCAGGCTGGTGCAGCATTAGTGGTGGCTCTGGGGGGTGCTGGGATAAGCCTTTGCCTGAGCACGTTTAGCAGAACATGTGTAATTAATCCTCAGTTGTGCTAATAGTTAATCTTGGGCTCTTCGTGAAAGCCAGAGGGGACTTCATCTGTAGCCACAGCTTTCGGCAGGGGTTGGTACCCAGAGAGCCAGGATAAGTGCGAGGGGTTGAAGCAAAGCTAAAGCCATGTCACCGTGGAAGGGGCAGCTGAGGTGCTCTGGTTTCTTATCCCTCCTGCCCCTGTGCAACCTCCTGAAGCAGCAGAGCTTTGTTCTACTGTGGACCAGGGCTGAATATGTCCTCTCCCATCCCGGGTTGTCTCTTGCTGGGCTTGCAGCAAGGCAGGTACCCGTATCGGGGTGGCTTTGAGGATACTTTTCTCCAGCAACGTGAAATGTCCACTTCTTGTTTATTTTTCTTTGGCACCCCTTGCTCCTTTCACAGCTCGGAGCTGTAGCTGCTTCCACCCAGCACGGCCTTCACAGAGCAAAGGCTGGTGCCCATAAATTATTCAGCACAGAATAACCTCTCTCCTGGTTTGCTTTTTGTCTCTTCAAATTTCTGAGCTGATTTTTCTACATGTATTGATCATTGGCAAGGGATCACTGGAAGGTTTGCCTGCGCACGCTTCAGCCAGTAGTTATCTGAGAGCTGTTCATTATTAGTATCTCTATTGATTGCAATGCAGCAGTACCTGGAGGCAGTGGTCAGGATTGGGTCTGGAATGCTGAGGATCAGGCAAATGGGGAGCAAAAGTAAGACCCTGGTCCAAAAACTGATGATGGAGGGCTGGGGGTGAAGATGGGTCAGGAGCGTGACTGTGTGTGCTGGCCATGTCTCCATGCCAGGGGCTCCAGCAGGGAGAGCTGCAGATGCCAAGCAGTGAATCGCAGGGGTGTGAAATGGTTCTTCCCCCAGTTTGAAGGACCAGAGCTAATCAGGAGCAAAGCCAGGTAGCTCTGGGGATGTGCAGCTTTGTTCCATGGCTTGGCTGGGCACTGTCCAAATGCCCCTGTGAGGTCTGAGGTGGAAGCTGCTGAGCTTGGCCTTGGTTTTCCAGGGCTAGCTTATCTAGGTACCTTTTGCTCACTATACACCTCAAAAACCTGTGAAATCTGCTGCTGTGTCCTACCAGAGGCTAATTTTTCTCCTGTAGTTGAACAAAGTGCAGTTGGTTGTCCTCTTCTGTGTTTCCTGGTGCATTTGTGAGCTGCTTCTGATGAGTCTTGACAGGCAAGGGGTGAAACATGGGATTACGTGGTGGCTGCTGCAAAGCATCTCTGGGCACATGCAGCTCCCCGGAAGGAAGGCAACGCACCGAGCTGGAGCAGGGGGTCAGGAACTGTTCTCCATCTGAGGTTCGTGCTGGGTGGGTAGAGTCAGTGGAGGAACCCGGCAGCATTTTGAGGCCTGTCTTGAAGCAGGGTGGGAAGAAACATCCCACATCTGAATGCATTTTATTCTTACTGAAGAGCCCTTTGTGCTGCTTTGGTAGCCCAAATGTGCTCTCAGGGAAGTGTGAGAATCAAGGCTGGTTGTGTGTGGGGGTGTGTGTGTGTGTTTAGTGCTCGGTAGGGGAGGAGTGGGAAGTGTCTGAAAGACCTCAGCTGGGTTGTTAATGAGGCACTTTATGAGTAGATGTTGGAAAACCACAAGCAGTGCTCTGGAGCGATGTCCGAGTTGGTGCAAAAGCCGCAATAAGCTGAAGCTCTTCCTCCAGAGCACATGTGCCCCAGGGGCAGGTGGGGAAGAACGTGCTCAGCCTTTCCCTCTGGAGAAGGCGCACAACGGGCACTGCGGGGACCTCCAGCTCCTCCCCCTGTCCTTAGGTCACAGGAATGGTCATGTTGGCATCTCCAGCTGCTTTGGCGGGGCCATGGGATAGTCTTGGGGAGATGGGGATGTGGTGGTGCAAGCTGCTGGAGCCATGGGGAGTATTGATCTTGGTGACGCTCAAAGAAGCTGCTTGCAATGGTCCCCTTGAAATTAACGGCTCATAAGGATGGACAGAAAGTCGAAGAAAACAGTATTTGATGCCTGGTGGGGTCAGAATGCAACAAAGTGTTCTCAAAGCTTAATTGCTCCGGTGTCGAGTTCTGGACTCCTAATACCGGCCCTGGTAAGACAGTTAATTTTAAGCACGTGCTTGTATCCTGTGCTGGCAGCTCTTTCCCTGCCCAGCAGCGCTGTGGCCAGCATGGGGGTTGGGTGACGAGCCACCAGAGCAGCAGGGACGTGCCATGTCTGCATGCCAGGGTGGCATGGATGGGCTGCTTCAAGGCTGGTACCGCAGGTAGGACCGGTACCATGGCAAGATGAGGCTCAGCTCCCATTGTTGCTGCTCTCCTTTCGTTGCCTGGCACATAACTACAGCTGCTATTTTCCTGCGCGTTCCACAGTCATTGAGGTGTATTCGGGCTGCAAAAAGAGCCATTCAAATGGAAACACGGTGTCCAGACAAAGGCATTTCTAATTATTTTCTGGCAGATAAGAGCCATCTTTCTGTCTTGCATCTGTTCACATGAGAACCTGTGCGATGCCCAGGCTCCAGGCTTCACCTTCCCTCGCCAGTTGGCAAACACAGTCCTGTCGTTGTGCGGGTGAGCCAGGAATTGCTTGTGGAAGCAGCCAGCAGTGACCAGTTGCCTGCAGCCCTGATGGAGCTGCGTGGTGTGGTTGTGGGATTTACCAGCTCCACATTGGTGGAGAGAAGCAGTCACATCTGATGTTCCTGCCACCTGAGTGTTTCTGTAAGCTGTTAGGAGTACTGGGTTCTTTTTCTGGCCAGGATTTGATGTTTATGCTGGGACACGGTTGCATATGGAATGTTGTGGGCTTCAGAAAGGCTGGATGCTTGGTTACAGGTCTTGGTTGGAGCTGAAGATGATGCTCTTGATCACTGCAAGCCCTTGGAAAGACAGTCATGCTGAAGAATGAACTAAGAGGTTGCACAAACACTGGACACACCACTGTGTGTCTGAGCTTTACTGGATTCTCCAGTCCATAGTTTAACCAGGACATATTTCCATCAGACATATCTTAGGTGGTGGGTTAGGCAGGAATGTGGGATGTTAGTGGGTAGAAATGGGCGTTGCTGTAGTGGTACCTATGAAGATTTGGCTAAAACTGTCCCTTCATTTTGAGCTGCTGGAGAAGTTGGGACAGCGGGAGACAGCCCGTTTGCCCACGAGTCTGCCCAGGCACCATGAGCATGCAAGTACTCAGTTTCTACTGCTCCCTGGAGGAGCCCAAGGATTTATTTCCTTTCCCTGGGAATTTTCTTCATTATGTGCTGAATTTCTGACCAGAAAGAGCTGTTTGCTCTGGCACCCTCCTGTGCAGGGTCTGACTGCCCAGACAGGTCACTCTGCTCTTGCCGGAGGACAGCAGATCCCATCCCCTCCCCTGCTCCTCCTCCTCCTCTCTTCAGAGGGGTGCAGCTCCTTGTGAGGTTGCAGCCATGTAGCTCTACAGTTAAAAAACAGGAACCTCGAATCAAGGCTGCAAAAGCTGCTCCTTTTAATTACAGCAGCTTCCCAGCACCTCTGAGGAGATGGCTCAGAGCTTTGCTGGCAGCAGCTACATGAGGAGTGGGGATGAGCTGCCCTGCCGTGGTGAGTAGCAGCAGAGAGGGATTTCTTCCACCTTTGAGGGCTTTATTTAGTAGAAGAGGAAGGTGCATAAATTAACAGGAGTCACCGAGCTGTTAAATTGCGTTCCTTGAAATATGTTTATTTTGTAGCCAAATGATGACTCTCGCTGGCTTCTTTGCTGTCACAGGAAACTCCTTTGTCATGTAAAAGTTTATCATAGCCTTATTAATTGCTGGGTAATTTATTATTATTAAATTGCTGGTGGGAGAAGGTTATGCCTGGTGTGTGGGGAAGGATCCTCCCTGAGTGGGGCCAGAGCCCCTCTGGGCTGGTGAGGTCAGGGAGGATGGAGGTTTCAGCACACCTGTAGATGGTCCAATTGGGAGCCCCTGCATCAAATCCAGCCTCCAGCCCCACAGGACTCTTGGCTTCCCATTTCTGGAGGCTTTCAGTCACTTCATAAGATGCAAAGCATCCGTCAGTCTTCCCTCCTCGTGGCTTATCTTTATAACCTGGTAAGAATGCCTTCCTGGGGTTCTCCCAGCAGAGGGAATCTCCTGGCACTGCCCTGCCTGGACTAGCTGGAGCTGGTGCTGCTTAGACCAGCAGCAAAATCTTGACATTAGCTGTCTTCTGGGGACATGCTGCAAAGGTTTCCAGCAAGTGCTGCCTCCTGTCATGATGGGGAAGCAGGGTTTTGTTGAACCTTGAATTATTTTGGATTGCTGAACCTCACGCCCCAGATGAGTACGGCCATGTCACACGAGATTGAGGATGGGCCAGAGAAACAGTCAAGATGCACATTGCAAAAGTAGAACCATTGCAGGTAGCTTAAAAAGTGTCCTGTAATTGCTTGAAAAACCTCACTTTTGAGGTCATCATGTCCCTTCTAGCAAGAGGAAGAGGCCAGGTAGTGAGGTGTTGATTTGCGCGTTAAATTGCTCATGATGGGCTTGTCACAGACCCCTGGGAGCCACTTGGGCTGATCTCCGGCACCTTTCAGCCCCCAGGTAACAGCCCTGTGCTTGCTAGGCTCTCGTAAGACAGGGAGAAGCCAAGGAAGCAGAAAGGACAGAAGCTCTCCTCCATTTCCCCTGCTGCAGTCTGCCTTGCTGATGACAGCAGATGCAGGCAGAGAAGATGCAATTAAATATAATATAGGATATTGGCCCAGCCTGCCAGCAGATGCCCACGAGATCCCTTTAGTGCTGGACTTTTCAGCCCCAGGAGCGATAACGTAGGAGGAAACATTGGGTTAATTTGAAAATAGGTCAACGGGATGTAAAGATAACCCCACAGTCATCTGATTTCAGAGAGCCTGCACCGTGCTCAGGAAGGGAATGCGTCCCCTGGTTGATTAAAGTACCTATAAGGGGAAAATAGCAGGACAAGAAGCTGCTGTAGATTTATTCTGGAGGAGGCACAGCTGGTGGAGGCAGCTGGCGGAGAGGCGAGCTCAGTACTTGCATCCGCTCGGATTGAAGCTGCTTCGGCTGCTCTGTCCCAAAGATGGGCGAGGGCTGAGCCGATACACGAATCCTGGATGCTGGGATGGAACAAGTCACCGAGTCACCTACCCTGCAAGGTTCTAGAGGTGCTGAGCCCAGGCATAAGCTGACACTATCCTTGGCTGGTCTGGGATAGGAGGTTTCTCCAGGAGCTGGGATCGAGTGGTTTTCAGCAACAAATCTCTTGGCTGCACTGGCTGAGGAGGAGGCATTTGTGCCCATCAATTTTATTTGCGTAATTTCAAGCACCATTAATAGTACATGGCACGAGGAAAAATCTGGGAAATTTCACTCCAACCATGAGTGAAATTGGGTTTAGTAGAAAATTAGTTGACTTAACTGGCAAGTGATGAAAGCTTGAATAAAGAATGTTTAAATAAGGAGGAATGAGGGGGAAAAAAAAAATAAATCATTCTCCCACCTCGGAGGTGCAGCCTGGATTTGCATGACTGGAATATTAAAATCAGTGGTTATAAAGTGTTGAGGAAGGATAAGTGGGGTAAATAAGAGAGATGCTCTGCTTCAGAGACATTGGTCCTGCTTTGAGATCAACTCCTGCCTTGCAGCCTTGGTGCTGGGAATATAAATGGACCTGGAGAAAGGGGATTTGTGACAGATCACGGTTACGAGGGGAGCCTGACCGGCTCTACCTAACCCGTGGAAAGTTTTTTGGAGGCATCAGTCTGAGATACACAGCTTGCTGTCTCCCACAACCCCTTGTCAAGCTTGGTTAGGGCTTTTTCAAATTACAGGTGATTTTGTAGTGCAGAGGCTTGTGTAATGTGTACTAGCCAGAGGTTGGGATGTGCTGCAAGAGAAACATTCCGGTTTGGGGCTTTTTAGTGAAATGCAAGGTTTCTGGATCAGCTGAGTGGCTCCACAGCAGTGACAGGTCGGTGTAAATCAGCGTGGCTGTTTGGCTGACGACCGAGGAAAAAGCAGCACGTGCGTGAGCAAACGTGATGTTTAGTATTGCATCTCCATAAAATCCCAGGGCTTTTTACTGGCTTAAAAATCCCCTTTCAGCCTCCCTGGGAGGAGTGGGTCTCCTCATTGCCCTATTTATCGCACTGAATTGGCTGTTGGAGGTGAGAGCCTTTCTGTTCCTGCCATCTTCCCAATCAGCCGTGTCGTGTAAAATTGTGCATAAAAGTGATAAAACCGCGACCTGTTTCCCCCGCGGCTGACCCGGCTGGGCTGCCCTGGGCTGATGCTTATATTCCTTGTGACAAGAGCAATGAAGCAGCTGCAAATGCAGCTCTTTGCCTTAAATTGAAATGCTGTGTTTTTCCTGGCTTTGGCGAGTGATGTGGTTCCACATTTCTTTGCTCTCTGGAGTCATGGTCAGAATTTTGGGATGACGCTTCACTGGTCTCAGGTTGGGATGGGACTGGAAGAAGGGTCTTGGTGCCCAACGCTCAAGGGCTTGCAAGCCATATCAGAAGAAGAGAGAGATATGATCAGGAACAGACCGAGAGCCCTTTATCATATATCTATAATGGCCAACCAATTTCTCTAGCTACATATAGCCCCTTCTGATGTTGTTGTTGGAGACTGGAGAGCAGTGATAACTGCATCACATGGCTGTTCCCCAAGTGGGAGAGCCATCTTTTTCCTGTGCAAGCAGCCATGGGATCAATAGATGAAATCCTGTGTGTAGTCATAGGTGTGGGCAAAGAATGAGGACCCTCTGGAAGTGCTCCTCAGAGTATGGACCTTTGGACTGAGGGTCCATTCAAGCTTCAGCTGAACAACAGATAAAACCCAGGTAGGGCTGGAAAGAGGATTATCAGGTTCAGAAGGGGAAATGCAGAGAGATTAGGAGAACCAGTATGTGAGGTCACATAGAAGGAAAGCTTCAAAGCCTAGGAATGTAAAACCTGGACCTTTTTTTCCTAAGAAAAGGGAAACCACTGACAAGGATGGCTGGGATAAATTTCCATCTCCAAAGAGGTGCCAGGAGTGAGTGAAGAGCCCATAAGAAAACAAAGACAGACATCTTGGCAGGCAGGAGCTCAGGGTGAGATTTCACACTGCCTGAGCTCAGACTTGCAAAATAAAATATAAATTCCTCAGCCCTGTTAGAAGGACTGAGAACGAAACAAGATGACTGTGTGGTGGGAGTCGGGCAGAGCCCGGGCAAATCAAATCAGCTCAACATTTTTTTTTCCATGAGGGTTTTGCTGTTGCTCTTCAGGTGTGAGTGGGGTTATGAGGGTGAGGATGAGGAATCGTAGTCTTTAGGAGGGGAAAAAAAATATAAACCCACTGAAATGGAGGGGTGGATCATTTGTATTTCTGAGCAAACTGGCACTCGGAAATCACAAGTAGATGTAACAAGGATTTTTTGAGAAACCTGCTGAAGCTGGAAGATGTCACAGCATTTTTTTTTCTGAGAAGGAGGAAACATGGTCCAGACAAGCAGATGGGCTGTCAAGCTGACATCAGTGGTACACTTAGTGGAACAGCTTTGGAGAGAGGGATTCATCAGTTCACAGAGGTAATTGAAAATGGAAGGAGACATGCCACAGGTTTACCATATATCATGCTGGATTAATCACGTATCACCCTGGCAGCAAGGTAACTGATGATCTTGATAAAGAGATTGCAGTTGATCTAGTTCATCTGGATTTTCATAATGCATTTTATCTGCTGGAGGAAGGACAAAGGGCTGAGTATGGGCTGTTGTCAGGAACTGGCTGAAAATACTCTGAGCGAGACCCAGGGTCTGTCTGCCCTGGCTTTATTGAACTATTTCCTACATGGGACAAAAAAAAGAAAAATATTAATGAAAAGTGCACAACGTCCAAGGACAGACAGTGCCACCAGAGTCAAGAAGAAGGTTAGGGTGCTCTGGGATATAGTGGGTACCTGTAAGGACTGAAGTAGGACAAATGGTGCTTAGTGTGTGCTGGGAGGGATATGGGGCTCGGAACAGGGAGATTTAGGCTAAGCTGGGAGCCTTGCAAGCAGGGAGGAGGGGAAAGATGTGGCTTTACAAGTCTGTCAGTGATGGGATTGCAGTGAAAGCAAATGAAATCCGGTGTCTTCAGCACCCTGGGGAGGGTCCTGGGGAGTGTGTGTGTGTATCGAATGAGATGCTGGTGGTCCCTGTCTGGGAATGGTGTGCAAAAGCCTCAACATCCACATGGGAGCAGCAGGAACTCATCTGGAGCAAGTGCACAGATGGAGTTGGACCAGGACTCCCCAAAACCTCAGATTTTTGGCCCAAGAAATAAAGGCTGGGGAGAGGAGAAAGATATTCCTGCCCCTCTATCAACTAGGGAGCTTGTTGCTGGCTGCTGTTAAACACCGGGCCGGGAAATGAGTGTTCGTGTTGCAGGGCATTCATGGTGCTGGGGGCTGATCCATCCCTCCTGCTTCTCCCCAGTCACTTAGGGGTGCCGCCAGGACGGGGAAACTGCCCCCTGACCAATCCTTTGCCTTTCGACCTGATTTACACTGACTACCATGGTCTACAACAGATGAAGCAGCACATGGGGCTCTCCTTTAAGAAATACAGGTAAGCAAAAGTACTCCCTTCTCTTACTCTCCATTTCATTAATTAGCAAGCAAAGACTAACCCTAATGACCTTGAAGGGTGGTCACCATGTCCAAGGAGTCAGACCCTTGGATTGCACCTTGGACTTTTTGCCTGGCTCTTGCTGGTGCCTTGCTGTGTCCCCCACAGCTGTGGCACAGGACAGTCTGCTTGCTCTGAAGCCTCACATGGTTAAGATAAAACCTCATTTGAAGAGACTGAATTGGGAAAAAAAACCCCTATGGGCTGTTTTTGTCCTGTGCCTGCAGCCAGCAATGGCCACACCATCAAGGGATCACGAGCCTTTTGTATTTGCAAGAAGCTCTGGCCCTGACTCCTTCAAGCATCAAGACAAATGTCATCATCCCCTGGTACATCACCAGCCTGGAAAATATGCGATTTAATTTAGTGCTGATAGTCCTGCTATTTATTATGTTTTCTCCCATCTCTTCCACTATCCTACACAATTTTATTAGAGAGAAAAATGACAAGCGATGTTATTGCTTTTATTATAAATGCATTTGCTCTCGCATTCAACTTGTTTTGCTCTTCCCTTGCTTGATACTCCCCTTCTCTCCTTGGTCCTGTGCTGGTAATGCCTGCCT
This sequence comes from Actenoides hombroni, assembly GCA_024336885.1. Classification (NCBI taxonomy): domain Eukaryota; kingdom Metazoa; phylum Chordata; class Aves; order Coraciiformes; family Alcedinidae; genus Actenoides; species Actenoides hombroni. The sequence continues at coordinate 7,688,877 of WUAM01000431.1, forward strand.
CAGCATTCCCGGGATATTGGGAAAAGCATTAACAATTCTCCAGGAGATGCATCATTCTCACAACCGTCAGGGAAATGAAAGTCCTGCAAGGGGAAATTGCTGGTTACAGGAGGCAGCAGTTGCTTGGGAAGAGCTGCTTGGGTTGTTCCTGCACCCTCTGCTTGGGGACCAGACAAGGGATGAGCTGCCTGGGGACACGAGGTGTCCCTGGCAGTGGGACTTTCTCCAAACGAGGTCCTCAGCTCCTGTCTCCTCTCCCAGGTGCCGTGTCCGGGTCATCGATACCTTTGGGACAGAGCCAGCCTACAACCATGAGGAGTATGCCACGCTGCGTGGCTACCGCACCAACTGGGGCTACTGGAACTTGCAGCCCACCCAGTTCATGACCATGTTCCGTAAGTGGGGGACGAGGCACGGTGGGGTGCTTTTGGGGACTCGCAGGCAGCCCAGAAGCAGGTCTCACCTTCTTCAGGAGGTGACACATGGACAGTGACACCCTCTCCAGCTAAAGGTGAGAGGCAGCTCAGTGACTCGGATTTGTCTGTGGCATGGAAAGGAGGTGTGCTTGTCTGAAAGGAGCCGGGTGACCCATTGGGCACTGCGTGACTCAAATGTTGCTTCTTCCTGACTGGATAAAGCCCATTTGGCAGCCTGAAAAATGCCATGCTCCTTAAAGAGTTGCCTGAGTGAGTTCCAAAGCCTGTATTTTATGAGCTGCTTGGTATGGAGATTCGTGCCATTTTTCCTCCAAGCTCCAGCAAGGCTTTGGAGCTGGGCTCATCTCAGCCCCTGTGCTGCAATGGATCCTCAATCCTCATGAAGTCCCAGAATATATCTGTCTGTCTATGCATCTTCTTCTCCCTTTGGTGTCCCCAGCTCACACCCCCGACAACTCCTTCATGGGCTTTGTGTCAGAGGAGCTCAACCAGACAGAGAAGCAATTCATCAAGTCCAACAAAGTGAGCAGCATGGCGGTGGTGTACGGGAAGGAGGCCAGCATCTGGAAGGTGGGTGTCCTGGGTGCTGTAGGCAGAGCTGTGAGGTAGCAGCAGCCTCTGGCTCTTACCCTGAGCTTTTGAGGCCCAGACCTCGGTGTGGTTGCAGAGAAGCACCCTTGTCCCATTCGTACAGGGGAAGCTGAGCTGCTGTGGCAGGTCCAGCACCTCCAAGCAAGCAGGGCAGAGGCTGGTGAGACCCTGTCTCCTGCTCTTTGCTCTGGGTGTTACTTCCTCCCAACAGGCTGCTTAGACTGAGGATTTCGTATCAAAGACTTGATGTAATTAATTACAGTGATTGCTGTTCTGCTGTCCCCTGTGTTATGAAGGGAGTGGTTTGTCTCTGCTTTCAAGTACTATGAGGAAGGGAGTTGTGCTGACACTCCTGCCTGCCTGTGCCTGGAATGTCTGGGGGAAAGGGGTGGGCAAAACCCCCAACTCCCCCCAGACATCCTCCCTATAGTGGCATCTCCTGGGGTGGCCAGGGAACGCATGTACTCCCCAGGTGTGTGCTCCCCTCTCCCCCCAGCACTCTCATCCTGAGCTAGCCAGTAGCTTTTCCTTCCAGGGCTTAAGAAAAGGAACCAATTCTCAATGTCTCTTGCTTTATTTCTATTTTTTTCCCTTTGTGTGCTGCTTGGGGCTGTTCCAGTTACAGGTACTGTACCACACCAGCTGCTACTGGGATTTACCTCTGCTCATCTTTGTGTGAGAGAAGAGGTTTTGCTAGAGTTGACTTTGCCTCCTCATGGGCTCAGTGCTGCCAGGATTGATGCAGGTTGATGTGGCCAGGGACTGCATCCCCTCCCTGTCCCCACCTTTCATGATTTAGTGGCTCTGCCCTTTCTGGGATGCCTGTGATGGGCCAGGATCCAGCTGTGCTACACCATCTCCTCCTGTTCATGGGTACTTGTGGCTTTTCCATCACACCCCAGCATCCATGTAGCTCGAGGGCTCCCCAAAATCCTACTGAAACCCACTAAATCTTACCATGGAAGTGGCAGGGAAGGCAGGGGCTCAAGGTGCTGATGTTCAAGGTGCTGGATCTGGCAGCTGTCTGGTTTTGCTGGGAGCTTGGGGTGGTCCAGGATGTGCCCGAGGTATGCAAAAGGGAGCGTGCATGTTTTGCACTGCTGTGGGTTGGGCTGAAGCAATGCTTCAAGTGCTTCGGGACAGTGATTTGAGAGTTAAATCTCCTCCCTTTACCATGGCGGGGTCAGATTCATATTCTGGTGCTGTTCACACCTCTTCCTTCCCCCCCAGGGCAAGGAGAAGTTCCTGGCCATCCTCAACAAGTACATGGAGATCCACGGCACGGTTTATTATGAGACGCAGCGGCCACCCGAGGTCCCAGCCTTCGTGAAGAACCACGGGCTGCTGCCGCAGCACGAGTTCCAGCAGCTGCTGAGGAAGGCAAAGGTGGGTGAGAGCCAGCCAGGGCATCTGGGGCACCCTGTCCCCCATTAACCAGCCAGCACCGAGGACTCGGTTGCCTTGTGAAAGAAAATCTAACTAAATGAGGAGGTGGAGCGGGGGGACAAGCTGTTATCTGTGCTTTTCCCAGGCTTGCAGGCACTATCATCAGGGCTAATTAGCTGGGAGCCGAGCAGAGCACATAATTTCAAATCAAGATGTATCTGATGAGTTTCTCCTTGCAGACTGTCCAGAGATGGAGCACAAAGTTTCCTGATTAATTAATTAATTGCTAAGTGGGGTGGGGTTTCTTTTCCCCTGTGCAGGCGCATCCCGGTCACCTTCAGCCACTGTTTTGGGGGAAATGTGGATTCACCATCCCAGATGGCTTTGGCAAACCAGTATTTCTCCATACAGGGCCAGTATGATGGCCATAGCAACTATGGGGGAACCTGCAGCTCAACTTGCTTTGCACAAGTGGGTTGTGAGCCATGGAGCAGGGGGAGTTTCTAGCACGTTTAAGCACAGGGGTGTTGAACCCCATAGAGCTGCTGTGTGCTGGACCAGAGCAGCTAAGAGGGATGCTGGCAGGTTGTTTGGGAGACGTTCCTGTGGGGTTGGCCACCTTTGCTCACCAGCACATGGGTTTCTCCCTTGCAGCTCTTCATTGGCTTCGGGTTCCCCTACGAGGGTCCAGCCCCGCTGGAGGCGATCGCCAACGGCTGCGTGTTCCTGCAGGCGAGGTTCAACCCCCCGCACAGCTCCCTCAACCACGAGTTCTTCCGTGGGAAGCCAACATCCAGAGAGGTCAGTCTGGCAGGAGGGAGGGCAGGTGGGCTGGACGAGGCCATCCCTTTTCCCCCAGGGTTTAGGGCAACCTGGGGAAGAGCAGTTGTTAAACTGAGATTATTTTTTGAGGGGTGAGATTTCCCCCAAAGGCAGAAGTGTGGGTACCTGCAGATGGGGTCCCTTCTCCCATCCTCGCATTGTCTCCATCCGGAGTGCTGAGATGCAGGGGGACCCATCATAGGTTTGGGGTTGCAAAAGAGAAGGTGGTGCAGGAGACTTGTGCAGTCCACGAACCCCAGCTCCTTCCCCATCAGCCCAGATCCACACAGCCTGTACTCTGCTCACAAACTGGGGTGATGCTCCCCTGTCCATCTTTTTGTACACCCAGAAGGACACGGAGACCGCTGTGGTGTGCAAGGGTATGAAATCCCTCCCAGGCTTGCCCGTCACTGGGAATTCAATTTAAGTGAAGCAGGAACTCTTTAAAAGTTAAAGGGTTGAGAAAATTGCCTCTTTTATTATTAATAAAGTGGATAATGCAGTGCAATGCTCGCTCTGGCCGCGTTAGGCTTTGCTGGGGGGCTGTGTGGCTCAGCCTTGCTGCAGCCCAGCTTAGCAGCACCTACCACAGGGTGGGGGGCACTGGGATGTCCTGGACTCCTGCGTCTGTCCTGTGTACCCCCCCTAATTAGCTGCTGGTGTTAACACCCATCCTGGGTGGGTGCTGTCGTTGTGCTTCAGCTGGGAGCCCGTGGCAGGGAGCAGCTGGGGGTGAGAGCTGTGCAATGCCCTGGGGCGTTTATCCTCTGGAGGGGAAAGAGGGGATCAATCTGCCGGCAAAAAAAATGGGAAAGGACAGCAAGCTAGAGAATCCAGTACAGAGGGTGTGTTTGCTCTCCTCCTCCAGCTGGCAGGTTTTCAGGCCACTCTGCAAAGCTTTGTGTGCCCCCGTAACACCTCCTCTGCTCAGCATCCTCTCGCTTCCTGAGAGAAGAGCTGGGCTCTGGCTGCCTCACAGCAGCGTGGGGCTGAAAAAGCGGCTCAGGGGCTGAAACAAA
>WUAM01000431.1:7694014-7713211 GCA_024336885.1 Actenoides hombroni
AAGGCTGCAACCGGGAGCCGTGTGTGTGGCCTGTCGAACACAATAACTCGGAAGGGGTTGAAGCTGGTATCAAAACCATCATGAGGACACAGGTATGGCTCAGAGGACGTGGTGGGCCCATCTTCCCTCTGCTGGGTTTACAGGAACAGGTAGTGGCAGTGGTTGCTGGTCCCTATTCAGCGTTAATTGCTTTTCCTTCCTTGCTTCCCCTTGGAAACTAATTGAACATGCAGAGAATGTTCTGCTCTCCTGCAGCTTCAGGGGGCCTTGTGCTCTCACCTTGCTCTGGTACTGAGCATCGTAGATGTTTGACTAGGGCAGGGTTGTGCCTTTGAGGGATCCCCTGGGAATCCTCCAGGCAGAGCCAGAGCAATGGGAAGCTGAGATAAGAGAGAGGAGCTTAGGAAGCAGGAGGTTCATGTTGTTGGAGACATATGGCAGTGCTGGGACCTGGCATGAAGCAAAGATAAACCCAGAGAGCATCTCCCTACAAGTATCCCAAGAGCTCCCAACTGCTGCTCCTGCCACTCCCTGCTTTCACTGTTCATCGTTAACGTTCAGATTGAGCAAAACAGTAGGAATAGCTCCAGGAGTTGCCTCTGTGAAGGATGGAGGGATGTAAGGAAGAGGGATGTGGGGACCCCACTGGGAAGGCAGCGCTCCTGCTGCACCCGCCCTGGAAATGCTCTCTCATGAATATTTACCTCCTGCCCTATGGCAGGAGCCTTTCAAGTTGTCCAAATTATTAAAGTCAATTTTCCTGGAGGGGAGAAAAGTGCTGATCTCAGTTTTGCTTGCAATTTGCTTCACTCAGAATGAGCCATCCCCTCTTGAGGACAGCGATGGGCTGTGGAACCAGGGCTCAGCATTGGGCTGCAGAGGTCTGGGGTTCACGGTGCTGGGGAGGCTTTGGGGGTGGGACAGAGTAGATGCTGGCCAGAGAGGTATCATCCTTGGTTTTCCCTGCATTAGAGGCTGCAGAGGTGGGTGACTGTGACAGTCTGGGGACTTTATTCAGCTGATGTAACCACACTGCCTGCCCGGCTCTCACACCTTAGCGTGGGTCATTGCCACAGCTCTGCACCTCGCGCTGATTTTCTCTGAGAGTTTGCAAAGACCAAACAAACCCAGCTTACAAAAGCAGTGGTTGTTTTGCACATCCATTCCGGTATCTTGATTAAAATTAAATTAAAAAGAATCACATTCCTGCTGCTATGCTGCCGGGCCAGCTGTCAGCACTTGACCCTCCACCATCTGGGCTGGAGAGATGGCCCCAAAGCGAAGGCAACGCCGTGGGTGGGTGGCCGGGAGCTGATGGTCTCTGCTTCAGGACAGAGAAGGAAATTTTCTTTTTTTTTCCATAAAGGAGGAAGAAAATAGTGAAGCCTGGTGCTGCTGTGCTATTAGAATAATTAGAAAATGATTGGAGAATTAAGGTGGGGGGGAAAGGGCTCTGCTGGCTCCTGAGCAGCTGTGGTGTGCTGCAAGGTTGACTGGATGTGCACCAGGTCATTTAGATGCTTAATGACAACCTGTGGTTAAAAATAAAAGAAGAGAACAGGATTTTAGAAAAGAATATGGTGATGTGATGGGCATCGGGCAGGAGGAGCCTGGGTGGTGACCCACGGTCTCCGGCACTGGATGCTTATTGGAGTGATCTCTGTTTTGCCCAAAGACAAGCTTCCGTCTCCACTCTTCTCCCCATTCCCACTCTTCATGTCAGCGCAGTCACAACACATCCTGCCTCCCTCCCTTAATGAACAGTTCTTTGGTTGCTGAACAGCTGATGGAGAAGCAGGGCTGGAACAAGGGCGGCTGTGAGCGGCACAGCGTGCGGACGGTGTCGGCACTGCCTGGGCAGACGGGAGCCATGGCCAGGCATCCCAGGGTGCCCACTCTCTGTTCTCCATCCCAGCGTGGCACCACGTATGATCAGGCAAACTCTGTCTCCTATGGGACCATGGGGCAGCTAAAGCTGCCACCCATCTCTGCGGGACCAGGGACCCCCACCTCGAGGTCCCCTCCTGTGAAGCATCCTCACCGCTGTAATTACCCTTGACTCTGCTGGGAGGTTGAAGTCCTAAATTTGCCTCAAATGAGTAAAACCAGCTGCTGACATCCCACTTGCACTGAAATGTGCAGTTGCTCTGGAGGGAAATTAATCCTTCCCACCGAGAAGTGCGCTGGGTTAATCCCACAGCTCTCCTTTCTGGATTTTCTTAAAGATATTGTGTAAATCCTCTTGAAGTAGAGGAGGGAGTGAGTGTGAATAACTTAGAGCAACTTCCTTTCCCCGCTCCCCCCTCCTGGTTTTTTCCTTTTTGTCTTTAAATGGAAAGGTCTGCATTATTAGAGATGCTCTCAAGGCAATTAAGCCTAAAAATTGACCTACCTTACAGGTTTAAAAGCCTTATTACAGGCTTTGGCTTCAGGGATCCCTTGGTATCTTGTCTTTAAAATACTGTTTGCTACAGCAGGAATTGAAAACAAGGGTGTTAGCTGGAGGAGCAGCAGAAAGCCAGTGGCCAGGCTGTTTAGTGTTGCTGTTCCCAAACAGGCACTGAAGCCCTGAGAAACTATTTTATTGACTCCCCCCCTTTTTTTTTTTTCCTCGAAGGCAAAACACACCAAAAGGATGTGTTGTTATCAGAATATTTAACAAATCTGTCCATGTTTCAGAATAACTGCCATCAATTAATTTTTTCAGTCAAAACATTTCATTTCAACACTACTGGACTGAAATAATATGGTTTTGTTTCCCATCTGCCGGCCTTTGTTTGAAAACACTCTGCCACTTTATTGAAAGGAAGGCTGGTATCCAAAATGATGCTTTTCTCTTTGCTCCAGCAACCCAAACAGATTGCCCAACCTGAAAGAGCATTTCCCCCTCCTGGGAGAGTGGAAACATTGGAAAAAGAAAACTGACAACTGACCTGAAACAGATTTTTGTTGTTGGTTTTGGGTTTTATTGTGTTTCCTTGTTTGCTTGTGGTTTTGTTTGTTTGGGTTTTTTTTTTATTTTGTGTGTGTGGGTTTTTTGTTTGTTTGTGGGGTTTTTTTGGTTGGGGGGTTTTGTGGTTTTGTTTTACATTTGTGTTTTCAGTGTTTTTTTCTTGTTGTTGTTGCATTTGGGGTTTTGTTTCTTTGCTTTGTTTTTGTTGGAGAACTGAAAAATCACCTCACAGAGTTAGTTTTGCATCTTTCAGGCAAAACTCCGTAAAACATTTCTGGGGCTATGGGATGCTGTGCAAGCTGTGAGATGTCTCTTCTGCCATCAGCTTTTCCCAGCAGCAGCCCTGCTGGGAGCCAGGGTGCTGGGAACCCCTCAAGGGCTTTGGGAGCTGTTTTCATGAAGCTGGAGTTAATTCTGATATGGTCAAACTGACCAACAAGCTCACCTTGGTTAAGAGGCTTGTGGCTCTGGAGGATTTCTTGGTGCTTCAGCAATATTTTGGTGTTACTTTGCCCGTGGCTCTCCAGCCAGGTCGCTGCTGGTGTGGCTGTGCAGCCATCCCAATTTATATTGCAGAGCTGCAGCTTGGGATGGGCTGTGCTGTCCTTGCAGTTAAAGCCCTGACCCAGCTCTGACCAGGATGGCAGAGCTTCCTTTGGTGTGTTTGGATCTGGCCAGGTCTCCTGGCAGGGCTGGCTGCCGTATTTCTGTGAATAAAACAGTTGAGATGCATCCAGCATCCTTTGCTAACTTAGACTTGTTTGAAACAAGCTTCGTCCTTCTGGAGAGAGATCTGAATTGTGGCTTGGATTTGGAATATGGGATTTTTTTCCCCCAAGGAAAGCCCCTGTGCTTCTGTCCCTCATCCACTCAGAGATGGCACTTGCTCCAGTTCACCTTGTGACAGCTGGGGAAGGGTTTGGGCAAGCTGTGCCTCTGCCCTTCGTCCCCCTTTGGAGCAGTTTTGGGTTTCCTTGGTGGCTCGCATCCCTGACCTATTTATAAGGAAAACTGAAGTCATGGAAGCACCAAACCCCCCTACCCCAGGGATCAAATCCCAGCACATTTGTGTGGTGCTAAGAGACAAATTGTGTCCCCCTGGGAAAGGTGATGCTGGGAGGAGGCTTATCCTGGTGATGGATTAGGGCTGTCAGCCAAGGGTTCAAGGCTGCAGAAGGAGAGAGGTTTGCAGGCACCTCTATTTTCTTGGCCTTCAGCTTTTTCCATCGTCAGAAGTAGTCCTCACACAAGCAATTTAATAGACCCAATATTCTGGTGTAGTGAAGGGAGAAGGCTTCATTATATTAAAGTCAAACATACAGGAAGATAATGGAAAATTATACATTTCAGACTATGCTTGAAAGGGTGGTGTATTAGACACCACAGCGCAAATAGCTGGTTAAAGTGTTCCCAGGCTGCTGTTACGTGCCGGGGGAGAATTGCATTATTTTTCTGCTTAGTTGTCTAATGATGTTTGGATGTTTGGGGGTTGGTTTTTTGTTCTTTCTTTCTTTTCCTTTTGAGTGAGGGAGAATTGTTTACTCTCTTTCACTCTGGGAATCCTGCTGGAGACTATAAAACCAGGGCTGTCATGGTGGTATCCCTGTGGAGCACCAGTAACTCCCCATTTGGCCAATGGAGAGCACTGGGGCTGGAGAGCTCTGGCTCTGGGTTCCCCACTGAGGCCTGGCGGAAAGGATGGCAAAGTCCATCTTCACCAAGCCCTTTGCTCCACCAGGGCCCCACCTCAGAGCCCCCCTTTCTTGTCCTCCTTCTCCTCCTCCCTCCCAGGGCTCTGGGGAGATCCTGAGCTCTAGGCACGGGGAGCAGCATTAACGATGTGGCTGTCATGAGAAGGCCAAGCCTGCCAGATTTTAATTAAACAATTATCTTCTCGAAATTGGCACTTTCTATCAGTCCCGGGTGCATGAGCTGAATCCTAACAAGACCAGGAGAGGGGAGCAGAGGAAAGCGAGAGACTTTGGGGGAGCCAAAAAGAGAGTCCCCAGGGAGGAGAGGGGCACATGGGGATCTTGGGGTTGGAGGAGCAGGGCCTCCTGCTGCCCTTGGACCTGATGGGGCTCTTGGGAGCCTGTGGGCAGGTGGGATCACACCCAGAGCATCACCTCTGGGTACCTGTGCAGGTGCAAAGAGGTTTTCTACCTCCGCCCTGCTGGGGATGTGCTGCATCCCACCAGGTACCTCAGCAGCGTTCTCGGGGAAAGAGACTGCTTAACAGAATTACACCTGCACTGTGCCTGGCATAACGGGGTCCTGGGAAAAGCCCCCCAGCATTGCATATGAAAGCAGTGCTAAGATGAGACTGAGCATTGGTGACGCTGAACAGGGGGTGGTTTGTCTCCCCCAGATTGGTGCCAGCCAGCAGCCAGTACCCAGCCCGGCCTGGGCTTTGTGCGACTGAGCTGGGCAGCTCTGCTGTGTGGAGGCCTCTGCTTCAGTTAACTGAGCACCCATCAGCAATTCAGAGTCAAGCGTGGAGCCCGTCGCTGTGTCAGCCCTGATTAGCGTGTGCACATCTGCAATTAGACAGAGCAGCTGTAATTTCCAGCCTGGCTGAGATCTCAGGTGGGATGTTTATGTCAGGGAGATGCTTAGAGGGATCTTCTCAGCAGACCGAGCCTTTAAACTTGGGTTTGACAGGTACTTCAAAAAGAGATAGCTATTTTGGAGCTGCAGAGCTCGGAGAAATAGAAGAAACTGTATTTTCCAGTTGAATGTGTCTTTGCTTCTAATCCTTCTTTTTCATACAGCTCTGCAGAGATGCACAGGAGAAATGGGGGGTCCCAGGACCAATCCCTTTCATGCACCGATGTCGGATGCGACTCATGTAACATCTCTCTGGAAAAATAAGCATGTGGAAAAATCTGTCTTCCCAGAGCAGAAGGTTCCTTAAAAAATAATGTGTTCCAGAGGGAATGGTGCAGCAGTGATGGAGCCCTCGTGGCAATGCTCTTCCCACAGGGAAAATCACTGCTGACCCCAGGGCAATGGCCACATACTGGCCAGCCTGGAGGGCAGTGAGCCAGGCTGCCTGCTCCTGCCTGCTTGCCCTGGAGCCTGTGCCACCAACTGTGCCAGGGATGGGCTCGTTTGGGGGATGCTGCTGAGCCACTGTGCAGAGGAGAGGGTTTCCCATGCCAGGACCCCAGGGTGACTCTCGGGACAGGGAGATGTGATGTTGAGAAGTGAGCACAGGCAGAAGTCTCCCAAAGAACTGGCAGCGTTTCATAACCCACGCTAAAAATACACCGTGGTTTCAGCGCTGCTGGCTCTGTATAAATAGCAGTTATCAACGTGGGGGTGCAGCGACAGTGTTGCCATCAGTGTGGGCATCAAAGTTTGCTCCATCCCAGTGTGCAGCCGTCTGCTGCCTCCCTGCCCTGTCCCAGCCCGTGTCTCTGGGGCTGGGAGAGACACCAGCTTCCACCCCATCGCAACCATCCATGCTGTGCAGTGAATCCTTGGGGAAGTGGCAGTGGGAAAAGAGATTTATTTCCTTACATTGTGTGCAGCCAGTCCCAGCTCTGGGCTTTTCACCGGCCAGTTTGGTGGGTCGTAGCATCAGGGTAGCAAAGCCTGGACCTTCCTCTCTGAGCTGGCAGAGCTGTGCTGAGGTCAGTGCACGCAGGAGCGGAGGAACAGAGGATGCTAGACCAGACCCAGAGCACCACTGGGATGTGTCTGGCAACTTTACCAGTCCTAACTCCTCCCCAGTATTTTAAAATGACTTCCCTGCCTCACCCGCAGCTGCAGAGTGTTGTTTGGGCTGAAACAGTTCTTACTTTAATGAGAAGTGACCTATTGCAAGGAAACAGATTTTCTTTTATAATGTACCAAAAAGGAAGAAAAGTGAGACTAAAATAGAACAGGATGACTTCATTTTCACCAATACTTGGCATGAACCCAAATTAATTTTTCACCCTCCTGCTCTAGAACTTTATGGCCTGTGAAGTTTTTCCAGTACTAGTTTCGTTCCCCGCTTGCTTTGGTGGAGAGACACGAGCTTCCCGTGAGCTTCAGCGGGTGGGGAGATCCACTGCCCAGGGCACTACTGTCCTGGGCCACCGGGCCCAGGGACAGGGCAAGTCTGTCCCTGCTTGCTGCCTATGCTCTGCTCTTTCCCTCCTTCACAGGTGGACCCTTACCTGCCTTACGAGTACACCTGTGAGGGGATGCTGGAGCGGATCCATGCCTACATTCAGCATCAGGTTGGGGACCATCCCTGTCCTCCCTAAAGAACCATCCCTGTCCTCCATGGGGAATGATCCCTGTTCTCCCATGGGTCTGTTCCTGCTCCTCTGGACAAGCAACCGCTGATCCAGTACAGTTCCCCAGTGAGGGACCCCAGATTCCAGTCCTGTGCAACCAGTGGCTCAATGTCAGAGAGCACCAGGAAATAGGAGATTCATCATGAACCAAAGATGCTGGGGGGTTCCTGGAGGGTGGCTGGGGGTGCTGGGGCTGGGCCAAAGCCTTTCTGTTGCAGAGAATAAGGCAGGATTGGGAGAAGAGGTGGCTGGTGCCTTCACCTCCCACAACAGGAGATGCCACCTATGCATACGGGTGACCTCAACCCGGGGAGCAAACTCAGTAGCCCAAGTGCCCTCTTGTCCCACCAGCAGGCTCCCTTTCCCATCCCCAATGTCTCACCCTGTCCCTCTGGGTACTGACTCATTGACTTCTCTCCCACTAGGATTTCTGCACCGCGTCATCTTCTCCTCTGCCTCCCAAGGCCAAGAGTCCTGCTATGCAAAGCTCTCCGAGCCCACTGGCCCTGTCCCCCAACGCCACTCACCTGGTGTGGTCCCCCAGTGCCAGCCGGGACCCCCGTGCCTGGCCCCCAGTGGACTCTCTGCAGGTGTGGGTGTCGGAGACCCAGCACGCCTGCACCGAGACGTGTCGGCGGCACGGGCTGGTCTGCGAGCCCACCTTCTTCAGGTTCCTCAACAAGAAGGAGGTGTTTCTCCAGTGAGTTGTGAGCTTCTCAGAGACGTGGAAGGGGGCGGGCATCAGCTAGATGATGTTCTGTTTGCCCCCCTGTCTATCCTCGGCACCCGTTTTCCTCATGTCTTCCCTCCCACCTCTTGAGGTGCCCAAGGCGAGGGAGGCAGGGCGTTGCCTGCAGAGCAGCCCCTTGCTTCCATGCATTGGCTCTGACCAACTTGATTGGACTTGGCAGTGCTCGGTTAACAGTTGGATTTGATGATCTTAAAGTTCTTTTCCAAACTAAATGCTTCTATGATTCTTTGACCAGCTTCACACTTCAGAAGGCAACGATAGCCTTTCCAGGCACGTTTCCGTGCCTCTCCCACCCCGTTCCTCTCCACCTCCTCCATGCTCTCTCCCTTTCTCTCTTTTTTTAATGTCTTTCTCTATAAAACTGCATTTTGAACACACAGCGGTGAAGTTTTAATAGAGTATAAATCTGCCACCAGGCTCCGTGCTGCTCTGTGGGCAATTAAAATGCGAGCGTTACCGTTGCTGTCATGCTGGTCAGGCGGGCACTGAGAGTCCCACTGACATTTTTATAGGATAAATTAGAGCTGGAGCTTTGAATTTTACTCTCTCCCCTCCACGCCTCCCTCCAGGCCTTAGAAGGAGCTGGCTGAGGGACTCATTGTTTGAGAGGGGTTGGTGGGAGGGTGATGCCAGCAATGCCATTCTGTTTGCCAATGCAGGCATGGGTGGGAGGAGAGGGATGCTGAGATCCACACTGAGTATTTCTGCTGCTGCTCAGGGCATTTACTGGTGCCCACCCTGTTTTTTCTGGCTAATCCCAGCTAGCAGGGGACATATGGGCATCTGTTGAACTCGTGCACTTCCAGGGGACGTGAGCTGCTGTGGGAGGTGTCCATGGCAAGTGAACAGGCTTGTTAGTCAGTGGGGGAGGGTTATAAAAGATCGGGGTGCATTTTTGTGCGTGATTTCCTGAGCTACCCATGGCCCACACAAGGGTTAGGGTGGTCTCTGGGCTGCAGGGTTGAGTTGCACGGGTCAACTTTTCCTGCACAGTGTGTTGCACGGGTGACAACTGTTCATGTACAGCCAAGAGCTGCCAGACATAGCACTTACGGTTCCTAGTGCAACCAGAAAAGATATGGCCCGATGCTTAGCAAAGGAACCTCCCCGGGAAGGACAGAACAGAACTAAAACCCCTTCACTGAAACCCCAGGCAGCCTCCTCACCTGAACCAACCCACCTTTGTCTTTGTTCCCAGGCTCAGCATCACCTGTGACAGCACCGAGTACGAGATGAACCATCTTTACCCAGCGGTGGCTGAGAACGTCCACGAGTGCTACCTCCAGAAGGAGCCGCTGCTCTTCAGCTGCGCGGGCTACAACACCAAGTACCGGCGCCTCTGCCCCTGCCGCGACTACCGCAAGGGACAAGTGGCTCTGTGCAGGGACTGCTTGTGACTTGGTGTGTTCCCCTCCCGTGTTTGCGACACGCAACGTGCAACGAGTGGCTTTTCTTCAAAGATTCTGCAATAGCCGAGGGAGGCGGGACAGGTCCCTCCCCACGGGTGAGCCAAGGGTGTCAGACTCTGGGGGGTTGTTTCATCCGCCAGCCAACTGTGAATGACCGTGTCCTGACCTTTGGTTTCATTTTTCTCCTCGAGGAGCATTGTCTGACCTCATCCGAACCCACCTGGACCTGATGATGCTGGGACGGGGTGGTGGGGAGAGAGGGGCTGGGAACACCCTTCCCCTCCGCTGGCAATGGGACAAGCCACCAGCAGACTGCAGTTTCAGGGTTTTCATCGTCTTCAAGCATCCTAGGTTGTTTTATTTATTGAATTCATTTTTTTTTAACCCTCCCTCCTGACAAGTGGTAAATTAAAGGGGAAGAAACACCCAGCCCTTCTGTGGGAGTTATTGGGCAGAGCTGTGTTGGGGGTGCTGCCGGTGCCCGCTGTGGCTGTGGAACTGGGGGAGGACAAAGCCTAAGGAGAGCAACTGGGTTGGATGGACGTGGCAGAGTCTGCACCCATGGTGTCCCCAGGAAAAGCCAGCAGGGCCTGGATGGCCCCCAGGCTGTCCTGGGAAGCGAGGGGCAGGATGGGGCTGGGGAGGGCTCTAGGCCAAGGATGCTGGTCCCTGGGGCAATGCCGCTGGCGGGGCAGAGGTGCCCAAAGCAAGTCCCCTGGGCTCTTCTCTGTCCCTCTGGGGCTGTGCACGAGCTGTACCTCTGACCAGGGACAGGCATTAGAGGCCGTAGCGGGGGGCTAGGGGCTCCTGGGGGTTCCAGTGAGCAGGCAGGAAGCAGGATGAGCTGCAGCAGCCGAAAGGCATTGGCAGCAGGCACGGACGGGGGCCAAGGGAGAGAGGATGAGTCAGCAGCACCGTGACTCTTCGTGCCCCAGATGTTACTGCCACGGGGTGAGCTCCAAGCAATGCACTTCCATGCATGGTCTTTAGCTTTTCTTTGTGTCATGCACTTACGGGGAGTTTTCACTGCTGCCGGTATTTCCCCTCCCAGCATGGCCCCTTGGCCCAGGAGTGACCTGGTTTGGCTTGGTAAGGTTGCTCACTGGAGCAAGGCTGCAATTGTGTTGCTGTAAGGTTGGTGCTGAGCCTTCCTGTCGCTTGGAAGCATTCAATGGTGAGACTTCTGTATCCCATAAAACACGTGGCTGGCAAGTTATAGGCTAGAAACTGCCTTCCAGCCCTCCCCTGCATGTAATAGTTATAGAATCCTTTAGGTTGGAAAAGACCTTTTAAGATCACGAAGTGCAACCGTTAACCCAGCACTGTTAACTCCACCACTAAACCATGTCTCTCAGTACAACATCCACATGGCTTTTAAATACCTCTAGGGACTCAAATTGCTCCTGGCCTGGCTGGCGAGGGAGGCTGGTGGGGTGGCAGCCTGTCCTGGTGGTGTCACCTCTGTGTCCCAGGCCCTGGTAGCCTTGTGTTTCCCTGGCTTGAGGTGACTGATGGAAAGCAGTGGCATGGTAGGATGAGTGCCCACCGTGGTGAGTCTGGCCACATCCTGCACTGCATGAGGTGGGTGCTGGAGATGCTGCTGTTATCCCGGAGTAATTTGTCATCTTCAGCACACGAGTGCGTAGGCAGACTCCATCCCACCTGCGACACCAGACAAGGGGAAGGATTGATTAAGTAATTTCTGTGTCTTGCAGAGAGCATGTGTATAAATAAAAGCAGCACAGACCTCTCTTCGCAGAGCGGAACAACACTACCTTGTGCCTTCCTGCAGCACCTTTCAGCTCGGTCTCAAAGCATCGCCCGGCAAAGGCTCCTGTGCCGCTTACTCTGGCTGCTGGGTGGGCAGGAGCCGGACCAGGAGAGACACGAGGGATTTGCAGGCAGGAACCACCAGCAATTCACTTCCTAGGGTTGTAAGGACCAAATAAATTCCGGTTTTATAGGGGATCTAAGTGAGCTTTAAAGACCAAGAGGCTTGAAATGCCTCTTGAGGCAGCTCTCATTGCACACCAGCTCCCTGGGCAGCTTTCTCCACCAGTTCTGCTCAGCTGCTTTTAAAGTAACCTTCACCTTTTGGCAGCCCAGTGCCTGCCGCTCGCCGCAGAGTCCCAATTATCCCCTGGCAGGAGCATTTTTTTCCAAGCTGAAATAAAAGGCGGCTGGCTCACCTTCGCCGCTGTCATGGGAAATAATGATCTCTCTGGAACCTTGCTGGATCTTCAGCCAGCCTGTAAATTTGGGTGATGGGGCTGAGTAATGCTCTGATATTACCTGTCATGTCTCTGCCCCATCAGCTGGCACCGAGTCCTGCTCTTGGTGCTGCCCTGCGGGTGGGTGCTGCCTGAGGAGAAGCCTCTCGTGTTGGCCTGTCAGTGCTGGCACATCGCTCTACGGGTGCTCGACAGCGCAGACCAGAGTGTGGGTGCTCAGGGCAGCCCTTCCTGCCTTGTCCCACCTGGAGCCCTGGCTGCTGGGAGCAGGGGGATGCCTTCATCTGTAAAACCCTATGTAGGGACAAGGCGTGGTCTTGGCTGGTTTGGTAGCACCAATGCTGGGTATTAACAGCAGCTCTGGGTGCAACATTGGCACCGAATTGTTTGTTATATGGGGAGGCGTGTGCCAGGGCTGTGGGGTATATTGACTCCTGCAACACAGCTTGTTCTGGGCACCAACACAAGAGACGTAAAAGAGAAGGGACTTTGCCACCTGGAAGTGCTTTTCCTCTGCCTGTTTCTGGGCCCAGCTGTGCCCAAGCAATCGCTGGAGCATCCCACTGCCTTCCTGGCTCTTGGCTTGAGCAGGTCTCCAGAGCTCACCCTAGTCTCCCCAAACAGGACATGTTTCCATCTGAGGACATCTGAGGATGATACAGGTATTAAATCAACTTTTTATTAAGTAGAAGCATGGAAGAGATTTAAAGGGAAGCCAAGGAGCTGCCATATGAAAGAGATTCTAATTACCATAGCTAATTACAAAGAATAAATTCCCATTTGGGAGGGGGAAAAGAGTGGGAACCAGTGTCAGAACTATGAATAAAATCAAACGAGGAGCTGTCAGATACAGTCTCTGATGCTGGTGGATGGGACAGTTTATTTATCAACCAGAGCACATGTGTGGGGAGCCCTTGGGGTCTCCTTGGGGCAGGGCGATGCGGACCTTTTGATGTCATTTCTAGTAGCATTGCAGCAGGCAGAGTCTCCTGGAAGGTAGATTTTTTTTAACCTGTTTTTCTCTTCTGGCAGCTGCGAAACCAGGACAGGCGTGTCGAAAGAATGATATTGTTCTGGAAATCCATTTTCCGCACCTAGAAATGGAGCCAGGGGCGATTTTTGTTTCTGAGCCTCGCTCTTCTTAGTAATACCACTCAGAACTTTCTTTCTGGAGTTTTTTTTTTTTCCTCTTGTTTTTAATGTCAATGGCATCAAAACCTTCCCTTGCCCGTGCAGCTGTGGAGCAGGGGGTCTGGTGAGAGGGCGGGTGGTCCCTGCCCCGCATCTCCTTGCAGCATCCCGCTGCTGGCTGGGGAACCTCTCCCCCCACTAGCACCCTCCCTGCAGAGGCTCAGGTGCCGTTGGCTCCTGGAGCAGCAGTCGGGGCTGTAAATCACAGCGAAGGGAGGTAATAGTGCTGCTCTGCTCTTATCTGAGCCTTTATTAGGAAATCGTTAAGCGGCTTTTCCCTCCTGATCCCCTGCTTATCAGCAACAGGGTAAAATGGCAAATTGCATCCATGATGTGGACAGTCCAGGCAAGAGAAACCCATTTATTTCCCCTAACGGGTTTATCACTAGATCAAGGAGCTGCTGAAGATGTAAGCACCGGTGATTATTTTCCCAGGTGATGGATCTAGCTGCCACACAGCCTCCGGTAAGCAAAGCACACCACCTGACAGGGATGTCTAATGGACCCCTGCTCAGAATGACTGGCTCATGTATCTCAAGGTCTTGCTTTAATTGAGTCCTGTCTCCCTGGTGTCATCCTTTTCTTCTAATATTTTCTTCTTATTATTATTTTTTCCCTCTTTAGAAAGACTTCCCAAAATAAATAAAGGTAGCCTTTATCAAACACTGTCTCCTTAAATCAATTGCTAGGTTTCTAAAATTATCTGTTCAGTGAAATAAAGCCACTTTTGAGATATTTAATAGCAGTTAACGGGGAACAGACAAAAGAATTAAAAACATGAGAGCAGCTTCTTTCCAGCTGGAATTTAAACAGAACTTGGCCCTAATTTTGGAAGATTGGATCACAGTGAAAAGTAAATGGCGGGGGGGAGAGCAGCAGAGCCCAACAAAAAGTCCAAAGAAAAGAAAAATAATAACATACAAATAATAATAATTAAAACAAAACCCACAAACAAATGAAAAACCGAACAAACAAAATGAACAAACACACAAAGCAAAAAAAAGCAAACATAAGAAAGGCCAACAATTACACATATTTCAGGAGGAAAAAGGGAGCTTTCTCCTCATCCAGACAAAGCAAGCACCCAAAGTCATACTGTTATGCATTCAAAGTAGTAATATAAGAACAACATATGTTACTCGTGAAAATTAATTCTCCCATTGTGTTCTTTCCTTATGACTATTTTGTTCATTGTTGCCCTCTAGGAACATGTTCATTCTAGAGACTGAACATGTTCATTTTAAAGACTATTTGATTTTCTTGTCTAGGAAAGTAGAATGTTTCCTAAAGAATTTTTTAAAATAAAGAATCTGACTGGATTGTCACTTTTTATGTAAGGAACTGGCTTTAGTTTGATGCTTTGTTTTCTATTACTGTGTCCCTTTATGCTTTGCTGTAATTATAACATTTTGTGCAGTAACTGATCTTTTACAGATGCTGCTATTAAAGCATTAAACTCTTCATTAATCACAGAAAAGACATTTCTTTTTCTAAATATTAGATCAGATCATTGTTCTACTAAACTGCCTCTGACTCTGGAAGAAAACACCAAAAGTTTTGGCAGAATATGAATCTTCATTATTCTTCCACAGACAAAATATAACTAATTGTGCAGCTTTATACTTTATGCAGAAGAATATGATAATCTTTACAGAAATTAATGTAAAATGGTCAAGGACTCACATAAACATTTTATTTCAGGAATATTCACTTTTTTCTTTTACCCTAAAATTGTCATTTATCAGCTGCATTATGCAAATATTTATTTTTGCTCTCTTAAAATTGCATATAAATGTATTAGTGATGCTATTGACAGGAAAGTATAATGAAATCAGAGAAAGAAAACTTGCATGTTTTTTCACATTTGCCCAACATATGAGCAAATTTTTATTATTCCCTCTTAAAAGTGATTTATTTCTATTGATTAGTTACACTTTTGTTCCAAATAAAATAGCCCTTTACAATATACAAGTTCTGCCTCAGATCTGACTATACGCTTTAGATTTCCTGGCCCTTTCCTGTCTCAGGTCTATCAGTGCAGGCATTCTAGTTCCAGCTGAGGAACTGATTGTTACCTTCAGCCTGGGGGTACAAGTTTCTTTGATCCAATCTCTCACCAAATACAGTACAGGTGTATGACCTTGGCTGAGCTGTATTGAAAAGCTGTAATTACAATGTGAGCAAGACAAAAAGGACAGCAGGGGCAGGGAAACCAACCAACAAAAATGTGGGGGGAAAAAGTTTATGGCTCACGGATTTCAGAGATAAGATACTGATATGAAAAGCTATAAAAAGGGAGAAGAGGGAGGAAAGAGAATCTGAGGACGCCAGTTCAATATCACGATGGATCAGACCATTTTAAGGGGTGGCAGAGGGACCCCTTCTGTGCCTTGCCAGCTCAGGGGACCACGAAAATAGAACAAAACCAGTGTTATCAGGGTGACACAGATATCAACGATTAGCCTAGCAACTTCCTCATCTTAGCTTTCTGGTTTTCATATCAAAAGTTACCTGGACTCTCAAGTCACATTTATCCTGATTGCAGATTCACTTTGCGTATGATAAAGCTCATTGGAACAGAAGCGACCTAGAGTGGGAGAGTTACAGCATCTCCATTCCATGCAACCCTCAGTCATACACTTAAATTCAAGCATATACTTAACAGAATTAAATTAGAGTCATCTGAAGAGTTGCCATGAGTGGCGGCAGCATGGAAGGATTCCACAAAAGAGCACACCACTGAACTGGAAAAGAAAAATTTATTCATTAGTAAATTAAAGCAACCAACCCCACTAATTTTAAAATGAGTAAGGAGGGTAGATCACAAGAAAGATTCATAATGATCATGTAGGAACTCTAAGGCAGGTATTGCAAGAATTCTAGAAGCTGGATGCTTGCAACAATCCTGCTCACAGTGCTAGGATTGTCAGAGCAAAAGGTTACATCATTTATCATAAACCTGGAAGCAAGGTAATTTTATCTCCCCTGGATCTCTTCCCCACCCAACCCCCCAGCACTCTCTCTCTAGCCATTGCTTAGATTCCATCAATATCATTCATTAGCTTTTCAGTGTGTGACCTGTCATTCCCTTTGCCAGGATTCCAAGTTAATCAGTGTTCCATTCTTGGGTGCTTTCAACACTTTCCTATCCTATATCTCCCACTGATATGATTGCTGGTCATTCCAGTATTTCTCTCTCCTCACCCTGGGACTTCCTTCCTTTCTTGCCATCATGAGAGGTACTCTGCCAATCCTTATAATTAACAACCCCATCTCTCTCTAACCTAATGTGTTCTCACCCTCAGAATCCCAATTATTAATCTTCAGTACCTTCACAGCATTCCCAAAGCCAGCTTTTATCTCCATAGAATGATGCCCTTAAAGGATAGCCCAGCTGATTCATACTAACTAGCTTACTTTTCCTGTTTTATGTGAAATGCATTCTTACTTGTAAACTTTCTCTGATAAGAACCCTGTTGAATGTCAGTCTTCCAAACATCACCTCAAATGTTTACAAAATGCTCTATAATTCAATTGCAAACATGCTCCAGAAGTTGAATAATTGTATAGCACATAGGCTTAGCCACAGGCTACCAATAAATCCAGTGGCTAAAACTAGTAGATAAATAATTTAACATAAGTTCAAGACAACCTGCAAAACACTCTAACATGGTTATTCAAAGTAGATATCGAACCAAAATGAAGGGAAAGAATGGTACAATGGTCCCTTTTTGAACTCTGAAGCAAAGGAGAAATTTGAGGTTTAATTGTGGAAAAGAGTATGCTACATTCCTGTTTTTTGGTTGTCATTTATGACAGTCAAGAGAGAAAGTCTAGGTTTCTTACCCTCTGCTGATATCACAATATCTCACTTTTTGAGATACCACCTAAACTCACAAAACCATAGGAAGATTTAAGTTAAAATAAGCCTTCAAATATGTTAACTGTAGCTTTATTCAGATAAGAGATCTCCATTTTATTTTCTTCAGAAGTCTGTTGAATTTAATACATTACTCTCCAAACTTTCAGAGCAAGTCATTCCAGGAAAAAAAATAAATGCACGTTTATGTAAAAAATTAGGAAATAAAAGGAATAAAAGGCAGTTTTCTGTTCAAAGTTGAAGTAACTGATTTTATCTTTTTACATAGTATATATCCTATACAAAAGCCATGAGACATGGAAAACAAGGTAGTGGAATAAGTTTTAATTTAGATTCAAATTAGAATTAATCTGTGCTAGATAATTTAAGAACAGGAGAGGGTAAAATTTACAATTGCCTCAATGTAACAAGCAACTATATTTATTGAGGGGTTTTTTTATGACTTTCCTTCATGCCTCTGACATTAGGGTTATTATCCTGACTTCATCTTTATTGCAACCTGGTATACATGGTTCTAAGTGGAGATAACAGATAAGAAATTAATCTGAATGTTGCATGAAGGCATGAATGAAGATGAATCAATCTCACATGATCTCTTTGAGGAAATAATTGATGCTATTTGCAAACATTGTAATCCTTGTGTGCTCAGTGGCCACAAGTGAAATATGTTCACTTTAAAAAAAAAATTTAATCTTTGAAATTAAGTCACAAAATTTAAAAGAAATGCAGCTTGTTTTCTGACAGTCACTTAGCCCAATATGACGATTGTCACTTAAAGACTATGATTACTTTTGAATTGCATCAGCTAAAAACCAAAATATTTGTTATTAATATTTCATGAAAATAATTGCTTATTTCCACTTCAAGACACACTTGTGTACAAGATACTGGAATGCAAGGTTAAAAAATTATTTGATTGATATTAAGAAAAAAAAAAAGATACTTCTTGGGGCCTATTATAATCTTTTAAAGGGAAGTTTTGTATTAAACCCATAGCCCCTATGGCTCCTAAATGATGAATGATTTATGTTGCCCCAGTCCTAAATTCCCATTGCTGTCACTATGTAATGTTTGCTTTAGTATGGGTTTATCAGGTTTTGTTTCTGAATAAGACAGTAAATCAATAGTGCTGACAGAACTAAGCTACTGATAACTTCTCTGTTAGGGAGCATTCTCATACTGAGCATCACCACTGCATCCATCATATAGTTAACCATGAATCACAAAGAACAGTGCAAGGACAATCCACAGTGTTTCTTTAACTCTGTATCTTTTTTTTCAGTTGGTTAGTTTTGTTTGGTTTTTTTGTTTGGGGGTTTTTGTTGTTGTTTTTTAATATTACTACACACCATTTTATTTTTTTTTTATTTAATGTCATAAACTGTGACATATGGGTGTGCTATGCTCATTTTGCAAACTAAGAAATAAGGCATGTAGGGAATATTTGCCTAAGCAAATCTGTGTTGCTATCACTGTTGATTTGCAGGTTGTAAGACCAATCAATGTAGTATCACTATTTTGTCATCTTTTGTTTCCAATACTCAATATAATCACAAAACACAGTTGTGGAATAATACAAGGGATAACTCACATGAGTAGTCTCCTGTTTAACATTAGCCTTAGGAATCAATTACTATGCTCTGTATTTTATAAAAAGCATATCCATCTCAGAGAGGTAACAACTATTTATTCAAGTGATTATATTTCAACAACAAGTCTCTACTACGCATAGGATTAGTAGCTAAAGATATAATCAAAGTGACATACACAACTGGGGTGGGAGGGAGGAAAGGGAAAAATCCACTTGATTGTACTCTAGGCTGACATCGAGGTTAAAAAAAAAAAAAAAAAAGCAGCCCTCTAGATGCATCTTTTCATAAGAATTGCCAGTACTTCATAGCACTCATTTCAAATCTGTTAGAGAACTAAGGCAAACAAACCCCCACCTGTTTACTGTTCCTAGCAGTAAACATGAAACTGAATAATGGGTACTAGGATTGGATTATTGTAAAATAATTCTGGTTCAGATTTTTGTATTTAAATCAACAAGCAGAACAGCAGTTGAAGGACCTTATCTAGTCTTGTATTGTCTTTTAAAAAGCTGTTAATTCCTCATGTGCAGTTTTCCCTCAAACGCTTCCCTCTTACCTCCCAAATAAGAGAAGGATTTCCCTAATGCTTTTACCTTAGCATCGTTATATCCTACACGATTGCTGTTTCAAATGAGACATGGAGGCAGATAATTACATAAAAAGATACAGCCTCTAAAACAACAGTCTGGCACTTTTTCAATCTGGTTGATGTTTCAGTAAATATTCATTAGCTACAGTGCCTCTGGTGAACCACTGGATGCCATCTCATATTTGATCAGATCTGTCCAATTCAATTTCTTATTTCCATAGGTCAGCATTAATAGTGTAAGGAATGAAGGTTTGTCTTTACAAAACAAGCTGTGGGCCTGCTGTAGATAAGACTAGCACCAGGAGATAAGAA
>WUAM01000431.1:7721160-7752906 GCA_024336885.1 Actenoides hombroni
CTGGAACCATTGCAGGTGAGGTTGGCTGGGGCTCTGAGCAACCTGCTGTAGTTGCAGCTGTCCCTGCTCCCTGCAGGAAGGTTGGACTGGGTGGCCTTGAAAGGTCCCTTCCCCCCACACCAGCCTGTGACGGGGCCAGGCTCCGGGAGAACAAAGCCCGAAGAGCGCCGGGCGCGCGACTGCAGCCTCCCCCCGCTCACAGCCCGCCGGTAAGGGCCACGCGCAGCCGTTACCAACGGTGACCGCCCGCCCCGCCGGAACTAGGAAGGGGCTGCGCGCGGCTCGCGCCCGCCCGCCCCAGCATGCACCGCGAGCGCGATCACGCGCGCCGCCTGCGCCAAGCCATCCGCGCGCCCAGGTGAGGTGCGGAGCGTTCGGGCCGGGAGCGGGAGCGGGGGCGGGGGCGGGGAGGCCCGGAGCGGCGAGAAGGGTGCTCGGCTGACCGCAAGCGGGGACAGGAGGCTGGCGCCGGGGGCTCACTTACCGGGAAGCAGCTGGCTACGGAAGCCGGGGCGGGGCCATGGAACAAGGGGGCGGTGCCGAGGGCGGCGCAGGCGCCTTGGGGACCGCGGGCGCGGCCCCGCCGTTACCCCCTCCCAAGGTGGTCGCGGCCGTGCGGGTGACCAACAGCTCTGTCGTTCTCCTCTTCCTCCTCTGCGTTTTCAGCCTATTTAAAATAAAAATTCCGCAGTTATACCGGGGAACCCGTCAGGTTTGCGAGCGCCGAGCGGTACCATTTCGGCACAAACCATCGCCTCGCTTCCCTCAGGAGAGTGCAGCTGGGCCTGCCCGGGTTTGTTCAGCACAGTGTTGCTGGATCATGGCCATATTAGTTTCTTTTATCCACCCCATAAGCCCCCTACTTTCTTTTATCCAGCCTGTCAGCCCCCAGCGAGCTGCTGCACTGCTATATATGACACATGGTAAATGAAACAACCTTCAGCTTAACTGGGAAGGAGCACATTCCCTTTTCTCCACTACACCCTTGAGTGCTTTCCAAAGGCACTGTCTGCATCACATGAAGAGACTGCAGGAGTATATTAAATGGGCAGGATATTGAAATGTATTAAATGGGTGGGATAAGGGAAATGTATTAAACTGGCAGGATATTGAAATGTATTAAACTAGTAGGATAATTGAGAAGTGCTTATAAGTGTTTTGGAGGAGCAGCAAGTGCTGTCACAAGTGCCAAGCGACAGCTTTCTTAGTATCAGAAGGGCATGTGATACGTTTTAAATACTCCATCGTGACAGACATACAGCCCAGACCTCTTAAAAACAAGGCTGAGAAAAGGGAATACAAGAGGCGACTGGGCTTGTGCTGATCCAGGTTTTATGAGGCAGGAGGACTTTTTCTGTTTGTGCTCCTGGAAACAAGACAAAAAAAAAAAGTATTTTTATGAGCCTGGGGAGTGGGAAAAGCGCCAGGCAGCTGAAAGGCAGTGAATTCAGGCCAGCGTCCTGTGCCAGGTTATTTTTATGCACGCTCCGATCGTCCGGCTGAATTCCCAGGCCCCCTTGTCCGAGGGGTCAGAGCTTGGGTTACCTTCAGTTGCTGCGTGCCACCAGCTGGTGCGCCAGCTCATTGCAGCAGGCGCTGGCAGTGGGTTTCTCCCACGTAGGCAGGGCAGCCTCGCACCACCCAGCAGCGCTTTGAGGCCGCGGAGCGGGGGTGGCAGCCCAAAGCTGCGCTCGCTGGCTCTTCCTGCGCCTCGCCGCCTTCGTCTGTGGTCAGATCTGTGCGTGGTCGCTGGCTTTGTGCCCTGAGAAGCTCCGAGATGTCCTTCTTAACTCTGCTTTTGCTCCATTTTTTTGTTCTCCCAGGCTGGGACGGGGTGAAATGGCAGCGTCTTCCTCATCCTCTTCAGCTGGCGGAGTCAGCGGCAGCTCTGTCACTGGATCAGGTTTCAGTGTTTCGGACCTGGCACCGCCCCGAAAAGCCCTCTTCACGTACCCCAAAGGAGCCGGGGAGATGCTGGAAGGTGACTGCTCCGGCCCTTCTCCTTCCCCACTCCTCCTGGGGCGCAGGCATCCCTGAAAGGGAGTTGCTGAGCTTGGCACCCTGCTGCCTTTTTGGACTTTAGCTGGCAGAAGCGAGAGGGAGGGAGGGAGGGAGGAAGCATCAGGGCTTGGGCAGGTCTCGAGGTCTCTCCCAACAGTTATCCATGAGGAAGTAATTTTTCTGGCAGTCACCTGTTTTTTAGCTCCATGACAACACTTCAGACGAGGAAGTGATCCACCTGAAAGGGAACATGACGCTGTTAATTGCTCATTGTTAAGTAATCCTTTGATGTCGGGCAGGAATTACTGTAAAGATAGCTGAGACAGGAGTATTTTTCTTGGCAAAACATGTTCTGGGGTTGGATTTGACTGGACTAGCACAGGAGGCAGCTTATATCCCTGCTGGCCAGGAAACGTAGGGCTTGCTTTTGCCCCTGACCCATGTTATAACCTCTCTGCAGAGGTCTGCGAGAGGATAAATCAGGACTAGACCTCGCTTTCAATCCCTCAAGGCCAAGCACGTTCCCCTTTTAGGCTCACTCTTGTTAGGGCCTGGAGAGGGTCAGGGCTCTGATGTTGCGTTTGGGTGCTCTGAGCCCTGCCACCATCTTCCTCGGGGTGCCTGACAGGGGACCCAGGCACCTTGTGGCCACGCATCCCTGCCCCTCCTCTGGGTGAGGGACAAAAGGCAGGTCCTCAAGGTGACTGGGTTAAGCCACGGTCAGTCTGTCTATCTGTCTTCTCCTCCTGAACTTGCCATGTCACCATGCTGCACACTGGACTGTGTGAGCCTGAAGTTTGTTGGGGTGGGCGAGGGGACCGAGGCTTGGGTGGCCCTGCAGCTCAGGAGTGACATGGTAGCAGGGGGCAGCTGGGAACTGATTGCTCCGTCATTTCAGGCCTGTTTTTATTACACATTAGAGGCCATATGCCAGTCTATTGAAGCAATTATGACTAAAGGCTTGCTCATAGAACTTAACAAGCCCTCAAAACAAATTAAAATAACGAAGCACTTCATGGTACCAAATAGACAGGCAGCTGTTCTTCCCGAGAGCCACTCGGCAGGACAGGCAGGCTGGAGTTGGAGGAAAGGGAAGGGAACATATGGAAAGAGCACAGGGCAACACCAACACGGTGTTTTAGGAGCTTGCAAAAGGATGCTCTGAGCGCAGCAGAGCTCCAGCTCTTTCCTCTGACCTGAGGTTCAGCTTTGGATTAAATTTTCCAGGTCCTGGGGGTCTCTTTCTACCTTTAGTCTTTGAAATCGCTTCTCTCTTCATTTTTTATGGCATGGGAGTGTGTATTTACCCATCCCTGCCCATGCTGGGTAAATTCAAGTCCTAACAGGGTACCCCTGTTGATTGATTCTGCTTTGGGCCGACCTCTATCAGCAGCACAGCCATTGCTCTGCTCTGGGTGGCTCTCCCTGTTGCAGGAAACTTTAGGTGAGCTTCTTAATTTCTGAAATAAAAGGTGATGCACCCGTTCTTTCATCAGGCTGGTACTGGTGGTGTAGCTGCATACTAGTTTCCTCTTCAAAAATCCCCACTAACTGACTGATTTTCATTGTTACTTTAACTATCTTCCTTAATTTTAAATAAACCTGTAGGTATTGGGGTTTTTTTTTTTTTAGAAGGAAGTTATCTAAACTGTGTCAGTACTTGGCACACAATTAGCTACAGATTCCAGATTGCTTTATTTCTGAAACGCTTGTGCGATCAATTACTGACTTAGCTGGCAAGGTACACAGTATTTGAAATCCTTTATGAGGGATTATGGTCTAAGCCTGTGGGAAATCATAAAGCATTATAAGGACACAAGCGTCTGAGCCCCGAGGGAATCTGAGACTGCCATAATATTGCCTGGCTTCTCCTTAGCTTACCTGCTATTCAAAATAGCCCGAAATGGCTGGGCAGAGGGGATTTAACAGAGTATCAGGAGGGCTGGCTCCCAGCTAGCGCAGCCGTTCCCCGGCCAAAGCCCCGTGCAGGGTTTGAGTGCAGGCGCCCGAAACCGGGGAAAGCATCGGAACGAAGCAAGTGGGGAAACCCTCACCTCAGACATCAAAATAGAAGGTCGGTAGCGCTTGGTTAAAGCTGCTCGGTCTTAAAACTCTCAGGTGAAACCACCTCCCTTTTTCTGTTTACAGATGGCTCCGAAAGATTCCTCTGCGAATCTGTCTTCAGCTATCAGGTTGCGTCTACATTAAAGCAAGTGAAACACGGTAAGCACCAAAGCATCATCTCATTTTAACCGTGTGTTGACGGGGGAGCGTGGAGAAAAGGCTGACACCTTCCTGGGTTCCGACCACAAAAAAGCGGCGTGGCCTTTCAAGCTGGCGAGTTCACGCCAAGTCAGACCGGCGGACAGTCCTTTTGCAAGCTCTATGCAAAGCACCGGGAACCCGCAGAGCCTGGGTGGGAACAGGCTGTGCCTTCTGAAGCTTGTTTTGCCATCGCCGTGTGCCGGCCGCGCTGCCTTCACCAGAGGTGAGGCCAGAAGAGGAGGTTATGGGCAGGAAACGCCCACGCTCTGATCTTTTGGCCCAGTGCTGACTGTCTCCCTGGCCTCAGGCAAAGAGACACTTGATTCCACCTTTGTTTCTCTGCTGAGCCCTTGTGACACTGGCAGGGTCAAGCGAGGTTTCCAGAGGTGGACAGGCAGGTGCCCGGCGTGGCGTGATGGGGCTGACTCCGCTCCCTGCCTCCCCTTACGTCTTGTTTGAAATTGGGCTTCTCTCCTGGGGCCTTTGCTCACCACCCCGGTGCCTGTAACTGAATGATGGGCTTGGCTGCACTGACAGCTTTCGTTCTCAAGACATGGGGCAGAGCTTAGCACCAGACCAAGTCTGCTGCTCCAGGGTCACATCCTCTCTGGTCCCCACCTCTTGAAAGCTTGAATGGGTACTTCCATGTGTTGTCTCAGATCAGAGAGGTTTCCTGTCCTCTGCCAGTGAGGGCTGTCAGGAGGAGGTCTGGGGCCGTGCAGCAGCTTGCAAGGCCATGATCCTGTATTTCTGAACTGAAAAGCAAAGCTGAACTTCAGAGACATTGTTTCCATGGCTGTAGCTCCTGGGCGCACAGGCTGGCACCCGGGTAAGCACCAGCCTTTGAAACTGGTTTGTGGCGCACCGGTCACCTGCCTGTAAGAAAGGCTGAACAAAAAAATAAAACAAAATTGAGGTCATCATTTTTTTTTGGCTTGTTTGTTTGACAGTTCCCAAAAGCGCTTGTTTGCAGGAGGTGGAGTGAGAACAGTCCCTCTTAAAAGCACCCACTGCCGCCATCAGCATAAATCACGCACATTTTATGTTATGCTTCTTGCTAGTAAGTCGGCTCATACTGTTTTTGCAGTAGACCACTGCTCTGTTAAACATCCAGCAGAGCCAAGAGGAGAAGGTCTGTCCTCACCTCCCTACCCCTGCAGCTCATTCCATTGAAAACAGAGCCTGCGTGCCCAACGCGCAACCGGTTCTAAATAAAGCTGAGGGGATCAAGCTGTCTTGGGGATCCCCGGGGAGGCATTCCGTGGGGACCTTTGTGTCAGTAGCATGCTCTGGTTGCAGAGCCTTTCTTCTAACCATCATCCAGGTCCTCCTCAAAGGACCTTCATTAATGCGAGGAGTTCCTCCTCCTGTGGGCTGACGAAGCTCTCTCTGAACTTCTCTGTTCTTTCACACTATAAATATTTATGCTAAAGAAATGAGCTTCATCCTGTTTCATCCCATACGCTAATAGGCCTCATGTTTCCCTGTTGGGACTTGAATTTACCTGACACGGGCAGGGGTGGGTAAATACACACCGAGTGCTCGACGGGGCAGAAAAGCCTGTCCCTGCTCTCTCCTGCCATCCGGGGCCATTTGCACAGGCTGCTGTGTGGACTGGGTTTGTCTTCAGATGGGCTCGCTGGGTTTTGTTCTGCTCTGTTCCCCATTGACAGCTGGGAATTTGCATCTAATTGAAAGGTTCTAATTGTGCTGTCATTACAAACTGCTGTTACCTTTGTACTTCTCGCAGATCAACAAGTTGCACGGATGGAAAAACTAGCCGGTCTGGTGGAAGAGCTGGAGGCAGACGAGTGGAGGTACAAGCCAATAGAGCAGCTCCTGGGATTCACTCCCTCCTCAGGCTGAGCGTGTCTGGATCCCTGCTGTCAGGGAGCAGAAGAAAAACATTCTCTGGCCTGGCTTCAAAACACGCCCCCATTTATCAGGATGCTGACAGCTGCGTCGGCACGACTGGGCTTTTGGTTTTGTTAACTTGAGAGTGGGGATCCCCCCGTGAAGCTGCCAGTAAATGGAAAGGATGGGATTCTTGAAGTCCTCTGCAGCAGTACGGGCTGGCAGGTCTCCCTCTCTGTAACTTAGAAGGTAGGATCAAGTTCTACAGAACTCGAAGAATCACCTCATTGTTTCCAGAGGAGGGAAGATGTACAGCATGGTGGTCGTGGTGGGGAAAGCGACCCAGTAACTATCTGGCCTTTGCCCGTTTGCCACTTGAGCTGGGCCTCTGTAGAGCAGAGGCACAGTGTCCCGCCAGGAACACTCTCCAGCCCTGTCTGCTGTTTTGGGGGTGAACGGGGCGAGAACCAGCACTGAGAGACAGCACATGGTGATGCTTTCCCGAGAGGTTCCTCATATATCACCAGAGCTGGTTCCTCTCCATTGCTGTTTCTCTTGTCCCCCCTGCACAGTGAGAGCTGGTAGGACACTGCTGCAGAAGCTCTATCTTTAATACCCTGTAACTCTTTTTCCTCTTTGTTATGTATTAGTTTGCTCTGAGATATTAAAATAATTCAGCCTTGGAAACTGTTTATCTTTTCAAAGCTTGGTGCGGGGGGTCTGGTGAATGAACTGGTTGGCTCTTTGGTGGGTAACAGGAGGTTTAGGAAAGCTCAGAGGCAGCGCGGCTGTTACTGTGGTCAACTTCAGTTCAATTTAAAACAGCCCCTCTGAGAGGAACCAAACCACGTTTGCTTTATGCTCAAAAGTGGATTGATTTAAATCAGATTTTAATCCTAGCTTAACTCTGCCACCAGAAAAACCCTTATTTAAATCCATCCATTTTAATCGTCTTGTTTTTCGTTTGTACTTCACTGCTGCTCTTGAGGGGAGCTGGATTTCCATTTTCTGCCATAACTATTTCAACATGTTCATTTTCCACTGATTGGAGCCTTAACACCCCATTTTTTTCTAGACAGCTGGGGATAAGCTCTGCACAGCATTTAACCAATTGTACCACTTCATCCCCCAGATGCCTAATTCCTCCATTTTCAACACCTTATTTGCGAGATGAGTTTGTTTTTTACTCGCTATTTCAGTCCAGCCACATCTGGGTTGAAACAGATTTGAATCCATCCCTGTCTTAGTTACATCACCAGCAGTTTGCATTAGCTAAAACTAAGGGAAAAAGTTTCGTGTTCATTTCCTTTTATGAATTAGTTCCAGTATCAGAGTCGGCTTTTTGTGGTCCAGGTCCCCCCCAAAAGCCAGCCCCCATCTGCAGATGCAGCCCCAGTTGCAGCTCCTCACCCATGGGCTCTGCGGTTGCTGAAACCACACCCGGGCGTTCTCACGTAGGGCTTTGACTCGTCCGAGACGTGTCCCACGCAGCCTCCCCCCAGCACGGCCCGGAAAACCTCCTCCTCCCAGGCCCTGGAGAGCTGCCAGACCCCGCTCTGCGGGGCCTCCTTCGAAGCAAGCGGCTCCTCAGCCGGTATCTCGTTAAACGGGATGGCTTTCTGTGTTAAAACCCCATTATTTTAAAAAAGGAAGGGAGCATTGAAATTGTCAACTTGTTTGCTGGGTTTATATAATCTCTTTTTAATCCCGCTGACTCCTAATTTACGGCCAAACTTGCCATAGGCACCTCCGTATTCAGCCGACAACATCATGGGGTTTAGGAGCAGAGCTGTGCACTCTGCCGGGGCCCCCTGACCCCCCTACGTGCTGCAACCAGCATAACCAGCTGCAGCAAGAGCCTTTCTTTCTGGTTTGTTCTGTTTTGGTTTAGTTTTGCGTTGGGTTTTTTTGGTGGTGGTGGTGGTTGGTTGGTTTGTTTGTTTGGTTTTGCCTTTTTTTTTTTTTAACTGCTTGGCTTGAAACTTTTCCACTCCGTCAGCCCTCCGGGGATGCTGGGGGATTAGCACCAGCAGCTCTGCCGGCAGTGCCCGGGCATCGCCTGGATCCCCCTGCCAGCCAAAGGGGTTGAAAGGTGCTGGGGATGAGATTTCTCCTGCCGCTTCACCCTCCTCCCGCTCCTTGTTTTTCAGCTGTTTCTCAGGCTGGCGGCTGGACGGTGCAGGAGCAGGGAACGTCCCAGCTCTGTGCTGTACATGGCTTGTTTGTATGTGTGCCCAGCACCAAAATAGCCACATGTGCAAGAGCTATGGGGAGGAAGTGAAAAGTTCACCCTGTACAGTACTAGTAACACACAAACATGTTGTTAGACATTCCCTCCTCCCAGTCAGTAAACACTTTATGAAAGACAGGCAAAAACTGTAGGGATGGCTGCACAGTAAAATAAAAACCAACCCACCCTCTGCTCCCCCTCCTCCAAAACTTTTCCTTGGCTGCTGGAAGTCCCCCTGGCTGCCCTATTTCTGCTCTGCAGATCTGTGGGGCAGAGCTGGTGGTGACTGTGCCTCCCAGGGGTACTGAAGCACCGTCCCACCCCCCGCTAACCCCGGGGGTCTCTGCAGCATCACAAGGGCTATTTGGAGGCCGCGGCTGGGGGAAGGGAGGCCCGTCAGCTGCGAGCAAAAGTTGATGCAGGGAGGGAAATTAAAAAAAAAAAAAAAGCAAGCTGAACAAAGAGTCCCGTTCAGGGCTGCTGGTTGGTTTTCCTGTGGGTGCTCAGAGCAGAACGTTGTGTACTGGCGCGCAAGCCCCGCTCGCACCTCCCCTCCCCAGCTCCTCGCCCCAGCGCCAGGGACGCTGCCAAGGCACGTGCTCGCCATGTCGCCCGGCCAAAAACACCCGCCCGGGGAGGGCCTCTCCCCCCACAAGGACGCGGGAGCGTGGGGCAGCACCCGAAACACCAGCTCCTGGCTTTTCCCCGGGCCAGGGGAAAAGCATCCAAGGGGAGGTGAATTTGACAGACCCCACCCTGCAAGCGGTGCGGTGCTGACCCGGCATTCGCCATCTCAGCTGCCGAAACCCATCTACTCCATCCATCCCGAACACACATTCCCCACTCCCTGCGTCGTGGGCAGGCAGCCTGCCTGCAGCTGCTTGTCCGAAGGCGAGAGATGGGCCCAAAAAGTTTGGCTGCAGCGGAGACCTGCCCAACGGGCGGCACATGCCGGGACCTGCCGCGGTGGCCCACCCAGCCCGCAGCCTTCGGCTTGCCTCTCGGAGCTGGCCGCGGGCTCGGTGCGGTGGCAGGAGGTGTGTGGGTGTGTGGGGTCACCCCCAGTGGGCCCGGCACCACATCGGGCACCGCGGAGCGGGTGTAAAGGACACCCACCATGCAGGCACGTAGGGGACACCCTGAAAACTCTGGGCTCAGCCCCTTCAATGCTTTCCCCATGCGAGTGCTTGGACACAGAGGATCACACCAGCCTCTGTGCCAACCATCACATGACAAAATAATGTGTAAATCTACCTAAAAGTGGCTTTTCTGGGCCGCAGAGCTGCTGGGAACCAACATGAAGAGGTGGTTGAAGCCCCATCCTTGGAAGTTTTTAAGACCAGGCTGGATGGGGCTCTGAGCAACCTGCTCTAGTGGGAGGTGTCCCTGCCCGTGGTAGGGGAGTTGGAACTGGATGATCTTTAAGGTCCCTTCCAACCCTGACAATTCTATGATTCTATGATGCTGTGCTGCTGCCACTCAGATTCATGTCCCCACATGTGTCTCAACACATGTAGGTCAGTGGTTTTGGCCCTCCCACATGGGATGGCGTGGGGGGAGTGCTTTGCAGGAAGCTTCTGCCTGTGGCTGGGCAGCAAGTCTGTCCCTTGGGGCATGGCCTGCAGCTTGCATTCAGGACAGGTAACCAGCTCCAGCACTGCACTAGGGATGTTCTTCTGTGATGTGAATATTTTCTCATTCCCATCCCATGATGAGGGCAACAGTGGTTCCCAGGTGGGAACACAACTCCCTGGTCTCTGTTCCTCAGGGTGATGGCTTCTCGGCTGGAAATAGAAGGGAATTGGGCTTAAATGAGGAGCACTGGTGAGAGGAGGAGTGATTTAACTGGCTCGGTTAATCAGTTGTGGCAGCGCTGGTCTGGGTGAGAGACCTGGCTGCTCCCCGCCGGCTCCACGGTGAGAGTTCACAGAGCTCTGTCACCAATCATTTGCGTTTTATTTGGGTCTTAACTTTGATTTAACTTCAGTAGATTATAAAGACAAAAAGTCATTCCAAGGCACTTTACTCAAAGAAAAGGAGGGGAAAAAAGAAAAAAAAAAAAACTGAAATGGGGTAGTTTGAAGTTGTCAAAATGATTTTCCACTCCTTCAAAATAATGTCACAAAATTGACCCAGATTTTACAAGGCACTCTGGCTTTCAAAGGGCTGCCTGTCTGTGCAGAAGGTAGGGCTGTAAAATATGTTTATATTTTCCCTTAGTAGTTTTAGAAAACCTGTGCCTTGCCTCTTTCCTGTGGGACCTGTAGGGGCACGATTCTTTGTGGGGAAGGATGAGGCTTGCAGCTCATCCCGGAGCAGTGAAGCTGCTGGAATGCTCCCAGGAAGCAGATGAGGGGCTTCAATGAGAGCTGGCAGTGTGTGTCCCCATGCAGGCAGAACAGAGCACCCCAGGTCACAGCAAGTTGTGACACCAACACCCTGCCCAGCCACGTTTGTGAAACAGCCCCATCCCTGGGTTTTGGGGAAGCTCAGGCACTTTTGGTGTGAGATGTTGTGGTACCCACCTATGCAGCTGCAGGAAGAAACCAGTGGCTCTCCTTGTGGGGAGACTTGGGAGTAGGGAGAACAGGGGGAAGGGTGTTGCAAAATCCTTTCTCTTTGATCCTGTTTCCAAGTTCCAAAATGCTTTCTTGGAGGTTTGTGCTCCTGCAGAAGTGCACCCGTGTATATGGATGTTTTGAGAGCCCATAAAAGGAGGTTGAGGGCACATTCAGTGCAAAATTTGATGTTGCAGGTGTCTATAAGACTGCAATGACTTAAAATATGAGCTCACTTGTTATAGAAAGAGACACTTTATTTGACCCTTACCAACAAAACAGCCTGGAAACATGAAACCTGTAGGTGCATGGTACAAAAAAAGTGTAACTATCAGAATTTGTTAAATAAATGTGGTAATGACTTTGGGTGCATCTCGTAGGCTGCAGTGGCTCTGTGCTCTGTGCTCACCTGCCCTGTGCTGGGCTGATGATAACCTGAGATGAAGCCCAGGAGCATCAAGAAGCTCTTCTGCTTTTAGCAAAAAAACCCAAAACCACCCAACAAAACCAACCAGCCAAACAAAAACCAAAAACAACAAAAAACACGAAACCCAAACTAACACATGCATGGCTATTTCCAGTGGAGGCTGCTGTAGGCAGGCTGCCTGCAAAGTAGGCAGTTACCTTCCAAAAATGAGGAGCAGAGGGAGAGAAGAGAAGGAAAATAAGCCAGATGAAAGTGGGGACTGTGCCAAAAGTGCCTTCTATTTATGATTTCACAAGGTCAACAATAATCCCCACAGCTACAAGCACATAAAAATTGATTCTTTCCTGAAGAGATTGATGGATTTGTGGTCAGGGCTTTTTCTCTGATCCTGCTGCCCTCTGGACAGTGCTGAAATTTATGGAGATGCTGCGCGTTTCTTTGTAGAGGGCTAAATAGCTTCTCAAAAAGCAGGCAAACCCTTTCAATTCACACCTGGAGTCCTGGGAAGCTGCTGTAAATAAAGGAAAGGCTTCCTCCAGCTGCTGGGCTGTATTTCCACAGGTGAGTGGCTTTCACTTTGCAGTCTGCCTGAGGTGGGTTGGAGGCTCTTCATCCTGCTCCATCCCTTGCTGCAGAGCGAGTGAGGCTGATGCTCGCCCCATGGCACATACAGCTCTGCTCCTGTGTAAGAAATCCCACCTCCCAGCACCCCAACATGGATATCCCACCCAAGCCCAGTGTGGCTCTGAGAAGTGAGACGTTGTGAGGCTGAAGGCTCCTTCAGTTTATCCTAATGCTGTCACAGGAAGGATGAAGGGATGAGCATTTTCAAAGCCTTCAGCTCCTTCCCCAACAATTGTCAAATGAGTTCATCCCACTGCTCAGATGTTGGCTGGAAATCTCCTTCAGTTTTTCTTTTTGTTTTAAAAATACCCAGCTTTAAAGTCCCAGTGTTTGAAACTACTATGTTTCCCACAAGTGGCAGGAAGCTACCAAACAAAGCCCATTTATTTTTCACAGCTTCAGCTCTGCAGCTATTAAATCCTCAGCTCTATTGAATGCCTGAGAAGTTTGCTGGGTAGGGATGGGGCTTGTGCTCAACCAGCACACATGAGACATACCCCAGTAAGTAGTTTGTGCTCTTTGTATCTCCCTTCTGGTTAAGCAGCAGCTTCAGGTGTGCTCAAAAAGACATTTCTGTGAGTCCTGCTGCACAGTTCCATCACACTGAGTACATTATATAAAATGCTGCTGTACAAAGGGATCCCAGCACTGGAGAAGCGACAGGTTTGGGAGGTCGAGGAGAGATGATGGGCTGGTGGGGATGTGCAAGGAGAATCGATGCTGGAATTTTTAACAACCATGTGTGTATCGAACAAAGCTTTTGAAAAGCCTTTCAGAGAGCAGTGGGCTCCTGCCTTATAATGTGCTGGGGTTTATTGTGCCAGAAATAGGGACACGTGGAAATGTTGCCTGCAGCACTCAGAAAGCACTTGATGTTTGTCCTTCCTGTGTCAGTGGTGGTTCTCCAAATTGCAGTGTGAGGTTGGCTGGTGGCACGGGTGAAGCTGCTCTTAGCTGGGGCTGTACAACCTGTGGTCTTGCACACTCTTCCCTGCTGATGGCTCTGCTGTGGTCATGGAGGGCAGAGGGACCTGGTGGGTTTCCTTCGTCTCTGATGTCCATGCTGCCTCCAGCCATCCCCATGGGTTGCTGAAGAAAGAGACATGTCCCACCATTGTGGTATAAGGAAGGGGCAGGTAGTAAATAGGAAGAGGAGTTCAAGCTCATTTGGAAAGGAGTGGAGCAGCTCACAGCCAAGAGAGACGAAAAATGAAGAAGCCTGGGTATAGGTAGAAATTTCATGTTTAGACATCTTGGTGGGAAATGTCAGTGTTGCTTTGACGTACACTGCTGGCAGTGCTGGAGCAGTGCCACTTGCCTGCCAGCTCAGTGTGGACTCCCTGGGTCTGCTCATCTGGAGCTCAGTGTATTGGATGGGAGCAGCACACATGATGCCCCCCAGGCTGCCCTGGAGCAAGGGCATGCCCAAGGACCCTGAAAATATATCCTCAGGGGGAACAAGGGAAGACAGTTGACTTGATCAACTGTCAAGGAGGTTGTAGTGTGCTGAGAGTCAATCTCACAAGTAACAAGTGGCAGGACAAGAGCAAACAGCCTCAAGTTGTGCCAGGGGAGGTTTAGGTTGGACATTAGGAAAGGGTTGTCAAGGCCTGGCCCAGGCTGCCTAGGGCAGTGGTGGAGTCCCCATCCCTGAAGGGGTTTTAAGATTTGTAGATGTGGTGCTGCGAGACATGGTCTAGTGGTGGACTTGGCAGTGCTGGGCTAACGGTTGGACTCAATGATCATAAAAGTCTTTTCCATCCTAAATGATTCTGTGATCCTTTCCTTGACCCAAACTTCAGCCTCTCTGGAGCAGTGCTGAGCTTCCATTGTGAGGGTCTTGCAGCAACACCTGCTCTGCAGCTCACATGCAAATGTTTACTTGGAGCCCATTACCTTTCTGCAAGCTTTCCTGTCTGGCAGACACTGCCAGGGGGTTTGCTGCTGTCTCCTTCCTCACGGAGCAGATCCCACAGTGCCGAACCCTGCCGAGCATCCCTTACCATTGGACCACCACGTCCACACAGCAGACTACCCTTTTTCTTTGGGCTTTTGGTCCCCAGCTTGTGACCTGCTGGGAGGCACAAACCAGGATTACAAAGCAGCAGATAGAAGAAAATGCCACTGAGCCCCAGCCAGCCTCGGGCATTAAAATGCAGCAGTTTTTCATCCCCTGGTATCCTTCCTGCAGTGCCTTTGCTCAGCAAACCCTTCCGCTGCTGAACAGCGATCCCTCACAAATCCTTTAGTAAAAAGCCGCTTCCCGGAGGGGTTTTGAGAAACATTGGACAAAATCCTGGCGATGTCTGCTCTGGTTCCCAGTGAATCCCAGCACCAAAACAACCCCATATTTTCACCTGCCTTCAGGGAGAAGCTCTTTCTGCAGTGAGCATAGGTCATGAATGTGGCTCTGCACTCCCTGCCAGGCTTGCAAACCAGCTTTTGGTCCCAACTTAACCTCCTCCTTCTTCCTACAAGTGTGCAAACAGAAAAGCTATTTTCTCCTTTACCTCCAGCCCCAGCTCCCCAGACTCTGGTTGCCAGATGGCAGCAAGTAAAGGCTTTTCTGCCCGTCTCTCCTGCCAGCGTGTCGTGACCGCGTGGCCGCAGATGGAGGAGAAGCTCTTTCCCATCCATCTCTCAAGTGCTTTGTACCATCTGCAGGAGGAACGTGTGGGGCTTGGCCAGTCGCTCAAGGCACTGCCTGGATCAGCAGCATCCTTTGTAAGTGTAAAATCAGAACGGAGGATCACCAGATCAAAGGCGATCAGCGAGCGTAAACGCGCTGCCTCCCCTGCGATGCAGCCGGGGTGCATCTCTGTAGCGTTGCTGCTTTTGTTCATCCCTCTCCACTTGTTGTTTTTTTTTTCCCCAGTGTGTTTTGATGGGTGTTAAAAGCAGTCTGGCCTCAGAAGACTTGCTGCACATGGCTTTTATAGGTGGCTATAAGTTATCTGCTGAAGGGGTCCTAATATGAATGTTTGCTGCCTGCAAATGCTCTTTTTCTCATTTTCTTTGAGGCTCTTGCAGCTTCACAGTATTTTGATTGACTGAGGAAAGCTTATCCTGGTCCAAAGAGCAGCTGTGAGTCTTTGTGGGGGCAGCTTCTGGGCCTGACACCCTTGCCCTGGGTGGGGAAGGGGACATGCAGGGTCCTGCTGGTCACCTGCCCCTCAGGGCCGAGCCCTGTGGCTGTGGCCAGCTCTGTGGGGATGCCCACGTGTGCTGTCACCCCAGTCTGCACAGGGACATCGGGTCAGGAATCACAGTGAACACCCAGGGTGGGGAAACCTGCAGCCCCCGTGATTTTTTTTTCCAGAAGGTAGTAATTCAATTTTCCCCTTGGGGTCAAGGCCAGAGACTGTTTTCATTTTATTTGCTTTAGTTTTATTTGCTTTAGTTTTGAAAACTTGTTTTCAAACTGGGAAATAGGGGAAAAGCATCCTGCCATGTGAGGAGGTGACTTACAGACCCCAGACCAGGGGATGTTTAGTAAATACACTGGCTACTGTGGTGACGTTTGACAGCTGTCACCCCTGGTGCCCAGCTCCTGTTCTGCAAGCAGCAGAGAAGTTGGGCCCTGCACTGCAGAGAGGATGAGGGGCCCTTTCATGCCTTTTTTTCCCAGGTTTTAATGAAAGCTGGGAGGCTCTGGGAGGCAGGGATGGTGCTGGTGGCTGTATGCAAGGTGCAGGTTCGACAACTCCCACAGGATCCCCAGCCTGGAGGCAGGGACCCATCACAGGAGGAAAAACAAAATGTGTCTGTGTCAAAAGCAAGAGCTGAACCTGCTCCACTGATTTCCCAGGTGAGAGCTCTGCCAGCGTTTAAAAAGGATAAATGAGATGACCTGGATAATTACAGACCTGTCAGCTCCACTTCGATTCCAGGCAAACTGATGGAGTGGCTGATGTGGGGGCTGATTAAGGAAGAATTAAAAGAGAATAGCATCAGTAAATGAAAGCAAAGACATTAATGTCTAGCAACACGTTCAAGGAGTAGGTTTTTGCAGAAGCAGCTTTTTGTGGCAAAGGCTGGTTTGGAGACAGTGGGTTTGGGTGAGGTATTTTACTTGGAGGACAAGCAGAGTAAGAAACCAGAGCAAGACCAGTCCTGCAAGGCACAAGACTTTGTGCCACCCAGCCGGGTGTCACTGTGGGGTGCCAGGTCCATGCACTACCCTGGCTGTGCTCCTTTGGGCAAGGCTTTGGTGGGTGGGCAGCACTGGGGGGACCTGGGGCTGAGATCCATGTCCCCATGGTTAAATCCGCATCCTACTAAGCACCTGTTGTCTCCATCCCACTCCAGCTTCGAGCACAGCACCAAGCACCATCCAGCATCCTAGTAGAGCCATGTCCTCCTGGCCAAGTGTGGACCCAGCACAGAGCTGCTACGAGGTGAGCAGGGGACAGAAAGCAGCAGGGAGATGTTTCTGCCCTGCCCATCCCAGCATCGTGTATCTCCCCATGTTCTTCTGGCCTTCTCGTAGCCTCCCAGCTGGGAGGGGGGTGGCAGCATCCGGGCAGGATCCGGCCTGGTGCTGGCTTCAGTGCTCGCCTCTTTTTCCAGTTGCCATAGGAACAGACAAAGGCCTCTAAAGCATCGCAGTGGGGTGCACGTCTAGGTCATGCTGTGGAGCAGGCAACCATTTTATAGTGATAATAAATTCAGGGAATTGGGAATTTGGCCGAAGTAGCACGCAAGGAAAGGACTTGAAAAGGCAGAATGGAGATAAATGAACAAAAATAATTTTATGACAAATGACGGTGCGCTGTGCTAGACCTAACTGAAATCCTTCTCTGGAGTTCAGGCAAAACGAGCTGGGAGCACACATTGTAAGGAATGATTTGTCCCTGAAGCATGAAGATAGAAAGGCAAAGGCAGCACCTGAAAGTGTTTAGGGACTATTGGATTTCAAAAACCTTCATTATCTTCTGTCCCCGTGATGTCTAGATGTGAATTACTGCTGGACAAAGATTTACCATCCCTCCATTTGCATGACAGGAACTGGGGAGGCACCAAATCATCAGAGATGAGAGCTGGCCAAGCAGAGACACCCCTCTGAAGGTCACTGAAAATCTGCTGGAAATGTCTGTATAGGGGGATGGAGGTGGATGGCTTAGTGGAGCTTTGCAGCTCCATGCTGACGTGGGGACCCTGAAGATTAACCAAAGCAGTGCAGGGCTGAGGGGTCTGGGAGCAACCCTGAGATCCTGGGGAGCTCCTGGGTCAGCTGGTGTTGGCAGAGGGTTGATTTCCGGAGCTCTCATCTATGTGTTCATGCCTGGATGATCCTCTCCTGCATCATGGTGTGGAGATGCTCCCCAGTTCCAGCAGCTGAGGACACTAACCTGAGGCACTGCTCGAGTGCTCCTCACGACCATGGCAAACTCCCTTCCTTTACTGCCAGACCCACATGCTCTGCAGTATCTTTCTTGCTTGTTTTCCCCTGCCTGGCGAAGCAGAAGTAAACTCTTTGCCAAAACACTGCTCACAGAGATCATACTGAGGAACTCTGTCTGTGTTATCAGCTTTAACACACCAAGATTCTACAGCAAGAGCTTGGTGGTGGCAAAACACATGGGCAGTAGGTGTGGGAAATGGTGGCAGGTCACAGCCTAGAGCTGGCACCCATTGCAGCAGTGTCCTCGTGTGCCGTAATGGGCTTGGGGGGGCTGAAAATTGGATGAAATCAGGGATGTTTGGAAATGTTTGCATTTTCCCAGCCCTCAGAGCACTAACAAAGGAGGTAGTGCTGTGGGTCGATGTAGACCCGCTGTTCACCCTGGCCTGGCCCTGCTGACATGGTGCACTAAGCTCAGTGAAGCCCATGCAGACATCCCCCTCCCCAAACCGCACTTCGTCCTTTCCCTAATTGCGCTGGGATTTGAAACGCAATTTATCTTGCCGTGTCCTGTTGGCTTCAAGAAGCAGAATTTCTCATGCTGATTTAATCACCTCATTATGTTGAACAAGTTGGAGTTATTTTGAGGATGGCTAATAGGTGCCAATTTATACCCCTTGGCAGCACGAGGCCCGTGCTCAGCCCGAGCGCTTTGGCTCTGGCCAGACAAAGAAAGCCTCGAGTTGGTGCTTTTTACAGTAGATGAGGCTCACCCGGGATAGCTGGTGCCAGTGCTTTGGAAACACTTTCCTTTCTACAACTGGCTTTCAGCTTACGCCTAGTTTGGTTTAACAAGGTGGTGGTAGGAGCTCAGAAATTACTGAGCTGGGATGCGGCCAGAGCTCCAGTCGGGCAGGCACCAGTAGCTGCGGCAGCTCGGTTGCTGCTGCCCGTGCCTCGGGCAGGGAACTGGCCGTGGGGGCTGCACCCTCCCGGGGCTGAGCCCTTCACAAGGCTGGGTGGTGCAAAGGTGCCTCTCGCCCCTTCCCAGAGATCAAATCTCTACTTGCATGTTCCAGCAGAAGAAATCACACTCTCCTGATCCTTCTATCATCCCATCCACAGCAAAGAGCAGGTCCTGCAGCCTCAGCTACAGGGCACTTTCCCCTGTGCTGGCTTGAGGGGTCTCTTCTGTTTTTTTCTGTGAGCAGGAGGATGATGGGGAAAGGGGATGAAGGCCCATGGTGTTTGATGGGGATTATGAAGCTCAGATGCTCAGATCTGATTCTGGGGGCATGGGAGGGAACTGATGGCAGGAACGGGGCAGTCATGGCTCAACACGGTGCAACCTGCAGGCAATGGGCTTCAAATGAGAGCTTCAAACTGGCCATGTCTTTGCTGCTTCTGGTAGCCAGCACTGCACCCTGCAGGCACACGGTGCTCTTTGGGGATGGGTGACCCTGTTCCTCTTGCAGTCCCAAAGCAGGGTGGGGCTGGCGTGGTTCAGCCTGGTGTGCTCCTCCCGTGCCAGCCACACAGAGCTGATGCTCATCTCCTGGAGCCACCCTGGCTATTGGCACATGGGTGCTCCTTCCAGAGGAGACAGTGGCATTTTTAGCATTTCTCTCCCTGGCAAGGGCTGGAAGGGAGCCCCTGGGTGACATGCTCAGAGGTTACGTCTCCTTCAGACCCAGCACTCTGGCAATGACCTCTTTGGTCTCACTCCAAAACCATCAGCTTCAGGAGGATTCAAAGTACAGGTAGAACCACCAGGTCGTGCTGACCCAGCACTGGCACAACAGGCCTCTGCCAAGGTGAGAAGTGCCTGTTCCATTTATGGAGCAATAGATGCCAAGACATGAGGCTGGGCAACATGTTGGTTGGGGAGCAGAAGCAAACCCAGCTTTCCAAAGCAGATGTGCCCAGGGAGTCCCACCCCTGGGGTGGCCCAGCTGGTTGATGATGGTAGGTGCCTCTTTGAAACCTCCCACCTCTTCCAGGTGGGTGCTGCTCGCTACTTCCAGCTAAGCAAAACCATAGGGTGTTTCATGCCACTCACACTGAAGCCTTTTCCCTGGGATGGGATCAGGGAAGGGGAATGTTTTCTCTATTCCAGGTTTTTCTTTGTTCCGGAAAGCTTCTCCAGCTGCACAGAAAGTCTGCCGCTATTTTGAGGTCCCTTTCCTTCCCCACCATCCCCAGAGGCTCCTTGCTGAGCAGTGGAATAGAAAACGACAGATTATTGCTACATCTTGCTGAGCTTCTCTGTATCATATGAAAGAAAGATGGTCTGGTTTGCTCGGGAGCGGGGGTGTGCTTTGGAACTGAGTCAGAGCAAGAGATGCCAGCAAGGAATTAGAATTTTTTTTTTTTTTTTTTTTAATGTCTTCCCAGGATGCTGCTGTAGCCAGGTGGAAGCTGAACCACTACATCCCTGCATGTCCTCCAGGCTGCCCCAGGCCCTGCTAAAATCCAAAATCATCTCCTCAGACATCTCCCCATCCACTCCTGAAAGATTAGGCCTCCTCAAGAGCGCTGTGAATGACCACGGGAGCCCAGCGTGGAGAGAAGTGAAGCCCTTGCTGCTTCCCCGTGGTGGCAAACCCACAGGTGGTGGCATGGCCACACACTGCAGCGG
The DNA here is from genome assembly GCA_024336885.1 of Actenoides hombroni. Taxonomy (NCBI): domain Eukaryota; kingdom Metazoa; phylum Chordata; class Aves; order Coraciiformes; family Alcedinidae; genus Actenoides; species Actenoides hombroni. The sequence goes on from WUAM01000431.1 coordinate 7,741,102, forward strand.
GTCCTGGTGCGGGTGCTGCCACAGGGCTTTGAGAACACAGCTCATCCCTGGGCTCCCCACAGCACCCTAACAGCCATGGCAACAGCAAAGTGGTTCCTGCCACCCATCAAGGTGGGATGGATTAGCAGATGGGACACTGCTGTGGGGCTGGCATGTATCTGCTGCCCCTCCTCACCCCACCCAGCTCGTAGGACACCTACCTGGGAGGATCCAAGTTAATGCTTTCCTATAAAACTTGCATATCTTACTGATATAAAACTCAGGAGGGGATGGATTCGGTGGCTGCCAGGTTTCACAAGCCCACGTCCCTGTTCTCTGGGCCGCCCACTGTCTCCTGAAGGGAGCACCAACCATCACATCACTTTTTTTCTAATAGCCCTGCCTGTCCCCAGATCCCCATCTTCTCTCTGTGACCTCTGCAGGCAGGAACAACTGTGCAACAAGCGTCTTTCCAAGTGTGTGGTGTTGGATGGAGCCAGGGCTGGGAAGAATTGAACCACTTTGGGCACCTTTTGGCACTGGTAATTTTTTAATTTATTTTTTTTAAAATCCATGATAGCTCAACACCAACCCATGAGCTGCAGGGGGGTGAAACCCAGCAGGTCTTCTGCCACTGTCCCACCCTGTCCCTCCAGGGCTGCCCCCAACCCTTCCCCAGCCCTTCCTGGGGTAGAAGGAGCTTTAAAGCTGAAGACTTTGGAGATGATTGATTTTGGCCACCTATTTTAATCATGATTTAAATTAGCAAAGCAGAGAGCTTAGTTATTACGATCATCTTTAATCTCATTTCTCATTTGTATGTTTTATTTATTTTCTTAACTTGGTTCTTCTTGGTTAGGAAGCACTAAGAGGTTTACTCTTTTACAACTCTTTTTTTTTTTGCTAAACAGAAGAAACCACTTTATGTATGTGAGGTTACGTAAGCAATTATGTAGCTTAATGTACATTTATGGCAATTCTTCATGTTTGCACTTTATTATGTTATAATACAAGGAATGATGCATTTCTTTTTTATGAGATGACTGTTAATTTTGGTCTCCCAACATGTGCCACGGCCTATTCAGATGGAAATTGGTTTTCAATTTAAGACACCCAAAAGCCAGCACCAAAAGTAGTTTTTATTAGTTAAATAAAAGCCATTTAAAATGTGGTAGCTACAGATGAAAAAATAAGCTTATCTGAGCATGCATTTAAAACTGATTTCCTAAACCAGATAAGTACTATCTGCAATGAGGGAGCCAAGCGCTTTGTTCCCAGTTTTCATGTTCTTTATGGTTTTAATATTAATATATTACGTACGTTTTATTCACAGGCAGGAGAAGGCAAATGAGCTCTTCCATTTTTTTCTCATCCCAAATTCCTCAGCTTTGCAATGACTAAATTGGTGGAAAATGTTGATGCAGAAAGGGATTTATTTTGCCTGCACTCTTGGAGCGTAGCAATGCTGGCAGGCGCTGGATCCAGCCGTTCAGCCAGAGCCTTCTAATGCCTCAGTGGTTTTAGAGCTTCTTCACAGAGCTGACAGCAGCCACGTGCTGCTTAATGTTTTTCTGCAAGCTACTTAAATTACAGTAGGTTAGGTCTCAACAATGCACTTCTCTATTTTTAATAGAAAAAGTGTACTTAAGGCAAAGAGAAACCGATCTGAAACTAGAAACGCTCCAAAAGTAAAGGTGGAAACCCAATGTGGCAGAGCAGGCAGGGAGCACTTCAGCCCCTAATCTTTCCAGATGCACAAATTATTATTATTATTATTATTATTATTATTATTATTATTATTATTATTGTTTGCTTTGCCTCAACACTGAGTCCAGTCCATAACTTCTTTTTCTCCTTCCTGGGAAAGGGGAATTTTTCCCTGTTTGCAGGTAGGAGCTGACAGTAATTGGCCACTGCTGCCTGGCTGGTGTTTTCACTTTAATAACACCACACAAAATAAATGTCCTTGTGTTGTTATCAAGAGCTTTCTGCGCGCTGGGTCCAGCTTGGGTTATATTAACTCGTGGAAAAGGATTCTGCAGATTGCACATAAAGAGGGACTGTGCCACCCTAATAAAAAAACCCAGTGGATTATTAACATCATGTTAATAGAAACATCCTCTGGGTGAGTGAGCTCTCATCTTTTGAGAGAAGCTGGAGCAGTTTACAGGGCATGTCCTGTAATATAGCTCCTAAAGGGCAGCAATGTTGGGAGGGAGCTCCCAGCACCACGGCTCCTTTGGGCACCTTGGGTGTGGGGGAATTATTTGGCATTTCCAGGGACCGTGTCTCCTGTGAGCTCAGGGACGCCAGAGAACCAGCCCCAGTCCCCATCTCAACCTGGGGATGCTTTGAGAGTTCCTTGTGGGTCTGGCTGCAGATGTACCATCTGCCTTCATCCCTGGGCATCACTCACACTGCAAAAAATTTAATAATAAAAATAGGCAAAAAAAAGAAAACAGGAAAACAAGGCACTTCTGTGCTTTCAATTCTCCAGCAATTGGCAACAGTTTAATGTGTATATATCACTAACGCTGGTTTATGAGCTCCAGTCCCACTGGCATAATTTTTTTAAAATCCCTTTTCCAGTGTAATTGCTGTTTGTTTTGTCATTTCTCAGTGGACAATTACAGTTCAAAAACAAGAGTGCCTTTGAAGATCGCAAGTGGCATATGTGGGCTTCATTAATACGCTATTAATACACTATTGAAACGCACTTGAACTCTACCTGCCTGAGGCCTGAGACATAAAAATCTGGCTTTGCAAAGCAATGATTATTTGATCTATTTAAAATACTCCCAGTATTAGCCTGGTCTCCTGGATACATTTCAACGTCAGCAGTTTGGGAGGCTGAAGTATCTCCCGTAGGCTTGTTCCATTACTTGGCCATTCAAAAAAACTCTAATGCTGCCAAGAATAATGTTTTTATACTTCTGGAGGAGGGAAAGGGAGAGACAAACCTGCCCGTGGTGGAGGACACCCTGCCTGGCTTCTCCCAGGATAGGCTGCTTTTCCTGTGTCTGATAGTGGGAATAGAGTCAGAACAAGAATAGAAAGAGATTTAGATTCAAACAAGCAGCTCTGCAGCCAAGAGTGGCCAGGGTCACCCCACCGAGCCTGTCAAGCACACAATGACTTTGTGAGGGTAGTGGGAGTCTTTCCAAGCACTGAAAGTGGAGAGATGTCAAAAGTCAAGAAGAGCCGCTAAAAGAAGAAGAGAAAAAAAGCAAGTTTCCTGGCTAGCTCAGTTTTACCATTCCTACTGTAAGGGAACGTTTGCCCTGGTAAAGCACAGGGTCATGGTGCTCTCCATCCATCCATCCATCCATCCATCCATCCATCCATCCATCCATCCATCCACTCACCCACTCACCCACCTGAGGCTTACTTAGGTGTTTAATTGCTCATCAGGAATGTTCTTCCTTAATTAATAGAAATTCATCATTTATGAATACATCTGCTGAATGTTGGTGCTCATGGCTGCTGTGAGAGCTGGGCCCTGCTCCAGAAGCAGCTCCCAGCAGGGCTGGGGAAGCACCCGCAGGTGCTCAGCCTCTCTGCTGCATCACGGCTCGCTACACCCTGTCCCCTGCATCCCATCCTGCTGTGTTGTGTCCTGCAGCATCCCGTCCTGCTGCATCCCATCCTGCTGATCCTATCCTGCTAATCCGATCCCACTGTATCCCATCCCACTGATCCCAGCTCACTGATCCCATCCTGCTGCATCCATACCATCCTGCTGCATCCCATTCCGCTCCACCCTGTCTGGTCACAGATGGAGCCTGGGGGCTGGGTGTAATCAGAGGTGCCCAGAGCAGGAAGAGTGGGCAGCAGGACATCCCCAGGCACCCTTCTTTATTCTTTTCTTTCCACTTCTGCAGGTCGAGATGTTTAAAAATGCATGAGATGCCCCAGGCACTGTGAACTCCACTTTAATGGCTCCAGCCCTGAGTTTTCTGCTTCTTGTTGCTGTATACTTTAATAAAAAAGAAACGTGCTTTTGAGGAGTGAATCTCAGCAGTGTTTGCACATGTTTGCAGGCAGATGAGCTGCCGGTGCTCACTACAAGGGATGATGTTTCCAGGTAAGTCGTCTTCCCTCAGCCTCCAGCCCCTGAGGAAAGCAGCATTAGAAGCTGTTCTTGGACATGCTGAGAGCACCAGGGCAGGCTCAGTCTGCTTGCAGAATTTGGGTGGGTTTCTTTGGTTTTAGAGCACCTCTTTCTCACAACCTCAGCACTTCCCTCCAGCCCACGCCATGATCATGTCAGACAAGACCTGGGCTCAACTCCAGCTCCATGCAAAGCTTGAAGAAGCACCTATTACATTCATAAATAATTTTTTTAAGAGTGGAAAATGGGCCTATCTTGGGAATCTTTTGTTGAAACAGCTCCAAAGGGGGCACCCAACACCACCCACTACTCCCTTGAGGTACAAAAAAGGTTCAGGAGGAGCTGAGACTCCTCCAATAATGAGATTTAAAGTCAAAACCACTGTTCGAGCCTCTGCTGCTGCCATGCTGAGCTCCAGCCTTGACTGAGTGCTCAGAGGGCAAAAAAAGATGCAAACAGGGCTCTGGACCCATGTCCCAGGGCAAAAGGCTTTTCCCAAAGGGATGGAAAGACTTCTCTTCCTGCATTGCAAATAGGAGGAATGGCCCTAGAGCAGGAGGCAGTTTGCCCAAGACCATTGGAGCAGGAGGTGGTGGAGGTACCAAGGGTGGGAGCAGGGTTAGTGAGAGCAGGTCCAGAGGAGGCCACACAAATGATCCAAGAGCTGGAACCCCTCTGCTGGGAGGCCAGGCTGAGAGAGTTGGGGTTGCTCAGCCTGCAGGAGAGAAGGGTCCGGGGAGACCTTCTTGTGGCCTTCCAGTACATAAAGGGGCCTGTCAGAAATACAGGGACAGACTTTTTAGCAGGACCTGTTGTGACAGGACAAGGGGTGATGGTTTTAAACTAGAAGAGGGGAGGTTTAGACTGGAGAGAAGGAAAAAATCATCCCTGGGAGATGCTGGGCTGGCACATGTGGCTGTGCCAGCCCCACAGGGGAGGTGGCATAGCGGGGCAGCAGTGCCATGGTTTAATGCCTGTGTTGGTTCAAGCTTTTGGCCTCTTCTGTATTATTTCCACTAGACTCCTGTTTCAAGGTGCAACCCTGGAGCTCCTTCACCATCCAGCATTGCTGGGAAGGGTGAAGAGATTGCAGTGGGTGACTGAAAAGGCTGGATGGAAAAGGAGAAGGGAAAAGGGAGCTGCTCAAAACAGCTGCCATAAAGCCATTCTTTTATAACTGAAAAAGCTTCCTCCAGTCAACCTGACGAGGCTTAAGAGACAGCGTCTAGCAGAGAGGCGAGCAGCCCTGGAATTATGGTGCAGTAATTGCTTGGTACTTAAAGTCCAGGTCTAGAAGATCTCCAAGTAATAACTCATTGGAAAGATATTGAGTTCTCATCACAAAGAGGAAATATGGTCTCTAAACAGGCAGCTAATGGCATGCAATTTATCTGATGGCAAATCACCCACGTTCATTACTCTCTGCAGCACAGCCAGAAAGAGAAATACAAAATTAGCTGAAGGAGAGAGGGAAGGAGGGAAGGACACGTTTCCTTCCAGCCTTTCTCCAAGGATGGCTCCTGAGATCTGTGCAGCAGCTATTTACACCCAGGGCTGCTGCCAGCATGACCCAGCCAAGAAAAACCACTTTGTGTGCATCTTCCTCCCTGGAGACAGCAAAAATGTTTTCCGTTATTATTTTCACACTATTTAGAATTCTTGTTGAGTAAATCCTTAACATTCATCAAGGAAAATCTTGGACTGGTGGAAGTTTTATTGTTCTTGCTCATCTTTGCCAGAGCTGTGGTTCCAGGGGTGAACAAAGACCAGATACTCTTTTATTCCTTTCCAGCTCCTGAGTGTCGCCGAACTGAGGTTTTCAATGTCTTACAGCTTCCTCTGCTTTACAGCTTCCTTCCTCCCTGCTTCTTTTGCTCTCTTCCAGGTATTCCTGGTAAGGAAATGGCTTTCTGGCTGCACTAGGGTTTTTTCTAAGGGAATGTTTTCCAAATAAAGAGTGAGGTGATTGCCCAGAGACAGGACCAGTCTCCAGCAGATGTTAGGTGAGCCCAGTCAAGGAACACCCCAGCTGGGCACCTCAAGAAAACAGCTGCAGTCTTTCTATCCATCATCCTTGATGAAAACATAAATCTCATTTCATAGAGTTATAGACTGCTTTGGGTTGGAAGGGACCTTTCAAACTCATCTAGACCAATCCCCTGCACTGAGCAGGGACATCTGCAACTAGAGCAGGTTGCTCAGAGCCCCATCCAACCTCACCTGCAATGGTTCCAGAGATGGGGCACTGACCACCTCTCTGGACAACCTGGGCCAGAGTCTCAGCACCCTCAGTGTCAAAAATGTCTTCCTTCTCTCCAGTCTAAATCTCCCTCTTTTAGTTTAACACCATCACCCCTTGTCCTGTCACAAAAGGCCTTGCTAAAAAGTCTATCCCCATCTGCTCTTAAGTACTGAAAGGCCACAAGAAGGTGATCCTGGAGCCTTCTCTTCTCCAGGCTGAACAACCCCACCTCTCTCGGCTTGGCCTCACAGCAGAGGGGTTTAAAACCTTAGATGATTTTTTGGGCCTCCTCTGGTCCCACTCCAACAGGTCCATGTCTTTCTTGTTCTGATTCCCTACCTGTGGTTCATAGGAACTGTGCTTTTCCTTTGCAGTCCCAAGCTGTGGCAAGGTGTTGAAGCAGATGGGGAGGAGAGGGAAGCTGCAGGATTTTTAAAAGCCATCAGCAGTGGGGACAGAGGGGCTGACAGATCCTGGACACATCTCCTTCTGCCTCAGGGTGATGCTTTGTGCAGAGATGTAGCTAAACTCACTGGCTGATTCCAAAAAGTCCTCACTTGTGCCACCAGCTGCTGCTGAGATGCCTGAAGGACTGACCTCTGCTCAACACCTCTAAACAGTCCATCCCCACACAGCAGCCCCCTGGGGACTGCTGAGTGTTTGCAGGTTGCACACACCGAACAAAAAAACCCTGTTAGTTTGCATTTCTTTGCACAGTAGAGTGAGTGCCTTCATAGAAAGAGGCTCCTTCATCAATTAATCATCCTTTGTCTTGAAGCTACAGAGGGGGTGGGGGGGAGAAGCAGTAGGACTTCTTAACACTTCATCTGCCTTTTCTAGGAAATCAGAGGGACACAGTGGGTTAGGGTATGTTTGACTGAGGCTGCTGCTGATTTTGCCTCTGGTTTTCTGATGGCCACCAGGAAGTTATAAAACCTTGAAATAACCTTGATTTTTGTGGAGAGGATGCTCTGATTCAAAGAGTACCATTTCGTTTCAGCATGACTACTAGAATTATCTAGAAATGATGTGAAATCTTATTTCCTGTTAGTCATGGACAAACAATATCCAAGTCATCTTTTCATGCTTGCCATAGGTTGGAAATTTGTCATTTTTATGTGATTGGAGATCCTGCTGCAGTCCTGAGCTGCCACCAGTCAGCGCTGGGGCCAAATCCCCAGTGGGACTTTTCCCCATCAGTAGCTCAGCCCTGGTCCTTTTGGTAGCCTTCTAATTGATTTAATCACGTGCCTGGAAAAAAACAAACAGCTCAAGGCAGGGCATGGAGAGACTTTTTTCTTCCTTTGCTGGGCCACCATTTATGTCTGGAAGGTAGCTCAGCAGCATTGCTGGTATTTTCTGCTTTTCATCACCCTTCCTCAGATTCACAAACAATTTCCACCTCCTTCTACTGGGACGGATGCATTTTGATGATGGACAGATGTCCCTGGAGGCCAGAGATGGAAATTAATAAATTAGGTTAAACTTGGGGGCAATTTCAACAGTATGGTTCTTGGACACCTTCCTAACAGTTCTGGTTGCTGGCAGAAATCCCTCCTGACTTGGGTCACCACCAGCTCTGGCCATAAAGATCCACATGGCACCAGACAAGATACCCCAAAGGCTTCAGCGACCCACATCCACACTTCAGCCCAATCTCAACATTTCCTGCAACACTTTTTAACCATGTAGGGCTGACCGTTGCCAGAGTTTAAGAGACATTGGCCATGGGTGACAGACCAGCCTTGTGTGGGGCAGCAGGACAATCCAGACCCCTGGAGACCACCGAGGAAGGCAGAGGGATGATGGCACCCATGGTGGCTGTGTCCCCTCTGCCCGGGTGTCGAGGTGGGTTGGATTCACAATGGCAGCAATCATTTGCAGAGTGTGTGCCAAGGCAGGAACATCAAGGATAAATCACTCATAACTGAGAAGATGATAATAACAGAAGCCTCTGGGGAAATCTGTACTGCTGAATAGCAGGTTTTATTTTTCTTTTCTTTTTCACTTGAAGTCACTTAACGAACCCTCATGCTGAAATCTTCAGAAAGCCTCACCTTGGGGGGTATTGGGAAATATTGATAAATAGCACTTGGCACTTCTGAGGCTCTCAGCAAGCGGCACAAACATTGTCATGGCAGTTGGATTGGATATCTCCGTGTTTTACCCGCCATGGCTCTTCCCACCTGCAAGGTGCCAGCATAGTCCAGTACAAGGGCAGCATCCTCCAGCCCCCCAGCCCTCAGATCTGCACCCCCCTGCATCCCTCACCAGAGCCTGATGCCTGGAGGAGGGGCTGTTAGCTCAGCAGAAAGACTCATTTAATCCAAAACTTTCCCAAGAAGCAATATATTAGCTGTAAAGCAGCTTCCACACTTTATTTGCTGGTAATTTACAGCCCACACTGTGAGACAGTGTAATATTTGCAAGCAATTAAACAGAAGATGACTCAACAACAACCACCTTGGGTCAGATTTTCGAGTGCTCATCGTTCATAATTAAGAAGGGATTTGGGAAAGCAGCGGCTGCCGACCTGCTCCCTGGCACCTCTGTCCCAGCAGCTCCCGTGGTCGGGCTTGGGGGGCTCCTGCCTGTGCAGGCAGATTTGATGCTGGCAGAAGAGGAGGTATTTATTAAAGAAGAAGGAAGAGTCTCAAGAAGCTGTAAGGAAAGCTGCCTGCTAATCAGTAAACGGGGGATCTTTGGATGCTGTCTGGGGCAGTTTAAGCCAAGCTCAGCAAGCTGCAGCCCCTCGCGCTGCGGGTAACAGGCTGTGCTGTGTCTGCTGTGAAGGTGAGGAATGCAAAGGAAGGTATTCCTGAAACCCTTCAGGCAGCTGCCCTCTTCCAGCAGCCTGTTGCCTCTAAGCATCCTGCTCACAGCCTCCCATCCCAGGATGCCCCAACCAGGCTCAGTAGCTGGTGGTACAGAAAAGCAAGGAGGGTGTTTTTAAGCACGACTAAACACTGAGAGGACTTCACACGTGCAAGCCCCTGGATTTTTAAAGCCTTACCATGGGTGAAATTGGGATGCAGCATGAGGCAGGGGCTGAGGAGCTGGCTCTAAGAAAAGTGAGACCGTTCTTCTGCCCTCCTGCCAGCTGGGTCCTGCTGTCAGAGCTGATTACTGTCTGATCTTCTCCAGAGACTGGAAGAAGTGTTTGACTTGGATTTACATCTCTCTGCAGACATTCTCACTGTACTTTGGATGTGTGACATGTCACTACTGACACGGCTGGTAACTGTGGATAACCGTGGGGTACAAGTTGGGAAATGGAGGTGTGGCAGTTAAGAGCTCACTTAGCGTTGCCCAGCAGAGCCCGTGGCAGTCCCGGCAGCACCCCCAGATGTCACCGGGCTCGGGCCAGCCCAAGCCACCTGACACAACGCAGTCTGCCTGTGGGATGAGCTCATGCAGGTTGGGTGGGGGGACCCAGACTGCTCTCCTCTCCCACCTGAGGGCATATTGCACTTTCCTTCCTCCGCCCATCACCTCCCCGGTGACTCCTTCAGCCTTCAAACAGCTCCATTTGCCCCTCTACTGTTTCATTTCCAGGTTAACTGTGCTTCAGAAAATGACTCTATTTACCATCTGCTTTTTCTCATTACTGCTGGTAGCAGCCAAACAACACCCCGTATAGTGACGAGGAGCTGGAAAGGGAAGAAATGGGATAGAGCCCACATGAAGGCTTCAGCTCTTCCCGTGATGTCCCCTTGCTGTCCTGCCTGGGGGACAGCTGGGTTACAGTGAACAGCCTGCAGGAAGGGAAGGGTTAATGGTCCCTCCCTACCTCAAGGGACTATAAAAGGGAGGGAAAGGGAGAAAGAGGGTTTGCCTCCCTTTCCTGTTTTGGAAAGGGAGGAGACCAAAGGCAGGTGCTGCTCAGGAGCAGTGCTAAGGGCAGTCACAGTTGGGTTCTCCTCCCTGCACCACAGCTTGCAGAAGACCTGTGATCTCTGTGTCCAGAGTTGTTGTCCCCAGCACTCTGAGGTATGTGGCATGGGTCTCTAGAAATGTGGAGAGGTGGGAGTGTCAGGGTTGTGTCTGTTTCTTGGCTCTGGTGGGAGCTCTTCTTTCTTCTTGGCTGCTGAGATTGTCCTTTAGAGTGTGAGGGGCCCAAGCCAGGCTGCTGGTGACTAAAACAGGAGCTGGTTTGGGAGCAGTTTTGGGGTATTGTGAGCAGCCACCTCCCCTATGCCACGGTGTGTGCAGGGGGACCTGAAGGGCAGAAGGTGTCTGCTGACTGATGGCAGCACCTCATGTGTTTGGAGCCATCTGTAGCCAATGGGGAAAGCAGGGGGGAGCCTTTGCAAACATGTGTAGTAACTGGACAAATGGGCCCAGTACCACTGAACCGTTGGGAGGGGGAACCCCTTCCCCACTCTCTGGGTACAGGCAGCAGGGCGGAGATGGGGTGCCAAGGGACACACACCCCAGCATCCAGTGGAACTGATGGTGATGCTGTGCAAGATGAAGCTGCCCCATACTGTCCTGCACACAGAAGAAAGCAAACACAGAGAAATCAAACTGCCTTGCACTACCTCATGGCCTCTGCTTGAGATAAAGCAGGTTTTCACAGACAGGGAGAAAATGCTGGAATAAGCCTCAATGGTTGGAGCAGTGGGTACAGATCTCTGGCTGCAGTGGATGGGCAGGGACATCAGTTCTGGCAGTGCCTGCCCAACTTGTCATCTCTTGAGGTGTCCTTGTGCCATGCCCCTCCTGGGGACCCCTGTTTTTCAGTGGGCCGATGGTCCATGGCACCTTCCTAGCAATTTCCAATGATTAAAGGAAACCACAGGGCCAGTCTATAGAATAGCTGCTGAATTATCAGTTTTGCCATGAACCATTATTCATTATCTGCGTTTCGCTGGATAACCTGGACCCTGTTGAAAAAGTGCTATTTCTTCTGCAGTCAGCTGTATTTTAATAAGTTACATTACGGGTAAAACATCCCCAGAGAAAATCCCAGCATCGTTCCATTTATCAGCCATGCAAAGTTCAGAATAAAAATACTCCAAGGTGAGGTAATGTACTGTGACATTGTGCAAGTTAATTTATAAAAGAATTAACTGTGTTTAGAACAGCAGAAGAGAGGAAGAAAGTGCTTTCTCCAGTCAGCTTTAGAGTGGCCCTAAAACGAGATGTACTGGCAGAAAAAAACTTCTTCCTTAAAAGATGTGGTGTTGGTTGGGTTTTTTTAACAAGTTCAGGTGCTTAAAATTGCAAGGAGTAAAACCAGACTTGTTGCAGATCCCTGGGCAGGTCAACCCAGGGAACTTGCTGGTGTTGGGTAATTTCCATCAGCTGGAGCCAGCCCTGAAGAAAAGGACTTGGGAGTGTTGGTGGATGAGAAGCTCACCATGAGCCATCAGTGTGCTCTTGCAGCCCAGAAAGCCAATCGTATCCTGGGCTGCATCAAGAGAAGTGTGGCCAGCAGGTCGAGGGAGGTGATTCTCCCCCTCTACTCCAC
>WUAM01000431.1:7753161-7766801 GCA_024336885.1 Actenoides hombroni
GAGCAGGGACATCTGCAACTAGAGCAGGTTGCTCAGAGCCCCATCCAACCTCACCTGGAATGGTTCCAGGGATGGGGTATTGACCACCTCTCTGGGCAACCAGGGCCAGGGCCTCACCACCCTCAGAGCAAAAGATTTCTTCTTTATATCCAGTCTGAATCTCTCCTCTTTTAGTTGCAAACCATCACCCCTTGTCCAGTCACAACAGGTCCTGTAAAAAGCCTGTCCCCATTTTTCTGACAGGCCCCTTTTAAATATTGAAAGGCCACAATAAGTTCTCCTTGGAACCTCCTGCAGGCTGAACAAGCTCTGTAGCTGCACTTCCCAGGGTGCCTTCAGGATGTGTGATCTCTTCTGGGCAAGTCCTGGCACCTCCCCAGGCTCCTCTCACCTCCCTGGTAGGTCCCAGTGTAAGCAGCCAAGGATGTGGACACATCCCAGGCGAATCTGAGATGCCTGGGTGGGAACACATGTCCCCCTGGGCTTCACTGGTGCCATTCCCCCTGTGCTTTGGAGCCAGGCCCTGGCTGCAGGGACGCACGGATCCTGCACCCCCCAGCTGGCAACAGCTGATGGAGTCCAGAGAGACCCTCGGGGGCTTTTATTCCAATGAATTGTTTGCAAATAATTTCTTCCCCCTTATCTGGCAGCTTTCACCTCTGCTTTGCAAAAGCAATGAGGAGTCTCTATTTGGTAGCTACTTTTCAGTGTAATGATTTATAATAGGCCACGAAAATGAAACTGCTGGAGGAAGAGCAGCCAGGTCTGGGGGCTCGACTGGCCTAATGAAGTTCCATCTAAGTTCCTGTTTGTTGTCAGCTATTAGTTCTGTCTTCAGTCCTCAAATTACTTTTCCTAGAACTGAATCTAAATATGAAAATCAATTAAGAAGGGAACAAGTAGCTACATCTGGGAGAGGGGAGAGGAGGCAAATATAATGACAAATCACCTGGTTCCTTTCAAGCATGCAAATTAACATTTAGAGTGTATTTTGAGGAAGGGGAGCTTGGAAGTGCTGCCTCACAGAAACCACTAGATCAATTTTCTGAGTCTGAGTGCTAGAGATTCTTCAGAGCTACCAAAGGCTCTGTCTCAGGATAAAAATACAAAAAAGACAAGAAATCAATGCTGATAATTAATTTAACAGAATCTATTCCTTCTTTCTCCTTCCAGCCAATGCAAAGAGAAAATCATACAGTTGTTGAATTTTACATTTCCACAGAGATTGTGCTGGGACAAAATGAATAAATGCTCATAAATTACTTCAAAAGCTCTGCTACATAGTTGGAGTGAGGCTTTTTAATTAACTGGAGGGATTTGTCATCACTTTCCCCACTGTCTTGCCGGGGAAAACAATTGTTATCCAATGGGCTTGGGCAGCCCAGCCCTTTGGAGATGGTGCAACTACAGACCAGAATGTGGAAAAGTTTTAAGCTGGAGAACATCACTTCCCTGGCTCCTTTTCTAGGGGGTTTCAGGCTAGATGTAAGGAAGAAATATTTCAGACTGAGGGTGCTGAGACCCTGGCCCAGGTTGCCCAGACAGGTGGTCGATGCCCCATCCCTGGAACTATTCCAGGTGAGGTTGGCCAGGGCTCTGAGCAACCTGCTCTAGTCGCAGATGTTCTTGCTCACTGCAGGGGAGTTGAACTAGGTGAGCTTGAAAGGTCCTTTCCAATCCAAACCATTCAGTGATTCTATAAATAGTTTGGGCTTTTGCAAGGTTAGTAAATGGTTCTGGGCTCAGCACAACCTTTGCTCTGTCCAGCAGCAGGCAGGCAGAGAGGAGCTGGCTTTTAATTATTCAAAACTCATCTTCCCTCCCATTAAAACAAATGGGAAGTGGATGGATTTTGGTAATGAATCCCCAGTAGAGTACTTAGGCTTAAAGCAAAACCTGTCCAGTTAAATGTACCCTGTGGAAATGGATTTGATTGCTCTAATCTTCCAACTTCAATTTGGTGGCAGCGTTAGCATATTGTCAGACAGAAGGGCTGTGCAAAGAATATGAAACGTAGAAAATAAGAAAGAGAAATGGTTCTGGGGCAGGTTTCACCTTTGGTCGCAGCTTTAACAGTGAGGTGGAGCTGGGGAACCTGTGGTTGTAGCACTTGTCTGGGTTTTCCTGCAGAGTTGCCTGAACTTTGAGAAAAGAAAACAGGGTCCAATTGATTTTTTTTTTTTTTCCAGACCTGTTTAATGTATATTTTGCTGTGGCCGTGCTGAGGTGAAAGGAGGGATGTGTCTGTGCAATGCAGGAGGAAAGCCCAGGGTGCTCATGGAAAAGGTGCTGTGTGAAGATCAGGGCTGGGGAGACGAGTTATAGGCATTTGGCCTTGCTCTGCCTGCAGATTGTTCATGAACTGAATTATTTCCATTCAAATACCTTATATTTCTTGATTAATGCATGGAACTGTGAGCTGAGTGTGATGGGTTTGCTGTTTGGGGGTTTCACGGCCCACCCCAAGCAGTGACTCCCCAAGCTGACATCCCCAGAATGCTGTCCCATACCTCCTGTAAATCCTGGGGTTTGCCCAGCCTCTGAGGCACAGAGACACAGTATTTTGCTCTATTAGAAACAAAACTTGTGGTTTTCATATTGTTTGTGTACAAACACAGGGATTCCCTTGCCCAGGGGGAAATCCTTTACTTGTCATTGCAGCCTAGGGATGTAGGATTGTGCTTCTGTATCCCAGCTCACCGGTTACCTTGATAACATCCAGGAACACTTACTACATGATATCAAAATCTAAAGCATCTGGAGCCAAGTCTAAAGGGTGCCACTTGAAAACACACAAACTCTTCAAAATCCTCCCAAAACAGTGATTGGAGCAGTTGCCTTTTTAGCTTGGATGGCCCAGTGAGGACTGGTGGCTGTCTGCCCTCTATCCTCACAAGCTTCCATCCTTTCTGAGGATCCAGCCCCCAGATGCGTTGCACCAAGCTGGAAAAAATAAAAAGGGGGTAGTGGTGGTGGAAACAAAGGCTGTGCCAGGAAGCCCAATCTGCTTGGCTTTGAAAAAGAGAAAAAAATTCACCTGGTGCTTTAAAGTAAGGAATGGTTTCTGGAACAGGACAGGCAGCTGAGGAAAGGTTGTATTTATTATCCTTGTCATGTCTTTTATTAGCAGAGAAGTTATAGGCATTTTTCTTTCTGCTTTCTTGCAGCTTTCCCTTAGGAGCAGCTGGGCTGTTCCCCCACCCATCAGGTAATGAAGGTGCAAACCCCATTAATTAGAGCTGGAGGATTGGCATGGAGGTATTGCCTAACCAGCCTCTTTTACACCCTCGGTACTTTATCATCCCAGAACAAAAGACCACTGCCAGTTCAGCAGAAGCCCAAACCTTGCTGGGACAGGTTCAGGCACCCTCTGATTCCAGTTCACTTGGTGCAAACCCACAGGAGCCCTGGGGCCGTGTTTGGCAGCAGCCGCTCAGCATCACTCGGAGCAGAACTGAGCCTTGCATGGGGTTGGGTTGGGGTTTTTTTCTCCTCCCTCATTAACAAATAAATCTCTTATTGGATGAGGTTTTTGTGATGGATATTGGCCATGATCCGAGTAGGGCAGGCGATCATGTTCAATTATTTCATTAGCAAGATGAGGTTCATCGTAGTGACTCCGTGCACCGGCTCCAGGCTGGGTGTCAGTGCTCTTGGTGGGGTCAGATGCTGCTCACTCCAGCTGAGTGGCTGGTCCAGTCCCATCCCCCTTCCCTGGGACTTCTGAACTGCATCTGCCCTCACCGCTGGCCTGAGCCACATGGCAGCTACTTAAAAACAAAATAAAACAAAAAATTAAAACAATATAAATGGTACATCAAAACAGGATGATCAAGGGTTAAACTTTTTCTTGGACACTTCAGTTGCTGCGTCTGTATTTGGAGTTTTTGTTGAGTTCCTGCCCCCAGTTTTATTAGCATCAAACCTCAGCATGTTTGTCAAGGGAAAGGAGAACACCAACTGACATTTCTAGGCCAGGGCCAACTACATCACTTGTCAGGCAGCTCAGCAGCTGCCTCTGTGCGTTTGCTGGGGATGATGGAGGGTATGTTCCTGGCCCAGGTCTGCCTGTCCCTTCAGGCAGTGGGGAACGAGCCGAGCCCACACTGTCGGCTGTGCTCCCCAGCCTGTCTGCACATTGTCCTGCTGTCCTGTTTAACAACATCTTGCCCAGATAAGCCCTGAGCCAGAGCCTGCAGGAGCTGTTGCAGCAGTTAGTGAGCACAGGTTTCTCCAGCCTGGGGAGATGTGGCCCGTCCCTTGGGGGATGCTGCTGGGCTCTGCAGAGGCAAGGCACGTGCCATGCAGCTCAGGCTTTGCACGCTCTATATGGCCCCAGCAGCGATGGAAATGTGTCTGAAGCTAAAGAGAGCTTGTGCTTTGCTTTCTTTGTGCACAAACCCGAGGCAAAGATGAAACCCGTGCAGGGCTGTTTCACTAGTAGGGCTGGTTGGATTCACTGGGACACTGCACAGGAGGAGCCAGGACCTCCCACCAGCCCTGGTTTGACCTTTTTTCCTGAACCATCCATACCAGAGGGCTCATACAAAGCAATTTTGGTCTACTGCCATCCTCAAATAAACACAAGATACCACTGAACCTCCTTAAGGGCCCTGCTACACCTGTCTTGAAGCTGGGGAGAGGAAAAGCACCCCTTGATCACACGGATCCAGGCAGGGAACACACCTAGTCCTCAACAGTGCCCAAGGTGAGTGGCAGGGAGGAAGGGAAGCTGAAACACCCTGTTAAACAACCTAAGTATTCCATGCCAGGCTGCACAGCACCCTGAAAGCCCGAGAATTTAATTGAAAAGACACTGTCAGGTCAAATAGCATCAGCAGGAGGGGCACCTGCACTTGGCAACTCAGTGGCATCAGCAAAGTCTTTCCAGCCACTGATGTTGTAGCCTGTGTTTTGACAGGTTGGTTTCCACTGATCTGGGGGTCAGTGGATGAGTGTTTTGTTCTGTTTTTCCCAGGGTGAAACAAGCCCATCTGGGTCAGCTGCTTTCTTGGGCCATAGGAGGTGGCAGCTCTGGGGCTTGTCCCCAAGCATGTGACATGTCCAGCCTCTGCAGAGGCAGCGTGGAGGTGGAGAGTGCTTATCTGAATGCAAGAAAGCAGCTATTTAGAAAATAAGAAATGTGGAAAGGCTTGGTAAGATGTCGGTCATGGGTGAATCTTCATCCCTGATGGGATCCCATCCCTCTGTTACAGCCCTGGGGTGATGCTCCTGCTGCAGCCAGCCCACCTCTGCATTGGACCCAGGGCAACCCCAGCCCCAGGCTGCCTGTGTTCCCTGCCCTGGGCATTATCCACAGTAATCATAGTGCTTTTCGGTGCCAGCAAAGATGCTCTGAGGGAGGTCTGCCTCTCCCCTTGGCTCTGCCACCCTTGTACCCTGCTCAGCCCTCTCCCTGCACATGCTGGGGTCGAGCTTACTCATCCTTCCCTTTGTCTCCAGGCTCTGTAAGAGGAAATGTGGTTGATATCTTTGCCCTCAGCTTGAGTAACACAGTGCTAACGGTGCAGATGGTTTTATTTGCCATTAGGACACAGGGTCAGGGAGTGCTGACCTATGTGGATCATTATCTGTGCATAAAGATGCCATATGGATGACCTTTCCAGAGGCTTGGCATGTCTCTCCCCTTCTGCTTAGTTTGGATGTTGCTCTTGACACTTGCACTGTCTGATGACCCTTAAAGCTGGGAAAACCAGTAGCAGTCCCTCCTGCCAAGCCCTGAGATGCTGCAGGACATTCAGGCAAAGTCAGCATCCAGCCCAGACTGTGCTGGAGGGTTTTACCCGCTGCATGAACATTTTGCAGAGTTCTTTTCTTGGGTGCAGCCAGCTCTTGGCTCCCTGCCCACTTTTTCAGGGCTCTCTGCAGCAGGAGGGATGCAGAGTGGGAACCGAGAGAAGAGAAGGAGGGTCTCAGGGGTCACAGGCAGAGTCAGTACTGGCTGCTTAATCTAGAGCAAATGCTCAAGGCTGTATTTACCTGTGCTTGTTTGCCCCGGATGTCTTTGAACCTCTTCTCTGGGCTTGTCTTTGGGTAAAGATATTTGGTGCACAGGGATGTTAGCTGGGGCAATATCGAAAGTGGCTGGAATAGCCCTTTGGGAAAGGGACTGGGGGACCCAGGACATTGTGGAGGACAGGAGACCGCAGCCTTTGTGTTCAGGGCTGTGAAGCCAAAGTGAACAAGGGCTGCAGGTACCCTGTGCCCTCGGGCAATTCCTCTTTCTGTCCTCCCATGCCCTGGCTCCTGCCTCCTTTCAGGGAGTTGCAGAGAGTGGTGTGTAGCAAGGTCCCCATATGACTTACAGCACCCACAACCACTGAGCAACCAACCCCAGGTGCTCCCAGAGCAGCTAGGCAAGGAGGAATAACCTCTCAGCCACTGAAACGTCCCTGAAACAGCTCTGCCAGCAACAAAATACATAAGCTTTATCCAATTGCTAACTGCATGTAGCTGTATTTGCTCAGCTGTGCCCACGTTCCCGGTACCTTGCTGAGTCACGGGAAGCAAGGATTTGTGGTGTGTGCGGGCAAACAGCTGCTGCTGGGCAAACTGCTCACTCACGTGGGGTATAAAATCTGCAGCTCCATTGGTGCAAACCCTTCTGTGGTCAATGCTCTCTGGTGAGGACCCCCTGCTCTGTGCCCGGTAGCTGGGACAGAAACCAAAAGGCTTGGGTCCCCTGGAGAGCACTCGCCCTCCCCCCCACCCCAAAAGAGGCCATGTCCCCCAACCTCAGGCCTGAAGGTATGAAAGCTCACCCTGGTGTGCACAAGCTCACTGAGCTACTTCTCCCTTGGGTTGTCCTGTCTTGCAAGGGATGACAAGGCAGTGCTCAGCTGGGATGCTTGGGCATGTCAGTGCTTTCCTGTCCCACTGCAACCCACTCCTTCAACACTTCTACACAATTTTGGCACAAGATCCTCATTTGGCAGGAGGCAGCTGACTACCAGCATGGATAAGGTGATGCTTCTCAATTCAGGTGCAGGGTTTGGCTCCACAGTGAAGCTGGATGCTGCTGAGGCCCCCCTCAGCTGGAGATGGGTAAACCTGACCTGCAAAGACACCCCCTGGCACTACAACTACTAATGCTGATGGGGTTCAGGGCTCTGCTTAATGCTTCTAATCTCATGGGGAAATCATAAAAATCCCAGCTAGAGTGGTCCCAGTTGGTGTCCAGCATTTTACAGCCTGCATATGAACAGAGCAGAAATGCAGCATCTGCTTCTAGCCCAGCTGATGGAAGGGTAGCTCTTTGCTAATGTGGAAAGAAAGCCAACATCTCTCCCACTCCCCTTTCCACTGGGGATAGTTTCCAGATAGTTCAAAATAATGGCTTTTAATTCAGCCTCTCAAAAGCAGAGTCAGGGAGCATTACTTCAGCATGAGGGATATGTGAGGGGAGGTCACCTCGCCTCCTGAAGCCAAGCCGGCTCTAAAGCACTCCCTTTCCAAGGAGCTCAAGCACCAGGGGTACATGGACCAGTCATGCCCATCTCAGCCTCCAGCACATTAGCCATGGCCCAGCGCAACAGGGTTACAGCAAAAGCAGGGCTTGCACAGCTCGCCAGGACATGCTGCAGACCTCGCTGCTCTCTGCCAGCCTTCACTGTCTGGTCCAAAATGAACTGCTGCACACATCTGCCTCAAATCCACTGCCTGCACAAAGGCTGAAGCCTGTGTGAGCCAGCTTGCTCCTTGCTCAAGACTTACACCTGCAGGGATGGCTATTTCTGCACCATCAAGTAGGCGATGTCAGTCCTTCGTGCGTGGTAACTCCAGATTGATGCTGGGACTTGCTGGACTCTGCTCGGACCTGGCGTCTGGCCCCTGCCCAAGCCCAGCTGCTTTTCTGGCTGCTCGTCCTGCCTTCTGCTTGGGCTTAACTCAGCAGCTGCAGCTGGAGGCTGTGATGCTGTGACCCTCTCTAAGTTCCCCTGTAGGGAGGAAGGGGATGTCCTGCATTTTAGCCAGAAATTACTCTTTCTCTCACTATAAATAGTATATAGTATGTGTGTGTATATATCTAGAATAGGCAGGTTTGCATGTTGATATCCAATCAGGAACTGTAGAAAAGAGCAGAGTGACTTTACAGTTGGGGAAACAGAGGCACATGCTAGCTGGCTTGTTCTTGGAGTCACTGGGGGAAGAAAGGAAGGTTCCTCACATTTATTCCATTACCCTAGTGAAGGGACAAGCTCCCCCCACCCTGTCTGCCTTTGTGCCAGCCCTACTCACTTTGTCTGCATCACCTCTAGGTGAGACCAGGCTGTTTGCAACTGCTTTCAGGTGACAAACCCACACCAGCAATGCAGTGTTGCTCATGGGGTTGATCCTCTCTCTTTAAAACTGTGCTTTGAGACAGAGGATTTGTTCCTTAAACCAATTTAATCTTTATTTCTGAGTCCATCTGCCAGAGGTGGTTATTCAGCAGTTTATTCTCTGCTTGGGCTCGTCTCTCTTGTTGGATGTAGCACGAGTTTAACTGCACAGAGCGAACCACACACAGATGTGGGGAGAGCATCTCTTTATTTGCCAGGCATGCTGCTCTGTCCAATGTTAGATGAAAAATGAGATCTGTGCTGGACTCTCGTGGGCATAAAAGGTAACAGTGTGAATTGGGATTCAGGTTTTAGTTTGAGGTTTTTTTCTTCTTCCTTTATTTCCATGAGGAATGAAAGCAATAGCATCACAGCCTCAAAGGCAGAGCTTTCTTGGAGAAGATCCAGGCTGGTTTGACACTCTGTTGCCCTGAATGACAAGAATCAAGAATAAAAAAAGGAAAAAGCCTCCACAAACCCAGAAAGAAATTCCAGCAGCCATTGCTCCTGCTCCAGCACTGCTAATCCAACAGCTGAAGGTTTATTTGTACTGACTAAGCTTGAAGTGAGCAACTTAATTCCCGTTTAATTCTCTTCAAAAGGCTTCAGAAAGCCTAATAGCTATTTCCTTGCACGCAGTTAACTCAGAGGCAGCCCCCAGCCTTCCCAGGCTCTGTGGGTTTGGTGGTGGATGGGTTTTATCCCCCCTTCCCAGTAACGGGTGTGACTTGAGCCCGGGAGCAGAACTGATGGAGCTGCTGAAGATTAAGCTGTTATTTCATGGGTGCTTTACACATTATTCAGGCAGCGATGGCAGGACTGCTCTGACTGCTGCTGACAGGGCAGCTGCCCAGGGGTGACTCTGCTCTGTCCCCATGAGGTGTCCCCCAACCACATGCTGCAGGGCCACCCTGAAATTTGTCAGCCAAGTCTCAGCCAAATGTGTTTCTTTGGAGCCTCCCCTGGCCCCTGTGGCTCCAAAAGGCATCTCAGTGGGGTTTAATACGCTGCAAGTCCCACATGGTGTTCAGAGCATCCCTGTGAGCATGTCTGGGCTTGCTGCAGTTGTGGCAGAGCTGCTCAGTGCTGGTTTTTGCCACCCAGCCTGGACTGCAGAGCTACTGAGACCCTCACATCCCTGCACATGCTGGCTAAAATCTTGGGAAATCTGGCACCTGGCTCTGCTTCAGCTCAGCATAGATTATTCCATCCCATCAAACTAATCTCCATCCAACCCTGGTGGGTGTAAGGCAATAATCTTCTGCAAGAGTGCCTTCAGCAAATAGACCATTTAAAAAGAACCCAAAAAATCAGACCAAACCCAGAGAAAATAAGAAATAACCCCCAAATCCCCCAAACCCATACTATTTTGTATTGAAAATTGAGTATTTTTTAATCAGTGTGGACTTTGGGGTGGATTTCTGGGTGTGGGATCTGCAGAGCAGGGGCTGTTCCTCTGCAACCCTCTGAATCCTAGAAGACATTTGTAAGAATAGAAATGGGATTGGAAATGGCACTTTCTGTGCTGAAGGATACTGTCTACTTAGCACCAGGGATGGGCAGCTGGGACTCCTGATACTCTTGGCCTCAAGGTTCAGAGATTGGGCCTCGCTTTTGGCCTCTTGGGAGATGTGGGGAAACCTCTGAACCCATACCTGGAGGTGGCAAGTCACGCTAAGTGTCCTTAAGCCTCGTGGGGAGGAGTACAGTGGGATGCCCATACTCAAGGACCCTGCTTTTGCCTCCCTAGCACTGCTGCCAGGATCAGCCCTTCCCAAGCAAAGCCCCAGCTCCAGTCTTCACTGACATCTAGTGGCAATGGGGACACAGAGATGGCAGTGGAGTGGTTGCTCAGGAGTCAAAAAACAGGGTGCAGCCTTTCCTGCAAGTCCCTATCCCTGGTGGCATGTCACTCCCTTGGGGAAAGCTCATTAAGTCCACCTTGCCTGCAGCGAGCAGGGACATCTGCAACTAGAGCAGCATCACCGCTTGTTCTGTTGCCACAGGCCCCACTAAAAAGTCTGTGTCATCTTTCTTATAGCCCCTTGAAGCACTGAAAGGCCACAATAAGGTCTCCCCGGAGCCTTCTATTATCCAGGCTGAACAACCCCAGCTCTCTCAGTGTGGCTTCAGAAAAGGGAAGGAAAAAAATTTTACAAAGGAGAAAAAAGAAAAAAAGAATGGGGGGCAGGGGGAAGTAGCAGGAGAAACTTCTTTGCTGTGAGGGTGGCAGAGCCTGGCCCAGGCTGCCCAGAGAGGTTGTGGAGTCTCCTTCTCTGGAGAATTCCAAACCCACCTGGACAATGCAATGTTGGGCCCCCTGCTCTGGGTGACCCTGCTGGAGCAGGGAGTTGGATCAGATGATCTCCAGAGGTCCCTGCCAAGTGCCACCATGCTGGGATTCTGGAATTCCTGGGGTTCCCCTGGCACTGGGACTAAATTGTGGAGCCCAGGCCTGTGGTGGGAGGTTTCCCTTGGGCCACAAAGGAGAGACCGTGGCTGGTCCCCCATCACCTTCAGGCAGCCCAGCACAAAGGCCAGCGTGGATACTGCTGGACTCCCCCCAGCGCCATGTCTTCTGCCTTGTCCACCTCATGTCATCACCAGGGCTGCTGGCTAAAGCACCCCTGGGGAGCAAAGGGCTGCTTGCAGCACCCCCTCCATGAGGGCCCAGGGCCAAGCTGCCCTGTTGTTTTGGGGGGCTCTGCCCACTGTCAGCCCTGCCGTGTCCCCAGGATATGTGGGTGCTCCCCAGAACGCGCTCCCTGCCCCGTTGTGAAGCCGCAGACACGGACCAGAGCCCACATTGTTTCCAGGCCATTTATAGCACACACCAGAGCGGAACCTGCTCACAGCTCATCCCGGGACTCATCCGTCCCGAGCGGACTCGGCTCCTCCCTGCCCGTGCTGTTCTCGGGAGTCTTGGGCACCTGGAGAAGGCAGTGGTGAGGCACGGACAGACACACAAGCCCTGTCTGTCCCCATGCCCATCCCTCAGGATCTGACCCCCTGCCCAGCAGAGGCTGGGGGCTGCCCTGGGCTGCGGGGGTTCCCTGGACCTCGGGGGGGTGGACTTACTGCAGGTGGCTCCTCGGGCAGCACGCCCCCATTTTCCAGGAACTTGGAGAAGGTCTCCACATCTCGGGCACTCTTGTACTCAACCATCTGGAGCCGTGGAATGGAAAGAAGATGAGGGGTGACCAGGTCCCCTGGGTACTGTCAGAGTCAGGGTGACCCCATGAGTGTCCCCACCAACCTTCCTGCCCGGCCCCGCGGGGAAGTAGTGCAGGGTGGGGAAGCCATTGATGGTGATGTTCTCGAGCTCATTGGCTGTGGAGTCCATCTCAGCGATGACAATGCTCTCATGGTCTTTGTAGCGCTCTCCCAGCTCCTCCCAGGCAGCTGCCATCGCCTGGCAGTGGGAGCACCATGGTGCATCTGTGGGACAGGCCCCATGCCGGGGGATGAGCCAGGGAACTGGGGCTCTGCCGGGGTCAGGGGGTCATCCCCCAGCAGAGGGCTTGGTGACGGGGTTGGGGGCTGTGTTGTCAGGGGGGCTGAGCCCCATGAAAGAGCTTGGGTGGGGCCAGGGGCAGCCCCAGCACTTACAGAACTTGACAAAGACATTCTTGGTCTCATCGAACGCCACCTGCTCGAAGGTCTTCCCCACCAGGACTTTAACAGGCCGCGTGTCCCAGTCCTCAGGGGGCTCTGCACTCATCAGGTGGGGCTGCAGGGACAGCCAGGACGGACACAATCCAGGCTGAGCATTGCCAGCGCCCCATAGGGCACAGTGTGGGCCAGGGCAGGGGGCCCCAGTGAGCAGCCAGCGGTGCTCCTGTGTTGTCTTTTGGACAACCTCTTCCCCTCTGCTGCCATCCCAGCTCTGTGTGTCCCCACACTGTCTCCTGCCTCTTTTCCCGTAACAACTCCCAAAAATCCTGAGGCCTGGCAGCACAAGCATCAGGGAGCAGATGACTGGTGTTCACTGCAGAACTGCCACCATTAGCCTTCAGAGTTAACAGCCCACTGCTCACCACAGTGAGGCATCCTTGGTGCTCACCAGCACAGTGCCACATCTCTCACCTTCACCTTGCCATCCAGCACCGCCTGGATGAAGGTGCTTATGTCCACTTCTGAGAAGGAGTCCTGGTCCATCCGGTACTTGCGGTTGTTCTCCATCTTGACTAAGCACAGGGTGGGGGCATCAGCAGGCGTCATGCCAAAGAAGGGCAAGACATCAGCGCCATGCCCAGTCACATCCACCACCACGAAGAGCACCTGGGCAGGGGAAAGGAGACATTGAGCCTAGGGTCACCCCCTCATGTCTCTGCCATGCGACATCCTCACCTCACCGCGGAAGGTGCCAGCGGCTGCCCGGAAGCCATCCTGCAATGCCAGCTGTGCCGACGACGACTTATTGAGGAAGAGTATCATGTGGTGGGGGATCTTGGCACTGAAGATCTGGCTGCTAGTCTGAGGAGGAGAATGATGAGGGCAGAGGGGCCATGACCCTCAGGGGACAGGGACAGGGATGGTTCATACCTCATTGGTGAACTCCATCACCAGCCTCAGGCTGTGGACACGGAGCAGATGGGTGAGCTTGGCCACCTCCAGCCCCTGCGCCAGGTCCACAGGGAAGTCTGTCCGTCCCTCGTCAAACTGCCACAGAGGGGGTCAGTGAGCACTGGCTGGGAGACAGCCTGGCCCCATTACCCCCCCTGCCACTCCCTCACCTTCTTGAAGAGGCAGACAGTGTCGGCCGAAAGCCTGTACTCCTGGAAGAGCTCGGCCGCCTGGACCACTCCGAATGGCAGGTCCACCATCTCGCTGGCCACCTCGTAGAACACCTGGGCCGCCTCACCCCCTAGATCCTGCACAGCCACCCTGTGAACAGCCACGGCCAAGGCCACGGCCATGGCCCCGACCCAGCCCCTGCCCTCCCCAGCCCACCTTGAAGAAGCCGACGACCACCAAGTCCTGGGAGGTGATGAAAGCGGCGGCAGTGTCGGCGTCCTGCAGCAGCGTGGCACTGGGGCCAGCCCGACGCTGCATCCAGCGCACGATGCCCGCAGCGTCCATGCGGCCTGCCACGCAGAGCAGGGCCCCAGCGTCACCTCAGACACCCCTTACCAGGCTGCCACCCCTACAGACCCCACCTGCCATCACCCCATGCACCATGGCCACACTGTCACCTGCCCACCATCACCACGCTGCGCCCCCCACCAGGATATCGCCCCCCCTCTCCCCACCCCCCCCTGCCCCCCCTCTTGGCCCCCCCCCCCCCCCCACCCCCCC
>WUAM01000431.1:7784768-7799097 GCA_024336885.1 Actenoides hombroni
GTCACCGCTCTGGTGTCCTGCCCCGGGGCAGCGCGGTGCCTTCCCTCCGCACGCAGTACAGCCCCGTGGGGCTCCTGGGGCTCTGCGGCTCCTGGGCCGGCTCCGGCTCTGTCAGTCTGCTTGAAGATGGCTCTGTGGATGGGAGCAGCTCTGATCCTCTGCACAGGGTGCAGGCTGCCCTGCTGCAGCGTTTGGCCTGTTCTTCCCGCCCCAGGCAGCTCAGCCCAGCTCTGCTCTTCCCTTATGCTTTTGGGTCCCTGTTCCCCAGCACATGGGATTTCTCTGCTCATTCCACCCTGTGCCCTAACACGGTTCCTCTGGGGACATGGGGTAGGAGCAGCTCCAGCAGCCCGTCCCTGCAGGAAGGGAGCTGCAGCACTTACCCTGCCCAGCCCAGGCTGGCTTTTCTTAAACCTTGCAGGGAGCTGACGCAACTCACTTGCCTGTCAGAAAAGCATTTTATCCTTGCTGCATTAAGGAGCTAGGCTGGCCCACAGAAGGTCCCAGTGAGTGCTGGGTGAGCCAGACCTCTGCCTTTTGGCAGCATCAAGCCCTTACATCAGCTCTGCAGGTTGGGGAGCTACAGCCTTGCTGGCTCTGCCTGTCCTAGCCTGCTGCCTGCGCACAGCTTTCTCAATTCCTCCATTTCTGTCTAGTGAGGTCATGCTCTGCACATCCTGTGGCTTTTTGGAAGAAGTTCTGCCCATTGTGTTTTTGTAGGAAGACTGGGATCAGTCCTGCAATGTAAACCCATGGCACCAAGCACAGACCCTGCTTGCCATCTTCTCTCCGGCTTCTAACCACGGAATTGGGGGTTTTAATAACTTCTCAGTAGTTGTTCTCACTGCAGAGGGAAAATCCTGCAGGACTCAAGGCCCTGGAGGTGCTGAAGGTGAGGTCCACCCTGAGCTCTACCAGCCAGCTGTCAGCATCTGGTCCCTGCTGAAGCTGCTTGGCAGCACTGCTCAGGACAGCAGGCAGCTCTGCAGTGACGGCAGCCAGATCTTCAGCTCTAAAATGGGTATAAGTGCACTGAATGCAGGATGGCAGAGTCAGGGCACTTGGGTTTCAGGAAATGCTGCCCTTTTCAACATGTAGCTGATTCCTTTTGCCTTGCAGGAAAGTGCCCCAGTGAATGGCAGGGCTGTGACAGCATTGCCATACAGGAGGTTTTGAGAGAAGTAAAACTTCAGGTCAAGACTCTTGGACCAGGATTCAAATTCTCTATAACTTTATCTCTTCTGTAACAGGAAAAAAAAAAAAAAAAAGCCTCTCCACTGGTGAGCTCTGCTTGCAGGTGCAGTAAAAGCAGTCAGTGCCCTCACTGCTGTGCTTGCAGACACCAGTGATAACGGACAGTGCCACACACACAGCTCTGCCACCCGCCAACACAGCCTGACAGGGAGGATTGGGCTGTCTGATAAAGTCTATGTAACCTGCTGGGCCAGAGCAGCCACATTCATCTTCTTTCTGGACTAATCAGAATCTGCTAAGTGGAAAAAGAGGGAAATCAGTCTCAGAGAAGGTGGTGTGGGCTGTCAGGCTTCTCTCAGCAACACTGAGTGTAAAGCTGGTGGCTTTTGCTTGGCTGGAGCAGTCACTATGGGTCCTCTGTGCTTTTCAGCTGTTTGTGTTGGAAATGTCTTCAGAACCAGAGACCCAGCTTGAATTAGAGGGTGAACAGTCCCCTCCTCGACAGCCAGCTCAAGGTATGGAGGAGAGGCTGGAGCCAGCCTCCTCCCTTGATTTTCCACATCAAATCAGTCCTCTAGTATGAATAATTATTCTTCCAGGCAGTGTTTAAGGGGGTTGTTCTTATTGATGGGATGAAGGTTCTCCTCCTAAATAGTGAATCCTGGTCACAGAGCCCTGGCCTGACTATCTCCTGTGTATGCCCAGGCTGCAAGATGCTGACTGGGTACAGAAAGGTTGGGATGTGATACTGTGAGTGTTTCTTCTTGCAATCCTTGATCCTGAATTCAGTGCTCTAGAATTACAGCTTCTTCCTTTTTCTTTAAAGTTTCTGCAAAAAAAGTCCCAAGCCCTCTGAATTTGGTCTGCTTTGGGTTTTTTAGTGTTGGAATTTCCTGTGGAATAGAAAAACTGGGACTGGCCAAGAGGTCATAAAAGATGTGTGAAAAGAAAACTCGCAGCAAGGCACCCTGCTCTGCTGAGGGAAAGGACCACCACGGCCATGGTGGATGGTGCTGTGGTGTGTGCAGCAGCAGTGCCCAGCAGCCACACCCTGACGTGCTCATCCAAGCCTGGAAGTGATGATGGAAGGTAGGTCAGAAACTGTCTGTGTCCTCCGGTGCCAGATGCCGGTACAAAGCCAACAGCAGAGCAGCAGCCAGGGTCATAACCCAGTCAAGCAAATCCTTCATCAGCTGAGCATGAAATCGATATTGATGTGTGCAAGTCAAAAATCATGAGGAAGGAGGCAGAAGTGTTTGCATACGCACCCGTGTTTTACCTCAACTGCAGACAGGCCAAATCCTGCGTGCTGGGGCCAGGCTGGGAGGAAAGCCAGACCCCAGGAGAGGGGAGCAGGTCCTGTGTGGACAGGGGAGATGTCCTGGCTGTGGTGAATGGAGGCTGGGGGTGGGCAGGCGGCTGCCAAGGTAGGACAAGTCAATGAGCAGTGGGGAAAACTGCTTTGCCCTCCAAAGCACATCCCAGCAAATGCTTTGCTGTGGAGGTGGCTTCTGCCCTCATATCAGGCGCTCAGCCCCTCTAGCCACATGGCCATGGTGCTGCTGCGCCCGGTCAGTCCTCCGGAGCTGGCCAGGAACCAGCACCATTCAGGCACACACTGGGAGCCCGGCTGTGCTCTGAGGCCACCTTCTGCTCTCCCCTCCTCTGCTCCTGGCTTGTGCTAAGGCTGGAAAAGCTCTGAGGTCTGTGACTGGCAGGCTGGACCTTGAGCTGGGACAGGAATGGGTTGCTGCCATCAGCACGTTATGCAAAGTGCTGAACTTTGCGTTTTCTGAAGAGGAAACGTCTGTACTTTTGCTCTGATTTGCACAGGAATTGAGAGCATGGAGATCGGGGCTGCGGCCGGTTCTGCTGAGTAAACAGCCAGAGAACTGCCTGATTTCCACCTTTCCTCCCTCTCCACCACCCATCAAAGAAGGTCTGGCAGCTCTCTTAAAGTGTGACATCTGGGAATAGTGCTAGCAAGCCCTAGCCCAGCCCAGAGCCTTCCACTCAGTATCGCTCAGCTTTAGTGAATGTTCACCTCTGCTGAGAGGCTGCTTTTAGCATCTCCCTTGAGAGCCGTTTTTAGGTCTGGCTGTATCATTGGTATTTCTTCAGCAGCAGATAAAGTTTACTGCTGGAGGGAGAGCAGAGGCTGCGGGAAGGTCATGTCTCGCTGCTCTGACCTTGGGAAAGGGAGCAGGCTGGGCTGGGTACAGCCCAAGCATCACTTAGAATCCCAGAATCATAGAATCATTTAGACTGGAAAAGACTTTCAAGATCACCAAGTCCAACCATTAACCCAGCACTGCCAGGGCACCACTAAACCATGTCCCTTAGCACCAGATCCCCATGGCTCTGAAACCCCTGCAGGGATGGGGACTCCACCTGTTCTTGGGTCTTTAGCTCCCACCCATGCTAGGATTGCATGCCAGGAGTTGATTTCAATCACAGCTGTGATGATGAAGGGAGGGGGCAATCAAAGAAAGCTTAAAAGTACTTATTTTTTAAACTGTGGCTAAGAAATCTGCCCTGGCTCCAAGTTGAACCTTCTAGCCAGAGGTGAGCAGGCTTAATTTGACAGCTATTTCTTAAATATTTTAAAAGCTGCCTGGAATAAACTGAATGCTTCCGAGTAGTGACCTAAATTCTACTTGCTGTAAATTTCATTAGAAAGAGGATTTGTGTGCCTGCCAGGAGCACACCACTTTGCAGCTTCATTGATCTGCCCAAGCCATGTGCTGTGCAATTGCCATCCTCAGCAGATTTTTAAAGAGCTCACTGCTGCACGCTCCTAGCCCCAAATGTGGCTTGTTTCTTTGCTTTTCTCCTCTCTTCCTCTCTCTTTTTTTTTTTTTTTTTTTCCCCTCCCTGATGCAAATGCATCGTTTGTTTACTAATCACGTTGCATCGTTAGCTGTTCCGAGTCATCCCACTGGCTGTGTGGGCAAGGATATAGCAGCTGGGAAGGAAAATGTCACTCTCCTTCAGCTCACTTGATGTGCTTTGTTCTCAAATCCCCATCCCACGCTGTGGGGGCCAAAGATTTTTCAGAACCTCAGGGGCTGCCTGCAGCTCTGCACTCTCCAGAGAGGTCACCTGTGGTCCTGACACCCCCTCAAGGAAGCTTTCTTCCCTTCTGCTGTCCCTAAAGCGCCGTCTATCCCTGTGCAAACACAGCTCTGGATCTTGTGGAGAGGTGTGATGGTAGCACAGATGGCATATACTGGGTCTTACGAGGGAAACAAGCCTGGGGAGATGTGGCTCTGGCAGACCTGTGGCTGCACCAGCAGTGTGCATCTCCCCAGGCCTGAGCAGGGTCACACACCTGATGCTGAATTCCCTTCCCATGGCAGCATGTTTGCAGCCCACCTGCCCAGGTTAAAGGTAGCGTAGGGGGCCTCTGTGCAGCCACCACAGGGACATGGGGCCTGTGCAAACCTACAACTGCTCCCGTGTTGTCACACACAGAGCAATTGCCTGGTTGGCCTGAATTAGTGGGAGAAGAGAAGGGTGATGTGTCCCTCTAGCCGTGAAGTTGGATCCCCAGCCCTGCCTTCCCCACAGGAACCCTATTCTGGGGCTGTCCCTGTCCCTCTGGCATTTCTATCTTTGTCTCTGCGTGAAGCTGATGGTCTCATGGGGACCACCAGCCTAGGGATAGGCCACGTAACAGCTTGAAAACCACCATGATTTGGGAGCCCCATGGCCTCGTGGTGGCTCAGAGAGGCTTGTGCACCCTGGGCAGCACCTGCGGAGCAGGCAGACTGCGGCTAAGGCAAAGCAGCGGGAGATGAGGGACTAACTGGCAATTCTGTCCTACAGAATGGAGTGCTGGCAGCCAGCAGGAGCTCTGACAGCTCTTCCCAGTTCACAGCACGTGGCAGAGCTGGCTTTTGAAGAGGAGCTTTCCTACACGAGGATGGTCCAGGCACTGACAGGCTGGCCCTGAAAGCAGATGGTCCTGGCAGCAAGGCATGGGGTAGGCTTGGATGCAGGAGTCACGTTGAAGGTATGTCTAAGGGAACTGGTTGTAGCTCAAAGAAGTAGCCTCCAAAGGGTAAGATTAGAAAACGTGTTTTTTCCTCAGATGCATCCAGAGATGCCTGTGCATCTGGGAGCAGGGGAGGGACTGAAAGTACCCCAAATCCAGCAGGAGGGATGGCTGGTGTTAAGGGTGGAGGTTGGAGAGAAATATTCCTCTTTTCTAACCATTGTCTGTGTGTCTTGCTTATGGCTGAACATGGGGAAGAGATGTCTGGGGGGGGGCTCTGGTGCATCTCTTGCTGTATGGGTGATGAAAGTGGGAAGAAATCCTGGTGCTGGAGCTGGGGAACATGGGGCTGTCCTGCCTCCTGCCGAGGACTGCTGCAGAGGGGACTTTCTTGGGCTGAGTTTTGGCAAGATATAGGCAAGGCTGGTCCAAAGCAGCAGCTGCCTTTCCACTGCCTCTCCCCCCTGTTGGCTGCCAGCACAGGCGATGCCCAGTTGTGGTGAACCTGGCTGTCCCCTTCACCAGGAGAGGGGCTGCTCCACCTCCCTGTATGATAGTGATTTAGTGTTGGGATTTAAGCCACAGGCCTGACAAATAGGACACAGTTGGGGCAAGCAGTATGGGCTGTCTTGGGGACAGGGCCTTGCTGCCTGTCAGCATCCAGACAAGGGCTAAATTCATTTCCCATAAATCTGGCATGCTCTGCCAGTTTCCCAGCTTCTCAGCATCTCTGCTGGACTTGCCTGTTATTTATTTGCCTGAGGTCTAAAGAGTTGTGCAGTAGGTTTTACTGAGATAATGGCTCAGGTCCTGTCCCCTCCTGCCACCAGCACCCTGAGCTTTTCCTTGCTGTGTTCCCAGCTGCAGAAAAGGCAGAGAGGAAAGAGAATTGGAGGCAGGAGGTCTCCTGGCTCTCTCCTCCTTTGGTTTTGGGCAGTGTGGGTGGTTCAGCCCCTTTGAGGGGAAGCAAACAGTGCCTGGGGTGGGGAGTCTCTGCAAGCTTGCCCTTCTGTGCCTGGCAAAGAGGCACTGGGAACCACACTGCTCCAGCTATGACTGGGCACTGGGTGGGCACTGGGAACTTCCCTGCCTTGCTCTCCTGCCCAGTGTGGTGATGCTGCTCAGCAGCCAATAGCCTGGGCTTCATGGCTGGACCAAATGCAGCTGCACTTGTTAGTGCCCAGGAAAAGGGTGGTCAGGGTGTAGCTGCCTGCAGAATTAGGTTTGAAGTGTTGGGAGCATCACCCAGCAGCCGTTGGGAGCAGCAGTTTCTCTCTGCAACCCATGAGGGGGTTAAGTGAAAAATGAAATGTCTCTCTATCTCCTTCCTTGTGCTTTCTCATCTCCACCAACGGAGCTGAAGATGGGGGAGGATTTTTTTTTTTTCTATATTTAGCTTTGGAGAAATTGCTATAACTAATCGGCTTTAGGATACTGGGCTCTCTTTTATTTTATCTTCTTCTGTCACTAAGACCTTGTCATGTGTCTGTGGACTGCAGTTTGCTGGTTCTATCTTTGCCAGGCTCAGGTTTTTTTTTCATGGAGTCAATTAATAGCCCATAAAAATAACACTTCCAGCTGTTCAACTTGCAGCTGCTGGGCTGGAGTCTAATTACCTGGCCTTGGATCCCAAATCCTGCTTTGCATGTAAAAGTGCCAGTGAATAGGAACAGGCAGAGGAGATGGCAATGCAAAAAAGGCATGCAGTTTGGGGTGCTATTTTTAGCCTTTTCAAGCCAAATGTAAAAAGACCCTTAGGCTGCTTGTGTCCTGCTGAATCTGATCATATGCACAATATTGTTCCCCTGGCACAGCGCAGCAGCCGGGGTGGGTTGGGGCTTATTTTTGGCAGTTAGCTTGCCTGCATTTGAAACCTCCTTCTAGGCTGGTTCGAGCGCTGCTGTGCTGCTGTGGCTCACACCCGTGTGCTCATGGTTTGTTTGCAATCACCTGCGGTTCCCCGTGCGCTGCTGAACATGCCAGTGCTGGATGTGGCCATGGCAGTGATGGGGAGGGAAGGCACGCAGTCGCTCACCCAGTAAAGAGCTTGCTTCTCACAGAGAGGTGGTAAAGGGGTGTCCAGCCCCCCTCAAAAAGTCCTTTCCTAATGATTGAAGTAGAAAATTAATTTAGCTGGAGCTCTGGTGGATATACAATGATGTCCTGTGTCACCCTCTCTATCTTGCACCCTCTTCTGCTTCCCGAGCTGGATGTCATCTTTGCATGAACTTGCTGGGCAGATTCATCCTCTGCTTCTCTGGGGCCTGGGGGGGGGGGCCTTGCCTTTGCTCATCTGATGCTGCCTCAACTCCTACCGCTGCTGTATTCACCTGTCCTCTTGCTACCTCATGAGTGTTCAAGGCCCTTCTCCTTTCTTGCTCCCCATAGGGGTGGTGCAGTGAAGGTCCAGGAATGCCCCAACACGGGGTGTTGGGGATGGGGCACTAAGGAAGCATTGGTCTTCTTTCTAGCCTCTGTCTAGGGAGTTGTTCTGGGGCATACTGGTTCTTTTCAACGTTGGGCTCTTGTTTAATTCAGACTCAAGCTGGTTATGTCCGAAAGCAAATCAAACAGAACAGCTGTTCATGAGCTTAATTTGAAATACTTAGTGGTCACACATTAGTCTGTAGCTACCAGCTTGAAACCACAGCTGCAAATAGGCTTCCTGTGCTGGAGAGCATCCCCTTTAATACACCCAGTCATTTCGAGACTGCTATTTGGAAGCTGCCCTCAGAAAAACTCCTACACATCCCACTTGCACAGGGGTTGCAGAGCCAGTGCGTGACTCAAAAGGCAACTGCACCTTTTCCTTCTCTGCTCACGCTCCCTCTACCCCATGATGACAGCTACATGAGCTAAGGAGGTGTTAAGTATGTCAAAGAATCACAGAATGGTTTGAGTTGGAAGGGACCTTTCAAGGTCATCTAGTCCAATGCCCCCACAGCGAGCAGGGACATCTGCAACTAGAGCAGGTTGCTCAGAGCCCCATCCAACCTCACCTGGAACGTTTCCAGGGATGTGGCATTGACCACCTCTCTGGGTAACATGGGCCAGTGTTTCACCATTTGTATTGTTAAAAATTTCTTCCTTATATTTAGTCTAAACCTGCCCTCTTTTAGTTTAAAACCATCACCCCCTGTCCTGTCACAACAGGTCCTGCTAAAAAGTCTGTCCCCATCTTTCTGACAGGCCCCTTGAAATACTAAAAGGGCACAAGAAGGTCTCCCCAGAGCCTTCTCTTCTCCAGACTGAACAATCCCAACTCCCTCAGCCTGGTCTCACAGCAGAGGGATTCCAGGTGTTCCAGAGGTGTGGGTCACCTCTGGGTCATCTTGCATCCCTAGAAAGACAGATTCTTGGTGGGTATATCTTCCATGGAGCTCTGGTAGCAGTTCACCTATCCAGGGGTAGAGGTTCCTATCAAGCTGTGTTTAATCTTGCCTAGCAAAAAAGATTGCAAACGTGGCTTTCCATCAGCCAAGTTAATTCCAGGCTAGAGAGTCAGTCAGTGGTGCTGGAGGCCCAGACAGATGGATGCTGCAGCCAAGTCAAAATCAGCAGAGCTGCTGCTCGCTGCGTGCCAGCTGCCGGGCTGCAGCCAGCTTCTGCTCAGCGATGTCCTCTGCCTCACACCTTCCAGGAGCACTGAGCTCGCTGCGATTGGTGACACAGACAATTCCATTGGAAGGAACATCTGTCTCTAAATTGCGCTCCCAGTTCAGGCTGCCGCTGCTGCGAGGGAGTGACGTTTCTTTTAATGCGCTTTGCTTCCTTTCTTTAATCTCCCAAACACAGGCACGCCTGTGGAGCACAGGAAGGTTCCTCCCTTGTGACAAGGAAAAAGAAATTAGCCAGCAGATCGAGCATGTATAGCAAATAATGAGATTGCCTTGGATACCGGACCGGAATTCATGCAAAGAATTCTGCTGATCAGAGAAGATAAGCAGCATTTCTAGGGTGTCATGAGACTTACGTTTCTCAAGTGTTTTCTAAGAGAGTCTTGGATGAAGGCTGCCAGCACCGGGCTGATCCACAGACAGCGTGACTTAAAAAATAAACCCTGCGATAACTATACGGGTAGTTATTTTGGTGTGCACGTAATGAAGTGCCTCATTTTCCTTCAGGCACGGGAATAAGCTGCACAGGCACAGGCACTGTTCCGCTGGCAGAGCAGCCGCCACAAAGAAGGCTTGTCCCGACAGAGCCCCACTGAAAGGGCCCAGTGTCTGCCCACGGGGTGCAGACCCAGTACTGGTGGAGTCAGCGTGTGGTTTAAAAGGAGCTGGATTTGTGGAATGCTTCTAGTGGTACGTAATTGTTTCTTATTACTCCTCTGGTATTAACAAAACCAAATAATAAAATCAATATTTTACAGGCAAATAGGGACAAACTCTATACCTGATGAGCAACTCAACAGCTTGATTCAGTGCTTGTTGAAGGAGATGAGTACTGTCAGACTCATTAAAGAAGGATAGTAAATAGCCTTAGTTTTTATTTTCATAGGAAATTTACTCATCCTTGCATTTGCTAATGCCTCTTGGCTGAGACTGATATTTTTCTAAGGATTGAAAAGTGTTATTAATGAACTGATCTGATCCAATCCAGGCCACCCTTTCACTCACTTAGAGACAACAGGTAACAGGCTGTGAGCAGGTTCCAGGCGCTCCCAGGCCATGGCACATGGGCACAAGGGGTGTTTCCAAAGGCAGTTAGAAAAGCTGGGTGTTCTGAACAACCCAGTAACTCCTCTCTGGCTTGAAACTCCACATCCCTGCATTACAAGCATGACATCTTCAGCAACGATAAAATACAGAATCACCAAGTGATAGGAGTTGGAAGAGACCTCTGAAGATCATCTGGTCCAACCCCTCTTCCAAAGCAGGGTCATCTAGAGCAGCTTGAATGGGAGAAACCCCAGTACAGCAGATACCCCAGCAAATAAGATACTATCCAAGTGGTTTTCCCTTTATAGTGGAGAAAAGGTTGTGGGTGAGTGCCTTTTCACATATTGGCCCCCTGTGCCACCTCCTGATATCGGAGGGATAAATAATCCCGTGGGAGCCCGAAAGGGTGTCTCCTTCCCCTCACGCTCACCCAAGAAGACTGTACTAACACCTTGTGTTACAAATATGCAACGCGGGTATTGGAACCAGTGTTGGATTTGATGCTTTATCCAGAACATACACTCTGCTGGCTCCTCACACTTTAATTATTTCTGTACAAGCAGCCCCCCCAGCACCACCTGCTCACTTTCGCTTTAGCCCTGCAGTGCTTGAGAGCGCTGACATGGAATGCAAGGCAGGAAGCCTCGTGTGGTCACGGGCTTTGCAATGCAAGGATGTCAGTAAGGACTGGGAAGCTTTCTACATGCTCATCCTGATTCATGTATTTTATGAATCAGGACTTGGTCCTATTTGCTAATGTTCGCCTACATAACCTTTGCTGTGTCAGTGGTGCCTGTGCTCTGATGTCAGCTGCTGGAGTCCAAGTGCTGGCAGCTGGTGTCTCTGGCCAGCTCCCAGCCTACGATTCAATTTTCCTATCAGTCACTCGAAGAGAAAGGAAAAAATATTTCTGACTGTTTGTGGCTCCAGTCTACAAAGTCATTTAAGGCTTTTCTACACAGTGACACCTGGGGAAGTTCATATAAATCAAATAATGGTATGAAGTTAATACACCTTCACTCGCACTGCACTGAACTAGAGTAAACTACGGCCAGTTTAATCCTGAATAAAAGTCTCAGCACAAGAGTTTAATGCCTTCTAGGTTTTGTATGTTAACACCGCCTCTCTGAACGCAGGCAGGACTGGAGGTATTTTCCCCTGTTCCCAACCCTCTCAGTGGTGCAAAACTACCACAGAGATAAAAGGCAGCAATGTTTGGGAATAAGGGGATCACCTGGGAAGTGAGGAGCTCTGCTCTGCCTTCTCGTACTGACCTCCTGCGTGACTTCTCCTATAGCATTTTGTGAGCCTCAATACTTATATCTGCCTATTGGCATTATTAGTATCTTCCCTGCCATTACAAAAGACTTTAAGATCTCCAAAGATACGTGGAGAAATGTCTCCTCCTGTAACATTTCCCCAGTATGGGCTATGCAGGGAGCTTACAAAAATACGTGCAGCTGTTACAGAAGAGCACATTCCGGTCTGCATCTGGAAGACTGAACTTGGGTGTCACAGTTACTTTAGTTTTAAAAGTCAGTGTATTCACACCATCTCACATCCAGCACCACCAGAGACTGGATTCCTAGACTGACAAGGGAAAGACAAAATGGTGACACCCAGTGAAGTACGTATGCATAACACATTTAATAAGAACTGTGTAAACCAGAATTGCATGTCCCCAGGGCACAACTCTGTCCCATTAGCTGTTTGTCAGTCATCATGCTTATTGGAGCTGGAAATCATTTGGGACCTTTTTCCTGATTTTAAAGGTTTAGGAGACAGGCATTATTCATCTCAGTGTAGCCATTGGTACTTAAAAAATTCCACCTACTCAGATGGGACTGATTTATTAGGAAACGGCTCTTGAAGAACTTCGGTATATCTGAACTAAAAATCTGATCCCTCTTCCACCTACTTCTATTAAACATACAGCTCAGCACCAAGACCTTGACTGAATGCATGTTGAGAACTCCTAACAATCTCCTCCCTTTAGTACAGGAGCTGCTAAGATGAGATCTGCTGGACAGTGAGAAGCCAGAACCACTTCACTTCTGTTTACTCTCTGGGATGCAAACAAAAGAAACCAGAGCAAGTCCCTGCCTGCTGAAATTCCAGGGGCTTCCACTGAATTACAGCGAGGCCAGAGGCATTCTGAACCAAAACATACAAAAAAGTATGGGCTATCCCTGTGTTGCTCCCAGGTAATGATACTTCAAGTTAGTTGTTATTAATAATAAAGGATTGACTACCAATAGTTCTCATTTATTTCCATGGCGATATTGCCTGAAAGAAGTTAAATGATGGCTTTGAGTTGGGTAACCAAAGTTCATAACATGAAAGAATGAGATCCAGAAGTGTTCTGATGTCTGGGAGTGACCAGCGTGTGCATCACCCCCTGAAGGTCTGACTGCCCTTCACATCTAGCCAGCTGTGTTCCCAGTTTTCTAAAAATATTGAATGGTTTGCACTTCTGGACTGTGTCCTCTCAGCTTCAGTCTTCAGCGTGCCTCGCAGCTTTCTGTAAACATCTCACTCACCCATTTATTCATTTATATTGCTGCTAATGACGCACCACTGGAGCTTCTGTAAGTGAAGATGTAACAGGAATATAAACAACAGAAACATTTAAAAACTTAGTACGTTCCTCTTCTATGTCTATCTTGCTAAGATTATTGTTTCTGCAGAAGGCAGGTGAGACAGCTACCATGAATGATTTAGACATTCAATTATGGACTTTCACTTTAATGCTTCCACTCTATCAATAAACTCCGAGGACCTTTAAAAGTCCAAACACAGCTTTTCGGGTTATACAGCCATTTGGTTAAGTAGAATAGTGGCAGCCAGTCAGCATTAAAACACTTCCCAGAATCTAATGAGAGAAAAGTTTGAACAAAGAGGAATCTGAGTGGGTGTAAATTCCTCGCCCTGCTATACTGGTAAGATTATATCTCAGGCTTTCAGAGCAGGAAAAGGATGTTACAGGCATAATGGCAGGGAATATCAATCAGATAACTAAATCTAATTACAGACTTACTAGATTAACTAGTTAACTTCAGCTACATGAAGGCAACTGGCCAAGTGCCACAACAGAAACCAGACTCAGAGAAACAAATTTTCAACAGATTAAACAACTTCTTGTAATGACTAGTTTTAGATCAGACAACAGACTATTCTTGACCAACTTTAAAAGATTCACGGTTTGCATAAGAAAGAGCTGTAGCTGAATCACGATGAATTTAGCCTTCCTAGAGAAAGAATTGCACTAAAAGGACAGGATAATGACTCTAAATTTTAATACAAAAATTTATTTT
Source organism: Actenoides hombroni (assembly GCA_024336885.1). Taxonomy (NCBI): domain Eukaryota; kingdom Metazoa; phylum Chordata; class Aves; order Coraciiformes; family Alcedinidae; genus Actenoides; species Actenoides hombroni. The sequence continues at coordinate 7,797,938 of WUAM01000431.1, forward strand.
CTGAAGGAGTAAGCCAGTAATAAAACATGTTCTGTGCAAACAAATCGAGTCACTGAAGGGAACAGAGATGTGGGCCCCTAATTTTCAAGTCTTTTTTTTAACACATTTTGTGATACACTGGTACTGTACAAAACAGAATTGTATTTCTTGGTTTTAGTACATCACAGTTAAACCACGCTAGACGTAGTCTAAGGCAGAACTCCTTCAGACATCCCAACATGCAGAGCACCCCAGGCTGGATGACTGTTGGCTGAAGACAGACGAGAGGCAGGAAGATGTTCCAGCAGTGACCGGGGCAGGTCCCTGGACCAGGCACTGTGCTCCTGTGGGTGCAGAGTTCCTGCTGGATGGGGCAGAGCCAGGTGCCTGCAGAGCTGTCTGCAGATTCTGGTGCCCTGCCTGCACACCTCAGAGTCCCTGGGACAGGTTCAGCACCTCCTCGGGTGATTAGCCTAAATGGTGCGACTGCTTATTACTAGTGAAATGATAGAGTGTTTTATCTGGGAGATATATCTGTGATCCTGGACTGCAGTTCTTCATCCTTTCAGGAGCAATGAACTGTCCCAGCCAGGTCTTTGGGGCAGTTTCTCTCTTGTTCTTGCTTCCCCCAGCCTGGCACCATCACCCTGAAGCACCCAGTGACAGCACCACAGTTGCTCCACACTGTGACTTTACTCTGGACCCTCATACCCTCCATTGTGCTCAGTGTCCAGCCTGGGTGCCTCAGACTCTGCATCGCTACCTAACCTGGCCCCCTGCTTCCCATTGTACTCGACCCCTGCTTAGAGTCCCTGAGAATCCACAGGGCCAGGCGGAGCTGTTGCCTTGACCTCAGGAGGGATGTGTAGAGCCATAGAGTTGGTTTGGTTGGAGGAGACCTTTAAGATCACAAAGTCTATTAACCTAGCACTGCCAGGTCACCATTGAACTACGTCCCTCAGCACCACCCCTCAATGTCCTGCTGGGAGTCAAGGCCCCAAAACTGAACCCAGGATTCGAGGGGTGCCGAGTACAGTGGGACGATCCCTGCCCTAGTCCTGTTGGCCACACCAGTGCTGATCCGAGCCAGGATGCCGTTGGCCTTTTGGCCACCTGAGCCCGCGCTGTGCCCTCTCTCAGGGTCACTCTCCCTCAGGCTGCCCCGGGCACCCCCCGCCCAG
>WUAM01000431.1:7800345-7825178 GCA_024336885.1 Actenoides hombroni
TGTGTAACTCTTTTGTCCGAGGATTAGAGAGGGTTTGCGGTTGTTTTTTATTGCTGATTCGGGTGTTTTCTTAAGAAAAAAAGAAGCCGGGTAGTCATGGGTAAATTCCTCGCCTGAATAGGATGTCGGGGGAACTTTCTTGAGGCTCTTGAATTTATTGTCGGTTCCTTCTGTGTCCGAGGAGGTGCCGACTCCTTAGCTGGAGTCGGTAACGCTTGCCAGAAGCGCTGGGGATAACGTGTGAACGCGTCAGCAAACCAAAAGTAAAACTAACTTACTGTAATCAAACCGTTTCTCGCTAGAATTAGTCTGGCTCACTTCGTCTCCAGGTGCTAGCACCAGAATTTTTCGTAAGTGTAGTTGCATTCAAGAGAGCTTGGGACAAACATCTGCTGGGGAAAGCAGACACAAAGCCATGGGAACCACTCCTCTGTGTTCTGCTGTGGAATTTTTTCTGGCTTTATAGTGGAATATTTGTACTTCTAAGTTTTTCTCCCTGGCTATCTCTTAAGTTTCTGTCTCAAAAGTCTTGATTTTGTTTGTAAACAATGAAAGAACGCTTTGTATCAATGTCCTGTAGGGATCTTTTTTTTTATGTTTTTCTGAAAACAAGGGGGTTTAACACTTGGTGTATGTTTTTAATCTCCTTACTTGTTTGGTTTGGGTTGGTTTTTTTTAAACCAGTCCCAATTCAGCAGTGCTGTTCTGCCTTCAGCTGGTGTGCGTCAGTGTTTGGTTCTCAGCAGCAGCACAGGAAGTCACACCATCTGAGGAAGAGTCATAAAGTGTGTTGGAGATTTGTTACTAAAACTGGGCTGCAAATGTGCTAATTTTGCATCATCTTTGGAAGAAACAAATCAGTTCTGACCAAAAAAAAAAAAAATATATGGCTTTTCAGAGCACTGTAGTGTCTTCCAAAAAAAAAAAGGCATCAAGGAATTGTGCAGGATTTCCCGTAGGATTGCCAGCATGGCATCATGCACAGAATGATTGTAAGAGAAGATTGAAAATGATTGAAAATGGCTTCCTATGTTTAACAGGTGGCTTTAAACCTTTATTTTTCAGGTTTGAGTTGACCTTACAAACTGCAGCTATGGTGCAGAAGTATCAATCCCCGGTGAGGGTGTATAAGCACCCTTTTGAATTAATTATGGCTGTAAGTATTTTTTTTGCTGTGATTTTCCTCCTTGAAAGTTCCTTGTGTTGCTACGTGCTTCCTGGGCTCCATTTGATAGGTACCGTAGAATGTATAAATCTGAAATGATGCACAAAATATGAGATGTATGTGTTTTGATGATTTCTTTTCTACCCAGAGTATGTTTTTTCACATATTGTGTTCTCTTTTTCTTCCAAAGTTTAAATACAGTTCATAGATTTATTTTAAAGTTAGAGCAAAAGAGGGCTCCAAGCATGTTTCCTGGTTGATTACTGGGGGCAATTTATTCTAGCATGGGAGAAAGTGTCAAGGATGTTGATTAAAAGATTGTTGTGGTTGTGTCTTCATCAGCGTAGAGTTTGTAGTATTAGAGAGCACTGAGAAAGCCGTGAAGACAAGGATAAGCCTGAACAAAAGAGGAAAAAGTGTTCTGAGCACTGGTGGTGCTTTTGGGGGATGAAAAAAGCAACTACTAGGGAGCCCAGAGGGATGAACAAAAAGCCTCTGGGATGTATCCTTGCTAATTTGCCTGCTGATGTTATGAATAGTAACAACAACAAAAAAAAGAAAGTCCTAATTAGCTTCCCTATTCTTTCTCTCTCTCCCCTTCTCCCTCCATTATTTCCTTTTAAAAACAGAAAGGAAGCAGGTATTTGGTATTTTAAACTCTATTCAGCCAAAGCCACAGCTGTGTGGCTGTCATGGGTTACGAAAGGGCAGTTGAGGAGAGCAGTCAGATAAGCTTCTACTTGATAAAAACAGTTAATAATAATCTTAACTAGGAATTGGCTTGGTTCACTGGCTGAAAATCCTGTGTTTAATGGCTTCAGAGGAGAGTTTTAATAGTGTTCATAGTGTAAATATTTAGATAGATCACGTGGTTTGGAGTGCAGAGTTCCTTAGAGAAGTGATTCTGTGCAGTCACAGGGGGAAAAAAAGAATTAGCTCGCTCTACAGGGAATACTTCAATTGCTTTTTATCTTATTCCTAAAGCTGCCTCTGGTGTTACACATGCAGGTCTTATTCTTGCAAGCGCTCCAAGGCAGCAAGTGGTTATTTTTAAGTGGTGAAGAATCTGGCTGTGGTATATTTGAAGTCTTGTAGGACCTCGCTACACTCCAACAGTGAGGCTTCAGATGGTTTCTAATTTAAGTTTGATCGTGTATATAACTTTAGCCTTCAGTGAAGAGTGCTGGTTCCTGTTCTTGGATCAGTCAACTAAAATGAGCTTCTTCGACAAAATTCTCTGTCTGTTTGCTGAACAGGCAAGTCTTCACCTTGCTGTTGAGTTGAAGGCAAAAATTCTTCTTTTATCTCCTCACAGATATTTTGTATCAAAATGCTGACATCGGGATTTTTCACAATGCTTTATTGGGTGTAATTAGAAACATTTCTGACTATTAACTTTGAATTGTCAAACTGTTGTGTTTCTTGGAGATAAGATTTGAAGAATAATCTTTAACAAATATTAAGTCTTTTCTTCCATGAAAGATTTTTCTCCTTTGGGAAGAAAGAGGCTATACTACACATGCAACTAGGTTGAGACAATAGTTGGAAAATTAAAGCAGTGAACTAAGAGGAGAGGAATGTTCATAAAAAGAAACAGCTGAACAGGATTCTTTCTGAGACTGGAAGTTTAGATTAGTGAAAACACGTATGATTTATTTGGTCTATGTGAAGGCAGTGAGTTACCACTTGAACTTGTTGAGAATGTGATCAGTGGATGAACATCCTTCTCCTGCCGTGTTGCTTCTGTTATTTCACTTCACTTGTAAAATTCCTGGTGGTGACCTATCCAAACTGTTTGTGTTTTGTGAAGTATGTAGAGGAGTCCCTCCCTGAGCCAAATTCTTTAAAGAATATACACAGTATTATGATTGTTTGATGCTTTTTGTTACTGTTTTCCCTTGGTTGAATAGTGATTGCGTAAGTTGTGAAGTATTTCTGGAAGCAATGTTTGTGTCAGGCTTTCTTCTTGCTGTACTGGAAGTACGCTGTTGCATATTCTCAACAGAAAAGGGCTCTAATGTTATTTTAACAGCACCAGCAGCTCTTCTGAAATGAGGAACATATCTTGGTATATACCGAAATTGAATTTAAAGAACACATCAAATGACTTTAACAATGTGTTTTGATTCCACCCACCCACCCCCCCCTTTTATTAGCACCCAACCTTTGGGTGACTGTTTCCTTAGAGGTCTAAACCAGAGACACTCAGCTGTCAGGAAAAAGCCTCTCAAAGAAACCTTTGGTCAATGTGACAGCAGTATTCTTTATGCTGAGTTGTCTAACAAAAATCACTCTTTCTAGCCCGAGTCTTATTGCGTGGGGTCTCATCTTTGTTGTAAGGTGCTGAGTACTTTTAAAATTTTTATTTGGCAAATGGTCCTTCCTTTGCTGAGATTTTCATGGAACTTCAGTTCATTCTGTAGAAATGAAGATCACCAGTGTCAGCAAAGCCCATGTGGACTGTAAAGATTTCCTGTGTGATACGCGTTCCAATTACAAATTGGAATTCATTAAGTCAAACTAATATTTAGCTTTCAGATAGAAAAATCAGCATAAAATTCTTTTCTGCAAGCAGCTAAGTGAATGCTGCTTGCAGAATGGGTCATTTACACTGCAAACTTCCGATTTGCCCACTTTTCCTTTCCTGGGTTTCAAAGAGGTACTTGAGGGAGAATGAAGTACAATCAGCATTCCATTCATGCTGCTCTAGTGTGTTTGGAAAGAACTTTCTTCTCTCTTTGAAGGGTGAGTGCAGTTATATTAAGACAAAAAAAAAAGGATTTAATTCCACTTTGATCTAAACCAAGATTGACAAGTGTTTTGTGGACAATTATGGTATAAAGACTTCTACAATAGAGACAGTGAAGATTCTTTTTCTAAGTTGAACTGTTGTTGAAAATAAGTTTCTCTTATGCTCTTCTACTGAAATCTAAAAGTGGTCTGAAACCCTAATGTGTATCTGTGATAATAGACTTCAAGGCACAAGCCCTTATCTCTGAAGTCTGTGAGAGAATTGGTGAAGTGCTGTTGCTGGTAGAGAGTTGGGACATCCATTCCTGCATGCTGCTTGCCTTCTGTTATCATTAGAGGCAAGCGATGTAAAATCTAATATAAGCTACTTCTCTTGAAGATTGCCTTTTACTGGCAAATTGCATGATTCCAGATAATATCTAAGTTGCCTTAAAAGCAGTAAGAACTGGATGTAAATCTTTTAATGAAACTTATCTCCTGAAACTGATTCTAAAAGATTCTAGAACCGTAAGCTCCAAATGTTCACGTTTTAGTCAGACACGCCCAACACGGGCAACACGACTTCACCAAAGGGTTACCAATGCTGACATGCTGGCTTTTGGCTGCTCTCTGGCATATCTGTCATAATCAACTTCTTGAAAACTCTGTGTTTGTGTGTGTGTATATATATAAAATATATAAATTCAGTTCGTCAGACTGAATAGAATCTCGCTTTGTTTTTCCTCCTGCTCATGTTGAAGTTTACGTAATGCTGGAAGCAGCTGAAATGTGGAAAAATGACTGTTTACTTACTCACTTGTCAAGTTACCAAGGTTAAATATATTGGAGAAAAACTGTGAAGCTGCTTTTACAGAACTTTTAAAGATTATAGATTCAATTCTTTATATTGGCTTAAGGAAGTTTAAAGTAATGTAGGGACTTTGCTGAATAAGTAGTTCTTAATATTAAAAGGCAGATAAGAACTTGAATCTTAACAGACAGGAGGCTAAAATTAACTTTGAAGATTTAGAGCTCATTTTCAGTCTGACATGTGCTGGATAATTCCCCTTGAGTTTAATTTTCAAAGTAAATTTAAATAATGAATAAGCAGCTATTATGGCATTCCAAGGCTGCAATTCATGAAAATGGAAAACAAATAAGATTATATTTTTTTTAAACAACGAATATGTTGAACTATTGACCAGAGGGTGGGTTGTTTTGTTTTGTTGGGGTTTTTTAAGTTTCTGGAAGCTCTGGAAAATGTATTGCTCTTTAGCCCATTTAGAAAATGTTCTGTATACAGCCACAAATTCCTTAGTTTCAGAAATAAATATGAATAGTAATGTGACTGAACACAGCATATGATCTAAACCTGTCCTGTTATGTTTGGTCAAATGAACATCGATTTTAAGAACTTGTGGCTCTCTGGAAGCAAAGATTCTCAAATCTGTCTGACAGGAGGAAGGCTTTCAAAAGTATTTTGCAGTCTTCTGAATATCTAAAATAATGTTTCTACTTTGTTAATGTTCCCGGTATTTGTCAGCTTCTGCTGGTGCCAAACAGTGAAGTCTGCAGCAGGGAAACTACTCATCAATGTCAGGAGCTTGCACTTGTGGAAAGAACGCATTTTTATTTGAAAACCAAAATTGCGATTCATCTTGCGCTGCCTTGAGACTGAAAACTACTTGCTTCCAAACTACATATTCTCATCAAAATCCTTCAAAAACAAACAAAACCAACCCACAATTGGTCTCCTGTTTTTCCTTTGTTCTGATAGAAATTCTGAACTATCTAAAGCATGAATCTTTAACTGTAATTTGATTATATTGTCATTTTAATGGTTCGGATTTGCTGCTTTTGGACACCAGGCTGACTGGCTTTCTTGGGTTGTATAGATCTGAAAAGAACAGCATTTAAAGTAAATTTCCATGAATTAAAGTATCCCTAAATTACAGGAAAGCAATAAGATTGTACATAGCATAAATACACTTCAGTGATATAATAGATTAGAAAAATTTATCTGTTTTTTGAGATTGGCAAATCAAAGTATAATCCTTTGATCTAGACAGTAATGAGTTTCCTGATCAGCCAGTGCATCTTTTCATTTTGAAGGATATTACTTTAAAATGCCATTTAAAAAAAAAACCCAACTGTATCAAGTGCCACACCTGCTAATAAATCCCTACAATTTTTATTCCTTCTAGTCTCATTTTCTTAGAAAATGCATTCTACACAGCATCTAAAGAGGGGCTGAGAGGCTGATGACAAAAAGGAAGTCTTTCTCCAAGCTCTTTTGAAAGCACAGAGTAGACTTTACTGTATAGAGAAGTAATTTATTCCCTCGCTGCAATGCACCTTCTCAAGGATTTGTCTTGGATGCTTAAAGTCTGCAGATGGGAGCAACTGAGTGTCTGCTTCTGACTTGCTCCGCCGTTTTCCCTTAGGTTGTGTGACTCCCGAGCTCTCGTCTATTTTGCTTCCTGTCTCTGTTAAAAATTCAGGCTTGTTTACTGTTGGAAATGCATTGGTAAAACTGGGGTGGAACAGTGTCTTGTATGGATTTTCTTCTTTTATGTTCGGTCTCTGCAGTTCAGCAGCTATTTTGTGTCATTGTTGATGGTCTCTTGGGTTAGCACACGTAGGAACAAATGAATTTTTGGTCACTTGCTTAGAACAAGCTGTGCCAAACAAATGTAAGGGTTAAGTTGAGCAGTAGGGAAAAATATTGACTTAGCAGCCTGCTTACTGTGCAATTTGCCTTGTTTCCTGGCCTGCTTAGCTATTTCTATGGCTAGCTGTTTCCTGCTTTTTGTGGGCAAACACATGACCTGACTGTAGCTGACAGCTGCAGTTCTCTTGATCACCAAATGCTTGTAGTCTGTTTTTTTTTTAACGAGTCTTTTACACTTTAAAAGCTAAAACACCACTACTGTCAAATTCTGAAAGGTGTCAAAAGAAGAAAAATATGTATCAAAACACTTCTTGTTGCTTTGTTCTGAAAGCACTCCAAGCTTTTCACACTTTGCAGGTGTCCTAGCTCTGAGACTGGTGCTAAGTGCTGCTCTAGGATCTGTTGATTGGCCAAATGATGTTGCCTTTGAGTTTAAAAAATATATATATAAAATCTTAAACAGGTGGAAACATGGCAGAAAGGAAGTGGCCAACTCATTCCTCACAGTCCTAGACTCATGGTACAGCAGTTAGGATCTGCTAAAGGTAGAGCTTCATATCTGTAATTTAACATGTGGTTAGGCATTAAGCAGTGTGTGTAAAAGCCTTCAAAACCCTGTGGGAAGGAGCTGTGATGTTTTTGGGTTTGGTTTTTTTTTGTTAATTTGAAAAACATGTCCAGTGAGAAGCCAGGGGTTTCGTAGGGATCAGAGATGTCAGCTGCCAGATGTAGAATGAGGTGTTTCTGTGCGGTGCGGCCAGCTACGGGCACCTCCAGGGTGAGGGGTTGAGCTGCTGTGCTTTTAGGAGATGAGCACACCATGAAGGAGGAAGTGGAAGGGGAAAGCCTGAGGGACTGTAAACACCCTCTGAGGACGTTCCGTGAAGTGCATTCATCACAGTCCAGATTTTGGGAACACAGAATTGAGGTGTATCTGTTGTGATTTCCATAACCACGATTGGTTTTTGCTTTGTGCTTCATTTGAACTCAGTATGTTTCTGGAAGAAGGATGGCAATATGATCTTAAAACTGTTGCGTTCTGCATATGGAATGGATCTTCTGAGAATTTGCAAGGAAATCAGCTAATTAGCTGAAGTTAAAATTAATTACAGGTTAGTCCTAAATGGTCTATTTCTTTTCTCCCGAGTGAATTTGTCTTCCAATTTTTCATGTAGTTTAAAATTACTGTGTATTCTAAATGAAGCACGAGGCTGTTAAGCTATTAACTCTTTATCTGATTTTTGTGATATAGTTAAGGCAGGTCAGGTTAGCAGCTCAGGTAAAATGTCAGGGAAGGCCTGTTACAGGTAATTTAATAATTCTGCTTTCTTAGAGTTAATTTGAATGCAACCAGTCTCAGCTGTAAGGAGTCAGTGGTGCCTGAGGTGAGAGTCATGCACTCACGGTGTGATGGTAATGTGGCTGGGAAGCCTGTGTTGGAAGGATTGGCCAGCATCACTTGGGCTCCCCTGCAGCTCCAGGCACCGCTGCCAACAGAGTCCAGGCAAGCAACGAGCCATCGGAATTTGAGATCAGATCTCAAGGTCTTGGGTTTTCTCTGCATTGCTTTTCTTTGGGTAATGCTGATTTCAGCCCAGTCCCCAGAGGTTTTCAGCTTGTGGTTCCTGGACGCTGTCTTCTAAGGTCAGAGAAACATAACCAAATAGGTGGTTTCCTATTGTAGCAAAGCTGGTGTAGCTGCTCGCTCTCTTGCAAAGGCACGTTCATTGGCGTGTTTAGGGAGATAGGCTGGTCAAAAGCTCTCTTGGAAAAAAAGGCAAATATCTACCTCAGGCTGAGCACCCCTGTGGGGCAGAGGTTCTCCTCCCCTCCTGCCCTGCCAGTGAGCTGATGGCAGCTGGCCCCAAGAAAGAACGAGTCAGCAGGGTGTTTGTCAGCACATGTGCTGCGGGAGCCCTGGCTTCTCTGGGGAAATCATTAAGGATCTGCAGTTTGAGAACTGCAGAAGCCCATGGCATTAGAAACTCGACTCGGTGCTCTTCAGGCCTGCTGGTATTTAGCAGAGCAATCTATTGGCAAATTGTGCCAAGTCATTACTTGGAGTTGTGGATCCTGAGAGTGGCTTTGGCATAAAGGGGAATCTGTCTTTAGAAAAATGAAACTTAGGGGTTTTTATGATGTAATGTGGTAGCATGTGAGCTGACTGGTTAACTTTTTTGCATGGTATTCATGTCTGAAACTTCAGGTTGGAATATTTTCTCTCTTGGATTCCTTTTGGGGTTTATGGTAATTGGGTTTGGGGACTGTATATCAGTAAATTTGAAAATAAAAATATCACAAGGCTACTGGAACCGAACAGCTTTGACTCTGGTGACAGCAGAGGGATTGGGGGAGGGAGCAAAAAGAAACTACCCTTTTGTATTAAAAATGAATTTTTATTTAAACTGTTTTAATTCTTATTTATATACCTTTGGATGATCCTAAATGAGCATTTCAAGACTTTGTCATGGTCAGATTTACGAAGTTAGTTATCTACCTCTGTAGGTTTATGTATGTTTTGGATTACTTGTTGGATAATTAAAACTGTTTCATTCTGACATTATTTAGTTTCTCAAAACTAGAATGTAGATGCTTTTTGGAATATATGCAGATCAATCTGTGTAACAGCTGAAACCTACGTTGCAAGCCTCTTACCATTTCAGCCTTGCTGTGATTGATAACTTTCTGCCTTGCCTACTGCTGCTGTAATATTATATCCTGTTGCTTTGATAATACTAGATCTCATTTTGTGAAAATGAATATTTCCCTGGTGATGGTCAGGATGGTGATGTGTCATTTAGATTTGTTTATGCCACAGCAGAAGGGGACCAGTTAGTTTCCTGATGAGAGCACTGCCTCTCTCGAGTGCCTTCTGACTCTTCATTTAGTGTAAAATGGGAATGCCATAGATGTTAAGTCCAGGAACATCAGTCAGTGGAATCCTTTCCAGAGAACATTTTTCTGGCTATTTTGTTCAGTGTGTAAATTATACTACTTAGTTTGCAAAACCCTCTTTGCTCTGCAGTTCATTGGCCTGTGTATAAATTCATGGCTCGATGAAATTACTCCTTTCTATTGAAGTGTTTCATGGTCTGCGTGGTGCAGTCATTGATGTTGTAATGAATGGGATTTAAAGCAATTTCACTTGAACTTATTTGTTCTGTGTTGAATAAATGTATTTGTGCTTTTGTTTGTCTGCCTTTCTTTGCTGGAAAAGAGGGTAAGGAACAAAGAACTGATTGTCTAGAATCTATGATTTTAATTGCTTTCTTAGAAAAGAATCAGAAGAGTCTTGACTTTTTAAAATTGGCTTACCTGTTGAAGCTGGGTGGTAGCTTTCTGCTTGTGTTTTATTGGGGAGCAGAATCGGGGGTGCAGAAGTTGCACCCCCCCAACATGCCAGCGTTGCATCTTGCAGTGGTCTTACCTGGTTATTGATATCTCAGTGAGCTGTTTGGGTGTGGGGAAAAGGATTGTGTTCTGTCCCTTAATGAGAACCACAGTGTACCAGGAGGCCTATCTAGCTCATGTGCTACGTGGCAGTGGCCAAGGGCAGTGTCTGCCTCCAGGGAAAAGGGTAAGAATGAGATAAAGATATGGTAACGCTCTCTCAGATGCTCTTTCATCCTTCAGCAATGTGTCTTGACAGCCCTTCTGGTCCCCAATGTGTCTGTGGTCTGTAATAGCACTGCTTGCTTTCTTGTGCCTGCCCAATTCCTTTCTCGAGCCAAGTGAACTCTATCGTGACACCCTCCAGCAGGAGTGTTTGCTTCATGACACTCTGTCAAGAGATGTATCCTTTATCTAGAGCCTGGCTCCTGCTTGCTCAGCCTCACACCACCTGCTCCTTGTGTTCCAAGAGGCACTAAAACCCTACTCTGATTCTTTGTGCTGTAAGAGATTGCCCTCTGTTTTTACAATATTCTTTTTCATTGTGATGGCTTAGTCTGTCTGGTGGTTTATAATTCCACACAAGGAACCACTGTAGTTCTGGACTGTTTCCATCCCTACATTCCAACCTTTCTGAGGATCTCCTGATACATTAGACATGTATGTAATGTTAAGATATTAAATGTTACATTCAACTTCCTAACTTAAGAGGTAAACTGTCTGCAGGCCCTAGACCCTGTCATGCCATATTTTTAATGACATTCCACTGACGTTAGTAAATGATCAAGGTTTACCTGATTTACATAGTAAATTTTAATTGGTTTGCTTAATAGAGTACAGCTGCTCTCTACCTGGAAGCTGATGATATTTTTCTGGTCCAAAAGCCAAAGCGAGCCCTTTACAGTTGAGACATGCTGCTTATCTTGAATTATGCCCTCTTGGCAAAGCTTTCTTCGCTGTACTGATTATACTCGTGGTCGAGTGAAATCACTCGTGCAGGGCTTAGAGGCCAAGTGGAACCCTGGTGAGTGCAGTCTGAGACAATGAAGTCAAACCTGTTTCAGTGAATCTTCGAGGGGGGGTGGGGGGTGCGGGGGAAGGCTGATCTGGATGGAGATCAGGAGACTTTGTTCTTTGTGGTAGGGCAAGTTTTTAACCTTTCAGACAGTAGTTTAATGAGGATTTCTGAGCCTATGCTGGTAGCAATGCTGCAGTCGTCCTTTCCTCCCCCACTCCTGAATTAGATTTTGTCTACACAGTAATAATTTTATTTAAAATGCCCTAAGATATTCCAGATATTAAACACATTTTAACAGACCTGCTTATCGAAAGTGCCCGTGATTCTAAGACCAAAAAAGTGATAAATAATTGTAAGCCTTGTAAAAGTGAGACTGAAGCATGGAACAATAGAGCAGTAAGGAATATTTGACTGTTCCAAAAATAGATCCTTGGTGGACACAGTAGGATCACAGCTGCATTTGAAAGCAAAACTGACTGCAGAGGAACCAGACTTGCCATTTTGTTAACTGGGAAGGAATGGGGGAGCTAAGTACCAGATTCTGCCTTCGGTGTGCCAGTGAGGTGCCTGTTATCAATACAGAACACCGTTGTCATTGTTCAGCTGCTGTAAAACAAGTCATGGTTATTTACAAGCAATGCGAAGACAAGCTTAATGGTTTACAGTCTTTTTGATGTGTGTCTTGAAAATTTCAAAGAATATGTTCCTGTGTTGTGTAAATGTTTAGCCATTATTGTTGCAGAGAAAAAGGAAGTGCTTGAGAACAGCTCACATTCCCCAGTAATCACATGTCCGTCTCCAAGCATTTAAGCTTTCACTGGCCTGTTGCCAGCCTTTACTGCTATGCTCTTTGGAGGTCAGCCTCTTCTCCGTAGTACTTTAACCTTGAGGCAAAACAGTCGTGTCCTGTGCAATTGGGGTCAGAAGCCAAGTTTCCTATCCTAGAAACGACTGAAGTTGACTCTAATTGCAGGGCACAGTCTGTGAAACAGAGTCCTGCTCCGAGCTATATGGCTTGTGGGCCAGAACTCATTTCCATCTGTCTGCTTGGAAGATGGGCAGAGCAAACTCTCATTTTCTCTGTAGAATGGTTTTGCACATGCATTTAAAATAAACAGAGCAAAATTGCAAGTCAGTCTGACATTGCTGTTGCCTCCACTAAGTCATCTAAGGTCTGTGTCTACTGAACTTAGAGCAGCATGGCTGTAAAGCCTGTCCTTGATGTTCCACCTTCAACACAGACCTCAGCAATCTCAGCTGCTTTTCTTCCAACCAGCCATCTGATATTGGTCTCCCAGTCACAAGCCAGCCTAACCTGAGTGATCAGGCTTTCCCAGCTTGCTCCAAAGGAAGGAAAGATTAAAATGATGTTATTTGCATCCAGTATGTTTGGATTTTCTGTCCTTAATTTACTTTTTTTTTCCCTGCAGTAGTGATACTTGCTCAACTTCTCTATTCTAGCTTCTCATTTTAGAGATTCAAATCTCAAGACTATGCAGGCTGCAACTGAAGTTAGCCTTGCTCCTTGGTGGACTGGCACTGTGCCTTGGGATCTTTTGGGCTCTCTGGACATCTTGAAAGGAGGAAAAGATTTATTGAGCCTCTTTTGAGTGTCTGGGAAGTGAGCAGGTGTAGCTCTTAACCTCTTACATTGGCTATACCCTTTTTCCTCAAATCCCACCGTGGTCATTCAGTTGTTCTCTGAAGGTGGTCATTCAGGCTCCCATACAAGAATCCATTATTACCCATTTCCAGCTGTGAAAATTTATTTAAGAAACCACAAATGACTTGTATCTGTTTTAAAGAAACCACTGTTGCAATTAAAGCACCGTTGGGGCATGCCTGTGGTTGTTAAAGATGATCTCTTACAGATAGAGGATGGAATGTTAGCCCTTGTCTTCAGGTCAAATTCTTCATCCCCGAACTGGTTTGCCTGCTGAATCAGCCTACCTTTTACCACCACATTTTGAATGAAGTTGTGTTAAATCTGCAGAAGACAAGGGCTAACAGGCTTACTTTTTACCTGGAAGAAGATTGTGTCTCTGCATGTAGCAAAAGGGTTCTTAGGTGGTCAAGAGCCAGCCCCCTTCCAGTTTCATTCCGTGCAGCTGCATGCAGCCATTGGGGCCACTGTAATTGTGCTTGTGAAGCTCCTTCACCTTTTTTGCAGTGAAAATGCCCAGCTATGGAATAGTATCCATGCAGGAAGGGAATGGCAGGGTAGATAGGCTCTTCCTATGTAGACCACTACTCTGTGGGTGGCTTGACTGGTCATGTCCCCCATGAGAACAGAGGTGTCTCTGGCTGTTCTCTCTGGTGCAGGGAAGCAGAGGCTCTTCCCTCGGTTTGCTGAGTTGGTTACCACAACTGAATAACTCAACAGTGGATTGCCAGTAAAATTCCACTTCAATGGAAGATTGCTTCATAGCCTGTTTTGAATCTTCTGCTTTATTTATAAGGTGTAAATGATTTTAATGAAATATTAAAATATTGAAGTAATTTTATTCATGCTTGAAGACACTGGACACCAAAGCTGAGAATCACTAGCTCAGCAACCTGCACATTTATGCTTCACTACAGAGGAAGTTTGCTTTGGACCTTCCTGTCTCCCAGTAATTTCTTTCTCCTGACATTTGCTTTCTATCCCCTACCTTGCTTTTGCTTTTGGGCAATCTAAAGCAAACATGCTATGATTTTTTTTTGTCCAGAATGCTTTATAAATGTATATTATCAAATATTTACTTGGATAAGCCTAGAGTTTTACTGGTACTTAGTTGTAGGTGATATCTATATCTATAGGAGATACCTATAGCCTTTCAATAGCTGCCTGTGAAATACTTTTGATTTCTGCTAGCTTGCATGCTAGCAGAAAAATGAGCACTTCTGTGGTCCACATATATTGCACAGAGAATGCAAACTAAAACTCTGAAATGTCTAAATGTAAATTACTACAAGGAAAAGGGCCTTTTTTTCCTGCAGTTACTATCTCCTTGAGGTTGTGCTTTAGGTTTTGTGTTGTCTATAATTTCTAATAGCAGTAGAAGCGAGTTAGTTTTCAGTCCTGTTAATGAAAGTGATACTGATAGGCATAATCCTATCTGGTCAATGTACACTTAGCATGAAGTTCTCCAAACCATTCTTTGCAGCATTTACCTAGAGGCGTACCTGCTGCAAACTCTATCTTGTGACTGGCAGCTAAGATAACATCCCAAAGTGCACATGGTTCAGGCTGATGTTCTGTGCGCTGGGGATGTTTTAATTTCGGGAGGACTTTTGATGCTATCCCTGCATGGTGGCCTCAAAGGAGAGAAGTTTAAGCACGAGCAAGGCAAACCAATTTTTCAGATGGGTGCTGAAGTTTTAGAACACGGTGCGGATGCTGCGGTCGCTTGGAAATGTGGCTGGTTTCAGTGGCTGCTTTTACAAAAGAGCCAGATGCCTTACTGAGCAGCGTGCTTGCTGAATTTTCTGGCAGTACTAGCCCATATTTGTGCGTGCATTACACCTCCCAGGGACTCAGAGCTAGTTTACATGAGCCATACGAGAGCTACGAGGGCTGTTTAAAATGCCAAGCTGTGCATTTGGCCTATATTTGGAATGTACTTAAAGCCAATAGTGATCAACACGGTAA
The DNA here is from genome assembly GCA_024336885.1 of Actenoides hombroni. NCBI lineage: Eukaryota > Metazoa > Chordata > Aves > Coraciiformes > Alcedinidae > Actenoides > Actenoides hombroni. The sequence goes on from WUAM01000431.1 coordinate 7,814,951, forward strand.
CCATGGAAATGCTGCCTAAACTAGAGAGATGAGCAGAAATGCCAGTATTTGTGTGTTAGTGCATTCACTTGAAAGTGCTTTGCAGCAGTGTTAACACATGAAAGGTTCTGTTGTCATTTACCCAGGGTGATGGGTGATGTGCTGTAGAAGCAGCGCTCTTGACTGCGAGCTATTGAGAACACAGTTCCAGTTACAATACTGTTTCAGTGCTATTTCATGATTTTTGTGACTGACCGTGTGTATAAACTATTGCTATGTCTGAAATTTAATATGAAGTTGTTCCTTTGATGCTGCAGGAGACTTCAAAGAGATTAACCAAGTGTGAAGTAGCCTGGGCTGTGTCTACAGAGTTGCACGGAGGGAAGCGTTGATGCTTGGTTTGGTGTAATAAAGCTTTATTCCTTGTGGAAAACCACAGGGTCTCTATTCTGAAAGGTTGTTCTGCTTCTCCTGTACACTCTGTCCATGTTTGGGGTGACTGGTGGTTAAGTACTGTTTGGAGCAATGGTGATACAGAAGCAAAAAACTAGAAAAAGTCTCTACTCTCAACTAGAGTAGCTTACTTGAGCTAAAGCCCAGGAATAGCTTCTGTGCTGTTTTCTGACTCCATAAAGTTTTTTAATGTATTGAATCAAAGCTCTTCATAAAGCATTATGAAGTAGCTATTGAATTGAAGGTTGGTCCCTGTGCTGGGTTATTTTTTAACAGTTGTGGGCAGTGTCCTCATGGCTTTCAGATGCTTGCTCTTGCAGGAATTTACAGAATGGATGTGAAGGTCAGAAGCTTTCTTGCTGTTTCTAGGATCTGAGCAGCAAATTGCTGCACCTGCTTTGCCTGTGGCAGACCTGTTAACCTGTTTGGTAGAACAAGTTGGCATTGTTTATTCTGTGGTGACATCCACAAGATTACTACAACAGGTTTTCATTCACTCTGTTCATACCATCTAGGAGGAGGCTGTATTTGAAATGTTTGGGCAGCATAGCTGGATATTTCACTTCAAACTACTCTGGGCTTCTAATACAGCTAAATGTAAAAATGGAAGTGTCTTGCTCTTTTCTTCACACAAAGTATTGAAGCCTAAAGCTTTATATAGTTAAACTAAGGGGTGAATTTAAATGTATTGGAATAAAGCTTTCTTCTCATCTTTCCTCTTTCTGTGCAGATGTTTGCAAGCCATAAGTGGGTCATTCAGAGCAGTGAATTCATAGGGGCTGAAATCCTTTTCAGTGAGACCTGATTAGATCAAGAGGACCACTTTAACAAGCATGAGCATCAAAAGATGACAAGGAGTAGTAGGGATTTGCTCTTCTGTACACTTAATAAAAACTTCTCTTCCATGCAGAACTCTTGAGTGACAGAGGAGCTGTCACTGGCAAGAATTTAATGTCTGTGGTGAATGCCAGGGAAATAAATGTTTTCTTATTCACATCTGCTTATAGTTGGTTTCATTTTCTTCAACTCCCAGTTTCCTGGAGAAGTTCTCAGGAATTTAATTTCTGTTCCACAAAAGCAGAGATGAGCTGAAAAAGCTCAATTTACTGGCTTGACTGGCTTTTGAATGCTTTTCTAGAGACAAGGGTACTGTAAGCAGCAAGTCATCTTAGCACTTCATACTCTAGCAAGGTCAACTGAAGCCCTGGTGATGGTAGTGAAATGGTTTCTGTAGTGACCTTCCCTCTTTGTAGGGTCGTGTAGGCTGTGTGGAGCACAGGTTAACACCTCTGGGGTTTGGCAGCACAGGGAATACTTTGAGACCTGTGCAGGATCCACTAGTGTCTGTATGGTCACTGCTGATTTAATGTGTTACTCTCTTGAATCATTCAGGCATATGATCTTCTGAATAGAAGAGATGTAGATCTGGACTAGAAATTTGATTCTTGAACCACTGACAGTTTTTCTTCCCAGAATTCTCTACCTGAAAGCTCTGTTCACCCCATTGGAGAACATCAGAGATTGTTTTTCAAGCTTGCTTCTCATACTGTTTGAGAAATTAATTAGCCTTCCATTCGAGTTCATGCACAGAATCTGTGCAAAGTAGATTCTTGTTAGTACTTGTCTCAGAATTTATGTAATTGCATTTGTGTGGCCTACATTTAAAAAAAAAAAGCACAAAAAGTTAGAACTTCAAAAACTAAAAAGCCATTGTAGTTCAAGGATTTGATGGATAATCACACAAAATTTAACAGCCCCCTTCATGAAAATTTTAGACAAACTCCATTGTTATGAAACTTTAAAGCTGGGATGTATTCCTGCAAAGTAGAAGCAGTTGGGCCATTTGGGGCAGTTACTTGGTAATGCTTTGCTTTGGTAGAGTGCTGGTGAACAGTGAGGGCACTGCTTGTTCCCACTGCTGTAAGCTTATCTTCATACACTAATGATCACTGCATCAGAAGGTCCTGGATCAATAGCACTTGTTTTACTTGTGTAGTGAATGAGAACTTTTTAGCCTCTAGAATGAAGCTGAATGCTTGTCTTACACTGACTTGTTCTATTGATTTTTTTCTGTGTAACTTATAGAAGGGTTATTTATTTTATCTTGGATATATACTTCATAGTTGTCCTTAATACTTGAGAGGCCAAATTTCCCCTTGTGTTAGGAAATAAAGGATGAAGACAATATATTCTGTTCTGGAGTGACTGGTGCCATAACAGGGTAAAACGCTCTTGGACTAATGGAGGAAGAGGAGGAACAAAGTAAAATAAGATCAGGCTGCAGTTCCCAGGGTAGTAAAGTGTGATAGGGAGAAAGCGGAGTTGTTTTGCAGTTTTACTTATAGTTTAGGGTAGAGGGCTACTCCATTTGCCACATAAATATCAGTCAGCTCTCCTCTGAAGGGATTCACCGGAACAGATCCCAGCACGGGATGCAGCTGTCCCCTCAGAGCCATCTGCACGCCTGTCAGGAGGAATGTTCTTCCAGTTCTCTGCCATTCACACCCTTCTCAAGTACAGCTCCGTTTGTAAAGGCTGGGTTTTCCTCTCTTCTCCTCTTCATAGAGTGGAAGAGTTTTTCCTGTTTGAAAATTACCGTATTACAATGAACATACATTCAAATACGGGGCATTGGGCTTTAATTTCTTTTAGCAAAACCAGATGGAGCACAGAGCCTTCCTTCTGAATGCTGGCTGCCTCTTAATTTGTCTTGATTCCTAAAGCTTTGAAGTAGCTCTCCTTCAGGTGAAGGATTATCATTTTTAATTGCGACAGGGGGCTTCCACACAAGGTATTTCCTGATCTGCTTTCTCCCTGCTTAAATCCAGTTCAGTGTTAGGTGTTGTGCAAGCGTTTTGCTTGTTGATCTTGCTCTGATAGCCAGCAGGTTAACCCTTGGTGAATCCTGCTGGAAAAGCAAGATTGTATTCTAGCTCTAATTTGAACCTTTTGAACACTTTTTTTTTTAAAGTAGAAATTGCATTGCAAGACTTTAAACTGTCTTTTTTCCCTTTTTAAAATAAATCAGTGTTCTCTACCCTGTTAAGAACAGCAGTAGGGAAGGTCTCTTGCATCTAATACATGCTCTTAAAAATACCAGTTGTGTAGTGGGTCAACATTGCAGTACTTTGTAAATCTGGTCAGATCTTGATGTCATGGACTGGGCCAAGACTTACAGACAAGTCAAAACTAAAGTTGGTTAAACTACCTCATTTGTCAAGAACCAGAAATATATATATATATAGGCAATTTTTACGTTTCAGATGATATGCAGCCATTCATTCATTGGTCTGAATCAGCCTCTTTCATGCTGGGTGGGTTGTCTGTAGGCTCCATAAGGCTCATGTGTAATCTTGTGTAACTGAAGCCTTCCTGCTCTTTTTCAGAGAAAGAGAGTTCTTGGTACTGAGTCACTGCCAAGCAGCCTTTGTTTCCCAGCAATAAGCAAATAACTTCTGTCTTTGTAAATGAGAACATTTAATGAAGTGAAAACACAGTGGAGAAAGAAAAAAAACCACTTAAGCCTACTTTGAACAAGGGCTGCTGTGGAGAGCCGTGCTGGGGAGGGAGTGGGAGGGAAAGGGAAGGAGTTAATGGCAAAACCCCAAAGTTTCACTGTGCTGCTCACGTGGCAGCAGGGGTCTGGCTTGGAACAGGACAGGTCTCCTTTCAGAGGACTGTTTGTCCTTGCAGAACTGGCTTCACAGGCATATTCCGTTCCAAAGAGCTGTGGATTCAAGATGGTTTTCCTTTCCCAAGATACTACCTGTGTATTAAAGATATTTTTTCTTTCCCAAGCTGCGGTCCAGTTCATGGTCCCCCTTCCTGGTGCCTGAGAATGCTACCTTACCAGAAAGCTATTTCTAGAGCTTTTTGAGGTATATCCGCTCCAACCATCTGCTTTCCTCCACACACACCCCCGAGCTGATTACTAATGTGTGAACTGACACCCCGGAGATATGCTGGCATGGAGATCCATGCAGACGGGTAATGACTCTTAAACATGTGTCTGTATTATAAAGAAAAGGGTTAAGAGCTATGGACAGCAAGATATGCAAGTGAGAAGGTATTTGCCGATTTTTGAGAGTTAATCCAGAATTGTTTCTTTCCAAAGGCAGCTGCCAAGAATTTGAAACCTCTTGGTTGGCCTCTCATGAGTCAATGTTTTTCCTATTGATCTACAGTGCTCTAATGTAGGGGGAGGAAGGGGATATAGTGATACTCAGGAATGATCCAGCCTGTTGAGCTAGGCCAGCATCCTGCTTGAGCTGACCCTTCTTGTTTCTTGGGGGTTTATGAAAAATTCAGAATTTCCACATGCTCAAGGTGGATGTGGGAGAGTAGGACGACTGTTGGTGTGCACCTGCAGATGAGTTCCCAGACACAGGCAGGTCTTGGAGGCAGAAACTGAAGTTGTACGTGGCCCAGACAAAGTGCAGCAGACTCGATTCGACTGCCAGGATGAATCTGAGGATCCCTTGGAGGATGTTGTGCTACTCTTAGGTTACTGCCGTAGCAATTTGGAGCATTTGTTCCAAACTGAAAAGAAACAAAACCTCCTAACAGCTTGCTTAATGCAATTAAACTATTAAGAAAGCACTTGATAGGCTTCATTTTCTGAATGGTGACTAAAATTCCTAATTACTTCGCCAGGCTAGAAGTTCTTTGGAGCTCTCAGCTACTAGAGGAGTAACAGTGCCGTGTAAGATTTCTTGCAAGTTTTGTCAGGTCCTTTTTCTTTTAAGTATAGAAGTTCGTTTTGAGTCATCTAATGGAAGTACTGAACAATCCTTAATCCTTTAAGACAGCAGTCTGGGAATATATTAATCTGGCCAGAGAAGCTGACTAACTTATTTGCATAAATGACTGACTTTCCTCACTGAGGACTGAACACATGCCTAATTAAAGTATTTTATTAGCCCTAGGCATGGTTTGAGAAGCAAAAACCCAGTCTTTGGTCCCCCTGAAAATTGGGTTGGGTCATATTTAAGTGCTGTTCCAAAGGTGGTATTTTGAAAGGATCCTGTTATTGCTGATCTTAGAATAAAAAAAAAAATATCTTAAGTGCAGCAGCAGCAAGTATAATTCCCTTGGGTATGAAAAATGGCTGTGATGGGTTTAAAATAGCCTCACTCTTGAATTGCTTTCATGTCTTTAAACACAGCTGAAATACTAGCAAAGATAAAAGTAAAATAAATCCTGTTATTTTGACTCTCCTCTGAACATGAGTTGCTAAGGGAAGCAGTTGGAAAAGGAGCTTTAATACAGTGCTATTTTGGTTGCAATTATGCTCGTGAATGTTCTTACTGGTAACGTGCATTAAGGAAGTTAAGGGTTTATATAATGAGCCCGTTAAATTTGCAGTTCAAGCTGCTTCACCAGCCTGTGTTTTTCCTGATGCACAATGCCAGCTTCTAATGCATTGGAGGACACAAATGGTCCCGAGGCTGGGGAGGGAATTGTAGAAGCACGTTATTAGGGAAAAACAGAATTGGAGGCTTCAGACCCTTTTTGGAAGCTTTGTACACAGATGTCTTAGCTGAGGAGGCGTTGAGACTTCTCATGTCAAGCCCAGCACCAACTGTAGAGACTTTGAGAATGAGCACGCTTGCACTTTTTATTTGTTCCATACCAGAATCTTTACACACCATATTTTTTTAAAATGTGACAGGAGAAAATGGTAGTTTAAGTATCATCCTTGTCCAGATGCATTTAGTCCTACAGCTACAGCATTTCACTCCTGGGTTGAGTCCATTGTGGCTACTGCAGCTGCTTTGCTTTTGAGGAACTAATTGTCTTTTGTGATTGTATCTGCACAGTACAATAGAAGTCTTGAGAGAAAGGTGTGTGATATCTAATGATTTTATTTGTAAAGAGAGACCTTTCATCCAGGAAAAATGTGTAACATCTTGTAATATACTCTGCTTTATCAGACTACTAAAGGAATGTTAGATAACAGTTCAGTTATTTCCTGTCTGCAAAGCTGGACTTGAGACAATTTCTGGTTCAAAACACCTCAATAACGCAGAGAAATCCATTCAATTCTATTGTTAGAAAAGAAGCAGCAGCATTTGATCTTTCTTTAATCTTCTTATGCTCTTTTAATAGCTCCAGTCTTAGCCATGCATGTGCTGCTTTGACTCATGTGCCTCTTATGCGTTGTACCACAAATTACAGGTTTACTCCCTCTTCTGTGTCAGTCCATGGCAAGGAAAGATCTTTGTCCTATACTCTTTAGCAGCTTTTTCCTGCCTCCTCTTCAGGGGAAAGAGAACTGTTTGCCACGTGTGGAAGAAACAGCCATGCTGAACTCAGATTGAATATTTTGATGTGGCTACGGTTTGCTGTAATCACTTTTTCTTCAAACGAGGCCGTGCTGAGAAATAGTGCATTACAAGAACACATTGGCAATGGTACATAGAGAAATAAAAGCCTGATTTAAGAGCCCAATAAAATTGACTGTGACCAGTTTTCAGTACTCTGTGTGCATGTTCTTTAGGGAGAAAGAATCCTGTGTTGCTGTTAATCTCTTTGAAACCTTCGAGTACTGAGCTTGCCAACTTTTGGCAGATAATTTTGTTCTCTTCCAAAATGAACACATTCAATTCAGTCTTGCCATTCAAAACAAGTAATTCTTGGGCATTTTCTTTTTTTGCTCACAGTTCAATAAACACTTATAAGCAGGTAATGTTGTGATTTGCAAGTGCTTACTGGGTAAGTGGGAAGCATTTTGAGGACTAAGATGAGAAATGCATCAGTATGTGCTGTGAAGGAGACCTTAGTGGCTTGGCACAGAAGAGGCTACTCAGACAGGGAAATTTCATTGTGATCCAAAAGTAATAATACTTCAAAAATCATGAGAAAAATGTTAGGTATCAACTGCTCTGCCAGCTATAACATAATTGTAACATAAGGTCCTCAAATGAAATAATAGTATTAAAAGAAGCAATCTGAAAATCAGAAGTGCTTCTCAATTCTGCTGCTTCTGGAAGTGTTTTCTTTTTCTTGGGAAAACATTTAACTACAATCAATAGAGTTAAAGTAGGGATTAATTTAGGAAGAATGCTAAGACTTATTCAGGGAGAGAGCAGAAATATTCTTGAACAACTGTAACATGTACAGCTTGCTCTCCAGAACAAGAGCCTCGTAAAAAAACCCTCCTTATACCCTCTGAATAGGACCCATCCTCTCCTTCTCTCAGAGCTGTGAAAGGCTTTCTCCCCACTGCTTGCTATTGTTACAACACTAACACTCCCTCACTTCTATTGTGCACTCATCTCCCAACCCAGACATTATTCCTATTCTTAATTTAAACAAAACCAGCTGTGCACGGATGAAAAGTCTGAAAAAAGGAGCATGTGTACTCCCTGGTTGTACTTCTAGTACACGACAGAGGAGCTTTATGAACTCGGGACAATCATACTGCAAAAATGGTTTAAAACTACGCATGAAGGGGAAAAAAAGCTGACAGTGTTTTAGTGCATTGCACCACTGTCACCATAGAAACACTGCCTTCAAACTGTGCTTGAACCCTGGTAACAAACTAAGTATTTTAATTCTTATAAAGGGAGAATTAAGAGACATTTCTCTTCCAATGCAACCATTGCATACTTTTTGCAGCTGCTGCTTATTTTCTTCCACACCCTCTCCCTGTTGGTGCTGTTCCCTGTGCTGCAAACCAGCTCTGTTCAGAGCAGTTAAAATCATCTAAGAGAAGGATGGAGTGGATATTTTGGCTCTTTAGGAATTATTTCATGTTTTGCTCTCAGACTTACTTTATTTGTTACTGGTGTTTTTTTGCACTGGGACACCTTGCAAATCCTGTCTTTTCACTAAAGCCAGCTAGGTTCTGATAATAGCAAAAAATGAATTAATTCAGAATGTGGAAAGAAGGCTAAAGAATCAGTTAGTTACTGGCACCCCATGAGAAAAAAAGCTAAAGAGAAGTGGAGGTACAGTAGTGACGATGAAAGAAAAGGGAAAAAAATAACAGTTGTTGGATTCTCCAGCCACAGTGGTTCTAAAACTAAAATTCAACAAGTTAACTAATTGAGAACTCCCATTTTCTTACCTGTCTTACTGATCCCGGATTCTTTACTATCCTTTCCAAGTGTGTCCAATTAATGCCATCTTCTGTGTGTGTGTGAAGTATTTAAGAGATTAACTTATTTACATGACTGGCTCTTGCTAGCTCTGCATTACTGCAAAAGTTCAAGTTCTCAGAAGTGTGAAATGGCCTCACTGGACTGGGAAGACTGTGTGGTGTTGGACAAAACTGAATGCTGATAGACTGCAGTGAAATCATGGTGAATGTTCTGTGCACAGGGAGCTTGAGAGCTTTATTAGCTTAAGAAGTAGGTTTTGAAATGTTTTTATTAGACCTTTGGGAGCTGTAAGGAAAACCCTCTAGTGAGCTTGATGAAACACCAATAATTAGCATGTGGGGTTTTTTTAATCCAACCCATAGTTGTTTTGTCTTGTGTTATTTTAGAACTAGAGGGTCTTACTTGGCTGTTCTTGCTGACAAGAGGATTGTCATTGTACATAATAAACAATTTCCAGTTTGAAAAGAGGGGAGAAATGGGGTACTTCTTGTGTGTTAAAATTTGTTTTACCTGGAAAAGGCTATATTAGGAATGTATCAATAAACAGATTGTTGGGATGCACCGTGACTCTTTTCCAGTTATGAGGTGGACTCTGGGAAGGCTCAATCCCTTCAGTTGTGATGAGAGTTTTTCTTCTCGTTCCATCTTTATAGGCATATGAAAGAAGGTTTCCTACGTGTCCTCTGATCCCTATGTTTGTAGCCAGCGACACTGTAAATGAATACAAGAGTGAGGATGAAGCTATCCACGTGATTGAGCGGCGCTGCAAGCTGGACATAGATGCACCACGGCTCCTGAAAAAGGTGAGTAGGTTTGGAGTACCTGTTTTACACTTCTGGCTATCCTTTCATGGGAATATTGCACCTTAACAGAATCTGTCATCTCCCTCAGATTGCAGGAGTGGATTATGTCTACTTTGTCCAGAAGAATTCTTTGAACAGACGAGAAAGGACTTTGCATATCGAAGCCTACAATGAAACCTTCTCTAATAGAGTCATTATTAACGAACACTGCTCTTACACAGTGAGTAACAGGCTCTTGGTGGTGCTACAGGTGGAGCTAAGTCAGGGTTTCGATTTCAGGACTCGCAAACAGAAGTTGGATTGTTCTTCTCTTTTGCCTTGCAAGAAAAAAATAACCATCACACTGCTATGAGTGATAATTGTTGTTAGTGTTAAATGTAACACGCTGGAGCTGAAACAAGTGTGGCACCCTCTTGCTTGAGTGTCTTCTCCATGCAGAATGCAACATAATTTGCTGTGTTTGACAGCTCTGTTTAGGCAAAGCTGTGGACTCAGTGAGGCTGATGATACCCTGACAGAACTGTTAAAGTTCAGTGGAGCTTTTTTGCCTTCAGCTCAGCTCAGACAAACATTCACTGAGTCAGCTCTGTTTTAACCTAATTCTTTCCATCGTTCTTGGTCTTCAATGCAGATGTTTTCTGATAGAAAGGAGTCTGGTGAGCTGCTTGCTGCTATCTCTGCTCATGCTTTTTCTGAATGGCTTGGCCAATACTCACAGGCTCATACAGCACACACATATAGCAGTAAAACATCAAATTGATGTTAAAGGTCAAATCAATCATAGAATTGTCAGGGTTGGAAGGGACCTTATAGATCATCTAGTTCCAACCCCCCTGCCATGGGCAGGGACACCTCCCACTAGAGCAGGTTGCTCAGAGCCCCATCCAG
>WUAM01000431.1:7830726-7845282 GCA_024336885.1 Actenoides hombroni
GTTTAGCTTGGAGAAGAGGAGGCTGAGGGGGGATCTTATCAATGCTTATAAATATCTGAAGGGTGGGTGTCAGGAAGATGGGGCCAGGTTCTTCTCAGTGGTGTCCAGTGACGGGACATGGGGCAGTGGCCTAAACTGGAAAACAGAAGGCTCGACCTCAAGGTGAGGAAATACTTCTTCATTCTGAGGGTAAAAGATCCTCACTGGAACAGGCTGCCCAGAGAGATGGTGGAATCTCTGTCTCTGGAGACTTTTAAAAGATACCTGGACTGTTCACATGTGATCTACTCTAGGCAATCGTGCTCTTTCAGGGGAGCTGGCTTAGATGATCTTTAGAGGTGCCTTCCAACCCCTACCGCTCTGTGATTCTGAGTAACTGTGAGCTCTCTGTGTTCTGATTTAGTCCGTTCCCTGCTGGGCACCACTGTCTCTGCTACCTCCTCCTCTTAGGAGAAGCATATGAAACAGGACAGGGTGCTGTCAGCAGTGGTGGCCAGGAGACAAGGGAGGACACAGCAGAAGTTTATTCACTGTAAAGGTGAAGAGCTTGAGTGGCTTTTCCCTGCTGCTTTGGGTTTGACACACCTCAAACTGAGAAAATGGAAAACAAGAATATGCTTGTAAAGATGGTAGCGAAAAAGGCCTGTGAAGAAGCTTTGCCTTTGTCAGTTCCTTGTCCTTACTTCGCAGAGACTTCCTCTGTCAATAGCACATAACTGGGTCCTGCCAGTGAGTGAAAGGTGCAGAATGAATCAAAGTGCTGGTGAATGTTTTTCTGAGAAGTTCTTCAGTCTTGTGGTGAACTTCATGCCCCCCTCCCTTCCTCTCCAGTTCCTTTGATCTCTTTTGCACCATGCCCGCCAGTACAGCATGGGTTTGTCAAGGATGGAAACAGAATTTCAAAATGGAGCAATTCTTTATCATTCGAAATTTTACAGTGTTAGGCTCTTTTGTTAAAAAATAAAAATCCTCTTTCCTAGGATTGTTCCTTTCCTCCTCCGTATGCTAAACGCGCCAGGCTTCAGGGAGCTGAATTCTGTACAGCTTTCAGTGCTGAAGCAAAGGCAGCAGCGATTGTGGAGCGTGCTGTCTAAAGGAGCTACTAGTGCAAAAGAATAAAAGTTATTTTGGCCTGCAATTAGCACAGTTTTCTATACATCTGAGGGGCTTTTATTTTGACAGGAATGTTTCAATCAAATGTTTCTGGGTTCTTTTGTTTAATCACAAAGCTCTAATGGAATATAAACTAGACAGTGATAATACAGCCCTGTCAGTCCAGACTTGCCTTCACGTGTGGTTTGGGTGGACTGGGGTTAGTGAGCTGTTATTTTGGGTTAGGATGCATGTGCATCTGGGAAGGAGGGAGACCAGCTATGAAGCTTAAGAGCACTTTTCCTTCAGTGCTTCAAAAGCTAAACAGTACATTCCAAGATAAGTGTGTGCTGATGTTAAAATAACATTTTCTTTTAGACCACCTGATAAAATACAAAATACCATGAACTTTCGTGGGGGTAGTGTCTTTGCAAATAAATAACTTGCCTTGACTCTGCAGTTTTTGGTTGTTCTGGACTTTTTTTTTAAATAGTATATCTTGACAGTTTCTTTCCTTGTGTCCCAAAGGACTTAATGATAATTTAATACCTCTCTTTGCAGTTCTTGGAGGGAAGTGAAGCTAAACAGACAACAACAGGACTTCAGGGAGTTTTTTATGGAGAAAGCCCTTTTTTTATTATTTATTTTTATTGTATGTCCTAGATATTCCATTTTATAAGCTGGTGATTATTTAGCTTGTGTACTGGAATAGATGGAGCAAAGATTTTAAAAATGCACTGCAGCTTTGAGAGGAAGCTGTTTTGAACCACTAGCTCCTGTTATGAAGAGCCAGAAATGCAAGCTTTGATTCTCAAATTCAGCCAATAGGTTTGTTAAGCTTAATACCTTTGGATCCTGGACAGTATATCAGGATGCCCCAGTGTGCAGCAAGGTGACTTTGAATGCAGAAGGTCCAGCTGAAGCTGATCCCTGGAGCAGAGCCTGTTCTCCCCAGGCTTGACCTGCAGGAGAGAGGCTGTGTGCCAGTTCCGCAGAATCTGCGATGGCACAGCTGAGAGGTGTGACTCCAGCAAATGCTGCAGAAAGCAAGGCTTGGGGTTAATGCTTTGTTTCAGTAATTCCCAGAACTCACTGTAGCTGCTTCTCCAAAAAGGCTGCAGTAAGCTATCCAGAGCAGTTCTGCGTCACGTGCGACGGAAGGCTCACGGGCTTCGTTCCCACTCTTCAGTTCTACTAACGGACTCAAGTTTTTCCTGGATTTTAGCTGTCCTGGCAGCTAATTATAACCCTGTGGCTTTAATTGTGTTTACCAAGATCTTGTGTGTAGCAAGGTAGAGAGTTGAGATCCTTTGGACTTCTCTTGCAGATAGGGGAGCTGCTTTTCCATCCAGAAATCTCCATTAAACCTTTTCAGCTCATTTACAGGCAATCTACTGGTGTAGCTGGACAGGGTAAAGTCTATACTGCCATCTGCTCCAGGTTCTCCCTCTCTCAGCTGTACCAGGAAGTTTGAACTGACTATGGCTTGTTTCCAGTTGGACTCTTAGCATGACAATACCTCACTTCAATTGTCAGTTGCTGTAGAAATAAGGGTTATGTTGATGTCTTTGTTCTCCTTATTCAGATGGTCGCCCGCTGTACGTGCTGAGGTTGGGACAGATGGATACCAAAGGCCTCGTGCGAGCTCTCGGCGAAGAGGCCTTGCTTCGATACGTAAGTATTTTTGGAGCCAGCAAGTTGCTAACAATGTGATATTTTCGTTTAGAAATTTCTGCCAGAACATTCATCACTCTGGATATTTTGCTGTCCTCTCTGGCTGTCTGTTTTTGGTTTGAATGCATCTGAAAGTTCCTGATAGCTGATCTTCTGTATTCTTTCCAACTGCAAACTGATGGCGGAAAGGCGTAGTTCTTGGCAGCTCCTGGAGTTCTTGGTTAGCGTTTTCACAGACTGTTCTGCAATTGTACAGAGAGAAAATGCCATATTTTGTCACCCTGTATTCCAAGCATAGAACAATTTCTTTTTAAAGAAAAAGCACTCTCCTGTAATTCTGCCTTCTCTAAAGGCATTGCTCAGACTGTGTTCCTGTGGATCTGCTCAGTTTCCAAGCAGAAAGCTGGCAACAACTTATTATTTTTTGGCTCCTAGTAATGACAGTCATGGCCACAGTAACCACGAGAAGCAGGGACTGAATTTTCCTTTTTCCTTTTCCATTGGCATTTCCAGCCAAATCCTAAATTGTGTTTGTTTGCCCAAGTTCTGTTGCAAGGTTACTTTCTTCGACTTTACGCAGAAATTAAAGCTCCTTTTAAAGAGGAAATGAGTGCTTAAAGGGGCAGAAATATAGGGAGACTTCTTGTCTGTATTGCTCCTGGCTCTCAGTTTTCTAGATCTTGTTTGCATTTTACTGCTTTTATGGAAAAGCATGTTTATTTTTCAATGAGATCAACCAATGGGGTAAATGTAGTGATTTTTTTGGGGAAAAAAACCCCAAAGTTTATGCTTGTTTGACCTTGTAATTTTAATTAGCCTTTAAATATAAACACTTTATCTTCATCCCATGTACTGAATTTAAGACTGTCCTCTCTAAACAACATTTTCTTGTGCAGGTCCTTTCAATAAACGAAGAAGGACTGAGGCGATGCGAGGAGAACACGAAAGTATTTGGCAGGCCAATAAGGTAAAATAGGATGAGTGGATCTGCTCCGTGGGAATTGCCTGGTTTCATGGTGTGCACAGCAGAACGTCAGGCAGTGCCACGCTGCTGAGCACAGTTTGTTACAGTGGAATGAGCCAGGACTAGGCTGTGTGTCTCGTGTGCAGAAACACACACAGAGTTGACTGGGAGCCTCCCCAGTTACAGCTAGAGAGAATCTGCAGGGTCAGGCCTGAGGGAACACACCAGCTGCTCCAGCAGTCTCGGTGTCATGCTCACAGTGGAGGGTGTTACACTGCTACTCTCTTCTGTGTTTGGGTGTTTACAAAGCAGTGCAGCCTAATGCCCCTTTCTGTTTCTAGGGGGTTTTATAGACAGGTGTTGGTACAGGCTGCTAAAAAAACTCAGGCCACGATAATTTCACAGATAACCTTTCCAGCAGTTTTGGGTATTGTTTTCATGTCACTTGTTCATCCGTGGTCCGTATGAGGCTCATTACACTCAGCTCTTGTTCATGTTCTCCATTTATTATATGTGGTTGTTTAGCTCTTGAGCCAAGGTAAGGTTGTGAGGCTCCCATGAAACCTGGGGTCTAAGTTTTTCCAAGCACTGGCATGAACACATCATGGGAAGTTCAGTTGGAAATGCCTTGCTGTCCCATCTTTTAAGTCATTGTAGGGGTCACTCACGAAAGTGTTAACTGCAAAATGGGTATAAGGGCATGGAACTGAGTGCAGGACTGGCCCTGTAAAGAAATAGTGGTTTTTGGACTGTTTTCTGCCTCTTTCCCTTGATCTGTAATGGTTCAGGGATGCATAGTGTGTCTGCTTATCTGCTCCCTGTTAAAGAACTTGCTGTCCTAGCTCTCATCTCGGGGGTCAAATGCAGGAGATGGGTTTCTTGTATGTAACTGTGAAATTGTGCTGCCTACTGGATCTTCATTTGTAGAAGTCATCTTAAAGGACTGCATATTAAACATTTAAAGTGAAACAAAGAAGTGTTTGCTGTTTCGTAGAAGCCTTGTGCATAATTTGATACAAGTTAGCTGGTGCAGCACAGCTGTAAATCTTGAATTCATGCCCAGGGTGAGACCTGAACTTGGAAAGTAGCTAAAGCATATGCTGACGCTCAGTATTTAGTATTAAAAACATATCTCTTCCTATAGGAAAAGCTTCCATCCGTGAGATCTGACAGCACAATGAGCTGTGACATGTAACGGCACCGTTACTGTGCTGCGCTAGCAGGAAACCTGCACCATCAGTGTTAAATTGCTTCCTAGCAGCAGTGTGCCCAATGAATTGATTTCCCAGTAAAAGCAATGATTTAACGTTTGGGCTGGCTGTTGACAGGACCTTTTTTGGCTTCATGTTAACCTTCAACTGCAATCCTAAATGAGTAGGGAAAGGGAATATGCATGATGTGCAAAATGACCGTTACATGTACTTGGCACGCTCGTGTGACATTTCTGTTCAAAGGACCTAGAACTCCAGTGTTTACAGGTTTTTTTAAAGCAAGGAGGTAAAAGAGAAGAAACCAGAATGTGCAGTGAGCTCCACACATTTCAGTACATTGGACACTTGCATAGAAAAGGAGAGTTTAGATGCTATTGAGATTTTTCTTTTTATTCTTGTCTTTCTCCAATTCAGCTCTTGGACCTGTCTGGTGGATCTAGAAGGCTTGAACATGAGGCATTTATGGAGACCTGGTGTCAAAGCATTGCTAAGAATCATTGAGGTGGTCGAAGCTAATTACCCTGAGACCTTGGGTCGTCTTCTTATCCTGAGAGCTCCTCGAGTATTCCCGGTTCTTTGGACACTGGTATGTTTGCAGTTCAAGGCATTCCTCAGCTCTCTCAGCACACTGCTACCTACTGGTACTTTGTAAAAACACTTTAGAGATCAGGTTTTATAAGCAGGAAATGTTACCAGTTAGAAAAAAATCATTTTTTTATAGGGTTCCTGGAATGGATTAAGAAACACTACCTAAGAACTTGCTTCCGTAGTCGATTTAGCTTCTTTGTGGTGTGAACTTTGCGTAACGAGGCTGGTAACGCTGAACGCGATCAGACTGAGTCCTAGAAAATTGACTCAGGGAAAATGTGTGAGCCTGATCTATTCTGTTTTTCTTTGTCTGTAGGTTAGTCCATTTATTGATGACAACACTAGAAAAAAATTCCTTATTTATGCTGGAAATGACTACCAGGGCCCTGGGGGACTGCTGGATTACATCGATAAAGAAATTATCCCCGATTTTCTTGGTGGAGAGTGCATGGTATGAATATAAACTAGTGCATATAGCAACTTATTTGTGGGGTTTTTGTTTTTCCACTCCTCTAAACAAAGGAGCCCAGAACCACAGAATAATTCCTAAGGGAGTTGGGAGGTAGAGGCTGTGATGTAGGATTCCAGACTTAATGTTTTCTTTCGGATCCACTTTAAAAAGGGGAGTACAAGACTTCTCTACAATGAGTATCAAATAACTTATCAAAATAACCAAGCAGGTTTAAAAGCCATTGCCTCTGTTCTCTTGTCAAGTTCAAGCAGATGTGGTAGCACAGCACCAAGCAAGGGCTGTCACCATCAGCTCATCAGAAGAGTCTGTGTCACCTAAAAACTAGTAGCATGAGGACGCCAGGGAAACATGGCACATCTGCTAGCAGGGCTTACCAGTCAGCCAGGTCTCCTAGCACAATACCTATGTTGAGCCCCAACACACCAGAAAAACAGCTTTACTGCAGGATACTGTAACTTCTCAGTCCCCAGACACGTGCCTTAATAGCTGCTTTTTGCCTAGGCTGGGGGTGTCAATTGAACCTAGCATCTTAACGTCTCAGTGGTACTGTAAGGTTTGTTTTCTCAGTATGGTTTTGACAACACAGGCTCACTGGGGTGACTGATGTAGGAGCACAACTCAGGCATTTTCTGGAGCATTCGCATTTTTTTCCTGAACTCACCTGTGTGAAAATTTTTAAGCCCCTGTACACTTTTTAGATGAATTTCTGTGCCATTCTTGAAAATTCATCTAGGTCTGCTCAAATGCAGTCTTGAATTGTAATGAAGTACTGTTAGACATGTTGGAGTAGAGCCTGTGTTTATCTTCAGTGGGCTGCTTTCAGCTGCAGCAGTAGCTTTCAGCAGAGAGCTTGTGCTGTCTGATTTGGAGCTGGGGAAGCTGGCAAAACCCACTGCTTTAAGGAGAAGTGAATGTTATGAGGAAGCAAATTGCTGCAATGCTTCCTGCCGCTCACAGACGACTGAGAGTCTTTCTCGTCTTTACTTCTGCATAGTTGATTTCTCTAAGATCCTTTCAGTTCTGTTGTAATTGGGTTATCAAACACTTCTGCTGCCCCAGACACTTCTGTGGAAGTCGTTCCTGATGGGGTACTTGTCTAACTTCAGTACTGGAGACTTTTAAAAGAGAAGATTGCTTGGGGAAGTTGTGCAATCGGTCCCAGTACTGACCTGTCAAGACAGTTGTAACTTCAGAACTGTTACCTTCCTGACTGCAATATCCTTTTTACCTCTTTGGAAACTTACTGTACCACCCCACCATCCCTTGTCCTTAAATTTAGCTTACCCCAGTTCTTTCAGGTGTCTGTAGGCTGTATTTTTTTGACTGAGTCACTATTGCCGCTTGCCTCAGGATTCTTAAGTGGCTCATGTCTCGGTCTCGGGCAGTATGAGTGGTAACTATAGCAGTTGCAGAGTCATTGTCTGTGGTGGTGACTGCTTTGTTACACACGAGATCTGTTCCTCTGGTGTCTTGATTCTGCAAACTGACCTAAAACAGGTCGTTGTAAAATAAAGTTATGTAGGCATGATGTACAAGGTACAAAATCACTTCAAAACTCTCTTCGTAGCTCATGCTTCAGAGTAGTTTCTGAATGTGAGGTTTTGTTTCTCAAGCTGGCAGGCAAAGAGCATGAGAGGGTGTGGATGTGTAGAGGGGATACTTTTTAATGGTTGCTTATGCTTTTAGTGTGAAGTACCAGAGGGTGGGCTGGTCCCCAAGTCCCTCTATCGCACAGCAGAAGAGTTGGAAAATGAAGACATAAAGCTTTGGACTGAAACAATCTACCAGTCTGCAAGTGTCTTCAAGGGAGCTCCACATGAGGTATGGCTGCAGCCTACCCTTCTTTTCTTTCCTCTCAGCCCTCTGCTCTGAGCTCTGTCTCTTGGACTAAAAATGGTTTAGAATGTGATTTAGGTGCCATGCTTCCTCCTAGTTATTCTATAGTTCTGGTTCATAATGAGGCTTTAGTAGCTGAAATGTGTGACTGTTCCTGGTATCATCTTGTTGCCATTTAGAGAACATCATTGGTTTTCATTCTACTCAAAGCCATATTCTTTTAAGTAAAAAACCCCACAATATTCTCAGAAGCTACTTTGAGAGCTTCTGAAGGTCATGTGTTAAAATAAGCACATTCCATCAGGAGATAATTTGTACCTACAATGCCTTTTTAATAGCTGAAACTAAGCCCAGCAACAAAAACCTGTTCTTTGTCTTCTTTTGTGGCAGGAGTTTGTCTTTACTGAGAAAATTCCTGTTGTCTTATATGACATTTCTATCTCAGGTTCTCGTTCAGATTGTGGATGCCTCATCTGTCATCACATGGGATTTTGATGTGTGCAAGGGCGACATTGTTTTTAACATCTTCCATTCCAAAAGAGCTCCTCAGCCTCCTAAAAAGGACTCTCTGGGAGCTCACAGTATCACATCTCCTGGTGGGAACAACGTCCAGTTGATAGATAAAGTCTGGCAATTGGGGCGCGATTACAGTATGGTGGAGTCTCCCCTTATCTGCAAAGAAGGGGAGAGTGTGCAGGTAAGGTCACCGAATGCTCGTGTGGGAGCAGATGGAGGCTAGCTGCAAAGCTACCTGTTCTAATTCACAGTCATTATTGATGACTGAGGGGTGATTCAGCTCCAGACTCTCTGCTTGCTTTTGGCCGATGTTTTGTGCTTCAGGGCACAGGGCTGGTATTTACATGGGAACTGCTGTGAGGGGAGCTTGTGTCAGTCCAATAGTGGCTGAGATTGATCAGCGAGGAGTGTAGGGAAGCCACCTAGAACAAAGTGCACATCCAGAAAGTAGCAAGATGTGCTTTGTGCTGTAATTTTGACCATTATTTTCTGGGGAAAAAAAAAAAGTACGTGTTTGAAGAGTATCTTAATGTCTTACCTCAGTAATCAGAGTCAGGAAATTAAAGCTGAGCCTCTGTCTGTTTGTCCCTCTACCAAGCACCCTAAGTAAGTCCCTATGGATGAGGTTCCTGAAGTCTTTTTTTAATGGCATTTGCAACTTATCCTTTAATTACCAAGTTTGATATGACATGCAGCATGTGTGCAGTCTCACTCTGCCACTGCTGTTCCTTTTGACTTGAAGAGTTGAGCAGCCTTTGAAAAAGGAGCTCCTGAAGTCATCTAATTGGAAGTGTTAAAGTGGAAATATGGGCAGTGACCTTTTGAACTGCACTTTCTCTTTCTGTGAAGCAGGAGTCTTGACTGCTCTTTTCAGTCTCAAAAGGACAGCTGCTAATGAAAACAAATGGAACAAAAGTGGATATTGTTTTAAACAAGAACTTTGTCCTTTCACTGTATTTAAATCGTAACCCCTTGACACTGTCAAAAAGCAGGAGGATCTGCTGGCTGTCTGTCATATGTTTTATAGGCATGCTGTGTGGGGAGTGTTGACCAGCACTGCCAGTTAGCTGAGGAGCTGAAATATTTGCACCAGGGGAAAAAATTATGGGCATGTAGGCAGTTTGTAGGGTTTTTTTAAGCTTGGAGAAGAAATTTCCAAGCCTACAAATGTGTGTTAACAAAGTTAATGTTTAATTTTTGCTGTGACTGCTTCCAGGGATCACATGTGACCAGGTGGCCTGGTTTCTATATTCTCCAGTGGAAATTTCATAGCATGCCTGCCTGTGCTACAACCAACCTGCCTCGTGTGGATGATGTGTTAGCATCTCTGCAGGTCTCCTCTCACAAATGTAAAGTGATGTACTATACAGAAGTAATAGGATCTGAAGATTTCAGGTACGTCTGGCCAAGGTTTGTGGAGGTCAGTCAGTGTCAAACCCTTCTGATACATAGATGATCAAGCCAGTGTGCAATTCACTTCAATGCAAGTAAATTGTAAGGACTTGTGTTTTCTTAGACTTCAAAAAAACCCCTACCCAACAAAACCACAAGCCCAAAAAACCAAACAATTCACCAGTTCTGGCACTGGGGGCAAGTAATGTATAAAAGGGGTTAATTAGTTAGGTTATTGTAGTCATCACCGGTCACTTTGCGCTTTGGAAGCCTTGTGTGTGTTGTTGGGCTTGACAAGTTGTCATCTAGAAATGGGTGCAACTCGAAATGGAATGGAGTCAGTTCAGTTGCCTGCCACTTGATATATTTCATAGAATCATAGGGTGGTTTGAGCTGGGAAGGACCTGAAATATCAGCTAGCTGGCTCAAACTAGTTCTCAGTTTCTTTGAACAGGTTTTTGAAGGTGTTTGACATCCCCACTATCTTATGCGGTGAGGCAGAAAAGCTTTTGAGAACCTGCACCAAAATCATCATTTGCTTTTTATTCAGTGTGCAAACAACTACAATATAGATGCATGGCAGAAATCAAAGTCTTCATGTGTTCTGAAGCTTAGAACTGCTTTGTCGTGTATTGCAGGGGATCTATGACCAGCCTTGAATCAAGCCACAGCGGGTTCTCCCAGCTCAGCGCTGCCACCACCTCTTCTAGCCAGTCCCATTCCAGCTCCATGATTTCCAGGTAGTGCCACAAGAGATGAAAAGCAAAGAGATGAGATGGCTGGACTCTCGCCTGTGGCAGCTGACCGCAATACAGCGTATTCAACTGGCAATTGTGCAAAAAAACCCACCCCCTAAAAACCTTTTATAGATAGTGAAGTAGCTGTTTGAATTTTAAATGTAGTGGTTTTGGTCCTTGTTAGATCCAACAGCTTGTCTCTTAACTTTTAACCCTTTTTCCTAACTCAGCCATAAATATTTTTGCAAGTGTGCTTGCACAAATCCTAACTCTGAACACAAGGGCTCTCACTGAAAGGAAAAATAACCAGTGCATCAGAGAAGAATAATTTTTTTTTAATGCTGTAAATGTTAAAAAGCAAAAAAAAAAAATATAAAAACCCTACCAAAAACGCTCCGTAGTGCATTAGAGATCAACTGCAAGTCTCCTGTCAGGACATTCCTTGCCATCTTAAGAAATCCCCTGTGATCTTCCAGTGCTGCAAACTGTTTTCCCATTGCCACTAAGTGATGTCCGAGACAAAGAACAGCAGTTGCTGGATACTTGACTTTGTGAGTCCATTTTTTTCAAAGCATGCCCACAGAGCTGTGGCCAGGCTGTAAACACTAATACCTTTTGTATGAGCACATTTGGGGAGGGGGAATTTGAGCTCTGGGTCTTGATGGGTTAAAAGCAATTCATTTTTTCCTTGGATTTGTGCTCGAAGCACCGTGGGGAGAGGCAGAGAGCAGGCTCTCCCTCGCTGCCTCACTGCTGTGCCCATCCAGACCTGGGCAGAGGATTTCTTCCCAGCTCTGTGCTGAGACTTCGCTTCCTTAGTGTGTGAACTGATTTTACTGAGGCTCTGTTCTTATCAGGAATTTCTGCAGAGGTTAAGCTTACTTCTTAAGTCAGTCCAAAGGGGGTCTGGCTTACATCCTTCCTGTGCACTTTCCAGTCCCTCTTGCCTCCTGTCCCTCCCTGTGTGTGTCCGAAATAGAGCGCTTTGGTTCTGAGCAGCGGAAGCTTTAACGTAGGCAGGGAGCCTGGGAATCCTCACTCTGAGGTACAGGAGAAGATATTCTGAACAGAGCTGCTCAGTCATTTTCACTGCTACTACTGCCAGTGGTGAGCTGCTGAGTTGGATTTTGTCCCTGTTCCGCCCGGGGCCAAGCCATCCTGCTTGAACTCTTCCTGTTAAAGTCTGTTCAGATATTCTTCCACTCAGAGCCCTCTCTTCCACACACAGCAAAAGGCTGAAGTGCTGAGCAGAGGGCTGGCAGCAGCCAGCCACAGACCACCTGGCTGCACAGCAGAGAGGATTGCTGTCTGAAATGCAGCAGGATTTGCACAGTTAGACCCTGCCTGGTCTTTCCTCACCCTCTTACAGCTAAACTATCCATCCAGGCAGTAAGGAGCTACTGTGCTGGCTGCAGTCCCTCCTGGGAGGCTGGATGGGCTCTGGGAAACCTTGGGGAGGCTGCACCGCTGCGGGGCAGTGGTAGAGGAGCTGGCAGAGGGCTTGTGCTTTCAAAGCAGAACTCATTTAAGATAGTGGATGCTCTGCCTGAGGAAAGCTGGTTCTGAACTCAGTATAAATCTTTTTTTTTTTTTCTTTGGTGACTGCAAAGCTTCTGTGAGGTGGGTTACACTACCCTCTAACAGCACCTCCTGCTGACCAGTTCTGGATGTGGAACGTGGCAGACAGAGCTGACAAATATTTTAGTAACAGATGTAGAGGTGCTGAGAGGCCAGTCTCCTTAAACTGAACTAAACTGGTCTATTTTGTCTTTTTTGGGGCTTAGAAATTAAAGGTGACAGTCAGGCTGTCACTTGAGCTGTCACAGCATGTGCTGTTGTGTGAGACAGGCCATGGCTCTGGTGTTGGGCAGCTCTCTACCTGGTGTCTGCACATGTGGTGGCTCTTGGGCTGCTCACATGAGCTGTGTGCCCAGGGAGGAACCCAGCTCGCTGAAGAGGTGGGTTGGTTCTTGACTTGCAGGAACCAGTATTGCCAGGCACGGGGGAGCTTGTGCAGCAGGAGGCACAGTGAGGGTAATGTAGGGAAGCTTGTGACTCTTTGCAAATGCCACTTTGCATTTCCCAGGCTGTAAGGGTTGAAGATGGTCCCCTTTCGTCCTTTCCTCCCTTCTTTCTTTCTCTCTCTCTGTCTCTCTCTCTCTCAGATGGCGATTTTGCTGACAACTGTAAAGAAACTGCTTCATTCGACACTCCACATCTGTCCAGAGGTGTCTGGCTTTGTAGACCTTTTTGAGTTGCAGTCACTTTTCCAGTCTGAAGATCTGTATTTTATTTTTCACTTGAGCTGGCTCAAAAGTGGCACATTGGGTTTTTCTTGCTGTTAACACATTTTTTAGAGCTCAAAGCACATGACAGTACTAATAGCTGGGGAGATACAATTCCAGAAAAACAATAGTTAATCCTCCCCTAAGCAAAGTGCTGTGGCAATATGACTTGATCGCTGCAGTCTGCCTAATTAATTTCCCATAGCCTGGTCTTTCTTTGTAGCCTGGTCTTTCTTTGTATGGTATTACTGCTCTTCTTCCTTCTCTCAGCCACTGACTCTTCTGTTGGCTTTTTTTCCCCCCTGTTCTCACTGTCCTCCTGCACTTTCCTCTCTGTACTCATGAACTGCATATCAAATTCTGTAAATGTTTTGTATACATAATACCTCATTCTTGGTAATAAAATACAGATAGTCTTTAAAAGATTTTTTTATCGTTATCAATAAATGTGAACTGTTTGGAGAAAAAGAAAAAGGTGTCAGCCTCTTCATTTCGTTCATCTGATGCAAAGCTGCCAGGTTCTTTTCTGTGCCAGAGCTGCTCTGGGGCAGTGCTGTTAAAGGGGGACATGGGAGGTGCCTCAGCTCTGCTGCTGTGGAGAAGTTCCAGCAAAGCAGCCTGTCTAGGGGGGCAGAAACCCGAGTGTGTACCAGGAAATGTGGTTTTAGAAGGAAGACTGCTCCAGCTGGGCATGTCCTTGTCATATAAAATCTCTGCAGTACCTGTACACAGGGTTTTTAATCGTTGAAGACACAAAAGGCATGAAATACTGTGCTGAAAAAGTCTTTGAGTAGCCCTAAAAAAACCCCACCTGCTTTTCTGGGTTATATGATGACTTTATACTCTTACCACAGCTTGAAAGGGAGCCTTGCCCTCAGCAGTTCAGCTGATTGCAGCATTGTGTATATGATCCATAAGGCTCACACTGGCACCTTCAGCACAGCCAGGGTACAGAGGGGCAGCTCTCCTGTGCCTCTCTGCAGTGGCCACCTCAACAAGCCAAGTGCAGCAACTATTTTCTTTTTCCATCTGCTTTTTACTGAGTGGCTCTGCCAGAAGCTTGCTGCTGGAATAAAGGGCTGACTCCAGCCCTAGGCTGAGTGTAGACACAGTGATTGGAGCCAAGAAGCTGCCCCTAAGTCCTGCTCTTCCCCCTCACGTGGACCTCCCCAGGCTTAGCCTTGCTGTGGTGCTGGGTGGGAGCTGCTCTGGGGAGAAGAGGGGTGGCTCTACAGGTGAACAGTTGGCTGCACTGCTCTGGGTTTTAGTTTAGTGGATGCACTTACTGTGAGGGTTGAGGGTTTTTAACTGGCTGAGACAACCACATTTGGAGAAATTAAGATTGTTACTTTTTTGGGGTTTTTTTTAGTAGTAGAAGTACACCAAGCTTTAGCTATTTTTAAAACAGGGGCAAATAAATGTCAGGCTGTGATTTTTTCTAACCCGTGGAGTTGGAGCAGTGGCCAAAACACCCATTTACAGTTGGTCGTTCAGGTTTTATCCAAGCTGTAAAGTTTCTAAACTGAGAATCTTTAAGCATGGCCACGAAGCATTGTCAGCAGGACCAGATGGCTGCCTGACCTACTTCAAGTTTCAACATGTGGCCAATATTTTTATGCCAGCCCATAATTATAATGGACCAGCTTACTGCTGATGGGGATGTTACTAAATACAACAGCCCTTGGAAAGACACAGAAGCAGCAGCTTGGCAACGAGCCCGTAACTTCCTGGTGCCCAGACTGCTTTGGACCCACCCGAGGAAACCCTCGTGCCGGGGGCGAAACCCACG
>WUAM01000431.1:7845370-7856035 GCA_024336885.1 Actenoides hombroni
TGGCTGCAGCGCAACCCATCCCTGGCTCAACCCCCACTAGATGGTGCCAGTGGCCCACGTATGGTCCCCAGGTCACGCGTGTTCCCGCTGCCCGTGACCGGGGCTGTCTCGGCCCCCTCCGGGTTCTGCTGCCCCACCAGCACCCCAAGGCACTGGTCCATACTGGGAGTCGAAAACAGCTCCCATTGTAACCCCACTCCGGTGAAAGGGAAGTGTTTTGCAGGGAGCGGCGGGGCTGAGACATCACCACCATCCTCATCCTCGGGCTGCATCCTCTCCCTGGGCCCCGTGCGAGCCCCAAACTGCCTGGCCTGCAACGAGGGGATGCTCGAGTGTCCTTCGAGCAGCAGCCTGTCTTGTCTTTTGCTCTCTTGCTGTGAGGGATCTTCCAAGCCAGCCATCATTTCACAGGAGGACTGGGACAGTTCATCAATGCTGAAGCAAACCCTTGAGGAGCTCGTCGGAGAAATCCTGGAGAAATGAAAAAAATATTCTGCTTATTGCTATGGCCCTGGGGCTTTGGGGACACTGGAAGGAGCTGGGCAGGGAACTGAGTCCCTGACTGGAGCCCTCACAGACCCTTTGCAGATCTCCAAGGCCATCTGCTCTGTCTCCAGCAGCGCTCACAAGCTGCAAAGGGCAAGAACAAGGTAAATGCATAAAATCCCTCCTCTAAGCCTGACTGTGCTTGTGTGCACTCACACCCACAGCGTGTGTCCCCAGGCCAAGGTGCTGGGCCCCTGCCCTGCCTCCTGGGCACCCCTCAATGCCTCCTTCCATTACTTAACTCCATGGGAGTCAGCACCCGATGGGCTGGATTCTGGGAACCAGAATTGCAGCTAAATGGGGAAATAAAGGCTTTTGCCCATTCCCGTGGCAAAGAAAGCACAGAGAGAGATAAAAGTGTGAAGGGGTAGATGAATAAATAGCAGGAAGCTGAGGGTATGGCCACATTTGGCTGAGGCAGCTGAAGACCAGGAGATAGGAGCAGTGAGACTCTCTTTGGCACCTGCATTTTGATAGTCCCTATAACAACATGACTGTGTGGTCCTTGTCCCTCCGTGTCCTTTCCAGGCTGTCTGCAGGCACCAGGGCTGACCAGAGAAGGGGCAGTTGGCAGGAGGGAAGACAGGGAGGGATTGAGGTGTGTCAGACAGAGGAAACTTGGGGTCTCAGGACACCCTATTTTTAAGCATTTAAAATAACTAACTGTACACACATCCCTGTCACAGGTCTCAGCCCTGAAGAGGTTAATTTGCATACTTTCCAATAAATGAATTTCTACGCTCTAGAGCAAGCAAAGCTGTTTAGCAGAGGCAGCCCAGCCCGTGCCAATCCCGGCTGGTTCCCTGCCAAACCACGTGCCCCTTGGCTGGGCACATAATTGCAGCAGTAAAGCAGCCCCTGGTTGGGGCCGTGTCTCTGGTTTTTCTCATGGCAGGAGCAGACATTGCTGGCACGAGGGCCAGCAGTTCGGATGTGCTCGTGTCCACTCCGCTGCAAGACTGGGGCAGGCAGTAAACCCTGGCCTGGTTTGAAATGGATGGGTCCAGCCCAGACTTGGCTGAAAAGAGCCCCAGCCACCCTGTCCCAGAGGTGAGCTGCCTCCAGGGGTCCTGGGTGCTGCCTGGGGTGTGCACCTTCATCTCAGCATCACCCCCACCCCGTAGCGTTGACCTGCTGGGACCACAGTCCCTTCTCCCCACCACTTCTGCATCTGGTAGCAGGGGGGGAGCCCAGATTGGGAGGACCTTGTGGGAAAGGATTGCACCCTTTGCAACCCATCTGGGGGAAGAGGGAAGGCACGGACACACACACACACACACACACACCCCTCCAAAATGCACCAGGTACTTTCGGGATGGAACCCCCCTCACCCTGGCAGGACTGGGGGCTCCCGTGCCCAGCTGCAGCCATGTGCAGCTGTGCTGGTGGGCAGGAGCAGGCAGGCACTGGCTTCCCTCTTTTGGGCTCCTCTGTCTCTCCACACATGTCCGAGGGGGGGCTGTGGTGTGTCTGTGGGGATATAGCCACCCAACATGGTACCACAGCAGGTTCCAGGCTGGGTTTAGTCCTGCCTTTCCTAAGGCAATGATGTGACTGACCTGCTCAGCCACGCTGCCCTTCCCTAGCTTGTGCATTCATGTTCTCCCAAAAAAGAGCCTTGAAGTGACTGCAAATCAAAATTTTTCTCAAGTATTTTTGCCTTTGCATAATTATTTGTGCTGTTATAATACACTACCTCTTCTTGGAGGTGTTGAAAGAGCAGCAAAGGGGCTGAAGGGCTCTCGAGTCCGAAGTGTGTTTGCCAGAGCAGGAAGGGCTCCTCTCCCCATGGCTGGTCTGAGCGCTGCCAGGTCCTGGCCAGGGGCTCTATCAGCCCTGGGCAATGATGGGCAGGTCAGTGCTTCTGCCATTCCCTCCAGCCAGCTGTAGAGGCCAAACAGCACCAGCTTCTCTGCCCATGGCCCTGCTCAAACCATAGAGCCCATCTGCTGCAGTGGCATTGGACACGTGCAGCTGTAAATACAGCCAGGTAATTGATTGCTCTTGTTCCACTGGATTTCCCCAAAATCCCTCGTTGGTTGTTAATGGAGGTGTTTCATAACCGCTCCCAGAAACCTTCTCCCACCATGGCTTGTGCCAGTAGAGCATCACTGGGCTCACTCACAACACTTTGCACACCCAAAAGCAGCAGCTAACTGGCCTGGGGCAGGTGAAGGCAGCCTGGGGGCCAGGGACCCAGGAGGACCTGGTTTCTAGACTGGGCTGCGGTGATGCCACTTGGCCACTAGTGTCAGCCCATCCTGGGCTCAGCACCCTATGTGGAGCTGACACAGCGGGAGGTGGGTGACCCTGCAGGACCACAGCACCCATCACCACCCCTGACCAGACCCAAGTACAGCAGCCAGAAGGTATTTTTCTTGGCCAATTGGGGGGTGAAAGCTGCTGGGGCAGATCTGGCCCCAGTAGAGGGGCCAGCTGCAGAAGGGATCCCTATGGAGAAGCCTCCTCCACATGGTTTTCCCTAATAAACCCCTATTTTCCTGAGCAAGGGAAGGGCACATCTCTCCACCAGCCTCTCTGCAGCAGTTTTGCCAAGGAGCTGCCCGTGTGTCCTCCCCTTCCTTTCTGAAGATGAAATAGGATGTGCTTGCATGACAACATTGACGCCCTGAGCCAGCTCTGGGCAGCCACAGACAAGGGTGTTTCTTTGTCCTTCACAAGAATTTAACAACAACAGAAGCAGGGGGGGGGCTGGTGTGAGCTCTCCCCCGGGAGGGTTGGAGCAGGGACAGCTGCTGGCACTGTCAGGGACATCACTCTACTGCCAGCATCCATGGGCAGTGTCAGCAGGCCCCTCCAGCCCACCCGGTAACGCACCCCTGCTAACCCTACAGCAACCCAGCCTGACACTGGCAGCAGGGCAGAGCTGCCAGCCCCATCCCACCATCCTGCTGCAGCCACCCAGGACCCCATCAGACTCTCATCCAAGGAGTGCAGGTGCTGCTCCAAGGGCAGGCCAGGAGCTCCAGCTCTGCTTTGTACAGTCTTGCTTGTCCCCAGAGCTCAGGGGTTGGGTCCTGCAGAGCTCCCTGGTGCCAACCAGCCAGCAGCAGCTGCAATGAGCAATTCTCTTTGAAGATATTTAATGCTCCACTGTGCAGCAGAGAGGAATAAGCCCATCCTCTGCCAACCTCCCTGGCTCTCTCTTGAGCCCTAGATGCTGCTGAGAGGAACTGCATAGAACTGAGAGGAAGGAGGAATGGCAAATCTCATCCCCTGGGACCTCTCCAGGGATAAGCAGCAGCTGCCTTCCCCACCTGGGATGAGGCAGGATCTTGCCAAGCTGGTGCTGCTGCCCAGGACTTGTGCAGAGCAGCGGGAGGTTGGAGTGGGAACATCCCAAGCCCCAGGCACAACCCAAGTGTCTGGAACCCAGTGAGAGCAGTGGGCACCATGCAGACCCATCCCACGCTGGGATCAGCATGGCCACACAGAGCACTGGTGTGAAGGCAGATGCACCAGACTGGCCCCTCACCGTGGCAGCTGTCCTGCAGCACCTCCCACAGCAAGACACTCAGCAATCATATCTCCAGACCCTTCCCCGGGGGTACCTGGAGAAGTGGCACCAACCTGTGCAAGCAGCTATGCAAAACCTCACTGAAACGTGGGCCAAAGCCCTGTGGAACACCCTGCTGCTGGGGAAGCCATGGGGAGGGCACCCAGAGACTGTGTCCCTGGTAGCGCTGGGTCCTTGCCTCCTAAAATAGAAGAACAAACATGTTGAGGCTCAGAGCCCACAGGGTCATTCCACATTTGCATCGTTTCACCCTCTGAGATCACCCCACTGGAGACTGGGGGCACAGGAGTTCTCTGGGGGGCACTGCTGGGGTGTGGATCTGAAATAGCATCCTTGGGGATGGTGCTGGACCCCTCCTGGGGCGGTGGAGGAGCAGTGTCAGGACCAGTGTGAGATGGTGACTGGCTGCTGTGACTTGCAAGGAGCCTGGCACAGTACCTGCTGTGGAACTGCAGAAGAAGGATACAGGTTAATTAGCAAGGGGCTGGGAGAGTGGGAGAGAAGTAGGTCAGCGGATAACACACAGAGCTGTGTTCCTGGAAAGCTTCTGAGGTTTTGTGGCCTTTTGGAGACCTGTCTGTGCCCACAGTTGCCCCAGGGGTCTCCGCGGAGATCGCCCGGGAGATGCAGTCATCATTCCTCCAGCCCAGCCTGAACAGCAGCCCCAACTCACCCTGGGGGAGGAACCACTGGGTTAAGAAACCAGTTCAAAGAGCCCATCAGGGATGAAGGGGACTCTGGGGACCTGGAGGCACATCTGGCATACACATACCAACCTCCCCCGGGAGAGCGTGGCGAACCCAGGGCAGCCAGGGATTGATGGGGATGGAGCGGGCAGGTCCTCAGGGCTCTGAGTCAGGCTCTGAGTCAGGCCACCCACGTCACAAGCTGCCAACTCCTGTGATGCTGACAGCCCCTGAGAGTCTCCATTGAGGACAGGAGATGCTGCTGGGGTCACTGCTCCCTGAGTGAGAAAGGTGCTTGCAAGAGGGGACCCAGAGTGCTCAAAGCCAGCAGGTGAGGGCAGAGCCAAGAGCAGAGCCACTGCCCTCATCCCACAAGTTTCGGTCTCCTGGTTCAGGGAGGGTAAAGTCATAAATCACAGTTTGCAATTTTCATCATCAGGGAAAGTGCTGCCTGAAAAAAAAAAGAAGTGTGTTCAGCTCTGGAGCAAGTGCCTGGCTAAGGGCGGAGGGACACTGAAGCTGAACAAGTTGCAGCAGGGGTGGTGAATTCAAGCCCCCGGACAATGAGAGTGCTGTTCCTGACCTCCTGCAGCCCCTCTTTGTAAGGAGCTTTGCAAGGAGGTTTCTTAAGCCTCCTGAACTTCAGGCTCCCAGGGGCTCACACAGCAAAGCACTGTCAGCCCCAGAGCAGCGTTGTCCCTGGAGAGAGCAGCCCTCTCCAGTCCTCCACCCCAAGCTACCTTAGCTGTGCTGGACGGGAGAAGACAGAAGGCATGTCTCCCCACACATGAGCTTATAAAGTACTCATATTGCACCCCACATATAAAAACAAATACATAGGGAAAAACCAGAGAGGGAGTGGGTTTTCTACAAGGTGGGGGGAGCAAGCAGCAGCTAGAAGTGTCTAGAAGCTTGCAGGAGGGCATCCCCGCAGCCACCTTTACCCTGCCTCTGCTCCGTGCTGGCCCCATGGCTTCGTAAATCCTAATTTATTTATTTTTTTGCCAACACCGGGCACAAACACGGCCACGTGTGCCCAAGCACTGTTCCCCTCGCTCGCCGCTGGAACACAGCCCCGAAAGGCACTTTCCTCTGAGGCCACCCAAGGGTGTGAGCAGATGCCAGCACTTCTCTGAGGCTCAGCACGCAGCCATGCCCCCCCCGACAGCCGGGCACACATAGCGAGCCATCTGGAGCGTGACCCGGCGGCAGCGAGTCCCGTGTCGGAGGCAGCGGGGCCAGGGCGATGCCAAACACAGCTGGCTGTGTCAGGTCGCCCCGCGCTGCTGGCGCCCATCGTGCAGATCCAGGACAAAACCCTCGCCTTTGTTTGCTCCTGCTTGGGCATCACGAGCGTCCTGGGCTCTGTGGGGCGGCAGCTCGGGAACGTTAACTCACCGTAGGGTTATTTTGTCTTCATGCTAAACTCTTCCCGGAGATGTCAGCTGCCAGAACGCGTCATTTCTGCTTCACAGCGCTGCCTTAGCGTTGCGGGGACGTGACAGAGTGACAAGAAACAGCAGCCTTGGAGCAAGGGCTCAACTCAGATGGTTCTTCTCTAACAAACAAGTGCAAGCTGGGCTGGGCTGGGCTGAGCTGGTCACTTGATGTGACTCTGAAGGGGTCAGGAGTGTCAGTGGAGGTGGCCGTGGTGGTGGGGACATGCCATGAGCTGTCCTGAAATGCTGCAGTCACTGGGAGCTCCTCCTGAGTCCAAAGGCAGGACTCGGGCTGTTACAGCTCTGCTCAGACCTGGTTGAGTGCACTGGGATGCCGCCTGCCCGCCTCCTGGGTTCTGCCCTGGGAAATGGGAGGTTACAGGGATTAACTGGGCTGCTGCTCTCCTTGCAATGGGCAGGCAGGAGGGGCAGAGTCGGCAGGGCTTTTGGAAACACAATCACAGCAGCTTTCTGCCCGTGGCAGCTGCAGGTTAGTGTGCTCGTGGGGCTCCTTCTCCCCACCCATCCCAGGAAAGGCTTCACCAGAGCAGCAGCCTGCACCACAGCCCCTCTTTCCTGGCATCCACCTCTCAGAGTCAGGCAAAGTTTCTCTTCCAGGGTCAGCAGTGAGTGTGGCTCAGGACCAGCCCAGTGCTGCTCCAGTGGGACAGACAATACCACCAGCAAATCACCATGAGGAGTGATGCCCAGTGTGCTGTCTCCAGACGAGCCCTGGGGTGGGATGTAGAGCAAGAGCTGGCTAAACAAACACAATTGGCTCTTACCCCTAAACTCACAGCAGCCAAAAATCTCCCCTCCCTGGGCTCAGGTGGGATTGGTCCCAGTCTCACCACTGAAGAGTTTTAAAGTGTAGGTCAAGAGGATTGCTCCCTTCCAGCTATCTGGTCCTGGCAAAGGCTCTCGTGCTTTTGCCAAGCACTGAAGGAGGGATGTTGCAGAGCCCAGTGGTGCATCTGGGACTGCTTTGCTGCTGCAATTCTGCTCAGGACCCCCTGTCTCATGCCTGTCAGCAGCCGTGGGGCAAGTAAGATGGGTCTGAACCCCAAGGTGTGGGTGAGCAGCTCCCCGGGAGGACAAAGAGCATTTGCAGGACACCTCTGCTCATTCCCTCACTGCAGTGAGTGACGCTGGGAAGCACCTCAGGGGCACATGGGTGCTCTCCCCTCTGTGTCCACAGCTCTGCTGGAGAAGACCCCATGCAGGGTGAGCAGGACCGTGCAGGGGAGCAGGATGCAGCCCGCAGAGGGTTTTGGCAACATCCCCTAGCCTGCAGCACTCAGGCAGAGGGACTGAGCCGTAGACTGAAAGCTGGGACTTTTGGCCTTCCCACGTCCTTGCTGGGAAACAAGAAGGAACTTGGCCAACACCAACACAACAATCCACATCCATCAGCTCTGGTTAAATATGGACAATTGTTTCAAACGTTATCAGAAGGGAGAGGAGAGAAACCTGAGAGCACACGCACGGGTCATTGCACAAGGAAAATGAAGGCAGTTGGTTGCTGCAGGAGGTCCTGCCTGACCCACGGGGTGAGCGTGGCTCCATTTGGGAGCTGTGAAGAGGTCTTCAAATCCAGGTGTTATACCAACATCCCCTCCCAGTGCCACCGGAGTTACACTGGCCTTAATGAAAATGAGACATGAGTTTGAGCATAAAGCAGCTGCACAGGGTATCTTCCTGCTGCCAGCTCAGCTCTGCTTCACGCTGATACCGGAGGAGGAGGATGGAAGTGAAGTCCACATCATTCTCTATCTTCAAAAGAGCCACAGAGCTCAGGCACTTGGGAGTGGCTCTGATGTGAGGAGATGCCCCAGGTCTGTGAGGAAAGGGAGCCCCCAGCCCCCTTTTCCCCACCAGCCCCCCAGGTCAGCTCTTGCAATGTCTCCTATCCTCGACTCCCCTCTTGCAAATGTGCTTTTGAGTTCTTCATCTTTTAGTCCCAGACCATCACTCCTCCTGGCTTAGCTGGCAGCTGGGGACAGTCCCCGATGCCTCTGCTCACCCAGGGATGCAGCTGCCATGTTAACCTTTCCTTGTCAGCAGCCGGTTACAGGCGGCCCTGCAGTTCTGCAAAGCAAAGGCACAGCAAGGCTTGTCCTTTGGGCAGGGCACAATCCCACGACAACAGACTCCAAATGCAGGCAGCAAGGGGAAGGTGCCATTTCATGGCTCACTGACACCAGTTGGCTTCCTATGAAACAAGGCGACTGGGAGAAACCAAGAGAACTCAAGGGCTGGGTGGACGCCAGAAGCTGAGGGAGCAACACCGAGCCAAGGCATACAGGAGCTCAGTGGGATGGTGCCCCTGGGCTGAACGGGGTCGGCTGCTGCTGATACTCACCGACAGAAAATATGTTTGAGAAATGAGATGTCCTGACAGGCTGTGGTTGTGCTGGAGCCCCAGGCACAGTCTGCAGAGCCCAGACAGCGGCTGCTCCAGCAGCGCTGTCAGGAGCTCTTACTGTGACACCAGTGAGAGGGCAGCTGGGGAGTGGGGTTGGTGCGTGGGGAGCGGGCAGAGGTTTCCTCCTCCAAACCCAAAAGGGGCTGGAGGAGAGGTTTTGGGGGAAGCCAGACCAAAAAGCTTAGTCTCAAGAGGTGAAGGCTGCACTAAGGAGCTGCTGCCCCAGGTCGCCAGTCCCCTGCCTTGGGACACACAGGGGACACGCAGCCCTCGCTGTGGGACCTGGCACTTTCAGGGGGGGACATCAAGCTCCCTTGTAAAATGAAAGAAAAACATCTTTCTTCCCTCCCTCACCTTGTTTTCTGATAGACCCATCCTTCGCACATGCCCTGAAAAGGAAGGAGCCTTTTGACCATAAACATGGTTAGGGCAAAAATCAGCTCAGGGCTGGGACAGCACCAAGGTCACTTTCTGTCCCGTTTTAAAGGTTTATTTTATTATTTAAGGACAAGGAGTCACTGGGGAAAGGGTAAAGGACCACGGTGTGAAATCCCAAGGAGTTAAGGTCATACAGTCAGTGGAGAACAGGCCTTCACGGGCAGCGATGGGCAGCAATGGGCAGCGATGGGCAGTGATGGGCAGCGATGGGCAGTGATGGGCAGTGACGGGCAGTGATGGGCAGCAATGGGCAGAGATGGGCAGTGACAGGCAGCAATGGGCAGTGATGGGCAGCGACGGGCAGTGATGGGCAGCAACGGGCAGCAACAGGCAGCCTCCCGCAGCAGGCAGCATCCCTGGGCGATGTTTACAACATGACATTTTCATGCACTCTGAAAAAAAACCCCAAACCAACAACAAAAATAAAACCAAACAAACAAATAAACAAACCAACAAACAAAACCACCAACAGAAAAACCCAGTTGGTTTTCAGGGCAAGAGTGTCGTGTCTGCCTGCCTTTGCAGCAGGGCATGATGCGGAGCGCTGGGCACATTACGACACGGGTCAGAGGAGCCACGGCTGCCAACACCACTCAGGGACAGGAGCCAAGGCAAGACATGATGGTGGCTGCAGTGTGCCTGGCAGCCTCAGTGACAGCTTGGGAGACAGAGGCCATGGTCCCAGCCTGAGCTACAGGAGCACCCTGGATGGGGAAAGACAGGCAGGGGGTTTGGTCTGGTTCCATGGCGAGCTGGTGGGGTACCCGTAAAACCCCACTCTGTGCTCCCATCTCCTGAGTCGCATGCCTATCTTCTGCCAGCATCAGACCCTGCTTCTCCTGGCCGTGTGCTAACACTGTGGATCCACTGAAGATCCCATCTCCCTTCTGACACTGCCACGAGAAGCCATATACACACTGTTGGCTCCCCAGAGCCCTCCAGGCATCCCTTGGAGGTACCAGGCTTTCTCTGACCTTCACAGTAGCTCCTCTCTCCACCTTGCATTTCACTTTCTTGGACAATGGCAGAACCCTACACTCTGTATTTCGGGGGTGTTTTTACCTCATTCTGCCATTTTTCCCCTGGAAATACATTACCCATGCATGCTGGGATATGTATCAGCCCATGCAGATCCAGGTGTAGCCCAGCATACAGCAGCAAGTCCTGCCCCAGTCAGCACTGTTATACTTTGTACCATTTCTTTCACATTCAGCCCCACTGGTCTGTCAGCATCTCTGTCCCCTCTGTCTGCTCCTGGCCCCTCTCCCTGCCCCTCCTCACCTGTACCACAAGCCCAGGACAGCAGGACTGGTCTTGATTTGGGACTTTCATCAGCCACGCAGCTGAGAGCCTCCCACCGCTGCCTGGACTCCTTTATTTGCAGTGGCCGAAGGTGAAAAGAGGGAGTGTGCGTGGGGATGGTCACAGCATCTTCCCCAGCCCCAGCCCACTCAGCCATCACCTCTGTGGCTGCAGCCCCATGTGAAGAAGACTCAGCCCCTCGTGGAGGAGGTTCAAGGTTGAACCCCACGTAGAGGAGGGTCAGCCCCACTTGGAAACCAGCTGCCCAATGTACCTTCTCACACGCCATCA
>WUAM01000431.1:7856135-7867320 GCA_024336885.1 Actenoides hombroni
GAGGAGACTGAGGGGGGACCTCATTAATGTCTATAAATATGTTAAGGGTGAGTGTAAGGAGGATGGAGCCAGACTCTCCTCAGTGTCACCCAATGTTAGGACAAGAGGCAGTGGGAGTAAGTTGGAGCACAAGGGGTTCAGGGTAAACACAAGGAAAAACTTTTTCACTGTGAGGGTGACAGACACTGGAACGAGCTGCCCAGGGGGGTTGTGGAGTCTCCTTCTCTGGAGACATTCAAAACCTGCCTGGACACGTTCCTGTGTGACTTGGTCTAAGTGACCCTGCTCTGGCAGGGGGGGTTGGACTAGATGATCTTTCCAGGTCCTTTCCAACCCCTAACATTCTATGATTAGGACCTTTATTTGGGAAAGCTCAGCTCACACCTCTCCAGCAGAGCAGCCACAGCTCTCCTGGGCATGGGCTGGTTCAGGAACAGAGGAGGCATCAGTGTCCCATGTTCTGGGCTATGAACAGCAGTGGGAGAGCCGTGTGTTACTTGTGCAGAGTCCGGAGTTTCTCCTGTACTAAGTGATGTTGGCTTTTTCCAGGGGTAGGGGTCTAGCTCCCTCTCTTGCCCTCCTCCCTGTGCCTACCCTGCTCCCAGCATCTGCTGCTGCTCCCCAGCTCTTGCTCACCATCACATGGTGGGAAGAAGGAGCATACACACCATTTTCCAGCATTCTGCCCCAAACTGCCCTCTCTTGACTGCTGAAGGCTGCCCAGCCCATGGGGGCTGTACTTGGGCAGGGGCTGGCCAGCATTTCAAGTTCAGCTTGCTGCTCTGCCTGAGCCCTGGCATTGGCTGGGACCTTGGGGACCATCCTTCGTGCCCACAAGTTATCCCACTGCTCCTTGGCCTTGCAGAGGGTTGGCTTTGGGGTAAAGGATGACCAAGAACCTTCTTGTCTTACGTCTCCAAGCGCCTCTTGCTCCAGATCTGCCTGTGAACGCTGTCTGTGGGGCTCCACCTGCCCCAGACCCAGCTTCCAGCTCCTGCCCATCACTGTTGTCATCCCTTCGTCCTTCCTCCCACTGCCTGCACTCCTCCCTGCCAACAGCTCAGGGCTGTTCGCCCTCCCTGCTCTCTTGCAGGCAGGTCACTGCCTCCCCCCCCTCCCCAGGGTGTCATGGTCCCCTCTGCCATGAACGCTCTCTCCAGCTCAGTGCTGGCACAGGCTTTGTCCCTGCTACACTCCCAGTTCCCTTGGGGCAGGATCCAGCACTCCACCTGAATTACCAAACCCCACAGGGGATGGATCTTGGCTGCTCCTACAGCCCTACTGAAGCCAAAAGCCATCTTGGCTTCACTCAGCATCTCAGTGAGTCATAGGATCACAGAAAATTTTGGGTTGGAAGAGACCTTTAAGATCATCAAGTCCAACTGTTAACCCAGCACTGCCATGGTCACCACTAACCCATGTCCCTTGCAGGGAAGAAAGCGTTCCTCAGGTCCAACCTAAACCTCCCCTGGCACAACCTGAGGTCATTGCCTGTTGTCCTGGAGGTAGGGGAGTGAGGGGCCCAAAACTGAATGCAGGATTCGAGGGGTGGCCTCCAATTGGCCCCCACAGTCTAATGCCCAGCTTGTGGGATGCAGAGCTTTTCTGTAGGACTCAGCCATGCGTAGACCCCTCTGCGAGTGCCCATAAAGGTTCAATGAGTCTTTCCCTGGGGAAAACATAGGCTTTAATTATTTTATTTTTTTAAATACCTGACCCAAGCTGGCTGGCCAATCCCCCCTTGAAAATTACAGTATTTAGGGACATCATTCTGGGCACAAAAGGCTGCAGTGGGAAACAAGTCGCTACATTCATCCTTCTCTGGTTTCTTGCCTTCCTTGCAGCCAGCGTCCCCCCCCCGCCCGGCGCGTTGCCTTCCCCGCTGTCAGTGGACATGAGCTAATACGGAACGAGATATTCATGCAAAAGGCCTTTGGAAATATTCATTGCTCATCTCTTAACAAGATTACCCCTGAAATCCTCCATTGCTCTGAGGGAGATTTAAAGCCGCGCAGGCTCTCGGTAACCATAGCAGCACAGATGTGGGAAGGAAGGGGAGACAACTGATGTGAGAAATCACTGGGGATGTGCAGACAGGCTGAGCGCGACCGCAGCACCCGGCCAGGGCAGCTCCTGCTCTCCAACACAAGCCTCTGTCTAAGCTGACACTTGGCCCTGGCCAGCCCACGCAGGACACAGCCACTCTGCAGAACAACTCCAACCCCAGACAGCAGTAGTGAGGTGACCTGGGGCCGGGTCCCACAGCACCAGGGTCCCCTTGCTGGCCCCAATTAGGGAACTCCTCCATGGCTGGTGTTGCTGCTCAGCGCTTCCCAGCGTGTCCGTCAGCTCGCGGCTCCTTCCTGGGGTTTCTGGAGCCTGGGCTCCCCATTCCCTCCTGCCACGGGTTCTTCCTTCATCCTTGGACACCACTTATGCACCTCTAAGAGATGCTGTGTATTGTGAGGCCCTTTAGAATGAAATCCTGGGAAAGTGAGCAGCAGTGCGGGCATTGCACGGGCCCCTGGCACCTCCCGAGGGCTGGCTGAGCCCTGTGGAGCTTCGCTGTAGCTGTCTGGGAGGGGCTGCAGGAACCCCTTTCATCTCCCCTCTTGAAAACCTGTCACTATATCTAGTTAAGCACAAAGAATCCCAGCATGGTGGAGGTAGGAAGGGACCCCTGGGGATCAGCTCATCCAACCCCCTGCTCCAGCAGGGTCACCCAGAACAGGGGGCCCAGGATCACAGTGTCCAGGCAGGTTTGGAATCTCTCCAGAGAAGGAGACTCCACAACCTCTCTGGGCACCCTCACAGGAAAGACCTTTTTCCTTATGCATTAACCAAATTAATTTCTAATTAGAACAGTTTTTGGCTTTAGACAGCTTCCAAAACTGGGGTGGGATTACTTGTCAAGCCCTGCTTCCTCACCATCTTTGGGTCTTCATTTCCACCGACGTCAACGGCACGGCAGGCACCAAAACACAATCACTGCTTTGTTCATGTGTCCCAACCCGGCACCCACTGCTCATCCACTCCTTCTCCTGGTATTTCACTTGCCAAGGTCCTATGGCTGTGCCATAGCATCTTCTGCACCCTCATCTCCTTCTGACTCCTGTGGCTTAGTCCTTGGCATCACCGTTGTGCTCTCCTCATGGCACAGAAAGTGTCTCCAGAAAGAGCTTCATGGTAGCGAATGAAGGTGCATCACCAGATGGGGCAGAACCCTACAGGGTGTTATGGCATACTGGGATTTTCTGGACACCAGTCTCACTGTCAGCTCTGTGAGGAACCCAACCCTCCCCTTCTGCCAGGGCAGGCTGGGCTGAGGACGGGACTCTGCTCACCCCAGTGCAATCACTTGGCTCTCCCGGTAATAAGGAAAGCTCTTAACACGGCTGAAATGTAATGACAACCAGGGAATTAAGAGGCAGAAATAATTCTTGTGAAAAGGGCTTTTGAAATCAACTGAATAAATTCAGCCAGAACTAAACACTGAACCTGGTACTTTGCTATGGAAGGAAAACCAACTGTGTTCAGACTATAAGAATGAGCCCGAAACTAGGAAAAAACCCAACATGTTTAGGATAAAAACTTTAACTTTTGAGCAAATTCCCGTTGTATTTACGCTTCACATAATTCAGCTTCTGAAACAACTCTGGCATGAAAAAGGGAAGGTGACTTGAGGAATCCCATCCAGTTGGGGCAACCTGCAGCTCTGGGAGCAAAGCCCCTTCCAGAGGCAATGCCCATCCACACGAGACAGGGGCTGACACGCGGCAGATCGACCAACTCAACCGCTCCGGGTGCTGGTTCTGCCGGAGCCGGGTGCCGGTCACCGTTCCGCTGGGCATCTGCTCGGGGAGGGCACGATGCATCGTTTGCAGGGAGATTCTATTGTCCCCTTCGGGTAAATAGTTCATAAAATCACAGAATAACTGACAGCTGAACATGGCGGTTATGACACACGGGTTTCAGGGTGAACTTATTTTCCCCCTCAGGTCGAGCATTTCATAGGCTCATGGAAGAGTTGGGCACGTTTGCAGCGACCCCATCTAGAAGCAAGTCCCCCAGCCCCACGGAAGCGCAAGAAGCATTGCGGGTGGCACCCTTCAGCCCCTGCCATGTCCAGCCATCGCCCACCCAATGGGTGGGGGTGTCCCGGGGAGCTCCCCTGCTGCCAGCCAGCCCACGCCAACAAACACAGGCTAAGCTGCAGGGAGGAGGAAAGGGCAGGACAGATCATGCAGCATGACGGCTGCCAAGCCGCCGGCTCCCTGGCGCTACCGGCAGCGGCAGGGAGTGCAGGCAAATGACACAGGGCTGGAGTGCTTCTCCAGGACTGAGCTCTGCGGATTGGCCCGGAGCACCCCGCTCTCCTCCCTCCCTGCCCTCCCTCCTTCAGCACCCCCAACCTGCAGAGATTGGACAGTCTGGCGCCACATGGCAGAGAGAAACCAGGATAAAAGATGAGCAGGACTTGGAAACCGTAGCATCCACAGCAGAACAGCTGGAAGAAGTTTGCGGGAAGGTGGCACCGAACTCCCCTGGCTGCACCGAGCCGGTGCAGGGGAAGGACGGACAGACGGACGGACACCAAGGCTGCAGCCACCCAGGGACACTCTTGGGGTGAGCACCAGCTGCGAAGCATCCTGTTCCTCTGAGCCCAGCCATGTCCCCAGTGGTGAAAGAGAAGAACCACGTGCGGTTGGTATTCTTGGGTGCTGCCGGCGTGGGCAAGACAGCCCTCATCCGCCGCTTCCTGATGGACACCTTCGAGCCCAAACACCGGCGCACGGTGGAGGAGCTGCACAGCAAGGAGTACGAGGTGAGCGGGGACACGGTCAAGGTGGAAATACTGGACACCAGCGGCAGCTACTCCTTCCCGGCCATGAGGAAGCTCTCCATCCAGAACAGCGATGCCTTTGCCCTGGTCTACGCCGTAGACGATGCCGAGTCCTTTGAGAGCGTCAAGAGCTTGCGGGAGGAGATCCTGGAGGTGAAGGAAGACAAGTTCCCTCCCATCGTGGTGGTCGGCAACAAGGCAGAGAGCGGCAGCGAGCGGCAGGTGCCATCGGAGGATGCCCTGTCACTGGTGGAGCTGGACTGGAACAGCCGCTTCGTGGAGACATCGGCCAAAGACAACGAGAACGTCCTGGAGGTCTTCAGGGAGCTGCTGCAGCAAGCCAACCTGCCCAGCCGGCTCAGCCCAGCACTCTGCAAGAGGAGGGAGACGTTGCCCAAGGAGCAGATGCTGAGGCCTCCCATGAACAAGACCAACAGCTGCTCGGTGTGCTGAGCCCGACACCGGGGGCTGGGAGGGAGACGCTGGCAGCAGCAGTACCGGCTGGAAACTCAGGTGGGCTGGGTGGGGAGAGGCGTTGCCTCGGCCAAAACCAACCCTGCTGCCTCCCACCGCTTCCCTCCTCTTCCCCACCCAGCCCACCGGGACCGGTGAGAGCTGGAGATGACAAGGAGGAGGAACCTGGAAGGGATGCTGGTGGCATGGGTGCGGGGAGAGTTCCCAGGAAGGTGGGATATGTACCCGGTCAGCCTGTGGTGAGCTCGCCAGCAGGCAGCAGCTCCTCGCGTTCCGGGAAAGGCGGACAAACAACAGGGCTTTGGCTGCACGCATGGGAAGGCAGATGTGGGCATCTGTGCAGCTGCAGCGCACCCACCCCTGCCGCTCCCCCGGGTCTCATTCTGGTCCGTTCTGTGTCACCGCGCCCCAAGCGCTTGCACGTCCAACCTCCCGGCACGGCCACGGTTACGACGACAGGTCCGGCGTCCAAAGTAGTTTTGAGTTTGCACCCTGGCGTAGAGCATGCGATCGGGCAGTCTGTGCATCGCTTTAGTTTCCTCTTTTTGGCTGTTTTGGGGGTTTTTTTTAAAGTGTACTCAATAAACACATTGTGGCAAAGTGGAGCTGGAGTTTCTCTCCCCTGACTTTAAATGCTGCAGTGCCTGGTGTCAGTGGTTTATGCCCACACCTCTTATCACCACCTTTGTTTTCCCCCCCTCCGTGCTCCATCCTTACGTGGAGCATCCTGTCACTGAACGAGCCTCCCCAGCCCTCCAGCCTCCCCTGGCAGCGTCAGGACATTTGGTGTTAGGATTTTCCTGACTATTTAACCACTAAAGTTTTTACCAAGCGTGAGTAACTAAAAAAAAAACAGCCCTTCTCACGTCCAAGTACAGAAAAGAACAATAGCCATTAAAAGACAGCTGATCCGCTGAAATCAAAACCATAAACACATTAGAAGGAGATAACAAAAGGAGCGGGAGAAGAGCACAGAAGGGCAGTATTTGCTGTGCTTTAGCATGCGCTGCACTGATTTGCCCTCCTCACACAGCCCAGCCTTGCTGTAACGAGCATTTAACCTGCTCAGCAGCCTCACAAACACAATAAATAAAGATATTAAAGCTTGGTGGATTGAAGAGTCATCCGCCCTGGTCCAGACCCAAAGGAGTGGGGCAACCTGGGGTGCCCAGCTTTCAGAAGGCCAGCCCTGCAGCGTGGTGTGCCCCAGCGCAGCCCAGCTGGGCAGGCTGATGCAGGATCACACCCAGTAATCCCAACCCCGTCCCGAACTGGGCAGAGGAGGAAAAGGTGCCACCAGGGAGAGCCCACCCTCCCCATGGGCACCCCTCACTGGGACGCCCTGCCGCAATGTCCCCCGTGGGCACTGGCACAATGACAGTGACCTCTGGGCAGGAAAAACCCTGCTCCTGGCACCCAGTGCAGGATGAGGCCGGGGCCAGGCAGCGGGGAAGGCAGGGAGGCTGTGGCAAGACCCGGGTGCCCCTCGCCACTCTCCAGCTCGCAGCCACGTGCCTTGTGCTGCCAGCACAATGCTCTGCCAAGGCTCCTCGCCCAGCGCCTCAGGGACACGTGGAGCAGCTCAGGGCTGGGCCTTTCCATGGGGAAAACGGGGCTCCAGCCTGGAAGGGATGAAAGACGAAGTCACAAGGTGGTGGCGCCCTGCCCGCAGCGGGGACGGGCATGATGGCTGCAGGCACAGGTGACGCTGCTCCTCAGCTGTACCCATCATCTGGGCCACCCTGCCATGGTGGGCTGGGGCTGTGCCTGCCAGTGCTGCCCACCCTCGGCCCTCACCAGGGATGGTCTGGCCATGGGCTGCACCTCTGGCTGGTGCCCGTGGGTCCTGCCTCCGTGACCTGACCTCTCGCCAATTAGCCAGCCCTGCAGCAGATCCACAACTTGCAGAGAGGGTTTGGGATTTTGTTCCAGAGCAGGGCTGGGCTAGAATTAGGCTTTTTGTTTTACAGTCCTGGGCTAAAAGCAGCAGAAAACTTTATCTCTGCAGTGGAAAGTTAGGAATCTGGGATGAGCAAGGCTGCCTGCCAGCCCTGCCCTGAACCACATGGCCTGACTGTTTGCATCCATGGTATGCACCAGAAACAGCTCCTTATGTTTGGGGTGTCCCAGCAGCCTCCCCAGGCTCCAGCTGGCAGAACTCCCCCCAGAGGTGCCATGGGTAAAGGCTCTCCCACACCCCACCACCAGATTCCCTGGGCACACCAGTAACCAACGCCTGGATGCTTCAGAACCCCCACTCCCAGCCAGCCCTGGCCCAAGACCTACAGGGTACAGCAGCCACTGGTGCAGAGATGCTGAACGAGACGCTGGAGCTGCAACAGATGCAGAAATTGAGATGTTGGAGGTGCAGAAGATGCAAAAAACCAAGATGATGGAGCTGCAGATGGAGATACTGGAGCTGCAAACCAAGATGATGGAGCTGCAGGTGGAGATACTGGAGCTGCAAACCAAGATGATGGAGCTCCAGGGGCTGCAGACCTCGATGCTGAAGGTGCAGGAAACCTCTCGATGGGCCCACCTCCAGGTCCCCCAGCAATCCGTGGAGCCATTGGAAGAGCTGTCCCAGCAGCAGCTGCCCCTCGCCCAATGCCGGGCTGTGTTATACAGCTCCCCCCGCCTCTGCAGCGGGCGGGGTTCCGTTTGACCCCGGGGTGGGGGCTTTGGGATGGAGGGCAGCGCTCCCCTCCCCCCCCGCAAACCCTTCTCCGGCCATTGGGGGCTGAGGTCTTTTTTTTTGCACCACTCACACGAAATCCTTTCGCCCGGGGCTGCTCACAAGCAGCTGCCTCACTTGGACCGCGGGGCTCGGGAGCGTTGGGCGGGCAGGTCGGGAAGCTGAAGTTTGCAGGCGCTTGATGTGCAGGGATTCGGGCAGGACAGGAGCCTTTCAGATGTCTTCTCCCCGTGGCTCTGTGCAGGATGCAGGGCAAGGGATAGCTTAAATACCTATACATTGGGAAAAAAAGAACCACCCATGAACCTACAAAGTAGCATTAACCCAGCCTCTCAGGTTGTTAGAACTCCTTGCCAGCTATTTTTGAAGCCCCAAGGTGTGTGTTTCCTTGCAGTAAGCAGTCTAGCAGCTCGTGAGGCTACCTGCACTTGCCTGGTAGAGAAGGACTTGGTGTAAAAACAAAGAAGATAAACTTGCATTATCCTGGACCTCATTAACATATGCCAAGCAGGACAAGAGCCTTTTAGATGGCTTCTCCCCATGGCTCTGTGCTGGATGCAGGGCAAGGGAGAGCAGCCAGGGGCCTCAGCCTGTGCCAGCCTGCAAAGCACCACATTTGGCTGCAGAAAGGTGGTTGGAATAAATGTAATATCAAAATGCAAACAAAATGTCTCAGGAAGAGCCCCTGGTGCCTGTCCCAGAGGTGTGATCTGTGTCTGACACTGCCGTGTGAGCCCTACCTACCCTGGCTGCTGCCTGTGCCCACGGGTGTGCTGGGGCTCGAGCAGCACATCTCTTGCGACAGAGCAGGACCAGAAGTGCCCTCCACTGCAAACATACCAAACGAGGTCAAAAACCAGGCAGGTTCTGTGTCTCCTGGCTTGAGCTCTGTGTGTGCAGCCCGTGTTCAGCCTTGGTTTGTGCAGAAAAAAACCTGCAGCTAAGGGCACTCGTGGGGTAGCCGAGTCACACGAGGGTGGTGAAGCCCTATGGGGGGGTGAGAGTTGGCCTGCTACCTACACGTGTCTCTGTACAACCCGATGTGGTGCAGAACTCAACATCTGCAGCTCATTTGCTTTCCACAAGTGGCAGCAGGTGAG
This sequence comes from Actenoides hombroni, assembly GCA_024336885.1. NCBI lineage: Eukaryota > Metazoa > Chordata > Aves > Coraciiformes > Alcedinidae > Actenoides > Actenoides hombroni. The sequence continues at coordinate 7,865,248 of WUAM01000431.1, forward strand.
GCGGCTTTTCTGTCCCAGCCACTGCTCCCAGCCACTGCTCACACAGCATCTGCAGCACCGGCAGAGTCCGGGGGATGGCAGCTGAGCGCAGACGGAGCCTGTGCTAGACCCAGCCGCGCACACGGAGTCTGGCTGGAGCTGTGCCTGCAAACATCCCACAGGCCTAATGAGAGGAGCAAGATTTACCCTTCCTCCTGCTTCCTCTTCCAGAAGGAGAGGTCAGCTGGGGCAGATGCTTTGTGCTGGGGCTTCAGGGCAAAGCCTGGGGAGAGCAGGATATATCCAAACATCCATCTGGGTCCCCCTGGCTCAGCTCTGCCCTAAGTGCTCAGTTGACCCCAGCAGAGCTGCGGGGACAGAGGAGTTAACTGTAACCCTGGGCACTTGCAGCCTGGGGGACTTCTCTGGGGTCAGGGGAACAGCAGATGAAGGGTTCTCACCTCCAGAACAGCTGCTCAAAGCCCTCCAGAGCCCCGAGACCCAGCATGTAAAGAGGAGGCTGCTTGTGACCATGGCCTGGGGACAACCAGGGCCTGCTGCCCAAAGGGCTGTATTCTCCCTTAACTGAGTGCTGGAGGCTGCCACAACACCCTGGGGCACAAGATCAGGGGAAAAACCTCAGTCCCCACCACGGGCCCCGGGATGGCAGCCGGGGCAGCAGCAGCGCTCGCTCTCCCCATCCCATGTCTGGGGCTGGAGTGGTTTCTTTGCACTGGTTCTCTTAGTTAATTAGCTGCAGCTTAAGTTTGAGCTGGGTTTTCATAGAGGAACTGTTATGTCTTTGTGTAGAGGGGCCCTGGTACTGGGGAGATACTCTGGTGGGCATGACAGTGGGACCAGGACATGGGGGTCCCGGCCCCATGGGGTGGTTGCGGACAAGTTACTCTCCCTTCCCAGGACTGCTCTGTAAATCACAGCCCCTTGGAAGCAGCGAGGTCTGTGCCAGGACACGCACCACTTCCCAGCACTGAGGGCTCTGGTGCTGCTGTTCTACAAAAAACATTGCAGTGAACTTGACCCATCCACATGCAGAGACAAGGGCTGCTCCTGCCACCCCCAAAACACCAGAAAGACCCTGAATGTCTTTCCATTGCAACTCTTGTCTTTTCCTCCCCTCTGCCTCCCCCTTCTCCCAGTTGGACCATTTGACTCCTGATTCACCTCCAGAGCCACCGCCAGCCCTGTCCCCACGCTCACCCACGTCACCACCCTCCCCCCCCCCCCAGGAGAAGAACTCCGTGTGATCCCTCCTGTTCTGTTCCACATCATGAAGCAGCACATCCCATCAAACCACCGTGAGATGCTCCCGCTTAATTTGTGTACACAAACAATCAGGGGGAATCAAGATGCCGCCTGCAAGAGCCGCGCACCAGCGACAGCCGCGCTGGCCCGTGGCGGGGGCATCAGCTGCCAGCCCAGGATGTGCCTAATTGGTGCTGGCTGCTGCAGTTTGCTCAGGTCTTGATTGATGGAAAGCTGCGGCAGAAACACTTAAACCGAGGACACCGAACGAGAAAGCAAAACATTTTAAACCGAAAAGGGGCACTTACTGGTCGAGGATATAATTAACTGTATTTGTCTGTAGGGCCTCGCGCGAAGCGAGGCCCGGCACCGGAGAAAACAAGCCGACGTGCTAAGTGCTCTGGAAAGAGCAAACCTGCCGCCCTCGCATCACATGAGCCCACGAACCCCATTAGGGCTCTCCCAGGGTGGCCGGTCCCACAGCACGGCTGGGATCCAGCTGGGGTCTGGCTGTGGAGGCTGCAGGAGCAGCCTCAGTGCTGCAGGCTGTGAGAGCAGCAAGCATCCTCCCGTGGGTTTCAGTCTCAGCAATGCATGTATCAGATGTGGCTCCTGCTTCCCTCGCTCACCTCTGGCTTTCTCTGTGCTTGTGATGAAGCCCACTCTGGGCTGCGCAGACCCTCACGAATGCTACTTCACAGGATACTGACATGCTGGGGGTTGGAAGGGACCTCTGGAGATCATCTGGTCCAAGCCCCCTGCTCCAGCAGGGTCACCCAGAGCAGGGGGCCCAGGATCACAGTGTCCAGGTGGGTTTGGAATCTCTCCAGA
>WUAM01000431.1:7876712-7894669 GCA_024336885.1 Actenoides hombroni
TTTTTTCTTTTTTTTTTTTTTTTAAACTTTATACTCCGAATGGAAAAATGGTGCAATACTCCGGTAATCATTTTCTTGCATTAGTCCACAATAAAAAGCTGCTAAAGGTAGATATACATATTATTCTCCAGAGATACACACTGAAATTTTTAAAATGCGATAAGAGTCCTTGAGTAAACATTTACACGTGAATTGTCGCCGGCCCCTTCTATCAGTTTCTTTTTTTTTTTTTTGTCTTTTTTTGTCTTTTTTTTTTTTTTTTTCCTCTTTGTAACATTACAGGATTAGCTACGAGAAGGGCTGCGGACACTCAGTGCAAAGTTAGAAGCTAATAACAATTAAACATTTGACCAATGAGCAAATAAAAAGCATATACTGAGTAAAAAGGAAAGAACTTCACACTTGTAGTTAAACCACCCGCGGGCACACACGTACAGGCGCAGGCACGCGCACACAAGCGCACTCACACACACACATCTGTTCCAACGAAAACATATAGTCTGAACTTGGAAAAAAAAAAAAAAAAGAATAATAAATCTTAGAGCCTGTTTTTTTTTGTGTGTACTGATGCTGACCTGGAAGTGTAATAATCAGACTTAGAAAGTGTTCACATTTTGTTATTGGCCTGCTGGATTCAAGTATTTGCATGTTGATATGTGTTGGGTTTTTTTGTTTTCTTTTTATGATTTTTTTTTTTTGATTTTTTTTTTTTTTTTAACTTTTTCTATTTTTTGGGATTTAAAAAAATGACATGAAAAAAGTAATGAAACAAGGGTAATGTGCATAGGCAGATCCATGGGAGTAGTGGACACAGAGATACCCCGACCCTGCCCTCCCTCCCCCCCCGCTCAACCTGTACAGTCAAGAGTTACCATTCGGATTCGTTACTTTTCTGTACCAATGGTAAATATCACACTTCACCCTTTCTGATTATTGGGTCCGCCTCTGGTAATGTGCATAATAGTCACAGGCTCATTTTAAATAGGCTTTCATTTCCCCCTTCCCCCACCCCCCAGTTGATAAAATAACCCTTTCCAGCCCAAATTCTGAAAAGTGCCCTTCATGATAGACCTATTCTAAGCAGCTTTTATACTTTGTTTTGAAAATCACCATACGAACGTAAAAAGACAACATAAAACAAAAAGCCATGAAAACAAAACAAAAAAAACCTGTCATTAGCATGTGACACTGACCAAAAGTAGCCCATACTGTTTCATCAACAGTTCACAAGGACTTCTACAGTTTCATATTCGATATTGGACAGAGGTACTAAAAAGGGCTGCCAGTCTGATCGGTTAAAGCTGGATTCTTCATCAAGCCCGGGACTGGAAAGGGTTACAATTTTTTTTTTATTTTTCCTTTAGTGCTGATGATTGTTATTTCCATTTTGTTTCTCTTGTTTCCTAGATGGACTCCCCACTGAGAAGATCACCCGGAAGAAGAGTATTCAAAGGTGTCGGGCTTCCGATAACTCTGCCGTCGTCGGTGCTGGGGGGTCCCCAAAGGCTGCTGGAGTACTGAGGCACCCCACCCCACAGCAGGTCGCTGCTCCCCTTGCCCCCCAGGCAGGGAGTGTTCCAGTGCCCGGCGTCGTTGCGCACCAAGCCGTGGGAGCTGCTCGAGGAGCCCAGGCGCGTCTGGTTGGTTCCAGTGTTGGACTGCCAGCTGGAGGTGGGCGGCAGTGGCTGGCCTTGTGCTAAGAAACGGTTGACTTCTTCTTCACCAGCAAACTCGGCCAGGATGGTAGTGTTTCCCAGGACACACCTGAGGACAGAAACAAACACTGTAGTGACACCAGAGGGATTTTTTAAGTAGAAATGACCCGAGGGCTAGAACCCCTCTGCTGTGAGGAGAGGCAGAGATAGCTGGGGAGAAGGCTCCAGAGAGGCCTTCTTGTGGCCTTTCAGTACTTAAAGGGGCCTGCCAGGAAGATGGGGACAGACTTTTTAGCAGGGCCTGTTGTGACCGGACAAGGGGTGATGGTTATAATAATAATTCCTAATTATTTTTCCTCTATCTCATTAGGCGATTTTGAAAATCAGATTAAACTAACCCACTAATAAGTTCTGAATCCTACCAAACTACTAAGAAAGTAGTTTCTGAGAGCAAACTGGCTTCATAACAAAGGAAAGAGAGACCAGAAACGTACATATGCAGAGACTTTTGGGCCTTGGCTGCTTCTTCCTTGGAACTGTATCGGACCACAGCATTCCCTTGTGTCAGGTTCAAGTGGAATGTTATTAGAGGACCATGTTGCAAACACAGTGTCCGCAGCGTAGAACCATCAATCTGGCAGGAGGGAAGCAGAAGAAAGGTTATCTGTATTGTTGTGATTTTACTTTAAATGCCTGTTGGCTAAAGAAGTTTTAAAAGCTAAGGAATAAGTACAGGTGAAAGGAAAAAAAAAGTTTTTCTTCCATGAGAAGAGTTTAATTATAGACTTCTCATTGTCTTCATTGAGTAAGATACAATGTCTTTTTAAGACTTCCCCACAGTCCAGTGCACAAGATTTCCCAATTTAGGTAATATAAATTATATTTATCATTAGCAGTCTACAGAAGTGCAGAAATAAGTCAAAGGAAAACCACATTGTTAAGTATAACTGAATCTTCTGCAAGATTAATTTGGATGCCCGCATTCAAGTCTTTGGGGCTTATGCTCTTCCTTGTGAAGGACACTATGTGGAGGATGAGAGGATTGGATGGACTTTGGAGAAGAACAAAAGGAAAAAAAAAACAACAGAAGTAGATTTTCCATCTCTGTATGTGCTTTAAAACATCATTCACCTTCATGTACACATACATAAATGGTGCACACTGAATGACTAATTACAGTCTTAAAAGTTCATAATTGATTTGACAGCGCTTTGAAAACATAACAAATTCCCTGTAGAAGACAGATATTTGTAATAAATGCGGAGTAATTATTTCCCCTTCAAATGAACCAAATGACCAAGGTTGATAAATGTTCTTCTTATCTCTTCAAGGCGACACATAACTAGTTCTGTACAGTTCCATGTACCTGGGGTGTGAGGTTTCGAAGAACCAGCCAGCTGCTTGTTCTCCCTGAGCTGTCAGTACTCCAGGCAGAACCTACAATACAAATTCCACAACAAAAACCATTTTATCCTGGTGTTGGGAGTGTATTACAAGAAGAAATCGTATCTGGAATCTCAATGTACTAGCAAGCATCGCTGCTACTGAAAACAAAACCTACAGCGGTTTCCTCACATCTTGATTTATCACTGTCTTTGGAAGGAAAGGTTGCTGGCTGGAAACCTGCTTTTGTAACATTCGAAAGACGCGCGGCATTTTTCACATTCCCACAATAACCATTAGAAACCAGCAGATGCAGGTATGACACTGCCCCAAACTCTATCTCCAGGTTACATCAGAACTAATCTGGGAGACGCACGTTAAAAGCAACTCAGATGCCCGAGCTCAGATCGCCGCTTGCTGTTGAAGATTTTTATAGCACTGCAGCGTTCTGCTACCTTGCCAAGGACAGATTCACGTGCGTGACTTGCTCAAACCAGGTGTTTCTGCACTGACAACGTTCTGGTTAAAGAGACAAGGACATAACCAACAAAACCCCATTTCCCAACTTCAGCCGAGTGTTTTACACGGAGAAACTGTACAAGCTTGGTATTGATGAGTGGCATCTGAGAGACTGCAGTGGTGACGTGCAGGGTGACACTCGGGCTCCAGAGAGAATCCTGGCATCAGCACTATCTGCCACCAGGTGGGGTGTTGGTGAAGAAAACGGATACAAAATAAATGTCTTGAAGAGGGAAGAACATTTAATTCCCAACTCGGCAAAAGCAGATTAATAGTCAGCTGTGTAACACGGGTGCAATGCTTCCTTCTGCAGCTGACAATACTTCACAACTAAGTGTGATATGTATGTATGTATGAATACAGATCCGTGGTTGTATTTGTATTTAAGCAAAACAATAACATCTAAAAGAGCCTGCATGGAAAAATCACCATTCCCTGAGGGCCCTGCAATCCCATCGCATCCTAAATGCTTCACATCCATGCTCCAAAAATGTGGTCTGTATGAAATTCCATGGTCTGATTTGCTCATCTCAAAGCCTTTTAGGCAGTCATAAACCATACCACAAAACAAGAAACAAGGTATTTTTAGAAATTAAGGAAATGGAGAAAAATCCTAGTTGGAATTAAATAATTTAGCAATTGCTACATAAAATTACTACTATGACCACCTGAAAGATGACAGCTTCATTTAAAACTTACCCTAACTCAAATAAACAGACACGAGCTTCATCCTCAAAACAGACACACTCTACTTTTATTAAACCTTGAGTTTCTGGAGCCTGACACACAGCTATTTGGGGGCTGTGCTTGTAACACAGAATAAAAGCAAACAATTCTAAAAAGAAGGCACTCGTGGTGGTGTAAAACACGGGAGTCAAGCGTACCAGAGGAGTAAGAGCTGGTCCAACCCAGGGGACTGGCACCCCATGTAGATGATGGCTTGGTGTTTGTTAAGCCTGGAGGTGGTCTCGTAGGAGCAGTAGTGTTTCTGGGTACCTTCCAGAGTTCATGGGAGAGAGAGGCTTGTGTGTGAGAGATTGGGCCAGAGGACCACGTAGACTTGATGTCCGACAATTTACCTGCAACAGGAAAAAAAAATACATTTTGTGTATTTTTAGTTAGCCACAACTGTTAAACCAAGCACAATGGGTAATCAAGCTTCTGCACTGATTATGTTCTTCCAGGTTTACAGGAGAGAAAAGAACAGCACTCTGTACCATCCAGTGATAGAAATCCTAGGTCCTTTGAACCTATTTACACTAATATTTACATTTTCCAAGAAATGTGTAGTAATGAATCTCATACCACCTGCAACATACACAGAGCCCTTTTTAAAATCCCCTATTGTGCTTTCTTGTAAAAGACAATACATGAAAAAAAGGCCAGAATATGGACTTTAGTATTTGTAATCTAATTTCATCAAAATAATGAAACATTCAAGACTATCTCTCTCAAAGATTTAATAGAACTTAACCACTTTTTCCTACACAAGTCATTTTATCTAATATAAAGTAACCAGTATATCCAGATGTTCTTCTGATAGATTATTAAAATTCCAAAGATCAAAGACCAACAAAAACTGTATTTCTGAATATTCAAAGTAACAGGTACCACTTTCTCCAACCACTTCTGAGAAAAATGAAGTCTTTAGAAGATTAGACCATATCACAACCTGTCACTCTGTAACTTTTTACTGTTCATTTTGTTATTTCCCTAATCAGTTCTTAAACTATCTTACTACTGTTGCCACCAAATCAGAGTTTTACAAAATAATACAAATAATAATACAAATAATAACAAATACAGTTTAGCATTCAGAGTGGTGGATAAATTTGATTCAAATTACAGATACCAAAACAACCCCCCTTATTCTCCTTTAGACTTACACAGCCCTGCCTTTCTGCCTTGTACCAACATAGGTTGTGATATCAAGAGTCCCATTTCCTTGTCATAGCACAGTCCCACCATTACTAACATTAGCAGCATGTGTTTGACTGGAATGGACTGAAATGGTCACATCACTGCATCTTCTGCCAGAGAAGATGATGCTGTCATCATGCTGCCTTAATGCCTTAATGTTGACTGCAGATAGTAAGAGAATATGTGGTCTGACACAGTCCAAGATGCAAAAATCTTGTGATTTTTTTTTTTCAATGGATTGGAACCGGCATCTTAAGCTTATACTGAACCAGTGCTTTGCACCAGCCAGCCATTGAGGTGTTTTTATTAGTCCTAAAGCCAAATTTACCAGTCACCAAATCACAGTCTCTGTTATAGACACACATACTCCTCACACTGCCTCTCTTTGTATCACTTAACTCAATGATTTTATACTGAATTATAACAATTTAAGAGAAAGGGCAATCACTCTCCCATCTTCTTGCAAACTGAAGCAACAAAAATAATTCGACAGTGATGATGAAGACATTAACAAGGGTAAAATGGTGGTGGGGGAAAGGGGAAAGTCTGAGTTTTAGAACTTGGAGCAGCTTGGCCTGTGATGTAGCACTTGATACATGCACATTACCACAGATTAGAGCTTGCTATGTCACTACTTCTCATGGGGTTAACACAAAGATTAGATGACACTGCAAAAAAATGAAAAGCAAATAAAGCAGAAATGCATGGCAGATAAAAGAGAAGCAAGCCACTCCTTTCTTTTCCTTTCACTGCAGTAAAACATTTCAAACAAACCCTTTTTGTTTTGCATTCTGCAGTATGACCTGGAGGTTGCACCTTCCTTCATTCAAAGCAGAGGGTTTTCACTGATTAGATATGAAAAAGCCACTACAATCCATACAACAGCCCCAACACATTTTTACAATGGGACTAATTTAGGTATCCAGTTCACAAGCAAAGTTTCCATCATTTGCAGAGAGAGATGTTCCAGAATTCAGAGCTCATTAATAGCTCATAGGGTAATTATTTAAACCATCTACAAGCTCAGCCATATCAGGCTTTAGACTGGCTATTAAATGCATTTAAAAGCCCCAATCCCTCTGGAGCCATGCAGAGTACACATCCTTGAGGTACTACTGAACTTTTTCCTGAGCTGAAGATGGCTCACTTTTAACAGTGAGTTTTTTAACAAGAATTTCATACCAGCATTTACTGGAAGGGTCTAGAGGAGTGTTTCTGCTGAGGTCCAACACAATATTCCTCCTCACAGTTGCAATGGCAATAGTCATTAAGAGATCTCGATGCCAGTACAGAATGACAGCACGTGGCACCAAGTGGAATAAATCCATTTTTCCTCAGCACAATTCCAGGCATACCAGCAGCCCATGCTTACCACTGAAGAGCTGCCAGGAGAGCTGCCTACCTAACACAGGATTAAAAAAATACGCTTCTGTCTCTAGTAGCACTACTGGAGGAACTGGGAAAGCACTTTCTAGGGCCTTTTCTCAGAATGCAGGAGGATTGTGAAAGTAGAAAGGCCGTTTTTCGTACCTGCAATGCTAGGTGCGGATGCAATGCTGCTGAAAGAGCTACTGTAGCCGGAGGCACTAAGCGGCCAGGCACTCGATGAAGGCAGCGTGGCATTCTGAGATGATGTTGGGGATGACCCTGCAGAACCAGCAGAGAAGCAACTAAGAAAGATGGGCATAATGATGTTTGGTGTGACATAAGCAAATCTATTACGTGCAATACAAACCATGCAAGGTATTTTCCTTAATCAGCTTGGTCTCTGAAGTCTAGGAATGAAATGTTATAGAAAGCATGAGAAAGTGAAGCAGAAGTCTTTAGTAGAAAAGAAAAGAAAGCTGGCACAGTAGCAAATGTACTAGCACCTGTGCAGAAGATAAATTCTGCATTTCCTTTAAGATATGTGACTCTCAAAAAAATCAGTCTTAAACTCTTCAGTCTCAAGGAACAGGCTCCATTTATAAAGGTGCTCTGTGGGCTGACTTAAGACATGGCAACTGTATATGAGCATTTATGTACATGATAAACTAACCTCTTACCATGGGTGATTCGTTCTAAATTACTCAAGGTAAGCATGTCTCCTACACCCTAATGCCCACAAACATCTTCAGATTTTTGCAGACTTTCAGTAAAGCAAGGATATATTTTAGCAATCTCTTCTCAAACTGACGACATTAAATGAAATAGCCTGAAACCATCCTGGTAAATCATTTACAATCTGAGGAGCTATCTAAGCACACATACAATTTCTTTACTGGCAGCAAATGAAAGAGGCTGAACATAAAATAAAATATCTTCATTATAAAGACCAGAAGAGCTGGAAGTATCCTCTCTAGCCACCAACAGAATTAAATGTTTATCCTATAGGTGACATCATTCCTGACATACACAGAAGAACTGCAATACTGAAACATCTTTAACTGACTAGAAAAATGAGTGAGTTCTTTGGCAAAGAGCACTGTACTGAGGCAGAAGGAAGGAAGTAAAGGATAATCTCATCACTCACAGCTCAATAAAAAACCCAGGCTCTATTTCCAACTAGACCAGCAGCCAACTAAACTTTACCTTATCCGGACTCACTGTGTTCCAAAGGACACCAACATAGACATCAGTCTCAAGAAAAATAACTCTATATCAAGGCCTTCTCTGGAAATAATCTATTCCCCAGCAGAAGTGAGGGAATTCTACCAGATTCGAAGGCCCACATGCCCACAGAACTAACTGTTCGTGGCTAAGACTTTCAGCTCATAGTAGCTGACCCTGCAAAGCTTGATTAGCAAACAGGGTGAAACAAAAATCAATCCAGAAGCTTCAGTTTTGTCTGTTTCTAAGCACAGAGTGCGAGGACAGCGTGCACCACAGTCTATCCCTCTCAGTGGAGATCAGCTTTATTCATGTGATGCGTGTACTTCAAGCTGCAGCATTCAAAGAGAGTGTCTTCCTGGCAGCGTGTCATGAAAGCCCCCATCTCATATGAAGGGGTACTGACAACAAGAGGTGATTTTACCTAGGAGCAAACACCTAAGTTGTATGAGCATAAAGAAACACATTCAGCAACTACATTTTTAATAATATATTACTATTAACAAGCTAAAAAGGTAATGAGGAAAGGAAGCATACGTGGGCCCCAACAGTCACTGCTTTTCAGAAGGTCTGGGCTCTTGAGGGACTGTTTACTTCTTCAAAGATCATCTATGCTGACCCTAAGTAGCATAATTATTTCTTCATTCCACAGACAGATCATATCTAATGTATCCTTTCCTTCTATGATGAAGGAAGAGCTGTAGTAGGTCTCATATAACTTACAGGTACAGCTCTGTAGGAATAGGCCTCAGCCTAAAGGGAGCACTTTGCAGGTGCACCAACCATCTCTGAACTGTGACTGAATTATTTCTGTGTACTTTTCTTCTTCTAACTCCACACTATCCAGGTTGCCTGCCCCTTGAAGTACATTTGGGTCATTAAAAGTTAATTCAGCATTACTCATGCACACAAATACTTCATGTTTCAGCTCAAATAAAGGTTGCTTTCTGATAAGAGACAACCAAAATCACTCGAGGCCATGAAAACCCTGCCTCCTTTCCCTTACGTCTCACATCCCTTCACCTGAGTTAACAAGCCTAGAGCTGGAAACCCATTTCAAGGATAGTTCTGATTCACAATCTACACAGATATCACTGATGGAACTAGAAGGAAAAAAAAAAACAAAAAACAAAAAACTACATTTTTAAGCCTTCTTGGCAACCTGATTACACTATTCCCGTGCAGAGGGGAGTGCTCTAATAGACTGCACTAACTTGCCTATTTTGGCAACACCGGTCACAATCAAATGGAACCACCTTTCCCTTGCTCCACTTTCAGTATCAATCTAGTTAACAAGGAACATGGTCCCGATGGTTTATTGCTTTAGAGAATACTCTCTTCATTCTGCAGTAAGCACTGCCAAGACAAAAGGAATGGAAATGACACTGGGAAATACTAGTTGACTAGTGAATTCCCTATTTTTTTTCTTTTCTTTGATGGTTTTGGGGATAAACCAGCTCTAATTTATTTTGCTGATTGATCTTTTAACAAAGCTACAATTACTTAGTGTGACAGAAGCCTGCAGCCTCAGGAATCACTGTGGAACTTTTGTACTTCATCTTCTGAGTATTTCACAAAGCGTATGTAGGAGGCTGGTCAGTATGGAGAGTGTAATCTTATTCAAAACAGTGTGTTACAGGTTACAAAAACTCCCACTGACCACAGAAGTTTATATTATGTCTCACAGCCTTTTCCAATGTAAAAATATTTACATTCTCATGGAAAACAAGAAACTTATTGGTCCCATATTTAACTCAAGTGTTGCTGGATTTTCAGTGAAAAGTTCAGAGCAGAATCATTATTAGATTAGGATTACATGCAAAAATAAATACTACACCCATAATACACAAAGTCAGCTTTTTTGGAAAGAAAGCATACACAGATGTGGAAGGAATTTGTGTGTTTACCTCCACTCTTGAGAAGATAGCGATTAACATCCTGTATCGTGGTGTTTATGGTAGGCCCAGTTGGAACACTTCCAGGAGTGACATCAGGGTCATTTTCAGGATCAATATTCTGCAGTCCTTTCCACGGCACTCCTGGATGAAACTCTGTTTCGAAGATGACAAAGAGTACACAAATTCATCATTCTCCAAAGCTCCTCTTTCAGAAGGCACGATAAACCCAACAACGCATTTTAAGGACGTTGAGTTGAACACAAACCCTTTGCGTTTTCTTACCTGGTGGCCAATTTATGCTGGAGCCATTGGAGATTTTATCACTATCGGATTTGGCACGTGACCAGCTGTGAGGAACAGCTACGGGTGGGCTGGCGGGCGAGTCACTGTTCTGGATCAGATCATACCGGCCGTAAGAGTCATCAATGGAGGACTTTCCCGGAGGACCAATACTTAAACCTCCAGGTATAGCACCTGTAGTGAATGAAATGCAAAGGCTCTGTTTAGGCCTGGGACTAATTTTGCATAGGGAATTTCATCAGTCCCTGTATTTTATATTTTTTTTCCAATTTATTTCTGTATTACGAAGATAAAAAAGAAAATTGAAATACAAACATAGTAAGCAAGGGTTAACAGTCTCTGAAGCCCTACTAGGAGCTACAGCTGTGAGGTACACTGCAGGTACAATCTAGACACTCAAGTTAAAGAAATTCACATTGCATCACTGCCAAAGAGAGACAAAGTACTTCGAGTCATTACACTGAGGGTAAATAGGAATTTGCTGAGACAGCATACTACGGAGTATCACTGTAGGCAAGCTCTCTTCTCATCCTTCTCTAGGTATTCATTGCTGACAGGACAGATGATCTGAAATGGCCATTCTCATGTTCCTACAAACTATCAAACAACAATTTGGCATAAGCAGTTCAGCTACTTGCAGAATTAAAAAAACTATTGTAGAGTAATTCATGCAGCTTACAATAAAATCCAGGATACAGTCAAGTTAAGAAAGCACCATGTTCTAACAGAATCAACTTGGTACAGGAAATAAAGGAATAAATAACTCAGGATACTGGAAGAATGATGGATATGTGTTCAAACAGATTAGCAATCACTTCTGGAAAATATGAAGCTTGTGCTCCTAACTCCCAGGGTGGGCAAGTATGTAATCCATGATGCCTTTGTACAGGACTGGCTGTGAAAGGTTCAGGGTATTGGAAAAACCATGGTCAAAAGCCAATGTAAAGTTTTTTGGATTGAAGCTATGCAGATCTGGAGTAGGGAGAGCTTGTGGGACTTGTTTTGCCAACACTAATGGCTTGGTTTACTTGAACTCCATGTGCTGTGCCACAAAATTCAGCAAATGAAAAAAATCCACATTCCTACACTGCACGTAGGAAGAGATAGCTGCAAGCACTTCAGTGCACTGCTGAATGTGACTGCAGAAAGTATCTTAAAAACACCACGGTCTCAAAGGGCGCTCTGTACCGAGCAGTTATGAGCACTTACTGAAAATAGTAAAATGGGAAAAAACCCTACAATTGCAACGACTCAAGTCTCAAAAGCCAGACGGACACGGAGATGAAAGGCAACGTACCGTGCTTGCTGGAGTTCTGGTCAAGAGAAGAAGCAGCACTAGACAGATTATCCATTGAGTTGGGGTGTGTCCACTGAGGAAGGCGAGACTGGGACTGAGAAGTGTCCTTCACTGACAAACCACCAGTAATGTCCATGTTATTTACATTCATGTTTGGGTTCAGTCCAGCTAAGGGGAAATACGGTCATTAGATATCCATAATTTACCAGAGGATGAGAAGATGTGTTTAAAAATCCAGCTAAAGAAGTTATTAAACATTGACTTTCAGACATCTGTATGCATGTAACAGCAATTTATTATGCACATTTTCAATCTGCTGTCAAGAACTTCTGCTTTTATGGGAAAAAAAATTTAACTCCCATGAATTCCAAAAATGTTAAAACTTTGCTAAAAGGAAAAAAAGATGTAAGGATAATATTATAAAGCTGCCAGTACTGCTACCTGCAGTCTCTTCACTTGTCTCAGAAAAGGCATTCTGGAATGCTACCTTTAAACTGCTGAAGAATTTGCAGCATTCTGCTGGTAAACTGAAGTACTCTTCCTGTCTCACCACCACACCCCCATGATGTCTGCCATCTTATTTTGCTAACAACATTAAAAAATCCCAAACGAAGCAACTAATTAAAAGGCCATACAAACAGCTGCTATTCTTCAGGGCAGGTATGGTACTATTTGGGCATAGATTTTGTATACACAGAACAAAATCACTCAGACTATATTTAAGGAATAATTTTGACACGCTTCTGTGACACGAATCTGGGTCCTCTTTGATATATAATCCTGAATGTTAGAAGATCACAGGAAGCTGAGCTATGATAAGAACCTCTTAGACTTAGGCCTTCAATTCATAAATTCTTTTGCCTTCTGATGCTCCTTGCTACAAGAGCTCACCACAGCAGTCAGAATTCCTTCTTAACTGCTGCACGGTAGATAAAGCTTGGCAATTCTATTGTACACAGCAGAGAGAGTCACAAAGAGATTAAATTAATTCCTTTATGTCATAAATGAAGTCTGTAGCACACATCAAACAATCACAGAAAACAGGTCTGAAAGGTTCTGTTCCCATTGTCTCAAGGCCAAACTGATTAATTTGACATCAATCATCATCATCACAAAACGACCAGTGAAGAGGATTTCAGAAATTTCCTGGAGAAGTTACTCTTAAATGATCGTAATGTTTAATTAGATCATCTTTCACACAATGGAAGTTCATTACCTCTTGCATTAGCCACATGCAAGCAAACTTCTTCGTAGCTATCTTTTACAATTTTGAAGATTCCTGCATGTCTTAAGTCTTCTCTTTAGACTAAAATGGGTGGAGGATTTTGGTTTTTTCATTAGCAGTCATATTTTTGAAACATCTAATCATCTGCACAACACTCTGCGTTCCTTCAAACTTCATCTCTATCTTTCTTGAAACAGGCTGACCAAAACTGATGCCTTACCAGCGATGACTGGAGTGGAAAGATGACTTTGCAGGACTTCCAGATTATATTCCTGTTTATCAATATAACATTTGTGTATTTTACAACATAGAATCATAGAATAGTTTTGGTTGGAAGAGACCTTTAAGATCATTGAGTCCAACTGTTAACCCAGTACAGCCAAGTCCAACACTAAACCATGTCCCTCAGCACCACACCTGCATGTCTAAAATTAAAACCCTCCAGGGATGGGGACTCTACCACTGTCCTGGGCAGCCCATTCTAGGGCTTGACAAGCCTTTTGGGGAAGATATTTTCCCTAATGTCCAACCTAAACTTCCCCCAGTGCAACTTGAGGCAATTCCCTTTTGCCCTACCAAACACGATGCTGTTAATTTATATTTAGTTCATAAGTAGCAACACATGTAGATAAAGTTAATGAAGCAAATCTTCTGTCCTCATATTTGTAAGCAGAGAACAGGTGAGCAAATACAGCCCACCTGGACTCTGTTTTAGCATTTCAGCGTTATTTAATAAACTTATCTTTTGTATTTCTGTATCTGTCATACCGTTGAGCAAAATATTTAGCTGCTGAATTAATGCAACAGAAGTGTTTTAATGAAGGACACTTACCAAGAGGGTAAGGAGCAAAGGTGTTCGGTGAAGACTGTTGCTCTTTGGTCTGCAGGTCAGGTAGGCCGGGTGCCTGGGGATGGGGTGAAAAGCTATCCATGGCTGATTTGCCTGCAGAGGGGTGCAAAGATAGATGTGGAGGGGGAGGCTGCTGCTTCATAAGCAGGGCCTGGGCCAGCTGGCGCTGGTGCTGCTGGATCTGCTGCTGCATGTTATTGATTGTACGTGCAACCTGGCAAGAAAAAGAATCAATAAATGCTCAATTGAACAAAAAGACACTGGATTTCTTGTGACTTTCTCTACAGTGAAATAACACAACAGATCTCTTTACAAATTAAACCTGACTGTATTAAGGGTTGAGGAGCTTTCCTCCAATAACTGAAAGCTGTGAAATAGCTTTATTACTCTAGCAGTCCTTCCTTTTCCATACTCGAGCCACGCTCTGTATCACTGTTTCTAAGGATGCTTTAGCTGCTTTGATATAATGCAGTAAAATCTCTTTAAACTATTGCAACTGAATTTTAATGGTTTCATTTGATTGAACTAGCAGGCAAACCTACTTGCTGCTCCTGTTGTCTCATGGGTCCGGAAACATTACGCTGAGCCTGTAACATCTGCTGCTGGATTTGTAAACGTTGGTACGCCTACGAGAGAGAAAGGAGAGGTCACAGGTCCTCACAGATACAATAAGCCAAACAAAAGTGTTTGAACTGCTCTGGTACAGTATAAAATAGGAAAGATAAAAACACTGGGGTGTTCTGAAAATAGTAAATGAAGCAAAAGTAACAATCGTGTCACAAATGTGTTTTATAACATATCTGTTTACATGCGGTGTGTTCCTTGGTGTTTTTTTTTTTTCAAACCAAACATGTCAATAATAAAACTGACGAGTAAGTTTGTGAGCAATAAATGGTCATTAAAGATAGAAACCTATCTTATTTTCCGAAAAAAACTGTACAGAAACCTGAAATTAAAATAGAAATTTATTATATTATACAAATAGGATAAATACCAATAGTTATTTTTTTGTTTTGGCCATTTTGAGTTCTGACAACACTTTGTATTTAATCAGTTGTGCTGCTGTATTCCAGAAAAATTCCACAATTTTAATGTGGTTAACTAGGCAGTAAATATTTTTTTCAAGGTGTGTCTCTGAAACACATGAATTTAAAATCTGAAGGAGTTCTGTACAGATATATTTCAGGTAGCTTTGTACTGTTCAACTATTACCATGGCATGAGATCAATGCTGCACTCTTCAAAAAAATGGATACTAGTATCAAACAACATTACTAATAAAAGAGTTTGGCTACCACACTGAGACAAGCCACTAAGCTAGTTTGTCATCCTCAGTTTTACGTTTAGCCAACACTGACTTACTGTTAGCAGGATCTCCTTTTAAAGCATTCTTAAAATCAAATTAAATCTTTTCGTACACACACATATATTTACAATTTGCAAATACAGCACAAACACACCGCTTTTCAAAACCAAGTAGTTCTTATCACATGATGTGTTTAATATACATTCCATCAAGTCCAGGAAATCTACCCTACACTTTATTATTTATAGCGAGACAACTGAAGGAAGCTCTCCAGGTAGCTCAGGTGACCAGCGCTGCAGAGATTTCTCCCTTGTTATGTTGTGACACAAATCGGTGGCAGTTGGTCACTCAGTTGCATACATTGGCATGTGACACACAAATCAGTGCTGTTTGAGAATACCCTGTGTTCCTCATACCAGTACAAAGACAACTGACTTCTCAGTTCCACTGATCAGCTGTAAAGGATAATTACTCCACAAATGACAATTTACAAAGCCTGAGGCAAAAAAACATGATTTTGTTCCTTTCAAAAGAAACTCTACCAAAGAAATCAGCATCTGGTTGTTTTAAAGATCTGTCACATCCGTTTAAAAAATTTGTTAGCCATTCTCTTATTTTATCTTCATGCTTTCAATTTTGATTTAGAGCTTATTTGCCATGTGTTTTAACTTACCAGCTGCAGCTGATAGAGCTGGTTCAACATCGTCATATGCTGAGGATTATTAATTGGCGAGGTTAACTGTGCAGGGCTGAGACCAATGTTTTTTGCTGCAAACTGCAAAAGCTGTGCTTGAACCTAAGAAAGAGCAGTGCACATTTACTTTTAACACTGGCAACTGTGTAAGCCATTAATAAGTCACAAGACATCAGCCGGAAAAATATTACTATGACCAGAAGCAGTGCTGTGAACTGCCAAAAAACGAACAAGAGGCTCCGATACAAATCTTATCCAGAACTCAAACCTTCATTTGTAGAAAAACACCTGAGAACAAAACTCCTCGGCTCTCTAGAAACACTGAATTTTGCAAAAAGGAACAAGAGAATGTGCCTGCACAGCTAACGTACAGAATATGCATGCGAGACCACCCTACCCATGGAACATGCTGACTGGCTAGTAATCAACGCAGACGGAGGCAGGCAACAGTAGCTGCAAAGCCTCAGGAGCATGAGAAAACGCACGTGGGGAGGCGAGTGCATATGGAAGAGTTCCAGGGAAAGGGAATACTCATGAGTGGAAGTGTCGGCTAACCTGAGGGGATAGAAACTGAGGCACTTGAGCACGAAGACTAGGCTGGGATGAATTAAGAGGTTGCACTGGCGGTTGCTGCGGCTGTTGCATGGTCCTGGCTTGTGCTGCTCCGCTATTGCCAAACATACCCAGATTGCCACTCGGTATCTACGGCAGGACAAGACAGACATTGGCTCTTAAAGACATCACTCCACATACCACCTGGAAGTTACTTATCTGTGCAGTCTTATCCCAGTGATGATGACAGGCACAGAGAAAGAAACCAGTGCACACGGGCTGTACTGACAATCAGGTTTGAATCGGGCAAAGCAAAGATCACCATGTACCCGACTTCCCAAACCTCCAAAACTTTCATACAGATGCCTGAACAAAAGGTAGCTGAAGTTGAAGATCGCTTTTATAAGGATTCATAACCCTAGAGGGTCACAAGATGAACAATGAAACATACTCGCCAAAAATGTTTGTACTTGTGTAGCAAGGGACAGGAGAATGGAGTCACTGAACTCAGAGTCCTAACCCTTAAATTAGCCAGGCAGTTTTTATACCCAGTCACTGTATGAAGCTACTGATAATGGACATGCTATTAGTGCAGCCTCTGCTTCCCAAAGATATGCTTAATGGGCTGTAAGTGCTGGACGAGTATTGCCTTTAGAAAACAAACTTTAAAAGAATATATGTAATAAAAGCCACCCTGGAAAGATATACAGAGTTTTTCTGTGTTGTTATTTCTTCTCTTTGCTGGAACTTCAATTTATATGGCAAAAATAACCTTTTCATAATCAACAGCATTTTAGGGCCCCTTAGTCTCATGGTGTTTATCTATCAGCCCCTCCATATCTTTTCCTTGTCTTTCATTTTCAGCATGTTCTAGCCAGGGGCCAAAACACCCCTCCTGCAGCAATGCTCCATTTGACCAGAGGTGCTAGAAGCAGCTTCTTTCTTGCCACCTGTCAAATCTATGAGCTGTTTTGACACTTAGAACGGGAATAAAAAAGCCCCCATCACTTCTCACCCGTCTCATCACTGAATAATTACGCCAGCCAGAAAAGACAAATTGGAGCAATGTCTCTGCCTCAGAGTCTGTGACAGTTAGCAACGCCTCAGAAAAAGAAACCTCATTTCGACCGAGGCAGAGCTATACCAGGGTTCAGTGGTATATCAATCCCTAACACTACAGTCCCTTCTCAATGGATGCATGTAATTAGCAAGCTAATTATGACTAAGCAGTTGTTTTATATCCTAGAACGTGAAATATTTACACAGCAGGTGGTTTCTCCACTGATATTTCACGTCAACAAAAGATGCTGCACGCACTTTGAGTTTAAACCACTGGTTTTGGGGAAGTGATGGGCGCTAGCAGCAAGTCCAAGAGGGCTGAAATTCGATGTGGGATCTCCCCCAACAACCTTACCTGTCTAGAAGAATTCAAGTTTTGCATGCCCAGCCCTGAGGCAATCCCGCCCAGGGTCTGATTAGGGAGTGCACTGTTTGAAAGGGGGAGCTTCAGGCTTGGTGAAGGCAAAAATGGTGAAGTAGTGGGCTCTTCCACTAGGCCGCCATCCTGATTGGAGAAAGAAAGGGTGAGCTGCGTGCGGTGCCCACGAGCAGACAGCCACAAAATAGAGTCCCATGGAAACAGAAAAGAGCATGGATGAATAAAAATATTTTAAAAAAAAAAAAAAAAATGAAAAAAGAAAAAAACAGGTATGAATAACAAGGAATGAAAAGAATGGAGAGAAGGGAGAAGAAAGAGAGAAATAGGATTAA